>JALMGJ010000002.1:147463980-148063980 GCA_023362775.1 Charina bottae | reverse complement strand
TTTCACACAGCACTAATTTAAAGAGTTGGTGAAATGGCACAGTTCACATTCATCATTCTACCCTTTCAGTTTTCATTTGACTGAAGCGCAGCTTCTTAAAACTTTCCCATCAAGTTGATTTTGTACTAAGAATCACCACTGGTGCCTCCCATTTCCATGAAGGAAGAGATAGAGGTGCCTGTGATTCTGTTCATGTATTGCATTAAGCCATGGTTTGATTAACCATGTTTGCTGAACAAGCCAGCATTGGCTGTGTTCATACAGTATACTAAGCTTAAACCAAAAGAAAATGTCTTATTCCTAGATATATCTTTTTATTGCAAAGAAGAAGTTCAGGGGATATTTTTAACAGAGATATATATTGTAAGGACTGAAAGAATTAAAAATCCTCTTCTTGCCATGGTGGTCATCTGCTTTAGTTTACAGTCCTCAGTATTGCATTCTACCAAACAAACAAAAATGAAACAAACTACATTTAGCCTGACCTTTTCATAGACATTTCTTGCAAAGCCTCCTTTGCCTCAGTTCCATTATCACCAAAAGAAAAAACAGACTCTACATAGCATTGTGAGGTTAACTCATTTTCCCCAGCATGTCTCATGTTTATCCTTTCTCATGTCAGAAACAGCAGGAGGTTAGAGAGGAATGAGGGGGGAGGTTTCTGATTTCCTAATTTCCTTGTTGGAGGTTAGAGACTTCAGAAGGAGAAAAATCTTACATCTGGGGTCAATGACATCGGCTGCACTTCCATAGGGACAGAATTCCACACAGCTGGAACTACTGCTGAAAAAGCCCTCTCCATCTTTTCTTACACATGGACACATAAACAGAGCCTTGGATGTGGATCTCAAAAGAACTCATTGTCTTTAAGCCAGGTGTTCTCAAATTGTGGGCCACTATTTAGGGATACAGGCAACTGAGAAGGGGGTCACAAACTTTAATTTTGTAATGTTGCCTCAGACACAATCGTTGAGCTCATGCCTGATCTTGAGGATTACCGAGCTCATGAACAGGTTTTCCACCCATTTCCTTTTCTTAGCAGAAGTTCAAAGGTTCTCTGGACTGCCAACAGTATTGCATTCTATACATTATTATTTATGTCATAATTATTTGGAAATTAACTTTTCAATAGTCACATATCTATGTATACATTAAAGTCCACCATTATATCAAAAATTTCAATACACTTTTGCAATTGGCTTTGAGTTGGCAGAAAACTATATGGAAAGCTATATGGGGAAGCCTGGAGTGATGATTCAAAGTCTGACTTTATGCCCTAGGTCATTACTGAAACCATGCTTCCAATTAGCCCCAGCCCAGATTCAGGAAAGGATTTCAGAGTCTCACTGTCGCTGTGGTATTTCTGATGAGAACAGTGCAAAGTCTTCCTGGGCCATGGCAAGATTGTGGAATCACTCAAAATCAAAGAAAGGAACTTTGTCATGTTTACCCAAGTTTTCAAATGTTGACACTGCATTCCCTTCTTCCTCTGCAACCCAGTGAGACTTATTTCAAATGGAAAGATCTGGGGAGGGGGGCTCAATGCATAAAAAGGGTGCTAGCTCAAGAACGATTCAGTATTTCAAAGGATCCAAGGGACCAACCCTATTTTATTCACAGCAGGAAAACAAGTCTGAATGCAATCCCAAGAGTTATTTCAGTATTTTTGCCATTTTTCAAATCTTGCAATGGAAATCAAACCACTTCCCTGTTTGTTTTTTTAAATAATGAGAATTATTACCACCCCCACCAGAGGGGGAAAGATTTGTTGTTGTTTATTCGTTCAGTCGCTTCCAACTCTTCGTGACTTCATGGACCAGCCCACGCCAGAGCTTCCTGTCGGCCGTCACCATCCCCAGCTCCCCCATGGTTGAGTCTGTCACCTCTAGAATATCATCCATGGGGGAAAGATTATTTAAAGAAAAATGGGTATCTCTCCTTTCCCATGACTTTGTGTTGTATTATATCAATAACTTTCCTTAGTTCCTACACACTGGAATGAGCCCACTTTTTCTCTTCACACCCCCAGTCCTGCCACTGGGAAAAGTGAAAGCAAAAGCCTTGAACAAAAACTTCTCTAGCTATTTAACAACAGGAGGAGTAAGGGACTTGTGTTTATATAGGAATTTAGCCAAATGTCCTTCCTTAGTTTCCTTAATGGAGGTAAAATAACAAAATTGCAATCACTTGTGTGGACCTTCTGATCCAATAAGAACTTCTAGGGCTTTACCTGACTGGAGGTATCCATTATACTTGGGGAAAACAACAGGTCTAAGAATGGAAGACATTCTGGAAAAACATTGTAGGAGGGAGGTTTTTAAGTATTATGTCCATCTGTTGGGGCTGATCTGACTTTGCTCTAGCCCTTTGAAAAAAAAACCAGGTAGGTCTGTCTATGAAGTTCCCAGCATCATGTCTGGCTTAGCCGATATAATGGCTTTTTGTTGTTCAATCGTTTAGTCGTGTCCGACTCTTCGTGACCTCATGGACCATAGCACGCCAGGACTTCCTGTCCTCCACTGTCACCCGGAGTTTACTCAAATTCATGTTCATTACATCGGTGATGCTATCTAACCATCTCATCCTCTGCCGTCCCCTTCTCCTTTTGCCTTCAGTCTTTCCCAGCATCAGGGTCTTTTCCAGTGAGTCCTCTCTTCTCATTAGGTGGCCAAAGTATTTGAGCTTCAGCTTCAGCATCTGTCCTTCCAATGAGCAGTCTGGGTTGATTTCCTTTAGGATTGACTGATTTGACCTCCTTGCAGTCCAAGGGACTCTTAAGAGTCTTCTCCAGCACCACAGTTTGAAAGCATCAATTCTTCGGCGCTCAGCCTTCCTTATGGTCCACCTCTCACAGCCATACGTTACTACTGGGAAAACCATAGCTTTAACTATACGGACCTTTGTCGGCAAGGTGATGTCTCTGCTTTTTAATATGCTGTCTAGGTTTACCATAGCTTTCCTCCCAAGGAGCAAGCGTCTTTTAATTTCATGGCTGCAGTCACCGTCTGCGGTGATCTTGGAGCCCAAGAAAATAAAATCTGTCACTGCTTCCATTTCTTCCCCTTCTATTTGCCAGGAAGTGATGGGACCAGATGCCATGATCTGAGTTTTTTTAATGTTGAGTTTCAAGCCAGCTTTTGCACTCTCCTCTTTCACCCTCAAGAGGCTCTTTAGTTCCTCTTCACTTTCTGCCATTAGGGTGGTATCGTCTGCATATCTGAGGTTGTTGATATTTCTCCCGGCAATCTTAACTCCGGCTTGTGATTCATCCAGCCCGGCATTTCTCATGATGTACTCTGCATATAAGTTAAATAAGCAGGGTGATAATATACAGCCTTGTCGTACTCCTTTCCCAATTTTGAACCAGTCGGTTGTTCCATGTTCGGTTCTAACTGTTGCTTCTTGACCCGCATACAGGTTTCTCAGGAGACAGGTAAGGTGGTCTGGTACTCCCATCTCTTTCAGAATTTGCCACAGTTTGTTGTGATCCACACAATCAAAGGCTTTAGCGTAGTCAATGAAGCAGAAGTAGATGTTTTTCTGGAACTCTCTTGCTTTTTCCATGATCCAGCGAATGTTGGGAATCTGATCTCTAGTTCCTCTGCCTCTTCGAAACCCAGCTTGCACTTCTGGTAGTTCTCGGTTCACATACTGCTGAAGCCTAGCTTGTAGGATTTTGAGCATAACCTTGCTAGCATGTGAAATGAGCGCAATTGTACGGTAGTTTGAACATTCTTTGGCATTGCCCTTCTTTGGAATTGGAACGTAAACTGACCTTTTCCAATCCTGTGGCCACTGTTGAGTTTTCCAAATTTCTTGGCATATTGAGTGCAGCACTTTAACAGCATCATCTTTTAGGATTTTAAATAGCTCAGCTGGGATACTGTCTTCTCCGCTAGCTTTGTTGTTAGTAATGCTTCCTAAGGCCCACTTGACTTCACTCTCTAGGATGTCCGGCTCAAGGTCAGGGACCACACCATCGTATTTATCAGGGATATTAAGATCTTTCTTGTATAGTTCTTCTGTATATTCTTGCCACCTCTTCTTAATCTCTTCTGCTTCTGTTAGGTCCCTGCCTTTTTTGTCCTTTATCATGCCCATCTTTGCACA
The DNA here is from genome assembly GCA_023362775.1 of Charina bottae. NCBI lineage: Eukaryota > Metazoa > Chordata > Lepidosauria > Squamata > Charinaidae > Charina > Charina bottae. Next base: position 148,059,870 of record JALMGJ010000002.1, on the reverse strand, counting down.
AAACATTCCCTTGATATCTCCGATTTTCTTGAAGAGATCGCTAGTCTTCCCAGTTCTATTGTTTTCCTCGATTTCTTTGCATTGTTCATTTAAGAAGGCCTTCTTATCTCTCCTTGCTATTCTCTGGAAATCTGCATTCAGTTGGTTATATCTTTCCCTTTCTCCCTTGCCTTTTGCTTCCCTTCTTTCCTCAGCTATTTGTAAAGCTTCATCAGTCAGCCACTTTGCTTTCTTGCATTTATTTACTGACTATGGCCAACTTAAAGAAACAAAAATAGCTATTGTCATACTAGCACAAAGATTTGTGCAATATCATGTTGCACTTACAGTAGCTTGCTAAGATCCAAGCCAAAGGCTAATTCTATGGTTTGAATTCCTGACAGCAAAGGACAGGGCATCCACATCTTCACACACTTAGTCTCTATCCTAGTTATGTTGATGGAGTCCTCCATTCTCCTTCATTAGATCAGGCAGAGAAGAATGGATGACAGGGCTGGCATCCCCAAAGCCTTGAGGGTTGCTCCTGGACCACTACCCCAAGCCTGCTGCTGAACTGAATATTTTTAGCATTAATTAATAGGAAAAAGTGTTAAATACAGGTAATCACATCATCTAATTAATTAAAAATAAAAATAGTTTTTAATCTTAGCCTTGTCTCTTTTTGGAAGCCCCAGTCAAGGGCCAAGTGTGCTCCTCAGCCTGAAGAAAAGCTGTGTACTTTTTTTCATCATGGCTGGGTCAGCTCTTCTTAACTTAGCTGGTGTTCTTGTGTACAGGTGTTATTTCATTATATGGTTTTATTATTTGACGGATGGAAGCCACCTGGAATCTTTGGAGGAGATAGCATGGCATACAAATAGATGGCTGGATAAATAACTAAGTAAAGAATACATAAAGAAACGTGGTTTTGGGTTTGCCACCTGGCAAACTGCTCTAGATTAATGCCATTCCCCCTTTGCATGGATCTAAAATGTAAAGCTTTGGTAACAAGCACGAGGCACTGTGAATATATAAGCTACTCTCAGTTGAGTTCACACGTTCAGTGCCTTGTATTGATCATTTGAGCAATCTTTACAGTGGTTCTGTAAAGGAAGCCAACATTATTATTCCCACACTGTAGATAAGAGGGCTGATGCTGTCAGTGAATTGTCCAAGAACCACTAGAGAACTCATTGTGGATATGGAGCACAATCTGAATTGGAGACTTTTAGCTTACATTCATAGTTTAGCTAACTAAACTGTATCAGCGTGGCATTATACAAGCTGAGTGATTCAGCTAAACTACATCTATTCACTAATGTCCTTGAGCTAGAGGATGCTGTGAAACACGCAAGTGGATAAATTATTGAAAAGAGATGCGTTTTACAAAAGCACAAAGATTTCATCAGTTAGCCAGCTGTCCCTAAACAGATGTCTTTTTGCTTTATCTGCTCATCACCTCTTCTTGCAGCTTGCTGAATCAAAGTCTGGCAAAAGGACAGAAAAGTTATAAATGACTAGTATTATTTCAGACATTAACTTATTACATGATCTCCTTGCAGCAGGGTACAGATAAAAATGCATATAGTTCATTTTTTTTCTTAACAACAGTACTTTATTACTGGAATCCCAGTGTTCCTAATTACTGATATGAATTCTGCACATCATAAGATGGAAGAATCAATACCTCTTAAAAGGATCGCTGGCCCTGTTTATATGTTATCTGGCAGCAGTGCTCTCCTCCATTTCTATGGATTATAAACACATAAAAGCCAAATCCAAAACTGCTAGAGAATTCCTGGAAGCTTGGCACTCAGACAAAGCAGCCATCAATAGACACATAAACAACCTTTACATACCATTCAAAAGAGACAATAGAAGATTGTCTCTTTTGAAGAAGATTGCTCACAGAGCCATTGTAATTGCCCACTCCTGTTTTTCTTTGTTGTTTCCACCGCGGAGAAGAACGGGGGTGAATGCAGTGAAATGGCCGAAGGAGGATCCTAGCTCTGCAGAGAACGTAAGTCTCTCGGGAGACACAAGAGTGACAGCCAGCTTTTAGACCACTTTATATTAGTTTTCTTTTTTAGATTAGTACATTTTTATTATCTAAAATTTATCTTTGGACTTCGTTCAAAATGTTGGCTAATTTTGTGTTTTCTTTGCTATAATTAATTTTGGTGGAAGTTTGATAGATTTTATTTTGGCAACATAGTGAACAAGTTTGTATTTTTCTGCCTTTCTTTTGTATCAGAGAAATTGGGACTTAAGAGACTTTGTTGGTATTTCTCACTCGACAAACTAACTGACTTTTGAGAAATTGTTTGTTTGGGTTAAGCAGCTTGCAGCCTGAAGAATAAAGAAGAATAAAGAATAAAGTATAGAGAATGTGTGCCTCTTTACCTTTTTTTTTTCTACTTTATTTTAGAAAGGACTATCTTTCATTTGGAATATATTTTCATCTTTCCTTTTACAAACTGTTTGAAATACTGCTCTGTGGAATTTTTTCATCTTTTACTTTAAAAGCTTTTCTCACTTAAAGAAATAGACATTATTGATAAATAATAGAACAGCTGTTCCCTGCTCCCTGAGAAAATTCTTTGTTTTGGCTACGGCAGCTGATTACGGTTTGAACAACAAATAATGGCATTTCTCACAGCACTTCAGGATTTTAAGGAAGAAACCAGCAAAAAATTTTTGCAAATTAAGAAATCCATAGAACGTATATTAATAGTTTTGGTGGCTTAGGAACAGAAGATACAAGGGACAGATTTAGAAACAGAGGAAAGACCTTTCGAACCAGTAGAGAAACAGGGAAAGAGGACTTTGAATGTATTGGTACAGAAGAAGATTATGATATTTTACAGGAAGTGGTCTATTAAACGTTTGGGCATAAATACATTGTGGCAGCTGAGACAGGAAGATTTTAATATGCAAATTGATAGATATGGCAAAATAAACATTTTGACATCCCACATGAGTTATAGAAATAAACAAGTTGCATATTGTGATATTGGCATAACCTAAACAGGAGATTTATTGATATTGATTTGGAATGCAAGGTTAATGAAAATGCGGATTTGGTATTGTACACAGAGTAAGCGTAGATATGAGAAACTGTACAGATGCATAAAAACATGATATTTTAAGTGTAAGATACAAGATTATAAATAAATATGTTGATATTATATATTACTCTTTCTGGAGACACATTTATGAGAAGACAATGAGATGATGAGATGGAATTAGAATGTAGGTTATTACAAGAATATGTTGTATGTATTAGGTTATATGTTATGTTAGGTTTTGTATTTTTGCTATATTATGTATTATGTTATGTAATATGTTAGATTATGTATTAATGGAATATATAGTCATAACATGAACAGAATATACTGTATTTTATTAGACGTAGATAAGGCCTTTATTTGTTATACTAATTGGACTTTATTGAAGATATAAATATAGATGTAAAAATGGAAAGAGCAAATGGAAAACATTTAATTGATGCAACAATGAACATTTGATTACTATTCTAAGGAGTAGAAACCAGAGATGGATTGTTGGAAGATATCAAGAAAGGCGAAACCTATATGAAGAACAGAAGATTGGATTATAGAAATCATAGGGTATATGACAAAGAAAAGTTTCTGTGTATTGTATGAAGGACTAACATTTAAAGTTAATTGTTGTACTTAAAGTTCAAGGATAAATTGGAGGACATCTATTTTCTATATTTTCTTTGTTTGTTATTTTTTGACTTCACTTTTTCTTTTTCTTTTTCTTACTTTGTATTTCTATTTCTTTTTTTTTTTTGTATTAGCTCTTAATATGTATTTTAAAATTTAATAAAACTTATGGAGAAAAAAAAAAGAGACAATAGAAAAGCCAAAAGACCAGAACACCTCCTTGCCAGCAATCAACACCCAGATATGCAAAGATTAATACCAGGATTAACACCAGTTGAACAATCAAACAGTACATTATACCTTAATCAAGGAACTATTAACTTAGTCAATCAATCAAACAGCAAACAACAGCCCAATCAAGGAACTCCCAAAGAGTGAACTACACCTCCACCAACACAAGCAGGACAAGCCACGATATATAAACAGAAAGCAAGTCCCACTCCCTTTTCACACTGAAGATGTTGCCTAGTCTGGCAATGAAACGTCTGCAAGAAAACAACAAAGCTCAGAGAACACCAAGGACTCCACAAACACATAAAAAGTTTAATGCTAGATCAGACCAAAAGCCTCTCTAGCCCAGCATTCTATTCCAAGGGCCCCATTACATCCTCCTTTTCAGTGTCTGGTTTCTTGCTCCAGCTGAAAATACATATACAATGGGAGAAATTGGGAAGGAATGGCTGTGCTTGCTGGACACAATGAACAAACCAGCCAACTACATTTTAGCTTAGTTTGTTGTGCAAGTCTAGGAAATGGAGGTAACAAAGAAAAACATAAGTCAAATGAAATTATGGAGAAGAAAGTGAAAACATAGCCAGTGAGTGCCATCTGGGAGAAAGAGAAAATGTAAATTGAATTAATGAGGAGGAGGAGGATTTTATTCATCAAGGAATAATTCCCAGGAATTATTCAAGTAACATTGTAAGATATATCTTCCTCTTCCTCTTTGCCTCCTCGCTTCCGCCTCATTATTGTTTTATTGTTACTGTTACGGTTATCTTTTAGAACTAGATTTGCTTCACAACACAAGCCAATAATTAGCACACACATACAGAGAAATGGTTGAAAACACAACTTTTCCAACAATCTGTCCTACTTACTTGCTCATTAACACTCTAACTAAACAGATACAAAAGAAGAAAAGGATGTTATTTCTTTGGATGAAAATATAACTACTTAACCTATAATTGATAGCAACTTGTTCAGAATTTATATACATCAGTACAGAATAAGAAATGGTAGACTGTGGGGGTACAGAGTGCTTTCAGATGCAAGTGCATACACGCTCTTTTCAAGATATAATGTGTGTAGTAGAGATAATATAAATCTGCCTCTGCTTCAGAGATTTGACCATTTCAAGATTGAAGAGAACAGGCTTGAAATATGCCTATTAAATCTTCTTCCAAGAACTAAAGGGATGAAGAGCTTCCACAAATATAAAAAAAACAGAAACTGCTCCTGGGAAATGGAGTTGATTTCTTAAAAGTGAAACAAAGGTCTCTACAGCCAGCCACATCTCACAGACTCCTTCTAGCATCTTGTAGCTGGCAGTATATATCCTGGAGATCCTTACCTTTCTTCTTGACACTATCACTGCTGGGTGGGTTGAAGACACATACCAAGCTGCTTCCTCAGAGGTCTCCAGCAATACTGGTGGCTTCTTTTCTGTTATCATCCACTTCTCCTGTGAATATCAGATTCTCTCAGGGCAGATTTTTGGGCAGGTCTACATTCTCCAGAAAGATTGGCATGGCTGTTTTGAAGGCTTTCTCCCACCTGTGCATGTAAGTGATGTATAGATAACACTTCCACAGGGACTCCTGCCAGTGAAGCAAAGTAGCTGGGTGTGCAGAGGTCAGGGAAGGTGTTCGGAACAGCCATACAAACCCATCCGTCTATCTGTCTGCCTGTTTGCCTGACTGCCTTATCTACCTCTCTCCCTCTCTCTCTTCCAACTGATTGTCTCTATTTAAAAATGTAAGAAATGAGTTACCCATATTGTGCTTTTGGTGTAGGTTTTAGGAATCAATTTGCTCTTGGATCCAGAAGGCTGGATTTGATCCAATCTGAATCTGCAGGGCTGTTCCTGTGTTCTTCAACACAGAATTTCATCCTAGATCAGTGAGAATGAGTAGCCTAGGATCTTCCCACATCTTATCCTCTTTTAACCACATTAGCCCAACAATGACATTTCAGAATGAAGTCAACTAAAGATAAAATCTGAACAAGTGCCTTTCTGGACAGGCCTAAACCCACTTCCCAGAAATAGGAATTCTCTTCTTCCAATGCTTGAAGATTTCTCTTGGAACAGAAACAGCTCACCGTTGCATCAGTCCTGCATTTCAATGGGCTCTGAGATGACGCTCACCTCTTTTTTTTTTAAGTAAATAGAAAACCAGTAGAAGTAGTGATAAGGAACAATTGTAGGCATCTGTTTAGCTTTGCATTTCAAGTCAGCCCTGAATCCTTCAAACATGTTGGTTTGGTTTGTTGCTTTGTTGGTTTCGTATGTTTTCCTTTGGGATACTAAAATAAATGAAGACTCTCTCAAAGATGAGGAAAATAAATTATTAACCTTCAGAGATGCAGAAAAACTAGGGAGGCCTTCACAGGGCTCAAGGAAGTAAATTAAACATAAAAGGATGATATTTCAGGGACAAAGATTTATCATTTAGAAAGGGATTCAGAGGAAGCCAGCCGAGCTTCCAAGGTCCTCAACAGGAGTGCTGTGGGGTTTTTTTACTTTTATTTTTTCCTTCCAAAATTCAATAAGCTCAACAATATCAGCCCCCACCCCCGCCCCTAATTTAAAGGACTTGCAGCTTTCATCCCTCTGCTTTTCTTTCTTCCTAGACTAAATCACATAGATGAGTTCTCATTTCCTCTTTCTCTCTCCTGCCCCCCCCTTCAGAAAATGAGGCTGCTGTGCCATTTCCCTCTGAGGACTTTCTGCATATAAGAAGCACATTTGTGCTATTTTGTCTCTCAGCCTGTCAGGGTGAGGATATTCCGATTCATCATAAGTTCTTTTTCATCAGCTTTTCCCTCAGCAGAACATCTAATAGACTCTTGATGGGATAGACATTTCCATTTTGCTCCACCATCACCACTTCACATATACTGTAAGTCCCTCCTAGGAACACCAAAGGCTGCTTATCAAAATCGAACAACCCTAATTTCGACCCCATGGAAATGACTTCCAGCTGGTTAAGTGCACAAAAGTTTGAGAAGAAGGGTCTGAATGGGGAGAACAGGCTGAGACTTAACCCTGATAAGACCAAGTGGTTGGATCTGGGGTTTTTCCATCTCTGGTTCTGGATAGGGTTGCACTGTCCCAAACAAACCCAGTACACAACTTGGGGGTCCTCCTTGCAGCTTCTGCTCAAAAAGCAGGTGGCCAGAGTGGCTTGAAGAACCTTTGTACAGCTCCATCTTGGGTACCAATTGTGCCTCCTCCTAGATCAGGAAGCTCTGCTTAAAGTCACTCACATCTTGGTCACCTCACGATTTGTAGGGAACCACAGAGATGACCTTGGAGAAACTAGTGATGGCAATTAGAAAAACATGATTTAAGTCCAGGACAGGAAGAAAACCTTAGAAAGAAATTCAAACTAGCTCTGCCTTAACTCTCCTGAGCATAAGAGCAGGGGAGAGAAAATGCTTTCCAACTTTCAAGATTCTGTTTATTGATAGCCTATATCAAGGGTCGGAATTGGCGGCTCGCGAGCCAGATCTGGCTCTTTGGCCTCCTGACGCTGGCTCTTTTTCCATCTTTGCCGACCGACATCAGAAAGCCGGTCTCCGGAAGCGGCGCGAACCCTGGAGAAGACGCTGAGACAGAGACGCTGATTGGTGGAGGCTCAGAAGGAAGGGCGCCCCCACCAATCAGCGTCCCTGTTTCTTCTCCAGGAGAAGAACCCTGGAGAAGAAACGGAGACGCTGATTGGTGGCAGCGCCCTTCCTTCTGAGCCTCCACCAATCAGCGTCCCTGTTTCTTCTACAGGAGAAGAACCCTGGAGAAGAAACGGAGATGCTGATTGGTGGCAGCGCCCTTCCTTCTGAGCCTCCACCAATCAGCGTCCCTGTTTCTTCTACAGGAGAAGAACCCTGGAGAAGAAACGGAGATGCTGATTGGTGGCAGCGCCCTTCCTTCTGAGCCTCCACCAATCAGCGCGCGCCAAAGCGCCCCCTTCCACGCGATTGGCTCCCGCCCGCAAACCCCGCCCCCTGGCTCTCGAGCACTTCAAAATGTGCACGAGCATACCAAAATGGCTCTCGGCTCAAAAAGTTTGCCGACCCTTGGCCTATATCAATAAAGTAGAGTTCATTCTTGTGGAGCCCATTTCCTGACCTGGCCTATCTCGACAGGTTGAGACAATTAGATTACTGCAATGCACTCCACATGGAGCTGCCCTTGGTGACCCCTTGGAAGCTTCAGCTGGTCCAGAATGCTACAACACAGATAGTCACGGGCATACCTCAATATGGCCATCTTACACCTCCATTCTGTGAGCTGCACTGGTTACCAGTGCACTTCCAGGTGAAATTCAAGATGATGGTTCTTACCTATAATGCCCTTCATAGTAAAAAGGCCAGGTTACTTGCAGGATCCTCTGTCTCCAATTATGTCTGCCCCTGCAGTAACGTTTGCATGTTTCAGGTCCCATCACTGAGACAATATCACTTGGTGGGACCCAGGAGCCGTGCCTTCTCTGCCACTGCTTCTGCCTTTTGGGACAACATTAGTCTTGAGATTTGGTTGGCCAAACACTGTCTGCCTTTCAAAAGACATTAATATTCACATCCTGAATATAGTGGCTATATAAATAGATTAAATAAACATTTCATTAGATCCATGAAGGAACACTGATATCTCATGAGGTTTCTGCCGTTTAAACATTTCTCACATTTTGCTATTAGAAGCTATGGGTGCCATTTTGGTGATCTACAGATGCTGTGGAATCCATTCCATGTAACCAGTCCCCTGTATCATAATTTAGGCCATATGATATTTTAATGTTCCAATATAAATTAACAAAATCAATTTAAATAAAACCAATAAAAGTATAGAAAATATTGATAATGGAGTTGGGGGCTTAAGGAAGCAGAAATAAAGGTAATGCACACACTGATTCTGCTCTTTGGAAGTCAAACAACTCACATACAGGATAGCTCTATTTCAAACATTTGACCCTTCCAGTTCTTAATTTTCTAATATTATTAGGAATCTCTAAAGAACTTTATGTCATAATTGATCTATACAATTTAATGGGGGTCTAATATCATTTGTTGATAGCTTTCTTTTTTAATAAAAATGCTTTTAACTAAAGTCAATTTCCCTCATATAAGTCAGCTCTTCAATTAGAGTTTCTTATAAAGTGGAAGATACCAGAGAATCAATATTTTATTAATTGTTCGTTCTTTTTTTCTGCACTAAGTCCTTTGCAGTAGACATACAGTATATCATAAAAACTACACAAGATCAAATGTCTGTCAGATTTTATTATATAAAGCAGTGCTTTCCAAACTGCCGCCCTTGGTGACACACCAACGGCAGCAGCGGCGGCGACACGGGGGCACGTGCGGCGGCGTGGGCGTGCACGGTGGTGGCGTGGGCGTGCACGGTGGTGGCATGGGGGGTGCACGGTGGCGGCAGCGGCGGCAGCCTTGTGTTTCCCGCTAAAACACGGAAGTGCTGATGGTGCGCCGCTGCCGTCATCGTTGACGTCGCCGTACACATCGCCACCACTGCACACGCCCCCGCACCGCCGCCATGCACACCCCCACCGCCGCTTCTGGGTTGTGTTGCGACACACTAAACTGTGTGTTGCGACACACTAAACTGTGTGTTGCGACACACTAAAGTGTTGTGACACACAGTTTGGAAAGCTATGATATAAAGCCTACTAGTAAGCTACCTTAGGCTCCTGCATGTGTTACTCTTAATGGTATCATCAAAAGCAGTTACAAAAGAATCACATGGCACACCCAGATTCTGAAGACTCCATGGGACTTTGCAAATTATCAGAAGATCCACAATTTAGAACATTTTACCAGCTGCTTGTGAAGAATGAAAGATGGGGCAAGGAGAACTAAATAATTTTTATGAAAGCCAACTTACAACAAGCTTCTTCAAAGTTACAAAAAAAATGAGCAAGCTTTTGAGTTTCAAGGCAAGTTGATTAACAAAAAAAGGGGGGAGTGAGGATTAAATGTGACCAGTGTTCAAGCCATGTCTACATTATTTACAGTCTTAGATCAAATGTGGGAGAAAACTAAGGTTAGGCTGAGCTCAAGACTCTCACAAAGGTTGCTGGGATGAAGAAATAGTTAAACAATGTTACTCCTCCATTTTTGAAAATCTAAAATCTACCTGCTAAGTCCCTTTGTTCAATCTTTAAATAAGACACAAAGGTCTAGCTTGACAAGTGGCCAAGAAAAGAGAGGCCAACACAAGACGGAGAATTTGACATGCTAGTAACAGCCATATCAGAAAAACAATAAATTGACTCCTTCAAACAAGGATGTACAAGATGCCCTCTGACCACGTTCTCCCAGTGAAGCAGGAGGAAGCTGGAGCAGACAGGATCACTTGCATCAGGAGAGGACAACATCTTGGTCAAATGATGAAACTACTATTTCATCCAGAAGCACCCATTAACAGTCAAATTGGTTAGATTTGCCCAGTGGTGGGAAGTTCTATGTCCTCGGAGAATACGGTCGCTAAGAGTCAACACCGACTTGATGGCACATAATCAGTCAATTAAATGCCTTAATATCCCCAGATTTGTCCTTCCCCTTTTTTAAAATACACCTCCCTAAGAAAATTAAACGCTTGCAATGTTTTATGGAACTCTGAATTATTACAAGGCACATGATGGTGACACGGGCTTGAACTCCCCAGCTCAAGGATGCAAAATCCATTGATGGAATTGTATTAAACAAAAACAGCCAGGGTTGCAATATGGAACAGCAATGTGATTAGAACAAGTTACGTTTAAAACCAATTACAGGAACTGCTTTTAATACAAGTATTAAAAGACACTTTCCTCCTGTGGGCGAAGAGGCCTATGTCTATGATGAATCCGATTTCTAATTTGATAAGTGGAGATTGTTTTCTTTTAGAGACATGGTGTTTTCTCCTCAGATACAAATTTATGCTAGCAGCAGCTAAAAAACATACAATTGTTTAAGATGCCTTTAATCAGTAGACAGCCCGAATAACAATAATTAATAACAAGCGGTTTGCATGGATGTTGCAGCAACATGGGGGGGGGGGCATCTATTTTGTTTCATTCATTTGCACAGCTGTCCCCTCCCACACCATCAAGGATGCAGTATAACAATAAATCCTCTGCTAGAATTTGTTAGACAAAAGTATAAGAGAACTAGCATGAAAATGATGGCCATTAGGGCATAGTTTGCAAGTGTTAGTAAAGCCTCTGAAGAGACTTGGCTCAAAGAACATTCCAAGCTGTCAGGGAACCAGACTGTCAGATTATGTCAAGCTCAAATTCTTGACAGAAGCGTAGTTGTTAGTTTGAGCCTAAAACTTCACGTAAGTCTTAAGGGCAGAAAGAGCTTTATAGGACAAGTTAAGAATGGGGCCTAGCAAAGGAAGCTAAAAGTGTTATGGATCCTTGAAATAAAACAAGCAAGGAAAGAATGCAAAGGAGCAATGCCTTGAAAAATGGGAACCTGAAGGAAATGTCAGTTAGAAGATCAATAACGGAAGGCAAGCCTTCCTGGAAACTCAGGTTGTCTATCACTGCCAACTGTTCCTGACAAGCTACAGCCAATATGGCTCCTTGCAAGTGACAATTAAACAAGTGCAACTTGTTTTTCATTATGTTGCTCCAAATATTCTAAAATGTCCAACACATTTCTAACATTATCCTTTAACTGTCTTTTAGGTAAAAACTCACATTGATCATCATGAATAAATTCTTGCAAAATTATTTTCAGTCTATCAGCTGGAATCGTTGTGAACAACTTGTAGTCATTATTCAATAATGATATCAGCCTATAGTTTCTTGTTAAAGTCAAATCTTGTCCCTCTTTAAGTATTAGTAGTATATTGGCCTCTTTCCAAATCTCTGGCATCTTTCCTCCCTGTAAGATAATTGTCTGCACTCTTTAATAGTAAACAAAATACATTCATACAAAATACAAAATAGTAAACAAAAAACATTCCAGTTTGAATGTTTTTGGAAAACAAACCAGAACAGTCTGGTTCGTCTGTCTATTTTAATTCCAATTTGTTCAAAAGCACTTTCACAAAAAAATAATCATTCAAAATAACTCTCCCCTTTATCTATTTTAAACTTTCTTACATCCACTCCTTGTTAAGCATTTTGCCAAAACTTTTTAAGTCTTTAAAACCTTTTTTCCCCCTTTGAAATCTAGAATGATGACTCAACAAGTGGAATTTTCTTATCCTCCCACTCAGAAAATCTCTCTTTAGCTTTAAATTAGTTACATCCAAAAGTGTTTAAGAAACGAGGCTTGCACGAACCTTGTGTCCATATAGGCTGCATTACGACTGTGAGCTTGGTTGAAATCCCTCGACTTCCAGCCACTCAACTCACAAGTCGACCACAAAAATCTCAGTTCCTGCAGTCTACTCACAAGGAGCAGCTGTCCAGAGCGCAAATGGGCAATCTCACGATCTCTCCTTTATCCAGAAAGACTGCGCCGGCCAGAATTTGCCATCTGGCTGCCAATCTCTGCCTCAGTGCCATCCCTGCTCCTTCAGGGACATCTAGTTCACCATGAATCCTCACCGGAGTTAAATATAAGGTGTTACAAGATGCAAAGGAAAGAGTAGGATTGGGTCTACCTGATTTGAAATTGTATTTTGCAGCTTGCTGTTTGTTTTGGATGAAAGAGTGGGTGCTGCTGAGAAATAGAAGGCTCTTGGAGTTAGAAGGACACGACCTGAGATTTCGGTGGCATGGGTATTTGTGGTATAACAAAGTCAAGGTTAATGTGGATTCTAAAAATCATTATGTTAGATATGCCATATTGAGAATATGGAATAGATACAAACCAAGGTTGTACCCGAAAACACCTTTGTGGCTCTCAGCACAAGAAGCATTTTATAGATGAGAAATAATGGGCAAACACAAATGGCTAACTTATCGTGAGATACTAGAATTTGGTCAAAAGGAATGTAAAATAAAATCTAGAGAAGAACTGGTGGCAGAGGGATATATTTGACAATGGCTTTCTTATTTACAGTTATGAGAAAGATTTAAAGTAGACAAAAGAATTTATGGTTTTAGACATTGTAAGACTGAGTTTGAAATAGAATTGTGTATAAATAATGAACATGTAATTGCTAAAATGTATAAACTTTTATGGAAATTTTTTTTAATATATTTTTATTATGCATTTATATACATATACATTTATTAATCATAATTATAACAAAAAACAAAAAAAAACCTTACAATGTGCACCCCACCCCCAGGACCACTATTGTCTTAATCATTCCTCTTTCCAAAAAGATAATAATTCTTTCGAAGGTGTACATCCTTTCCCTTTTAATAATACATATTCTACAAATATATTCCAAATTTCTACAAAATTATTTCGAATCTGTAATCCCCTTCTAACTCTAATATTAGATGTTAATTTATCATTGATTGCCATATCCCATACTTCTTTGTACCATTCCTCAATTTGATATTCCCCTTGTACTTTCCATTTCCTTGCTATTATTAATCTTGCTGCTGTCATTAAGTTTGTAATTAAATTTTTAGTATCCTGAGTACAGGTAACCTTATTATAAATTGATAACAGTGCTATTTCCGGACATGCTTCCATATTCATTCCAATTATCTCGTTTATCTCTTTAAATATCTTCTGCCAAAATATCTGTATCTGTTTGCAACCCCACCACATATGGAGATAGGTACCCAACTCCTGACACCCCCTCCAACATAATACTGAATATTTCTTATTTATTTGATTTAATCTTACAGGAGTCAGGTACCATCTCCATACCAATTTAAAATAATTTTCTTTTATCCTTATGGACATAGTTTTTAAAATACGCATGTCCCAATTTTTTTCCCAACTCTGATTACTTATTTGTTTTACTAAATCATGATCCCATAATGATTTAAGATAATCTTGTTGATCTTCTGTTTCTAATAATATCTTATAAATTTCACTTGTTTCTCCTTTTATAACAAAATTTTCTTCTTTATCTTCTCTTTCTATAATCATTTTCTCAAATCTTGTATAACCTCTACATTCTTTATTTTCCTTTATCCATTTCCGAATCCATTTCTCTAATTGTGTATAGTTAAACCAAGATAACTTTCTTTCCCTTAATACCTCTCTTATTCTATCTTTACTATTCATTTCTTTCACCCAATCCTTTATTTGAAATATTTTCTTCTCCCTCAATTCCTTTTCCAATTCCTTCTTTAAATTTATAGGGAATTTTTCCATCATCACCACTGGAGTCAAAGGGGAGACCACTGGCATTAGTTTTTCCTTATATTTTACCCAAATCCTCAAAATAGTTTTTAAAAAGGGGTTCTCAACTCCTTCCAGCCATTTCTTACTAGGTTTATTAAAAAATACATTTTCCAATTTCCATTCCAATACTTGAGTCTCCATCTCCAACCAATTCAACTCTCCTTGAAACAGAAGAAGAACAAGTGAAAGAATATATGATAAAGTGGGCTAAACATTTTGGTTATATATACAGATGGAACAATGGGAAAATATGTGGTTGAAAGGACTGAAATTTACACTATGTTATAATCTTAAAGAGAATTTTTATAAAATGATGTACTGTTGGTATATGTCACCAGAGAAATTGTCTAGAATGTATAAAGGCACTTCAAATTTATGTTGGAAATGTGAACAAGAAGGGATCATGTTTTATCGTGTTTGGTGGATGTGTAAGAAAGCTAGAAAATTTTGGATTCAAATACACACAATGATTCAAAAGTTTTTAAAGATTAATATACAATTGAGACCAGAGATTTTTCTTTTGGGATTAATAGACAAACAGTTGGAAAAAAAATCATGGAACTTTGTTTTTGTATATGATAACTGCAGCAAGATTATTGTATGCACAAAGATGGAAAGATTCGGCACTACCCACAATGGAGGAATGGTTGCTGAAGATGATGGAACTTGCTGAGATGGCTAAATTGACTTCTTTGTTCAGAGAAAAGACAATATCTACATTTATTGCTGGCTGGAAACCACTTATGGACTTTTTGCGTAAAACAGAAAAAAATGAACTTATGATTTATGGTTTTGATTATTAGACAGGATAGATTATAGAAAGAAGAGAGTTACATTGTAACCATAGAGTAAGAGGTACATTTATAATTGTACTTGCTGTAAAGATCAGAAGCTACTTCTTTCTATCTTTTTCCTTCTTTTCTATTATTCTTTTACTTTTTTCATTTCTTGCACTTTAAACTTTCTCTTTGATTTCCTTCTTTTTTTTCTTTTTCTTACTTTATATTAGTTTGTATTAGTTTTTATCTTCCTTTTTAAAAATCTTTAATAAAATTATATATTTTAAAAAAGGAAAAACTATTGTTATCCCAAGAAGCAACAGAGAAAAGCAGATTTTGATGAACCCCAAGGGAAGGTAGATCAGGTCCAATGGTTTCAAATCGTTAAGGAGAAAAGTGTCCAGAAAGAATGTGAAGTCCTATGAAATGAGATGCTGAAGGCACAATTGAAAACAATTCCAACAAAAAGGGAAAATGACAGAAGTCTAAAGAAGCTTCCATGGATACATACAGAGCTCTCTAAATTGTTGAAGGAAAAAGGAACATGTATAGGACTAGTAGAAAGGGCACATAAAGAAAAATAAAAGGTAGCCTCCAGAAACTATAGGAACTCTGTCAGGACAGCTAAAGTTAAAGCTACCATAGCTGTATGGTCAATGCTTTATCCATCAGTCACCTATCTCATAGATAAATGGAATCAGAGATGCAGCATCAGAAATGGCATGTTTCATCCTGATCAAAGCATGCATCTTTGATTCCAAATGTATATAGATGCCTGCTTGAACGTGCTTTTGAATAGATCAGGGCTCCTTCCCTTTTAAAGATAGATTATGCTGGTATTTGTGGAAAGATATTAATACAGACTTTAAATTTCATATATACAAAAGTGGAAGCAGACATTTTAGCAGTTCCCAAAGGAAACAACATGAATGGAAAACTAGAGTCAGAGTAAATCCCCACAGAATAAAGTCCTTGGAGCCAATTTTTCATCTTAACCCTTCTCACTGGAGACGTCTCCTATAAATAAACATGTGTAAGTTATTGCCACCGTGCTCTGCTTTATTAATTTTGTGTAGAGTATGTTGGCTTTTGCAGAGGTTAATTTTCTGAACGGAGAAGAAAATGGCATTTCACCAATCTGAAAATAAATAATTGTGCTGAGGTCTCAGTTCATTATATTTAATTCTGGCAAGTCTTTCAGACTCCAGAGACGCTGGTGACAGCTCAGAGAAACAATTATTTCCACTAGCCAGCCGTGCTCTTTCTGTGATATGCTTCTTCAGGAGCCTGTAGGGAATCCATTCTCATTATCAATGGCAGTTTAGGATAGCTGGGGGAGTGCAGTGCTGGGCCATCTCACCAAACTCCACAGGCTCACGTTGTCCCTTCAGAAGATAGGTAGAACCCATACACAGGAATCATGTTCCTTGCTTGCACATGTTCATTTGTAGCTCTACTCCATCATGATTTGGGTAGGTTCTCCTCAATCTCTTTTGGGCCATGGAATCCCTACCAACCATATCACCAAATTTGGACAGTAGGATTGCAGTAAACTGGCAGGGGAGCTTCCCCTCAGTCTGATTTCAGAAATACACAGTTTGGGCGTGCTCCCTCAAATTGGCCAAATTCAGGTTATTTTTTAAAAGTCTGCCTCCCCCAACCTGCATAAAAACTTTGGGAACCCTTCGGCCCAGTTCATAGGTATGATAGGGGTCCATCACCTGCCTTATAGGAGGTTCACCGCCCCTGAAATATGTCAAGCACAGCTCTTAGCCACCAAAAGCTGGCTTGCCCCCATGCTAAGGCCCAATGCTCTGGGTGACTCCTGCTTTTCATGGCTGAAGAGCATTAGAGATAATTTTCCCACTCAAACTCCCCTTCCCCCATTCTGGCTCTGCTCCCAGCACAAATCTAATTACATGCTCTCTTTCACTCCTTTTCTATACACACATGTACTCATCGAGATCATGTAAGAGTTTCCTGAAGAGGAATGTAGAGTATAGCTATTGTAGATGCAAAGCATCTATCCCAGAAGATAGACTCAACATGTACATGCAAAAGCCAGATTCACACTGACTGCTAAATGCATTCTCTGGGTCTGGACATATAATTATCATGATTAGTATAGACAGAGCGTGCTAATATTATGCACTGATCTTGCCCAAATGAGGAAGACAGATTGTTCAAACAATAACAAAATAACAATAACAATAACAAAATAACAATAACAAAATAACAATAACTAACAATATAACAATATAACAATATAACAATATAACAATATAACAATATAACAATATAACAATATAACAATATAACAATATAACAATATAACAATATAACAATAGCAATAACGACGACGACAACAACAACAACAACTTACCTGTCTGTTATGCCAATGCAATTCTTCTTCTGTGCACTACAGAGGGCTTTTTATCTCCCATCCTGTGTTAAGTCTATTGTAGCCTTGATACTTAATTTGCTCTTTTTTATGCATTTTTCCGCAACTACATTATGCAGCTGATGTATTCATTTGAGATGTGGAGTGTCAGATTTTTCTTTTCTTATTGGCTCCATTTTAATCCAATCTGTGGAATTTAGCCATGCGATATTAACAAGAAAACTTTACTGTTTCTTGGGTGAAAATTAAATACGTGATAAATATGCCTCCAAGACACCATGCCTACAGAGATAGTGCTTATTAGAAAAACAGCTTTGAATGTTATAATGCTGAAGCACAAGGGAAAACCAGAAGAAGGGAGAAGAAGATTCGCATCCTGCAGTGCCACCTGATTCATGCAAAAATTATTTAGACAATTCTGCAGATCTTTTGCAGCAAGAACATGTCCCTGAAACTTCTATGCTTAGTTTTTAATAGTACCCTGTAATCACTGATTTACACATCACACTAAGCTATGGTTTCTTTAGCCTTGGTTTCTTAACTATGCCACAGTTGGCTTGATCCACACATTGTTGTAAACCATACACCAAGATTTACAAATCACAGTAGCTGGATTTACACAGCATGCTAGGCAAAACCCAAACAAGTCACATGATGGATAAATATGATGTCCTACAGATGCACAGTCCATTCCAACACTCATCCGTATTACAGGCATGTGTATTAGTTTTAATAATTTGTACTTGGCCATCATATCCTCCTTTTGAGAAGGCAGTCCTGCGTTTTGGGGGTTATCAGCGGGAAATCTTTTGAAGAACTTCCCAGTCCAATTGATGATAAAAAAACAGGGCAGGGAAGGTCTTGCAGTTACCCAGTCTATTTTTTATATTAAAATGTTTCTGTTTCATGGTAACATATAAGTGGCCAATATCTCTTTCACACTGTGGACATTGGAGATAATGCTGAGCAAACCACTGAAAACTTCTCTGTTTGATCAGCCCAAGTTGGGGAAGGCTGCACTAGTAATTTCATTTATTACCTTGCTTTCTTCTTTTGTCACGTAGGTGGCAGCATCTAGCCAGCCTCAGCTGATCTTGAAAAGCTAAGCAGAATCAGACCTGGTCATATTATTAGATGGGAGTGGGGAGAGAGTTGAGCCCTGAGGCACCCCACATAAGTGGGGCCTAGGGCTAGAACTTTCTGCCACACCAACACATCTCAAGCCTCCCAGAGGTCATTCACAAGCATGACCAATGGTGTCTTGGCACTCTAACCCCTCTAGGGACTCCATCAAGACCTTCATAGCATCACCTGGATGGTCTGGGGTTTAGATGTAAGCTGGATATTGATGATACCTGACCCCAAGCTGACAGATAGCCTCACCCAGTTCCCTCATGTAGATGTTAACAGAAGGGGAGAGAGCATAGAGCCGTGAGGCATCCCCCACACTGGAAGACTTAGGCTTGACATTTCCTCTCCTTCCAACACTGACAGGTCCCAACCACAAAGAAAGAATCATTGCAACATTGTGCCCCAATTCCTAAACTCCACGGGCAGGCCAGAAAGATACCATGATCAATGGTATTGAAAGCCACTGAAAGATCAAAAGAATCAGGATGGTTGCACTACCTCTGACCCGGTTCCACCAAAGAGCATTGACAAGCACAATTAATGAAGTCTTAGTACTATGTCCAGGTCTGAACTGACAGGGATCCAGTTAATCAGTTTCCTCTAGGACCCTCTGTAGTCATAGCCCAACCACCTTTTCAACAACCTTCCCTAAAAAAGGAAGATTGGGACTGGACAAAAGTACAGTTGGGTCCAGCAAAGGGCTCTTGAGGAGGGGATGCACCACTGCCTCCTTCAAGGCTGTAGGGACCACCCCCTTCCTCAGTAAAGCAGATACTACAGCATGGACACAACCACATGTCACCTTCCAGGCAGCCTTCACCAACCAGGAGGGACATGGATCTAATAAACAGGTGGTCAGATTAGCAGGTTCCTGTCTACCTCCTCAGGAACTACAGGCTCACACTCATCCCAGCTAACCTCACAAGACCTTGCTTCTGTCACCTCAGTAGGACCTGCCCAGTCAGAGTCCAACTCCAAGCAAATCTGAATTGCCATCTGCCAGATGTCTAAAGTATTCCTCAGAGCAGCCCTGCGGTGGTCCTGTAACTTACCTTTTCCCAGGACTGTATGGGTCACTTAAAAATAACTATTTTTGACATTCTTGTTGCCATGAAGTAATCCCTAATATGGGCTCTTACTTGTGCTTGGTCAGATTCACTCTTGGTCTTCCTCCAATGGTCTAGAGGAATACAGATATAACCTTGAAGAAGAAATGCAAGAACAATTAAGTAAACAGCAACCTAGACTTGGAAAGGAAGACAGGGTGAGAAAGAAACTGAATATTACTTTTCCTTGATTCCCTTTGCTACATGAGGAGGCAGAGGAAACTCTGTCAGGCTTTCAAGTTTCTGTTATTATGCCTACAACAACAGAGTTCC
Source organism: Charina bottae (assembly GCA_023362775.1). Taxonomy (NCBI): domain Eukaryota; kingdom Metazoa; phylum Chordata; class Lepidosauria; order Squamata; family Charinaidae; genus Charina; species Charina bottae. Next base: position 148,040,021 of record JALMGJ010000002.1, on the reverse strand, counting down.
AGTAGTCCTTGGGGCGTTTGTTTCTTGACGTGGCCTACCTTGAGGGGCTGACAAATGGCACTCTAGGTGTCTCTTCTAGTGTTTCATTTCCTTAAGTTTCTCAGAAAACCAAGAAGCATTTTAGAATTGATGCACAGTGAGAGGCTGTTTAGAAACAATCTGGTTCAAGGCCCTCATCACGTTCCTGTTCCAGGCAGTGACCAAGCCCTCACCAAGTTGCCCATCAGATCCTCAGGAAGAAATCCAAGCTCCTTCTGGAGCCAATTGGTCATCTGGGGTAGACCAATCTAATAGGTCCTACCTCCTTGTAGGAGGGGGCAAAACCAATACATCAAAAAGCAATCAGGGAGTGATCTGTCCATGACAATGGACTGATGGCAATGTCCTTAATACCAACATGATGTTGCAACTGCCCTAAGATAAAAAACAGATCTGGTATGTGGTGTCTCAATTACTTGGGTCAGGTGCATGGTTGCCATAGTGGATAGGAACTCCTGAGTTGCCCCAGACTCAGTACTACCCAGGGAGAGATTAATTTCCCAAGGACATCAAGCCTTGGGGATTCTACCACCAACCCAGCAACAGAGTTGAGCAGCTCTGTCAAGGATGTCACTGTGCAGCAGAGATGCCAGTACAACAGCAACAACCCAATAACATCCTAGAGGCCAGCTTCAACCAGAATGTCACATCCAGTTACCTGTGGAGTAGGGCCTCTGAAGCTCTCAAAGCCTCTTGGATAACGTGCCACCCTTGCCCTGGAGTCACAGCAGGTGCTAGACTCAAAACTCAGGTAGGCATACCTCTGAGCAGGACACTTCCCCCTCCAAGCCCACCCAGGTCTTGGTTATTCACACCAGGTTGGATGCTATATATAATTAAGTCATGGATGAGGAAGGTCTTATTACATACAAATCTGGAATTCAGGATCATCAGCTAGAGACCAGGGCCACCAAGTATCCAAAACCTGGCCTCCAGAATGAATGCTGAGGGCTGGAAAGCAGAACAGATCTCAACCACTGGTCCCATCATCCCCACAAGCAGCCCTTCCTCAGTTTTCTGTCATATTTTTCTCTGCCAATCATAATTGTGATGGAAATACCTGACTTTCTCTCCCTTTCAGCTCCTCCCCCCCATCACCCACTCTGGCCCTGTAATACATTCAATCATCTATCACTCACACCTGACACTATCCTAGCAACCATCTCCAGCTGTTCCTTCACCCAGCACTTGGCAACTTGGGGAAGGCTTACTGACATGGGTATGCAAATATCCAATCACACTCATTCATCACCCATTTGCTCCCATCCACAACTATCCCACTCCTAGCAGAACCAGTCCAAAAATGTCATAGATACCACCAGTGCTGAGTTATTTTCCAATGGGCAGAGGTGAAAAATATAAAGCTTGACAACCACACAAAATTACAAGGAGCAGCCTGAACAATACCCAGAGGGCAACAGGCCAGGGCATGAAAGGCACAATCCCTAAACCCAGCCCTGCATCTACTATCCTGCTGCAACCAGAGGCCACTGATCTCTGCAGATGTGCATCTGCAAGTCCAGCTGACACAGGTTCCAAAGGGAAACAGCACCCAACCCAGTAAGTCTGCCCCTTCAAGTAGATGGGAAAAGATGCCATTGCCAGTCACAACCACACTGGCAGATTGGCATGTGGGAGAATCTGACATCTGTCCCACCCCGAAGGCCACTTCAAAGGCAACCAGCCAGGAAACCAGCAGCACTGCACTGGCAAGCCAACCTCCCCCAGTCAGCGCCACCAACCAGCTGGCCTTGCTGTAGCAATCTCCATTTGGCCTCCTGACTAGTGCTCATCTCCTGCTGTCACCTCTATCCCCACTGCTGTCACCACCAACATTTCTGCAGAGCCTGCTGAGCCGGTCACTACTGCTACCCTTGCCAGGGCCAAAAAAAGGTAAAGGTAAAGGTTCCCCCCGCACATTTGTGCAGTCGTGTCCCACTCTAGGGGCCGGTGCTCATCTCCGTTTGTTAGCCCAAGAGCCAGCGTCGTCCGAAGATGCTTACACGGTCATGTGGCCGGCATGACACACGCGGAACGCTGTTACCTTCCCACCGAAGTGGTACCTACTCATCTACTTGCATTTGCATGCTTTCGAATTGCTAGGTTGGCAAGAGCTGGGACGAGTGCGGGAGCTCACTCTGTCATGCAGGACTAGGGATTTGAACCTCCGAACTTGCGATCTTCCAATCGACAAGCCTGGCGTCTTACTCACTGAGCCACCACGCCCCCTTGCTAGGGTCAAAACCGCCCCCCAAATCACCAGACTGCAAGACCAGTGGGTGCTGGTTACTTCATGACAAAGGGAACGCGGTGGTTCAGTGGTTAAGATGCTGAGTCAGAAGCCATTAAGGCTTTGAAACCCAAGAGCATGAGCTGTGTGCCAGAGTGAGCTACCAGCAATTAGTAAAAAAATCAGTCCCAGCTCCTGCCGACCTAGCAGTTCAAAAGCATGCAAATGCGATTAGATAAATTAGGTACCACTCCGGTGGGAAAATCACAGGGACATGAAAGGAGCCTCCTTGGACGTCCCCCGGGCAATGGTGATGTCACCGGCAAATCCTTTCACTACAGAAGCGCTTTGGTGCTTCTGACACGAACACACACACACACTTCATGACAAGGCAGCTGCCCGAACCATCACTGCCAGAGCTGCTGTTAGGACCACCACTAGGACCCATTCTCCCTGCCACCGCCCTTTGAATCCTCCCAAAAGCTACAAGAACAAATTAACACAAGTACAGTCCCAAGATGCCAACTCTGTCTATAATATCACTGTATCATTGGCTATTATGTCATTGGTCATTGGCAGTCCTGGGAGGGTAAATAATACACTCAGAGCTATAAATAAGACTGGGATAGTTAACAAATATAGTAAATAAGTAAAATAAATTCATAATAATGATAATGATTAAAAAATGACAATCAACTGCAAAAGTTTGTTTTCTATGGACATATGCTATCTTACTGGGACCTGTATAGGCTGGCAAGCCAATAATATTACCTCAGCTTCAGGAAACTGTGGTGAAGAGAGAGACTTTCACAATGACTTTATGGCAGAAGCAGGATGGAAATAGGGAGCTCCCTGAGTCTTGTCTCTTTGTCAGAAAGCTAGACCCTCTTTGGTTATGAGCCAACATGGCATAAGGGATAAGATATTGGATTAGGTCCTGAGAGAGAGAGGTTCTTCAGCTATGGAAGTTTACTGCTTGGTTCTGGGCCAGTGTAGAGAGTAAGGAAGTTGACCTTGATGGAAATATGCAGGAACCGTTACCTAGGCAAAAGGGGCCGAAACGTATTTTAAGTCCACAACAGACAGATAATATTCGGAAGCAGCTTGGACAGACACCTCCCTAATTCACTGGAGTATAAGAAGGGGGAGGAGGTACAGCACAACCTTTTATAAGAATTTTGAATTGTGGAGCAGGAAATTATCGGACTCAGATTAGCTATCAGGATTTTAGGACCATACAAGGAGAACTGGATAAGTTTTGTTTATGTACGGAGAGATGTTTTATTGTTAAAAAAACCCACATTTTTTAGAAGAAACAGCAGCATGGGAAATCACTATTGTATCCTTGTTAATGAACAGTGGAACGTTGATGGAATTTTGCTCGTGTCTCCAATTTACATAGAACGTCTGTGATTTTGCTGAGTTACTCTGTTGACCTTTCCTTCTTGGGTTTGCCTCAGACAATTACACAGTGGATCTTCACTGCTCTGTGTCCATTTCATTCTGCCTTTGTTAATGTGGGCCATATTTCTTTTTGGTAATGGAAAGATTAGGAGGCTTTGATCTGGGAAAAGAGTAATTCCTTTAAGGTAAGATGGGATTATGTAAATGTGAAACTGGACCTGATCCCTACCACGTCCACAGAGGCAGAGGGAGATATCCTAAAAATAATTTATCTTTTTATTTCAGCTACCACACCCTCAAGCACAAGGCCAAGTGGATTTGCTCTCCCTCTATCCCTTCACCACTGATGTCCCAATTTTGACATGGAAATTCTGCAGGTAAATATCAGTGGTATTCAGTTGAGTATGGAAACCCAGATGGAACAGGGTTCCCAGCCCTTCAGCAAATTGGACCCAAGTTAGTTCCCTTTAGGAAGCTACCTCTATCATTGAGAAGGCACAAGGAAGCCTGTTGGATTCTCCAAAGTGATTGCAACAGTTCTGCGATCCTCAAATGGCAACCATCTCATGCATTGGGACTGTAATTCCCAGACAAGCAAGTCTAGCTGGGAATTCTGCAAATTGCATCCAAATATACTTGGAGGCCACAAGGTAGGCCAAGTTGCACAAGACATTCTCTGGATCTTGTGAACCAGTTCTAAGTTCGCATATTTCACTCTTCACAGCAGTGAGAACTCACCCAGAAAGTGAAGGGAAAAAACATTCCAGAAACTAAAGACAGAAAGCTCTGTGTGGGACTTCAAAGACAAGATTTCCTCCCATAATTCTGTCCTCTGTAATTACATTTTCCCAGTGAGGACAGTCATTATTCACCCAAAATGAAAACAACCCTGCCAGATTCCCTTTAACACACTCTATTACACGGAGAAGTTCTGAATCTTTGCTTCTCAGCAGTGGGGTTTTGGGCGAGAGAAGAGAGTTTGTTCCAGTTTGGCTTTGAAACACATGCTTTTTGAAAAGACTTAACCAGCAGCTAGTGTAATCACTTCAGAAATATGGAATCAGCTTGGCAAAGATCCATTATTGTTTGACTGTAGTTACAGGGGCTCTCAAGAGTTTCCAACCACAAATGCAAGAACAATTTTGAAACCACAATTCAGAGAGGGAGGGAGGGTACAAAAGTGAATTTATCTCTTTGCATTGTTTTTCACTTCAGGCAAACACCTTTGGGTTCCCTAGAGGAAAAGTCCCCATCATCCCACTTAGGTTAATTTGCTTTATAAGCCTTGTCTGTTGACAAGCTAAAGAGTATTGCATTCTCCTTGAACTACCACATGTCCCCACAGGAGCCTCAGATGATAAGGAATAAAGGCATGACTCAAAGGGTATCCAAAATGGAAATGAAGAAAGAATGGCTTTCTCCAGACACAGGAGCTAGGACAGAGCCCTATAGTGCTCCACAGAATACCTTCTTCTAAAGTGACCCAGAGGCATTAATTAGTGGAATAGGGTTGCTTCACCCACCTTGATCTATCACACAGAAGCAGCATCCAAAATTAACAAAGGCATCATGGGAAACCTTGCCAAATGCTTTGCTGGCATGGAAATTCCAAGATTTCAGCAGCTGTGGAGGGATTTAAAATCTGTATTTCCAACTACCAATTGTCTCTGTGAAGGTTTTGTTAACATTCAAGGAAAGCACTCTTTGTGTCTTCCAGTTTCATGGGTTGTCTGAATTAATGCAAAGCTCTGAAGGAGTGTTTTGATTCCATGAAGCTTCATTTAAATCACCCCACTGATGCAAGTTTGTGAATTGAAAACATGGACCAGTTCTGAAGCAGCAAATCAGATCAGAGAGTTTTGAAGCACTTTCCAATTCAATGGTATTTCTGCTGCTTTCCTTCCAATATACAATGTGGCAACTTCACTTTGATATATAAAAATGTTGGGGAAGGAGGTCAAATGAGGCAGTGGGCTCTCTGACAGGAATAGCCAGCCAATGAGCTTTATTGTCTTATTAAACTCGCTGCCTACCACAGTTCTTTGTGAGTGGCAAGCCTATGATTTCTTTGGCCTTCATTCACTTTCTCAGCTCACAACTTCTTTTAAGATTGCTAGTCGCAAGCCTCACCCTTGCTCTTTCTTGTGCCAAAGAAATCTTATACTTCTACATTGGTTCTGCCAACCCAACTGGGAAGTCAACTTTGCTCTCAGCACTCTATGTGCTCAAGGCAGATCCGTCTTGTATACAATCTTAGTCCAAGCTTACTTCTAAATTCTGGGTGATTGCTGCATGGTGTAATATGCAATAAGTGCATAGGTGTGAAGCCAATACTTACTTACAGGTATTGACCTAAACATGTGTTACTTTTAACAATGGGGGAGTGACAAGACTACAAGTTCTATTTATTCTGGGGGGGGGGGCTACTCAGTGTGCCAACCTGATTTTGCAGTCTCTGTACAACGTATTGCCAGATAGCAATAACCCTGACACAACCAAGTCCTGCCACTTATAAAGGGGTCTTTTCCAGGTAAGACAACCAACTAGCTATGACAGCTCCCCAGCCACAGCTTTCACCTGCTCTGTGAGCAGGAGCTGAGAATCCAAGAGGACCCCTAGATTGCACACAAGTCTCAAATAGAGAAGTGCAATGCCAGTGAGAGTCAAATTCAAATTCCAGGGGGCCCAAATATACACAGCCACTCAGTCTTGTCAGGATTGAGCTTGAGTCTGCTCCTCCTCATCCAGACTTGGACAGCCTCCAAGCACTGGGTTAGGACCTCAACCACATCGCTTAGCTAGTCAGGGGTTGAGACATACAACTGGGTATCATCAACATATGGATGAGATTGGAACCCAAACTGGTGGATGACCTCACCCAGCAGTTTCACATAGATATTAAACAGAAGGAGAGACAGCCTCTGAATCCTGTGGCATCCCCTAGGTCAGCGGTCCCCAACCTTTTTGGCACCAGGGACCGGTCATGGAAGAAATTTTTTCCACGGACCGGGGGAGGCGGGGTTTGCAGGCAGGAGCCAATTGCACGCACCGGGGGTGGGGTTTGCAGGTGGGAGCCAATCACGTGCACTGGGGGGCAGGGTTTGCAGGCGGGAGCCCCACGGCCCACTTTCTAACAGGCCTCGGCCCACTAGTGGGCCACGGCCCACAGGTTGGGGACCCCTGCCCTAGGTGAAAGGCCATGAGTATGATCTCTCCCCACCTGTCAATACTGATTGAAACCGGCCACAGAGAAACAAGGAAAACCACCACCCCCAACCATGGAAGTCTCTCCAAAGGATACCATGGTTGATGGTATTGAAAGCTGTTTGTTCTTTCTCATGTAGAGATGGCTCAGAGGACCTGGCTCACTGTGACCTGAAGTATGGCTGGTAGAATGTCAATGCCTTTGGGGAAAAAATGCCTCTCCTTTCTCTCTGTGCAAATGACCTTATCATGTCCTGTACAATTAGGTGAGTTCTGCCAGATGTATGTTGCTTAGTTCTATTTTCCACTACTTCTCTTTGACTAGAAACTTCATTTGATGGAATGGATGGATGGACAGACAGATAGATTGGAATATATTAGAGCTGGGATGAAATTGACAAGAGTTCTGCATATTGCCTCTTTTTTGCTGAATGACAGGTCATAGGAACAGTGGAAGGATGCAAGATAAAGTAGGAAGAAGATCACCTGATGTTCTTTGCAACTTCTCCACCACAACAGTGACTTGTTACTTGGGCTATTCTTGAATGTGAGTCTAGTGTTCTTTTGGAAAGGTGCTAAAATCATGTTCAAGAACAGCCCAGCTAACAGGTGGGATGAGATGATGATGAGATGATGATGATGATGATGATGATGATGATGAGGATGAGGATGAGGATGAGGATGAGGATGAGGATGAGGATGAGGAGGAGGAGGAGGAGGAGGAGGAGGAGGAGGAGATGAGATGAGATAGGAGAGGTTGGGAAGAGATCACCCAATGTGCCAGAAGAGCTCAATCCCACCTCACAAACCACCCTCCTCCTCTCTACAGAGTATCAGGTTTAGGACAGTCAGGCTATCTTAGTACTTGTGCAGTACAAGACCCATGTTCAAAAAAGCTCAAGTGACAGGCCACTTTTGTGGGAAGTTCCACACCAGTTAGCTGTCACTTGAGAATTTGAAGGGGGGCTAAAGATCCCATCCTAGGCACCCACCCACAATCACACAATCCTGCCTCATCACAAGTTAAGGACAATGTTTGTGGTTGTTTTTCTGGCATGCAGATGATGTGGGTAGGAGGGAAACAGCGCCATGGGAATTCACCAATTGTTGACTTTAAACTGTCTCATACTTAAACTCTAAGGATAGCGCTAGTCATCAGACCCATCACTGAAAAAGCTTGGCCATTAGGATAATGTCATTTATGTTGGCATAGTTTTCTGTAGACTCTGGAGGAATGCATGTTAGCAAGGCCATGAAGAAGAGCTCCAAGAAAGTTTGGAGGAGACCTCAATCACTGTGACTCAGATATTGGTTGGGTCATTGTGAAGAAAGACTTTGAGCAGAGAAATGTTAATTTTTCCTGCCTGGTCCATCTTCAGTAGAGATAACTTGCATAATGTTTCAGGTGCTATGCTTGGAAAAATAGCTGAGAATATATTAAGATGGATGTTTGGGAGAAAAATGTTTTTTCTTTCTTTCTCTCTTTCTATATGTAAGTGATTCATGCAGTTAGCTTAGAGGATGCTGGGCTGATTGTTGCCAAGAAAAAGTGTTTGAAAAGGTGTCAATGTGAGGCTTTCAGGAAAAAAAGTGTTTACCTTTTCCTGCTTGGTATGTAAGTGGCTCATCCATTCCACCTCCTGCTGAGATGTTTGGAAGATACTTAAGTCACTGTGGCCTTACGGAATGGCTGAAGAGGTGTCAAGGTGAGACTTGGGGAAGAAAATGTTAACTTCTTTCTCAGTATATGTGCAAATGCACTGTTTCTTTTGGTCTCATGTAGAGATGGCTTGGATGATGCTCCACTGAAAGAATGCTTAGGACTATGTCAAGTTAGGCCTTGGAAAAAAGAATATGAATCTTTCTCTTCTCTGTATTTCAAATGACCACCCTGTTCTTCTTTATATAAGGATGGCTTTGATGTTAATGCTGGAGTTAGAACTGTGCAAAGCTCTGAATGGATGGTTTGATTCAATGATAGTTTGATGAAATCATCTCACAAAAGTAATTTTGTGAATCAAATGAACAAAATTGTATTAAGGCCTTTGGCTAATAAATGAATACAGTGAAGCGCACAGCTGGAGTCTCTTAAAATGGATAAATTTTAGCCTAACACAGTCAATGTCATTACAACAACAAAGACTGGGCTCTTGTCTAAATAACTGTATTAAAAAGCTTTGCAACCATTTTAGTTATGTTTAGGCTCACAATCTGCAAGACAATAGGTAACATAAAATAAATATTTTTTCCCTGGGAATCTCAGAAATAATAGGTCTATAAGTTACTTTCCTATATCACAATAAAGGGTACAGTGTAGAAAGTCATGTGTCACAGTTTCCAAGGCCCCAAAGTCACAGGGACAGATACCACTACAGAATTGGTGCTTGATGATTCAAACCAAATCAAATTAACTACCGTCATATACCAGCATCAGGTGCTTGATGGGGATTTCTTCTCCAGGATGAGGGAAGTACGTTCAAATGGGACCTTGTGAAGGGAATCTGGAACTTACCTTTTCTAAGGTAAGTATAAATGGGCAGTTTGCCTCTTTGTTGGTACTTACATCAAAATGAAGGGGAGATCAGACACTCTGAGCCTGAGATAATAAATTCTGATGCTCAATATTGTAGAAGCATTGAAAAAGGTTTTGCTTCTTTCCCCTCTAGGCTAAGTAATTTGAATGGAGAGAATCCTATTGCCATAATTTTTAAGTTGCTAGGAGAGTTCCTGCATAATAGAGCTCAATTTAACCCACCTGGAAAAAATAAGTACCCAGGCTTTGGATATTATTGGGAAAGAATCAGTTTCTAAACACAAAACTGAACTCTCATTGTTTGTTTGTTTATCTATTTATTTGTTTGTTTATTTATTTCGTACCTTTGAGTTAATGTTGACTCCCAGTAACTGCCTGGCCAAGTCCCTGCAGTTTTCTTGGCAAGATTTCAGAAGTGGTTTGCCCTTGCCTCCTTCCTAGGACTGAGAGAAAGCGACTGGCCCAAGGTCACCCAGCTGGCTTCGTGCCTAAGGTGGGACTAGAACTCACGGTCTCCTGGTTTCTGGCCTGATGCTTTTAACCACCACACCAAACTGGCTCCACCCTCATAATAGGAACCCCTATAATAGCTGTTAGAAAATCAGACTGAATTTTTTACAGCTCATCTAAAATACCCTGTACCCATATGCCACCCCCCATATAGAAATTGTAGAAAACCTTTGAATAAAAAACTTGAAGTGTCATTTCCAGCTCTTCCAATGCCAGAATCTGCCAGCCAGCTACCTGCCAAGGCCTGCTCTACCTGGCTACCCACTGCCATCTTTTGCTAAGTCAACACTTCTCACCTCTCTGAAAATCCAGCTGTTCCCTGTCACAAGGTTACAGGGGGAGAATGCCTCTCAGGAGGACAATCCTTTAAGTCACCACTAAAGAATATTGCTAGCAAACCATGGTCCTGCTGGTTAGGAGAGGCTCCTTTCCAGAAGGAGCCAAGCCTGCCAACCTGCTGTGCTGGCTGTGGCTGTCATGATGTCCTAGGAAACCTCACAATCAGCGACAGCAAAGCTACATCTCCCCAGAGGGCAAGCTGCTGGTCAGAAGAGGCAAACTGTGATAATTACCCTGCTCAGCCTGAAACCCCCAGAAAACATCCCACTAATATTCCACAAGGCCAAATTAGGAGACGCTTTCTAGCCCGCTTGACAAATATTTTGCTGAATGTGGGTCATCACCATTTCTCCCTGCCTTTAGTTCAATCCAATTGCCCCAGGAGCTAACTCAATTCATGTTCCATTTCTTCAAGAGACAGTGGCCTGAGAGTCTCATTTTCATTTCCTATACAGCTGGCAATGTTGTTTCATGGAGTCCTTGGTGCTCTCTGAGCCTTGTGGTTTACTTGCAGACGTTTCATTGCCAGGCTAGGCAACATCTTCAGTGCGAAAAGGGAGTGGAACTTGCTCTCTGTTCATATACCCTGGCTTGTCCTGCCTGTGTTGGTGGGGGTGTTGTACTCTCCTTGGTAGTACCTTGATTGGGTTGTTGTGTGCTGCTTGGTTGATTGACTGAGTTAATAGTTCCTTGATTAGGGTCTATTGTGTTGTTTGATTGCTCCTCTGCTGCTAATCTTGCTGTTAATCTTTGCATATCTTGTTGTTGATTGCTGGCCAAGAGGTGTTCTGGTCTTCTGGCTTTTATATTGTCTCTTATGAATGGTATGTAAATGTTGTTTACCTCTATGTGTCTGTTGATGGCTGCTTTGTCTGAGTGCCAAGCTTCCAGGAATTCTCTAGCATTTTTGGATTTGGCTTGGTTTAATATGTCTGTAGCTTGAATCATGTCAACTGGATTTCTATTTTCTCAGTGGAAACGTTTCGCTCCTTATCCAAGGAGCTTCTCAGACTGAAGAAGCTCCTTGGATAAGGAGCGAAACGTTTCCACTGAGAAAATAGAAATCCAGTTGACATGATTCAAGCTACAGACAATTCCACCTGGATGACTGAGAACCTTCATAGACAGCTTGGTTTAATATGCTCACAGTTTCCCAGTTGAAAGTATTGTTGAGTCTGTCCATGTGTTGTGAGATTAAGGAGTTTTCATCATGTCTTCTGACTGCTAGTTGGTGTTCGTGGATGCGTTCTGCTAGTCTTCTGCCAGTCTGTCCTACATAGTGGCTGTTACAGTCCTTACACTGTATGTTGTAGATAACTCCTGTTTTTTCTTCTTGGGCTACTGGGTCTTTTGGTTTACTTACAATGTTCTGAAGGGTTTTGGTTGGTTTGTGTGCTACAGTGATGCCGTGTGGTTGTAATAGTCTATTAGTAGTTTCTGAGATGTTTCTGATGTATGGCAGAGTAATCCTTTTCATAGCTTCTGTTGGTTTTGCTGTGTTGGGTTGAGTGATCAGGCACTTTTTGATAAAGTTGCGTGGATATCCATTTTGCTGGAAGATGCTATATAAGTGGTCTGTTTCCTTTTTCTGGTGTTCTGGGTTGCTGCAGTGTGTTTGTGCTCGTCTGAACAGTGTTCTTACACAGCTCCTCTTGTGTGAGGTAGGGTTAGTGCTTTGGTAGTGGAGCACTTGGTTAGTGTGGGTAGATTTCCGGTAGACTTGTGTTTCTAGAATGCCATCATTTCCTCTACTGATGAGGATGTCCAAGAAGGGTAGTGTGTTGTTGTTTTCTTCTTCCCTTGTGAATTTTATTCCTTTGAAGATATTGTTGATGGCTTCATGTGTTTCCTCCAGTTGATCCTTTTTTATTATGACGAAGGTGTCATCTACATACCGGATCCATACTTTGGGTTGTATGTGTGGGAGTGCTATCCTTTCTAGACGTTGCATTACTAACTCTGCTATGAGTCCTGAGAGTGGTGATCCCATAGGTGTTCCTTTGATTTGTTGGTATATTTGTCCATCAAACTGAAAGTATGTAGTGAGGCAGAGGTTGATGAGGTCCATGATTCTGGGTATTTTGATCTTGGTGTATCTAGTTAGGTCAGGTGTGTTACGTAGAACTGCTGCCATGGATTCAATCGCTAGTGCTTGGTCTATGGATGTAAAGAGTGCAGTGACATCAAATGACACCATAATTTCATCTTCATCTATTTTTAGGTCTTTGATTTTCTGGAGGCACTGTAGTGGGGAGTTGATAGAGTATTCACTCTCCTCTGTGAGATGCCCAAGTTTTCTTGTAAGTTCTTTAGCTATGTTGTATGTGGGGGTCCCTGGTAATGATCCAATTGGATGGAGTGGTATGTCGGGCTTGTGTATTTTGGGGCGTCCGTAGAAGCGTGGGATGATGGGTCCACTGCTTTTCATCCGCCTCTGTTCTTCTTTACTGATTTGACCTTTCTTGGTTAAGTCGTTGAGGATTCTTTTGACTTGGTTGTCCAGTTTCTGTATCGGATTGGTGTTTACTGGGGTGTAGGTTTCTTTGTCCTCAAGTAAATCTTTAGCTTTTTGTATATATTGTGATCTGTCCATAATGACAGTGGTGCGGCCTTTGTCTGCTGGGAGGATGATAATATTTTGGTCCATCTAGGTTTTTGAGGGCTGCTCTGTCTTCTGCTTTCAGTTGGTTCTGCTTCCATGTCCTTCTGGTTTGTGGTATGATTATCTGTCTTACATTCTCTTGGGTTTCTGTAGTAAGTCCTGTAGTTTTCAATGCTGCTTCGAAAGCTGCAAAGAATTCTAATTTATTTGCATCCTCTGTGTTATAATTGAGGCCTCTCTGCAAGATTCTGTGTTCCGTAGTGGATAATGGGCGGCTGGACATGTTGACCACCCATTCCTGTTCCTGTACTTCTTTGTTTCTGGGGTTTAATTTAAGTAGTTTAGTTTGAAGTTTAGCTTTCCTTTTTTCTGCTTGTCTCAGAGATGTTTTCTTGATTGTAGTAGTCAGCATGTTGATATGTTCAGGAGTCATAGTCATAGTCATAGTCATAGTCTAAAGAATGTTGTTTCTTTAGAAATCCTGCCTTTTATATTGATTCTCTTCTAATGATTTAAGCTGCAAAGAGAGGTGACATATTCTCTTTGATTGCCTCTTCCTGCCCCTTCTCTCCCAAGACTCTGTTGGGATGAATTAAGATCACTGCCTGCCTGCATGTTGTCTTCCGTAGAACACTGTCTGCCTCCATGTTGTTCCCCCCCCCCCCGAACAGGTAAAAGGAAGCCCAATTGTTAAAAGTTTACAAAATAGCATAAAGAGTTTGATATTGCCAGAGATTAAGATGGTAAAGGATGCCCAACTACTCAGACAAAGGTTTCCCTTCCGATTCATCTGGAGAAATTACAACACAAAAGGTCAGCTCATTCACAGAACTCAGCCAGCCCATTCAGGTAGACCTTCTTCCTCAGCCAAACAGATCTCCATAATAAAATAACAATAGACTTCTTCCAAGTAAGTGGACAAAGCCACAGCCTGCAGGGAACACAGACAGGAAACACAAACAGCAGGGGGCCCAACCACAGAACGCCTCCTCTCTGAAATCCGGCAAATTACACTTCTCTCAGGTTCCTAGGGGGCGGGAACACCTTTGCATAGCAACGACCAAGCTCTCCTATATAAATGGCCTGTGGGGGAAATACAGGTGTGGCCACCTTCCAACCAGCATACTCTGTACTCTGCATGTGCTCTTGGGAATAAACCTGCAAACCTCTGTTCCAGCAACTGCCTGCGTGTCTATTCATTCCCGGCTTGGGACGAACCTTGGTAAGATTACCTTCTAACAACTCAATCAAAATGATCTCACAAACCATCTTCTGAATTCAGAAGACATCCAGCCAGATCCAGATCTGATTTCAGACAGCACAATGACCCTACGCATGTGAGAATGAAACCAATATTTGCTTTCTTGTTATTTAAATCTATTTTAAAACTCCAGGAAACCCTAATACTGCAATGCTAGGTTCAAATACACCACAGCCGTAGACTGGGCAAAGTACAACAAAGCACCATTTATTTGATTAAAAAACTAAAAGGGAAAGAGAACAGAGGCCTTCAGAGAATATGCTGTATCAGGATACATTAGCAATCAAACAGCTGTATCCTCCAAATATCAATTTAGGTTCCTACATGCCTGCCTTGACTTGTACTGATGGTTTAATTCTCAACTTTCATTTTAGAAAATGAAAAAAAGAAGAGATAATTCTGTAGTTTCCTTATAAGGTTAGATCTTCCATAGGAGTGGGAGTTTATTCAACTAAACATTAAAACGCTTTCCAACAGAAGCAAAAGGAAATGTTGAGTTTCAGGTTTAAAAAAAGTTTTTTTTTTTTTTAAAAAATGACTTCTTTGAGGCAAGGGTTAGAAGACCCTGATATTTAAAACTAGAACCAGCATCTGTAGTTATGGTTTCATTTCACACTTGCCACAGTCTGATACCTTGCATTTATTATTTGCTTGTTTGAATAGCTATGCTGAGAGCCAGTGAACGATGTAAGGCTAGGAATAGGGGAAGAATTTTGTTGGGCTAGTAGATAGACTGAAGGCAGGGAGGTTCTTCTGTCCATACAGAAGGTTTTGTGTTCATAGCTTAAAAGTCTAGATTTAAATCCCTGTGATTTCACCCAAGTTTCTATGCTATATGTATATCTGAGGGATCACCTCTTCTCGATTACGTCCGCCCATCCCATCAGGTCTGGCAGAAGGGGTCCCATCTGTTAAGGAGTCACATCTGGTGGGACCCAGGGGCGGGACCTTTTCTGCCATGGCACTCGTCCTGTGGAACATCATTCCCCCCCGAGGTGAGATTGGCCCCATCCCAACCTTCTGGAAGTTCCTCAAAATGTGGCTATGTCAGCAGGCTTGGGATCTCAGGGAAATGGAGAACTGGTGAGATGACTACATTGTATGTTACATCAAAGATGCTCGCTCCTAGTCTTTTTCAATAATATTGATCTTTTTTACTTGGAATAATTTTTCAATGTTTGTTTCTTCTATGGTCTGTTTCTATTGTACGCCACCCAGAGTCACGTTTGTGACATGGGTGGCTACATAAATGTGATGAATAAATACGTCCATAAAATATACTGTATACCCTATATTTTCATTGGGGTTGCCATCTCATTTTTCTGACAGGGGGAACCCTTACTTACTTACTGAGTTAGTAGAATAAATAAATACCTGGCATACAGGCAGAACATAGTTCTCTTCCTGTTGGGACAAATATGATTTCTACAAGTAAAAAGCAGAAGATGGAGATCCTGCCAATGTTTTCTTCTCCCCCTTTTGCAACTCCATTCACCTGACTGGAATTTTACAGCAAAAGATTGGAACTATGGGCTTATGCCATACAAATGACCAGTTAAGGGATTAATTCTTATGGGGTTTTTTTAAGATATTGTCAAAGCCATTAATCAGAAGAAAGTTGCATGTAACTTTGTTTCTTTCACTGCAATTAATAATCCAGCTTTATTAATGAAGTAAATAATCCAATATTACTGTACATATTTAATTAACTATCAAATATAAAATACTTGCTCTTCTAATAATGTTCTGTGCCAACCACTTGCTCCCAAACTACTTATTTTAGAGTGACTGCTATGCTGTGAATAATTGTTTCAATTTAATCAGACTACTGCAAAAGGGTTAAAAATTTTGTTTGATAATTTTTTATCAGATCCTTCCCCAACATACACTTTTTGTCCCAAATGGGATAGAGAGAACAATTACACAATTCTAGGGACCACCTTTACTCAGACAGACACATCCTTAGTTTCACAGGAGTATAAGGGAGGGGGGAGTAAAGCACAATCAGACTTAAAAGATTCTGTTACAATAGTCCATCTTAATAAAAGTAGTTGTAGACTTCCCTGGAGTCTGTTTCTTGGTCTGGTCTACAACGTGGGGCTGACAGTTTTGGCCTTTTAAAAGAATGATGGCTTTAAACAATGGATTAAACACCTGACTTTTTAAAATGAACAATTAGTAAATACTTTTCTTCTGGAATAATAATTTTCCTCTGGATAATAATAGAATAATTTTCTTCTGGAATGATTCTCGCTTTCTGTTCTACAGTAGATCCTGCATCTTGATATATGCAGTAGCTCTGAGACAGTTTCACTGTGGCTTTCCTGCTCAGTCACCTTGGTGCAATGTACAGTACGTAATCTCCAGACTTCCTCTCCAAGTAGTTTCCAGTAGATTCTTTGCTGGAAATATAGTGTTTTGCTCATGATCCAGCCAAAGATAGGCACGTTTAAGTCCTGTTGATTTCCACTGGGAGAGTTAAAGACATGCAAGCTGGCTTTGATGCCAGAGTGGACCTTAACAATAAATATGCAGGGTATCTTGTTGGGAGCAGATGAACTTAACAGATTAACTCTCTGGAATCTATGACAGTTTTAGGAGATGATTAAAGGCTACACATTCATCATAATTACTTAACATTCCCAGTTTCATCTCCGTTATCCAGGTGGAAATTCCCAATGACTTTGGATGCAGCCTTTTCTACCCCTCATTTTTGTTCTAAGATACCTCTTGTTTTCAGTTAGCAGTGCCTATTCACTTATAAATTAACATATTACAGAAAAAACAGTTCAGATTAGTGGTACATAGTTGAAAATGTCAGATGGTGCCTTAAATTTGGGGATATTCTAACCTTCAATCCAATCCTCCATAATAGCTGCCCCCTATATGAAGCCCTTCATGTAGATTGGACTGCAACTCCAACAAGCTCAACAAAATCACCTTTGGCCACGTTGTATGTGATTTATGGGGGTTGTAGTCCAAAGTTTGAGAGCCAATTTGGTGTAGTGGTTAAGGGACCAGGCTAGAAACCGGGAGGCTGTGAGTTCTAGTCCCGCCTTAGGCACAAAGCCAGCTGGGTGACCTTGGGCAAGTCACTTTCTCTCAGCCCTAGGAAGGAGGCAATGGCAAACCACTTCTGAAAAACTTTGCCAAGAAAACTTCAGGGACTTGTCCAGGCAGTCTCCGAGAATCAGACATGATTGAATGGATTAAAAAAGTCCCTAGTTGAAGATATCTAAAAAGTTATTGATTTCAAGTGGCATCAAAAGAAGTATAAACTGCACAAGTATGACTATGTAAGATATACCATTCCTAGAATTAAACTTTTTAAAAAATGGTTAAAAGTTTGATTTAATGAGTTCTTAATTTTCTTCTGTAGCAATCATTGATGCTTTAATTAATAAACTGATTATTATAAATGCTTAATTTGGGGCCTTCCTCATTACTGATACTGTTTAATAACTGTACAACTCCATTTTAAAAATGAATGTTATTTTTAGGTGGAGAGGATCCTGTTAATTTCAGCTCTGTTCTGAATTCCTATATACATTGAACTCATTTAAGATCTAACTTGTTTTGCTTCTAGCCGTGTTAAGGTACTTGTTTCTTTGTACAGTGTCAGTAAACTATGTGTATGATTGAACTGATACCATTAATTGGAATGACTTTGTTGGGTATGTGCAGTCCTCAATAACACTTTCCAGCAAGGAGAGATTGTGATTCAAGTAAAGGCACAGGGTCAAATCTTAGAAGAAAGGTAGACTTTATGGGTATTGATGTGTAAAATACATATTACATCATGTATCTGTTTTCTAGGTGGTTTGAGATTTGCCAGTGATCTCTGGAACAACTGGGTTGCCTGAGATATTTAAGGGAAGAGGTCTTCATTCAGAAGTCAACTCATTTCATCCACAACCAGCCATCAAATTATATGGCAGATAAAACACAGTCTGTTAAATAAAATGAAGAATGTAAAGGGAAATGGGAGATGGGAGATGGGAGATGGGGGAAGGAATCTGTCAGAGATTTCATGGTATGGGAACATGTGTAGAGTGGATGATAAAGTGAAATAGATTGTGAAATAAATTAATGAGTGAGAAAGGAGGAGGCAGAATTGCGTAGAAAGGGAGAAGGAAGCATCTGAAAAGTTCAGGAACAAGGAAAATGTGGAAAGAGCTGGAGTTGTCATTTTCACATGGGTTCATAGGGTATTTGAAAATTAATGCATGTCAATATTGTTATAATTGAATTATAACATTATTTAGAATGGATATCTGGCAACCACAGAGTTTCATGCTGGACAGTTGGCATGCAGTAATATTTAACATCTTGGAACTCAAGTTGCGATTTTTGACTCTTGACAGTTGCGATTTTTGACTCTTGACAGTTGCGATTTTTGACTCTTGACAGTTGGTGAAATGTCTTATTGAGACCTGACAAAACCAAAACAGGAGCAGCCCAAGACAATCTTCATTTAAAAAAACAAACTGAGTATCCTTTCTCAATCAAATCCATTCAATTTTTAAGTTCAAATTTTTTTCTTTTCAAATTCAAATGTTGAAACTGAAGATTCAAAACATTTTTAAAAATTTTTTGCTTTTATTAACTGAATACGAAAAACCAGCAGAAAGAAGATGAACAGTGTGTAAAGTTATGCAGACAGAAAATATTTTTTGAATCTTTGCAGTTAATAATTGCTTTATTCCTAACTCAGATGAATGTACTAAACCAGTCACGTGCCTTAAAAGCTAGTCAGAAGTCTCTCTGCTGGTGGTCTGGAAAGGTCCAGCTTTAGAAGATGCTCCCTTTCCGAATCATTTAGCTGACAAAGAAAACAATATTTGAAGGGAAAAGAAACCAGTGCTCAGGAAGAAATCTTTATCCATTAGATCTCCGCTGGTGAGAACTGAGGCTAAGCTCCCCGAGAGGTAAATAGATTATCCTCTGAAAGAATTTTACATACACCCAGGAGGCTGGATCAGAGCAACTGGTTCCCACTCATGAATTCCAACTGACATTCGGCTGGGATGCTTCTGAAGGCAAAGCTTGGGAGGAGTTGGACGGCTGTCATTCAAACATAATATTCATGCATCTTCAATAGCACCAATGCACTGATTTAAAATACGCACACACACCATCCTGTAATTTGGATTTATACTGAGTGTTCAGATCTCAAATGTCTGTACTTCTCGAAGACATTACTTACATTCTGTTAGAAGTGATGGAGCCATCCATCTGCTTTGCACTTATGCAAATCGATTTCTTGGGGGGAATGTTAGAGGGACAACCAACACAATAAACCTGTCATATTTCAGCTTTTGTTCTCATCAGTGAAACAATAATTGATGTAGACTTTAGGAGTACCTCTTTCCTCCACTTCATTGCTTGTGTATGTATAGTGTCTTTATCAGCTGTGTTATTTGGAAATATGATCAGCTTTTAAATGGGGAGGGGTTCCCTAGCTGAGAGTAAGACTAATTCATAATTTACTGGCTGAACATACGAGGGAGGGAGGGAGGTTCAGTCATTAATATGTGGTCTGTTCTGTACGGTTTTCATTTTGTGTTACATGTACCCAGCCATTATGGTTTATGATTTATAGTTATGTATGAACCAGGCCATTAAGACAGGCCATGGTTTGGTGCAATACATATAATACATGAGTTGAATCAGAAACTCATATACCTATGCACAAAATTGTGTTACATCTTTCTGTGAAATCTTCTAAGTACCTTAACACAAAACCTGGTGAGGGAATTGAATACCTAAGGCTGGGGATGTTTCCTGTAGCTCTGGGATACTTTAACAAGCAAAAGAGTGGTAAATTGTGTACACAGTCTTCCCCAGAGCTGGTGCCTTCCAGAAATATTGGGACTACAACCCCCAGAAGTCCCATCCAGCACAGCTAAAACTGTATTGAGAAGTTTCAACATCTGGAGAAAGGCTGTTATTACTTAATAGTCTTCACTGTGTCTGTTTGCATTTACTGCTCAGAGATTTCAAGCTGTTGTGTTTTCAATGTCATTTCAGTGGACCCTGAGGATTTTAGTCTGAATGCAAGGCATGGTATTATCATCACCATTTTTAAAGTTTTGGTCACTCCTGGTCCAATGTCTGAATCCTACACCCAGGAAAGCAGAGAGTTAACCCTAGCCCTAATCTGAATCCTAACCCTAACCCTAACCCTAACCCTTGCCTTAGGCTGATTCTTCCACCAAGCACAGATTATGTGTGATGGAAAACTCACAGGTACAAGTCAGTGTGTAAGGACAAAATATGGTAAGAATGTAGGAATGTAAGCTACTTAATGCCTTGGTTCTTTGGTAGCAAGAGCACTCCTCTCCACCCAAACATTTCTGTAACTTTGCAATCAAATATGATCCCACTCCATACCTAGGCAACCTTGGCTGATATGAAAAAGCTAAGCAGTGTTGGACCTGACTGGTACTTGGCTGAGAGAATATATAAAATGTATTGAAGGAGAAGAGCCAATAAGCAAAGCTTCCTTTTCTGCTACCATTAAAGACTGTCCATTTAAAAGTTGTATGAAATCCATTTCCAATTCTGCATGCATTCCCAAGACTGGAAGAATGCAGATAAAAGTCATAAACTGCCCAGGGTCACCGATAGGGGAGATGGGCGGTAATATAAATTTAATAAAATAAATAAATAAAGTCATGGTGAACATTTGCACCATGATGCCAATGTAGAAAGATCTTCAATAAACCGAGCCAGCTTTCTACCCCCTTTTTTAATTTCTGGAAAGGAGATGACAGCATTGAGGGTAAATGCATATATCAGTCATCAGCATCAAAAGGAGCTGTCACACTATCCGAAGAGTAGATGACTTTTAGAGCCAACAACTAAAGAGGTAGAACTTGGGATGTTAATGGGTTTTCAACAAGCAGAAAGAGAAGCATGAGTGAAGAAATCAGGTATCCTCAAGTCTCTGAAAAAATGCCACCTAAGGCGGCATTTTGAACTCGGAAAAAATAAGCGGTAGCACAAAAGTGACTTTGCCTGGGCTCAGAAGAGAAGCAGGGCTGGGCCTGGAGTTGGGCAGATTCCTGCTTTTGGAGATCTCAGAGAGAGCCAGCTCCTTGGATTTAGGACAGTGTCTGGGTTAAAATAGTCACTCCCACTTCACGGTTTAGACCTTGAACGGAGCCTCTAATAAAAAACTTGTTCTTCTTGGCTTTTCCATTTCTGGGTTTGTTTGTTCACTTTGAGATGCTGGTGGATTTCTCCCCTCTCTCCTGCCAATGTATCAAGATTTAGATGAAGAAGTTTAGCAAACGCTCCAGCCATATAGACGTTGTGCTATATGGACATTCGTCAAGAAAGGGATTTTAAGCCCTGACTCACTCGACCGTCCCTCTTCAGAGCAGCAATTGGTGGTGTCCCAGATGGGCGGGGAAAGGATGGCAAGGAACTCGCTACCTCAGCTCTAAAACCACCCCGCCTGAACAGTGTGCTGAGGGGAATAAGGGTAGGCTGCGGGGGCAAGGCTTCTTAGGCCAACATCCTTTCCTCCTGTCTCAGGGCCAATCTTTCTCTATATCTAGCAGAGAGAGGCAGGCGGGTATCTCACTCTGTAGGTGAGAAAGAGCCTCTCCCTGGGGACCTTGGCAGTCTGGGGGTGGGGCAGGCAGGGCCCATCCCTGAGAGGCCTTTCTAGCCATTCCCTGAGGCTCATCTGGAAGATCTATTTGGTTGACAGGCAAGGAGGGCTCCTTTCAAGGAGGGAGCCCAAATTGAGACACACCCTCCCCAGTGAAAGGGGTAAAGCCTCAGACCTTTCAATAGTAAAATAGAAGTTTAAAAGTCATTTATATTGGGTCACGTTTTTGTGAAGTGTGGCTAAGTCCCTGATAGTTGGCAATTTGTTGTTGTTGTTGTTTAGTATCATTTGTTATCCTCCAACAGGCTTTCATTTAAAATGATCCCACTGCTGCTGTTTTTTAGTGTGATCTGGTTTTATTGTGCTTTAATTGCTAATTTTATGTTAGCCGTGGGAAAAAAATGTCCTGGGTTTCCACATAACACTAGGGTACGATTTGTTTTGCCTGTGTCCCTGTGTGTGTGCACACGCATGTTACTTGAACACCTGAATCCATTCCGGATCCCCATTCTTTCTTTTTTGGCAACTATGGGTTGGTATATGGATCCATGAGAGAAGATAAATCAAGAACCGACTGCAAGACTGACAGTGACTTAGCAGGATTAAAACAAATCTTTGCATAGCATTATATGCAAGGAGTTTAATATGGCTTATAACTACTTATACAATTAAATAATAATCATATAATTTGCTTTAATAGATCAGAGAAGCATGCTAATGTTTAGATTAATGCTCAGAATAAAGACATCCCCCTGTGTGAGTATATGACCTGAATATCCGTGTTCTGAGATCCACGTTCTGGTAGCAGCTGCTGTGGATAAACTGTCCAGATGTGGACGAGCTTTCATATTTTTCCTCAATACCAAAGAGATAATGTCTGATCATTCTGTGCATAAAAAGCCTTTGCAAATGCTCCTGTCATTCAAAGTTGCACAAAGAAAATATAATTTGTGAGTATTTGTCTGCAGCCCAGACAGATGGAGTCACAGCAGGTAGATAAATACAGCTATTCTCTCCCATGAATGCCTTCAAAAGAAAGGTCACAGATAAGACAGTAAGTAAAGTGAATGGAGATTAGGAGGAACATCTGTTTATTTAGGATAGTGAGGGAAAATATTCATTTCTTTTCAAATAGATTTCAGCTTGCCGTCTTATCAATAGACATCTGCTTACTTCTGAATCTTGAGCAATCCTTAGTACTAATCTTTTCATTGGTTAAAAAAACCAGAGCAGGGAAAGAGCTGTACCATTAACCTCCACGGGTTTCTTTTCCCTGTTTCTGAAATTTGTGGGATAAGCATGCAGCTTACAATAGTTGCCCAGAATCACTGCTGTGAGATGGGTGGCTCTATAAATCAAATCAAATAAATAAATAAATAGGTACACATTATGCAGTGACCAAGCAAATGTCTGGTATTGTCAAATGGAAAGGTGCCTACAGATTGCACCGCTGAGTGTTCCTTTCTCTCTATTTCTTAATACAGATTTAAAAAGATGTAAAATGAATCCATTATGGGTTTAATAGAAGTGCAGTAGTGCAATCCACCCAAATGTGTGGAAAAATAATGGCAGTCATACTAACAATTCATATCTTGCCATATGAGGACATGAAGAGGGCGGAGACTCGCAGTAGCTTCCTGAAGAGAGAACTCTGTGAGGTCACTTCCTTCTTCTTCTTCAGAGACTCTCTCAGTGACTCTCCGACCATGCTTCTGAACTGAAAGGACATTTTGTCTTATCTCTCCAAACCCAGACAGAATGCTAAAGCCTATATTTTCTATTCTTGTAACTTAGTATGTTTTAAACCTGTCTTGACTCTACTACTGCAACTGTTATTTTTTGAGAACCCGGTTATGTGAGTAAAGATTACTTTTATTACTCCACAAAACTGTGTGGTTGTTCTTTTTAAGAAGGATAAAAAGGGGTAATGCCAGGATAATCCAGTCTGCCTAACAGCATCCTGGATTATTTTCCAGAAGGTTAAACCAACCTTGTCTCAGCTTCCAACTTTTTATGCTGCCGGGGATAATACTTTGCTGATCTCACTCACGTGAGAAAGGAAGGATAATATCCAAACAATATATCCTATCCTAGTACCTAAACTCATCCCCAACAAAATGGATGTTTGTTGCAGCATTAGTAAATAGAGCCTATAGGCATCTGCAAGGGGAGAGGATGGGAAGCACATTGTGATGTCATTGTGTAGAAACATGACTTATGTACATGCATCAGACATCATGGGCAATCCCATAAATACATCATTTAAGCACGGACATGACATCATCTCCCATATAGATTATTGCAACGCGCTCTACATGGGGCTACCCTTGAAGAATATCCAGAAGCTTCAGCTGGTCCAGAATGCGGCTGCACGGGTAGTTCTGGGTGCTATGAGATCAGCACATGTAACACCGCTACTCCGTGAGCTGCATTGGGTACCAGTTTGCTTCCGGATTCAATTCAAGGTGTTGGTTATCACCTTTAAAGCCGTACATGGCATGGGACCAGGGTATCTGAGGGACCGTCTTCTCCCGACCACATCTACCCGCCCCACCCGATCATGCAGGGAGGGCATGCTTCGGATCCCTTCTTTAAAAGAATTCCATCTAGCGGGGTCCAGGAGGCGTGCCTTCTCTGCAATAGCACCCACCCTGTGGGATAACTTGCCCCCTGAGGTGAGACTGGCACCCTCGCTCCTGGCCTTTAGGAAGTCCTTGAAGACCTGGCTCTGCCACCGTGCCTGGAGTGAAGGAAATGATAGTTCCTCCTGGGGGTGGTTGGCTTAGTGGTTTCCTCCTTTTAAGAACAGACCATCTTTTGGATTTTTATTTTTTATTTTTATAGTAGTTTTAAATGTATAGGTTTTATCTTTTATATTGTGGTTGTAAACTGCCC
Organism: Charina bottae; assembly: GCA_023362775.1. NCBI lineage: Eukaryota > Metazoa > Chordata > Lepidosauria > Squamata > Charinaidae > Charina > Charina bottae. The sequence continues at coordinate 148,015,383 of JALMGJ010000002.1, read as the reverse complement.
AGAGTCTACCACGGTAGAGATGGGCAGGGATAAATCCAAATAATAAATAAATAAAATAAAATAAATTTTGACCTCATTGTGGCTTGTAATGGATGTCTAGGACAGAGCCTGTTAGCATGTCTCATTCTATACAATACTCCAAACCTTCAAAGAGAATATTTGTAGCTCAGGGTTGAACTGTAGACTCCACACTCCAAACCTTGCTTAAAGAAGAAGTATGTAAACAGAGGGAGGGAGAATTATCTTTCAATTTTGTTGTGGTGGTATTCTGTTTTAAATATATGCAATATTACATTACTGTTATTCTAAATAGTGAAGTTTATATAATTTTTCTATATGTTGAGTGAATGCACTGTTGGAATGGTGTAGGTCAGCTCCACTTCTATTCTCAACCCCTGTCTCCCAATCCATTGCTAATGCATGCTTGTGAGGAGATCTTCTCCTCATGTAAAGGAAAGCTCAAAGAAAAGGCATGAGTAGCATCTTTAAAGGGTGGGAGATCTACACCTCTTGCTGTACACATGGAAAACTCTCACTAGCATTCACTGGATATTCATCTGGTTGTGCAGTTCTACTGCTGGTTGGCCTCATCCATATGGCCCTACAGTATCTCCCTTGTTCTTTCAGTATATGGGAGGTGTGTGTATTAGCTTGGAAGGAGACATGAATATATTAGACCTGTAAGAATCACCCTTGATGTGATTCAAACTGGAGATCAGAGAGTCAGGAAGGCATTATTTGATTTGAGCCTGCAATTCAAGATTCAAGCACAATTTATTTGATCTGAGCCACCTCAAGATTCAATTTGAAAAAAGGTTCATCTATAGGCTATAATCGAGAAGCTTCAAAACGCCTGCAGCTGTTTCAATTTTGGGTAAAATGGAAATAAAAATACCAGGGAAAGGAGACTCTTTAAAGAACATTAACCTGCCTAACTTCAGCTGATACCGACAAAGATTTAAGAGCAATACATGAGAAAAAAAACAGCAAAGTTCCCTTCAAAATATCCTACAAAGAGCCTAACTTGTAGCGACTGAACCCATGCAGAAAGCATCCTATTTCAACTTAATTTTTTTTAAAAAATTAAAACTGTTTTAGTCATTCATCCATCCATCCATCCATCCATCCATCAAATTTCTATCACCGCCCATCTCCCTCGTCAGGTGGGACTCTGGGTGGTTTACAACAAGAAAAGATTTAAAAGATAAACTCTTACTCTTTGACTTGTTTTCTCCGGATGGTATGCTAAGACTCTGAAGAATGACTGTTACCTTCCCTTTATTGGGGGAGGGGGAATATTGGCAAACTTGGCTTCTCCTAGAAAAGACCCCCTCGTAACTGGCAGGAATCAGAATGATGGCTTACTGACAATTCTTAATTAGCAGAAACAGGCTGGCACAGAGAGATACAGCAGCACAAAGATAGGCAGGCTAGAGAGGAGGAGGCTGGCACAGAACAGTGACATTTGTAGCCTTGTCATCTCCTATTCTTAAGAACAGTAGCTGTTTAAGCCAACACCTAGGTTACCCTGGCACCCACACATGCATTGCGGAGGGACTTCAGCCTGCTGCAGCCATGCAGACTTTAAAAATAAGGTTGGACCCCGCAGTGCCTATTGAACTAGCCAGGGTGCTCAGACCTGAGTTGCATTTCCAGTCCTTCTAGGCAGAACTAGTATAACACTTCGTAACACTTCATAACACATAACACTTCGTTAAAGATAGGCTGACCATATTTCCTTGAGACAAAAACGGGACCCTAACCTACCCATGGCTCGCCGGACAAAGTAGGCATACACGCGCACGCACACATGCACGCATGCACGCACTCCGTCTAACAAAGCCTCGCCGGCAGCGCGGTACCTGTGGCACCCCGGCAAACGGGGCGGGCGGGTGCTCTCTCATTGTTCCCCTTGCCACCTCCAGCCCTGCAGCCCTCCGCTGCTGCAGCGGGTGCAGGGAGTACGAGGGTCACCCAATGCGGGTAGAAGGGTGCCGGGGGCAGGGGGGAGTGCGAGCTTGGCCCTCCTCGGCCAGGGCTGCAGCCCCGGGAGGAGGGCATGCTCGGTCCATCCGCGGTCACTGCCCGACAGCATAAGAAGATTCCATCTTTCCCATCCAGGATTGGCAGCATATTTGGGGAAAGAGATTTGTCTTCAAATGCTCCAGATTGCACAGGGGAGCCCCTGTCAAGGAGTCTGCAGCAGATGCCTACAACATTTTCTGCACTTCACTTAATGCTGCAGGTGTCTCCTTGTAGGGTTGTGTGCTTTGTCATTGAAAGGGGTAACCACCTTCAAAGGCCTTCACTGAATATTACTAAGGAACTTTCAAGGCATCTAGATAGCAAACATCTTGAAATAGGATTTTAAAATTTGACAAGTCCAGATGTTTACCCCCACTCTGAATGCTAACTCTTAAAAAAAAAGATAAATACATCATAAGGGAAAAATTATAATTTCCTAACAGAATAGATCATACTGGTATGGTTTGAACACCAGCCATCTACAGCAGAAAATGAGGCTGTCTTTATCGCAGTAGCACTTAAAAAACAAAACTCAACCAGCAAGAAATCTGGTCATCAATCAGTTTTCCAGTAAACTTTCCTTTCTGAACATAATACAGGTAGTCGGAATTTCTCTATTTCTTCCCCTCTTCAGCCCAACACGCTCCTCCAATACAATCAAAGAGTTGGATCATTGCAGGGAGAAAATTAAAACCTCCCTTCAAACCCAACATTGCAGAGGGGGGGGTAATAATACTGGCTGCATTGGCATCATGGTGGGAAGACTTTAAAACTTCTCCCCAATAATCTCAATCAAGGGCAGCCCCCTCAGTTATAGGGACCTCCATGTGCTCATCCTGTGGATCTGAACTGATGGATCCAGATCCCTTTCTCCACTTACTAGACAAGTGTTTCTCAACCTTGGCAACTTAAGATGTGTGGACTTCAACTCCCAGAATTCAGCCAAGCTGGCTGAGGAATTCTGGGAGTTGAAGTCCACACATCTTAAAGCTGCTAAGGTTGAGAAGCACTGTACTAGACCATTCCTCTGGGCAAGGAACATATCCAGGCATTCCTAGTCCAAAACCTAGTTGAATCCATACAATGGTATAAGTAGAGCTGTCTAGGTTCCAGAGTAGATGGCCTTCCTGTCAGGGTTCAAAGTTGAATCCTGCCATTAATTGTGTAATGTTAGTGTAAGCTTGTGGAATGTGAGGAGGGGGCGAGCTGTGCCAAGCACGGCTTTGTGGTTTCCATTGGAGACTGTGGAATGTGGCACCAAGGTCAGCCACCTGCAGGAGTTGGAGAGAGGCCTGGGAATGGAGAGTGAAAGCAATGGACATTGACATCACAGGCGCGAAGAAATTGGCGTGCAGGGGGGAGAGTTAAGTTAGGGCTGTTTGGCGCGAATCCAGCATTCGGATCTTTGGGAGTGCTTTGATTTACATGTATCCTTAATAAAGCTTATTCTGCATTTCAATGAAGTGCATGGAGAAGTGTTTATTGGGGCATTGAAATTGGAGTCATTACACCTCCTCAGTGGTGAGAAGCACCGGCAGCCCTTCAAGGTAGGGCAGGTCATAAAGCAGACATCCAAGGATTACTAGAACTCTACCTTGTAGTTGTAGGGTAGAATAACAGAATCTTGAAAGCCTATCAGATTTCCCTCTGCCTCTTCTTATACCATACATACAGAATCAAGACTGGGTTGTTTTGAGTCTATTTCTCATGTTCCTTCCTTTTCCAGAATTGAGTTGTTGTTTATTATTTCTTAGTAGTTCTGCTAACAATTCTTGCATTCCTTTCTCAATGTTATCTCTGCATTCCACTACAGGCACCAACCCCCCCCCCCCCAGACTGTGGAAGGCATACAAGAGAAAGAGAGAAGGGTCACATCACCACTTCTTCCCCACCACCACTGCAGCACCAGTGCCCCAAGCCCTGTGAGGGTTCCTCCTCACTCCTCAGTCACCTGAAGTATCCCTTCCCTGCTCTGATATAACTTAGGTACCAATCAAAGAGATATAATAATATATCTATTATATATCTATATATAATATAATAATAACTATTAGGCTCAGAGGCATCTCCTGTCTTACCCCCATTCAGGATACAGCCATGGATACACACAGCACTCATGCCCCCTCCCATAGAAGACCCTTCCCCATCCACCTGAAAGTCTTAGTCAAAGAGTGTTTGCTGCCATGTCCAATGGTTGTCCAGATTTTTGCAGCCCAAACACAGTATACTTTACCTGTCCTCTCTTCCCTTGTTTCTTCAGAAGCAGGAAGGAAGAAGGGAGGGACAAGAGGGTGGCCAGCAGCAAGCCCTGAGAAAGAAGTCAGGATTTTGAGGCCTCTACTTCTATCTCATGTTGCCGCTGCTGAGGCAGCAGCTGACTCTGAAGCAGCAGTGGAGGAGGTTATAGTAGAGATGGCAGCAGCAATTCCCCCTCCCCTCATTTCTACAACACTCTTCCACTACAGCTCCTACTGAGGGTCTACGCTGGGCTGCAAAAATCCAGATGACCACTAGATGCTAGACAAGGCAGGAAAAAGATACAGGAAACTCCTGTCAGCCCTTCAAGGTTGATCAGACTAGGAAATCAAAGTCATGCAGGCCAATACTACTTTTATTATAAAATTATGGTAACAGAATCTTACAAGTCTGAATGTGGTTTTCCCCTTCCTGCCTTTATCTTCATGAGAACTAGGGAAAGTCTTGTCTGAGACATTTTCTCAGGTTACGGTTCTGGCCTGGACTCAGGCTTCTTTTATCTGACCATTGTCCTGGTAGCGGCTCTTCCTTCTGTTCCCCAAGGTTATTCCTTCTTCCCATTACATCTTCCCTACTGCCTTCTAAGAGGTGTTTGAATTTTCACAGCACAGAGACAGTACTCTTATCCAGCATAACCACATAAGGGGGTGCCGCAGGGGTCGGTTCTCTCTCCTCTCCTGTTCAACATCTACATGAAACCGCTGGGCGAGATCATCCGTCACCATGGGATGAGGTATCACCAATATGCTGATGATACCCAGGTGTACATCTCCATCCCAGGTGAAGTAAGTGATGCGGTCGATGCCTTATCTCAGTGTCTGGAGGCTGTGGGGGCCTGGATGGGGAACAACAGGCTTCAACTGAACCCTGGTAAGACGGAGTGGCTGTGGATTGATGGCCCCCCTAGATCCGGGAAGTTGTCATCTTTGGTTCTGCGTGGGGTGGCACTACCTCGCTCGGATCCATTGCGGAATCTGGGGGTCCTCCTGGACTCGCGACTCCTGCTCGAAGAGCAGGTGGCAGTCACGGCCAGGAGGGCCTTTGCACAACTTCGTGTTGTGCACCAGTTACGCCCTTTCCTGGATCGGGAGGCCCTCCGAACAGTCACTCACGCCCTTGTCATCTCCCGTATAGATTACTGTAATGCGCTCTACATGGGGCTACCCCTGAAGAGTATCCGGAAGCTTCAGCTGGTTCAGAATGCCACGGCGCGAGCAGTTATGGGTGCCATGAGATCGGCACATGTAACACCTCTGCTACGCGAGCTGCATTGGCTACCAGTTTGCTTCCGGGTCCAATTCAAGGTGTTGGTGATTACCTTTAAAGCCCTATATGGCATAGGGCCAGGGTACCTGAGGGACCGTCTCGTCCCGATAACGTCAGCCCGCCCCACCCGTACATGCAGAGAGGGCATGCTTCGGACCCCCTCAACAAGAGAATTCCATCTAGCGGGGTCCAGGAGACGTGCCTTCTCTGCGATAGCGCCCGCCTTATGGAACATCTTGCCCCCGGAGGTGAGACTCGCCCCCTCACTCCTGGCCTTCCGGAAGGCCCTCAAGACCTGGCTCTGCCACCGGGCCTGGGATGACAGAGGCGGCAGTGCCTCCTGGGGTTGGCTGGCCCCGTAGTAATACGATCGATACTACGGTCCCCAATCCATCTTGGATTCATGTAATTTATTATTGTATGTATTTTAGATGATATTTTTGTATAGTTTTTTAAACTTTCAATTGTTGTAACCCGCCCAGAGTCCCTTGCAAGGGAGATGGGCAGGGAATAAATTGAAATAATAAATAAATAACCCACTGTATTGAAGGCATGGGGGAAGTTGTGGATGGCAAGGGGAATTCTGGCTGGCCCTGTGCCTAGGGACCTCAAGAGATCTGTCTCCTCTGCCTTTACTATATTTACAGCAGTGACTCTACTGTATAGCCCAGGCTAGTTTTCCTATGCCTTTGCTTTCTGCAGGTCATCCAAGGCATTGTTTGGTGAGTTGAATTTCCCTCCTTGGAAGCCACTCCTACAAACACCCCCCCCCCCAAAAGCCCACTTTGAGGTAAATAGGCCTTGCTTTCAAGAGGCAGGCAGAGAGTAAAGGCTAGACTCTGCTGCAGAATCCCAAGGAAACTCTCTGGAAGTATAATCAAGGAGTAATGTTCTGGATAAGTTAGTAATAAAGTTGGAGAAGTTTTGGTTTGTTCTCAACTGTAGCCAACCATTTTCAGCAGTCCCCAACCTTTTTGGCACCAGGGACCAGTCGTGGAAGAAAATCTTTCCACGGACCGGGGGGGGCGGTTTGCAGGCAGGAGCCAATCGCATGCACCGGGGGGGGGGGGTTGCATGCAGGAGCCAATCGTGTGCACCAGGGGGCGGGGTTTGCAGGCAGGAGCCCTGTGGCCCACTTCCTAACAGGCCGCGGCCCACTAGTGGGCCGTGGCCCACAGGTTGGGGACCCCTGATTTATATGGTTCCCCAACTCACAAATTATGATTCTGGGTGACTAACATAAGATTAAAATAAAAAATAAAAAGATAACCAGCCAGAATAAAAACAATGACATTTCTGACTCTCTCTGCTGGATTTTTTAAATAAACATCTTGATTTGGGAACTAGAGTTAATTTTGTCTTTTTGCCTGGCCTGGGACAGAATTACCCTAACTTGGCTCTCAAAGAGAGAAAGGGAGAATTCTGGGCAAAGAGCCTCTCCTTCTGAGGATAATTCTGGGCTAAGGACACCTTTGGTGTAGTCCTTAGCCTAGCTTCTCACGTGGTCTAGCTAAGGTTAGTATTACAGCAGCTGTAAATCACACAGAGGTGGTGGTCTACCTACCTTAGAAATATATCAGGGGGGAGGGAGTCTGGAAGGTTGTCTTACTTCCCAAATTGGAGGTGGTTACTCCACCCAAGGTTGATTCACCTGATGACTCAGTACAAAGCAGCTATGCATATGAATGAAAAGTCCAGGCTTCAGCCCTTTCCTGGAATATCAATCCCTAGCTGACCCATCCAGACTTGGATATGCATTTAGCCTCCAGAGGACATCCAAACACTCATCCCTTTCTGATTCACATAGATGTCCAACTTGAGGGGAGCAGGGTGAGCAATTTTTAAAACATGCATTGCAGCAGCACCACACAAACCCCATGATTTATGTGCTTTGGTCTGTTGTTAGGATGCAAATGTGAGAGGGGCTGGGGTTTGCATTGTGACATTGCAATGGTTTTTTCATCCTTGTGGTGAGTGCTGGATGCTTATATATCTTTGAAAGGGAACCCTATTGATTTACTTCTGAAGTGGGGGAATAAGGAGGCTGAAGAAGTGGACCTCTCCACAGAATATTCCCTCTCTCTATTCCCTCTCTCCCCTTGATTAGCAGAGTGCCAATTCAGAGACAATCAGTTATGAATAAACAGCAGCAATTATACTCCATTGACCACACAATGGAAGCCAGCATCCAGCTACACAATTGCAGCTTTCAATCTTCTACCACCATTTTTTTGTTTTGCTGCAATGAATATTACAAAGCAGGAGGCCAAATCACATTATTCCAGAATTTTGTGGAGGATCACAGTGCATTCTGCTCAGCAATGAGTCACTTACAAGAGATTCAGAATGGATTTGGACAACGGATTAGGGTGGGGAAGCAAAAATGGCTGAAGCAAAAATGGCTTCAGTTCAGGTCTGTGTAAACTCCCTGTAGGCTTAAGCCCCTTTTCAAAATCCCACCTGAAAATGTTAGCCCCACTGCTTATGATTGCATTGCTGTCTTATTAGCACAATGCATGTGCTTTGCTGAAAGGCCAAAAATTTATTTTCCCTACAGTTCAATCCCCAGCCTCAGATCCAGAATTATTATTATTATTATTATTATTATTATTATTATTATTATTATTATGCCCCATTTGCTTTCTTTACTCCATAGAGAAAACCCAGCATAGATAAAGCAGTTTAATTTCAAAGATACTTACTTTGCTTCCAACTGCTATATCATTGTGTCAGCAGGTTTTCACCAGCAGGAACGAAAGAATTATGCACTGCTCCACATATCCTGATTTCTGGAACATACAACCTGCATAGGGTATGACCTTTTAGATACTAAGACCAAGTCTTTATAGGGAGAAGCTGATTTTCTGCCTTTCATGCTTGTACAGGTACAAGGGGGGCGTGGTGGCTCAGCGGGTAAGACGCCAGGCTTGTCGATCGGAAGATTGCATGTTCAGAGGTTCGAATCCCTAGCCCTGCGTGCGGAGTGAGCTCCCGCACTAGCCCCAGCTCTTGCCAACCTAGCAATTCGAAAGCATGCAAATGCAAGTAGATTAACAGGTACCACTTCGGTGGGTAGGTAACAGTGTTCCGTACGCATCATGCGGCCACATGACCGTGGAAGCGTCTTCGGACAACGCTGGCTCTTCGGCTAACAAACGAAGATGAGCACCGGCCCCTAGAGTCGGACACGACTGCACAAATGTGTGGGGGGAACCTTTACTTTACTTTACAGGTACATAGAAAACTGCTTTATATGGAACTACAGTATATCCTTGATCTATCTATTTCCATGTTGTTTACACTGATTGATCAGACTTTTTCCCTGTCTTTTTTGATGTTTCTCCATGCTTTTGTCTACAGGAGAAAGGGCCAATCTGCTAGGACAATTCAACATGAGTTGTATGACATACAGCAGCTAGGTAGAGCAAAAGCAGTAAGAGAATCATCCCAAAGTGAAGATGCTTGGATAAATGGCCTATTACAAAATTAAAAGAATATTTGCATGAATGGCATTTGATTGAGACTGACAATTATCTAGTTAGAATTATCAATGAAGTCAAATGCATATTATGGGTGTAAATCTAAATTTTGAGAGATGCAATAACGGAAGGCAATTCATCTTTTCTGCTTACTACTGTTCCTCATTAAGAAGTTGGGTGGCCAATGAAAGTGGTGTGCCGTGATTGCATTTGGAACTCAGCATACACTGCTTTGCATTTACCCATTCTTGGAGATCCTAGGTCTGCTGGATGAAAGCCATTCTGTCTATGTTAACGCACAGCCAGGATATATTTGCTGCTTTCTGGTCTAAATCGGAGATTCACAACTAGAGGCCTCAAAGCACCTCCAAAGCCTTGGAGGCAGCCTTCAAAATCCTCTGAAAGCTATTATCAAAATATAATTTAATGTGATGAAAGGGGAACATTATTGAATGGATGATTTGGGCAAATTATATAAAGAATTAATTAGTTTTTTTATTGTCGATTAAATGTAATGAAGTTGTATTTCATATGGCTGGTAAGAAGAATGCTATTCTTCACTGCTTCCTGGATTTAAAGTCCACAAAATAGTCAGCAGTGTATTCTCACTGGATAGCAAAGGGTAGAAAGCAACACAAGGAACAAGAGTTTCCTGTGGCTGCTAGTGGGCCAGGCTGAAAACCTCAGCAAGACTTGCAAGAAAGGGCCAATGCAGACACGAGTCCAGGAGGATAGATCAGGACAGCTGCCATTCAGAATGATGAAATGTCTCTGGTATCTTTCACCTTTGCTGCATGACGGGTGTCCTTAATGCACGAGAAAATACAAATCATAAATTTGTCTAGAAGGCTGAACTATCTGGAAGACAGCCACAGTGGTATCCACAAGGATGAAAATATTTCATCCTTTTACCAAAGGTCTTCTAAACACTATAGATATGCAACTGTAATTAATTTCCAATTGCTATCTACTTTTCCAGTCCCTTCCTAATTAGCTCTGCATGGTAGAGATGCATTTATATAACTGGTTTTTGCATGTATGTACATGCTTATACCCCTGTATGGTTGCACTGAACGGATTTGATAGTGCAGTCTCCTTTTCATACAGTGCCTAAGGGAGCGCCGGCCACAATAATGACTGTTTTCAATAAAGGACCTCTCATTAGTAGATAGGGCCAAGATATTGAAACAATATTTGTACTATTATTGTCATCTTCACTGTTCAGAGTTCAAAAACATAACTTTTAAAAATAAGCACCACTATGTTCTCAACAGATGTCCTTTCATAAACTATATGAGACATGTAATTAAAGTGTATGGCTGTGAATGAAATCCTTGGCTCCCAGATCTGTGATTCAGTGTAAACCTAAAATGGCAGTAATTGCAGTCTTCTGGGACATTAATGTGTGATTCTGGTACAAGTTATCAGCTGTATTAAGTCATGACATATGTTTGGTTTTTAATTCACCTATTGCCATGTGTAAGCATAGTTTATGTCAATCCTCAAGCTTTGTGCTACCAAAACTCCCTAAAATAATAAATGAAACCCAGAGTTTGAGAACACCTGATTAATAGCAGAGTTTGTGGACCAAACCTAGCCAATTGTAGCTTATTTAGTAGCCCATGATTACACAAACCATGGCTTAGCACTAGGTGTAAACCCATTCATGTGGCAAAAAGTATGTTAAGATATATGATTGAGTTTACTTGATCATTAAATACTTTCTGGCACCGTCTATCACAATTGTTTTTTTAAATTTTCTTACAGTTATAATTGTAATAGCTGTTGTCACTGATAAATTATCACTATTAGCCTTGCAGAAGTACAAAAACAGACCCCTCCCCCCCCAAAAAAGGAAAAAAAAACCTCTTAGCGATTATGGTGTATATTCAGAACCTACAGAATACCATGTGTGTGCATTGTGAGGTCAGAGACAGAAACTGGATAGAAAATGTAACAAAAAGAAATATTCTGAAAGAGCAAATAGCCAACTGACTAGAACTATGAGTGAGTGCATACTGCAAGGTTTTGCCGTAGATCCCATTTTATGTATGAAGAACAAAACACATATTGAAAAAATGAGATTTCAGTTGCTGGCTTACTAAAATGATAAAGAGGAGGAAGAGGGAAGCAAGCAGACTGGAGTATTAGCATACCTTTGATTCTCAGCTTGAATGGAAACATTCTGGACTGCTGTAGCCATGTGAAATGGATGCAAACAAAAATGGCAGGTCAAGGAGGAGAGGGCCAAAGAGCAACTGGTTTCCCAGCCAAGCAAAGTACATGCCTAAAAAACTCACATGGCACATTTTTTTCTGGGTTGAATTACTTCAGGTTATAATCAGGGGACTCATAAAGCTCCTCTCTCTCTCTCTCTCTCTCTCTCTCTCACACACACACACACACACAGAGAGAGAGAGAGAGAGAGAGAGAGAGAGAGAGAGCGCGTCATGTGATTTGGGGGGTATTGGTTTGGCTGTAGTCTAACCATCCAAATGTGAGCCTACTTAAAAGGGTTGGCACCACTTCAGGACCGTGAGAATAAAGACATAAACATTGTAAGTGAAGAGGCCATACCAAAATAGCCTTCACTGGCTCCCTGCCATCCTTCCCACCCAGCCATTTTGTTTTTGCTATAATCAAAGAGTCACATATGTGAGGTGGGTGGCTACACAAATCAAATAAATAAATAAATAAAACCACAAATGATGGGCTCACAAATGTGGCCAACTATGACACAACTCAGTGCTTTCCACCCAAGGACATGAGTAGGAGAATATTACATTCTCTTTAGCTTCTTATAATAGTCAACCTGTTATAAACCCTATAGCAGATTAACATTTATTCTTTTGCTGGAAAGAAATTATAGAGAAGAGCCGTCATGTACATTTTAATAGGGTTGTCATGGTAGTGAGGCACTAAGGTATCAGTCACATTGTGATGTTTACATCTCCAGTCTAATGTCATGCTGAAGGACCTTGGCTTACACTCTAGATTGATGGCTTGATATTCTGTTTCATGGAGGGCAATGACTATGACAGTGATGATGACTGAGTGATGACTGAGCTATCATACAGCTAGACTGAAACTTTTATGAGAAAGCAATTTCTCCCAATGCAATTGGTTGATACTGTTAGGAACAGAGGGTGATTACAGGCAGACAATTCAGAAGGGGTAACCTTCCACAGTGTATATGAAACCACACTGTAAAGTAATATATGACAAGAATATGTTTAATTCTATTTTTGTCTATATTTAGTTAAAAATTAAAGGGCCAATAAACTTCCCTGTACCAACTGAAAGACCACTAGAGAGTACCAACTTAATCAATCAAACAACACAATAGACCCTAATCAAGGAACTATTAACTCAGTCAATCAACCAAGCAGCAAACAAGAGCACAATCAAGGAACTACCAAGGAGAGAACAACACCTCCACCAACACAGGCAGGACAAGCCAGGGCATATAAACAGAGAGCAAGTCCCACTCCCTTTTCACACTGAAGATGTTGCCTAGCCTGGCAATGAAACGTCTGCAAGAAAACAACAAGGCTCAGAGAGCACCAAGGACTCCACAGTACCAACTTATTGTGGTTGCCTGCCAACAATGGTAGGTTCTCCTCAGATAATTCCTTGTACTTATTGTCAAAGCAAGGTTTTACTGATTTTTGGTCATGCCATCTTAAACTAACCTTGATTCCCCAAGCCCATATTTGTAGCTTCCACAGCCTCCACCAAAAATACACCTGAAGATCAGTTTGTAGCCATTTGTGATATGTGAAACACATGGAGCACAGAGGAGCAAGTTAAAAACCAGAAAGACACAACAAAGAGAAACCCAATCCCTTCCCCACCCACAAAAGGGGAAAACAGAAAACCATGCCCCCAATCATACGTATGGTATGGTTTCACCCCCTCCCATTAAAGGCAATTCCTGACAAGCAAAAGGTTATTTATCCTTGACGTGATCAGAAAGCAGGTGAAATGAAATATCTGTTTTCCCCAAGATCCTAAAAAATCATTAAACAGAGCATATTCCCCTGGGCTAGATGAACAAACCATCTTACCAGACTGTTGGTTGTCTGATAAACAGTTTGACCAAGGTTTCTGCTGTAATAGAGTTGTAACAAAGTCAGATGCTCTGTGGTTTCCAGAGGAGGAGGAGGAGACTTAGATTTTCAGGGAAATGATTAATTTGTTTATTTTAACAGAAATCCATCCGAGGCCTCCAAACTGTCTCTATGAGCAATCATCTTAACAGTAACCAGGAGAGAAAGACAGGTTGCAGACCTTCCTACAGACCTTAGCTCAGAGCTTTCCAAACTGTGTGTCGTGACACGTTAGTGCAGAGCTTTCCAAACTTTTCATGTTGGTGACACATTTTTTAGACATGCATCATTTCGCGACACACTCTTACAGCAGGGCATCATTTCGCGACACACTCTTACAGCAGGGCACAAGGGAGGCACTAGGACCTGCGCAGAATCCTGGCAGGGCTTGGAGGCAGCAGCAGCCGTGACACACCCAGACACTGCAGCCAACACACTAACTTGTCCCGACACAGTTTGGAAAGCTCTGCGTTAGTGTGTCGGCTGCAGTGTCTGGGTGTGTCGCAGCTGCTGCTGCTGCCTCCAAGCCCTGCCAGGATTCTGCGCAGGTCCTAGTGCCTGCCTTGTGCCCTGCTGTAAGAGTGTGTTGTGAAATGATGCCCTGCTGTAAGAGTGTGTCGCGAAATGATGCATGTCTAAAAAGTGTGTCATCAACATGAAAAGTTTGGAAAGCTCTGCCTTAGCCCTTCATTTCCCTACAAGCAGTTGTAAGCACGGTTTCGCTCTTCTGATGCTCCACAGACATCAGAAGGAAAGGGTGTACATATCGTCTCCTTGACATGCAAGTATACAGCACACAGGACACTTTTTTCTTTTCTTTTTTTGCACACATTCCATTCAAATATTATTTTTCAAAACCTTGTCATACTCCATGTACTGCCTGACATTAAGAAGCCAAATAATTTCATATTGTTCCTCTCCTCCCTTCAGCCACCACACTGCCAAGCAAGTAACACCGTAAAATGGTCATAGTTTCCTAATGGCTTCAGTTCTGGCACGTTGGGGGGATATCTCAAACTTGGGGACCTAAGGGCTCAGTTAGGAACTTGCATGCTTTCAGTTTCAACCAACGTGTAGTACAGAAATTGCCTGCATCAAGAAGGACATGAGAGCAATCTGTTCCAGCACGCTTGGACACCCTGCTTCACCACTAATGGTGGTAAACAACATAGGATACAGCAATCATATACTGAAAAACAAGACAACTTATATTTATGCACTATTAAGCAGCACAAGCCAAAGATTTTTGTCTGTGTGAGGCAAAGCACAAGATGGTACCTCCCTCCAATCCCACATTTGTGCTCCACATCCAAGAACTGCAGATGACTCTTACTTCACCTTCACAATGGCACAGTATTTTCCATCACAAGGTTGCATGGCATATGCACCGCCCATCTCCTCTGAGCAACCATTGCCTGAGATGAGTGATCCAGTTTCGAAAATGATCGGGCAGGCTCTGCTGCATAAGATTTTCCCCAAGCTGAAAGCTATTGCTTTATTGCTTTATTTCCTGATCTGTGGCTGAAAGTCCTATCACTATAATCCCAGAAGAAATAGGAGATCCTATTAGGCTCGGGCTGTGTATGGATTGTTGGGCCATGAACGATTGGCATAATTGGAGCAATTCTTGCCACTGGAGAAGGTAACTTTATGCCCCAACCCACCACCCTCTCATCCCACCACTGGAAGGAGTAAACAAAGGATAGTTTAGAACCATTTTTTCCCCTTTGCTTTTTTTTAAAGGAATGGATTGATCCATTTTCATTCATTCTCAAATATTTACAGCATCACAGAACTCTTTGCTGCTGGCTAGCTCTGAGCTCCACCTGTGTATATCAAGTCTTAATCCAAGGTGGTATTTGTTTTTCTCTTTTGATGTCTGGAACTCACAGCTGCAATAAATGTGTTTTACCTTTCTTTTACATCTATGGAGCCATGCATTTAAAAACTATTTTGTTTTCCAGAGGGTTTTTTTTTTTTTTTTTTTTTTAAAAAAGCACACAAGGCTTGCATCCATCGATCTCAACTGCTAATGATAAAGAAAATGGCTTCTTTTATTATTTTGAATCATAATGGGCAGTATTTTAATTATTATGTTAATTACTGCAGCTAGCCTCAGCTGATACACTGAATGTAAACATTGTCTTTGGCTATAAAAATTGCATTTATTACAGTGGATAGAAAATGGGTAACCAGCCTTAAGACTGCGTTTAAAGGAGTATTAATTAACGGCATACTCGTGGATGCGCAGTGCATCTTGCTAGTTCCTTGGGGAAATGCATTTTGAGATTTGCCCTGTTTTGGAAGCATCACAGTGCACTCTACAGGGATCACCCTCCAAGTACAAGGAAAGATAATCTTTATTTGATTACACAGAGAATCACAGGGTATTAGAGTTGCCGGTGTACAATGGTTGGGAAAGCCTGCTAGCCATTTAGAGGGACAAATGTAATCCAATTGAAGGCAATAGGCATTTAGCCATTGGTGTAAGCAGAATCTAAACAAAACTCCTGTTTTCTTTCCGTATAAGTACAAGCCAAGAGCTGTAATGATAGATGTTTGTCCAAGTTTTTTTAAAAAGTCAATTGCTTCCCTGTCCAATTTCTCTGACAGTTTGTTATGGATGTACACAACATAATGTAGCAAAAGACATTCAGTCAAATGTGCTGTTGGTTTTCAGTCATTTTTAAAAATAGGTTCGTGTTTCACACTTGTCACAAGAACCAGTGGCAGGTAAGAGACTAAGAAACATAAGTGAATGAATGAATGAATGAATGAATGAATGAATGAATGAATGAATGAATGATCCATGAATTGCTCTGTTATTTCCATAAACTCAGGTCCAGTGAACTCAAACAAAGTCTAGACAAGATAATGATACTGAAGATAGAGGGTTCATCTGGGAAATAATCAAACCTGAAGTTTGATAAGGTTTAACATTCAGATGGAACTTGGATTCTTGTTCCTCAAGACTAGTGAAGGATGTTGCAGCCCAGAAAAATTTGGTGGGCCAGATAGTCCCTGGCTCTGCTCTAAAGGACGTTGTTCACTGTCTGGAGTTGGCATTTGTCTTTGGAGATTCCAGAAAGCACCTTTTGTCAGCTGAGGTTGCTGCATCATATTTGATGCTGCTGAATACCGATAGCCCACTGCTACCCATAGACTGGAAACACCCCATTTGGATGTCTGTTACACAATAGGGCTGCCTTCACAGACATTTCTGTAGGTTCTAACTGGGGCTGGACAGTGTTCAGATAGCTACTTTGATTCCCACTCTGTTTCCAGTTTGCAAAAACTTATGGGGATCCCGGTACAATAAGAATGACACATCAACTCAAATCTTTATTATGGTCATAGACCACATAAGGATGGTGGGGTACAGTCAATTAAAAAGCATAGAAGATACATCAGTCTAACAAAAAAAAATTATGAAAAGCTAGAAGATGTAAGAGATATCTATTAAAACATAAATATAAAAAGCAAGAGTCTAAAAGAATCTTTTAAAAAGGGGTAGCAGCATTATTTGTATATGGGGCAGCATACAGGGTTAGTATGTAGAAGACTGTATCAAATTACACTCTAATATGGTGAACTGGGTGCTCATTAAGTCTAGTTAATGGCACATGTCATCATCTGATGAATTTTGAGTGCTGCTGTGCAGATCCTGCCATCGTTGTATGTTGTAGCAGGGTTGGGATCTGAAAGTAGAAGGAAGGGGTAGAATTGTCCTGTGTGTCCTGGGTATTTCACACATGAATTGCTTAGATACTATGATTTTTATTTGAAAGCCATCTCCAGCTCTCCCACCTTTAGACCTGAGACAAGTGAAAAACCTGATTCTAACATGCTTTCCTCACGAAGGTTCATCTAGACTGAATCTGGTGACTTTGGGTGACCTGAAGGCCTTTCCCTTTCCCCTGGCTTTTAAAACTTAGCTTTAATACTGGCATTTTTCAGGTACTCTATTGCTTTATAAAAGGGGTGTGATGGCTCAGTGGGTAAGACGCCAGGCTTGTTGATCGGAAGGTCAGCGGTTCGAGACCCAAGCGCCACGTGACGGAGTGAGCTCCCGCACTCACCCCAGCTCTTGCCAACCTAGCAATTCGAAAGCATGCAAATGCAAGTAGATAAATAGGTACCACTTCGGTGGGTAGGTAACAGCATTCCGCGTGCGTCATGCCGGCCACATGACCGCAGAAGCGTCTTTGGATAACACTGGCTCTTCGGCTAAGAAACGAAGATGAGCACCGCCCCCTAGAGTCGGACACGACTGTGCAATAAAAGGGAAAACCTTTAACATTGCTTTATAAAGGGGGATGACTTGTTTTTCAAGTATACTATTGCACTGTTATATTTTAATTTTGGATGTTTCTCAATTTAGATTTCAGTCTCCATAAATTCACAGTGACATGAAAAATTATGGAAGATTCAGGCTGATTGTGGATGGCTAGCATCACCAAATCCAGCCCATCAACCATGTCTCCAAATGGCCTAAAATAAACTTCTTTTTGTTGGACTGCAAAAAATGATCAAGTTCTGAAATCTGTGGCAGGCCATAATAAGTGACTGGAGGGCTCTGTTTAGTCCTGGCAGAAATGGATTAGTAAGAAGAAAAATCAAACCTGAAAATCACAGTCTATCTCTTTCTCATCTCTTTTTCTTTTGCAGCAGAAACCTTTCACAAATTCTTATATATTTCATTTGATTCAGAATACAATGTGAGTGCTTCATGACATTGAAATTAACAGTTTTTTATATGAACAGGAAATTGATGCAATCTCCTTGGTATCCAGGCTAGAAAACAATTCTTTCTGTTGTTATGCAGACAAAATGCTATAAAATATTTAATAGATATTTGCAGACTGTGAGCACATTTGCCATTTAGAAGCTATAAAGACACAAGGAATCTTCCTTTCCCTCTTTGGTGGTATCTGGTTGTTCCTTACAATGCCACAAAATGAGGCCGGTGTGCAATTCACAATACACACGGGCACTCCCTCCTCCCTCTTTTTCCGCAACAACCCTGTAAGGTAGGTGGGGCTGAGAGAGAAAGTCACTCAATGGACTTCCTTGGCTGAAGGTCTTCCTGGTCCTAGTCTAATATCTTTAACCACTGCATTGCCCCAAGATTCTGGCAACTGAATTGACTTATTATCAGGCGGGGCCATTATTATGTATCCTTCCCTGTTTTGTTTGGGGAAAGTGGAAGGCAAAAGGAAGAGGGGCCGACCAAGGGCAAGATGGATGGATGATATTCTGGAGGTGATGGACTCAACCATGGGGGAGCTGGAGATGGTGACGGCCGACAGGAAGCTCTGGCATGGGCTGGTCCATGAAGTCATGAAGAGTCGGAAGCGACTGAACGAATAAACAACAACCTGTTTTGTTTCTTAAAAATTGCACATACAGCAATGAGGAAAGAATTGTTCTAGTGGTGCTATCTTTTGACCATTAAGGGTTGCAGGTCCAGATGCTGAATACTATCTGTACCTTTCTGCACGTGCTGCCTATCTGTGACTTTTTATTGTTTTCCTATCAATTAATGATCTCCAAGGCAGGTTGGAAATTATTTAAAACAATTCAACTTTTCCTCAGCAGCCTAAGGCTCCCTTTTAAAGTGACTGGGGGGGGAACGCTCTCTAATGAGCTCTCTAGAAGATAATGGAATTCTTCTGCACCAAAAGAGAAAAATATGGGTAATATTAAGGAGCCAGTTTTAAGCCGCAGCATCTTTTCTTAGGGGTTGCATGGAAGCCTTGAAAAAAAAGCTGGTGGCTTTAATGAGTAACGGGGAGGTGCTGTGCTCAACCTTGTATGAAGTCCAAAACGTTTCTTCTACATCATTTTCGAAGTGTGCACAGCTGTAGTGCATAGCCTGAATCCAAGGCAGACAGCCTAACAGCAGCCCTCGTGTAGAACATCAGTGAACTTAAATGACTGTCTAGTTACATAAACTCAATAGTGATGAGGGTGCTTTGTTCTTTCAAGCATAGTAGGAAATGTCATAAGACCCGTGAAACAAACTACAGAACAGAAGCATCTAAACCAGCTTCACAAGCTTTCTGAAGGGTAAATGATGTGCTAATTGAACTTTCTCCAGTTCATTGAACTAGACTATTATAGAAAATTGACTGACCTCTAGCTCACTGTCCTTTCCTTTTCTCTTTCAAGAAAACCCAGCCAAAAGCTGATCATCTTCCCTTTCTTCTATATTGCTACCTCATCTTGTAGTGGGGTGGGGAGAGGCATAACTAATTTCCTGCGGACGGGGGTGGGGGGGAAGGAATAGGCAGGAAGAAAATAGTTAGAGGTAAGAAAAATACTAAAGGGAATGTTAAACATCTTTTTTTTAAAAAAAACTCATTTTTCAACTCCATCATGGGCAAAACAAACAAATGACTGATGATATGACAGATATCAAGATAGCCTCCTGAGGCATGCACAGAAATGTTCAGCCATAACATGTTTGTTACTGTCATAACCTCTTGCCATGACTTGTCAGAAAGGTTTGTATAACAGATTCAATAGGCAACCTGTGGCTTGGTGTGAGTGCTCCAAACAATTCATCTTGCACTGACAGGTCTCAGAAGACTCTGAAAATCATCTGGGAATGGGGCAGGATCATCCGTCTCACCATCAAATATGGCTGACAGATTCAAGAACATGGCTGAGGTAGTGTGTTGGAATTTCTGTTCCCACCCTCCCCTCCCTCCCTCTTTCTCTATATTTCCAGCTCTGATTCATTTTCATCTAGTAGAGTTTTCTGGAAACATCAGGAAGCAGGAGTTGAGCTAGGCAACCTTGTTTCTAATCTTGCATTCTCATTGCTCCCAGGAAATTGTAATTTGCAATACTAGTCATGATTGAGAACAAGGATATAAAAAGAAATTTGCCACAGATTTTGCAGAGATAATTCTGTACTCAGGAGAAAATAACATATATCTACTTGGGAAACCTCTGTAAAAAGAAGAATATATTTAAGATTTTTAAAAGGTATGTCATACACATAGAGAAACTCATATATTAGAACACACACACACACACACATGCTTACACATACACTCTCTTATATTTCTCTTGTACAAAAGAGGAAGTTATATAAACAGCAATCGTTCAATGTAATTCTTTAACAGACTTTGGATTTAACTGACAATCTCTGCTTGATCCAAGGGGCCACTAAAGTTGATGCCACCCAGGGCCTACTTCGCTGCTCACTTCGGCCATTCATTGCCTCTGGGACTCCCAGTATCTGATCCTCTATGTGGTTTCTCAGGTTGTTTTTGGGGTGTCAATCTGCCACAGTCATAGCTTTTGGAATTGCCTTCAGTTACAGTTATGGATCTCAAACACCCATAGCCAAGGAGCAGGATACAACAGGAGTGTGCCTTGCTCTTTGGCTGTGGCTCCTATTTCTTTATTTTCCCATTTGCTTTTGAACAGGATGTTGTGTTCTATCTTTGAAGATTCTTATCATAGGTTTCAGAGGAAATTTCAGCCTAAATTAACACTTAAATAACAGTTTTAGCACTTGCCAAATTCTCCATTTTTTCTTATCCCCACTTCTCTCCTAACACTTTCTTGTTCCTATCTGTTCATGTTGTCTTCATCAATACATTACATCACTCCCTTTGTTCAGTAAAAACAAACAGTGATAAACCAATTCTTCTGACATTAGAGAATATCACAATTACAAACATATGCAGAAGACCCACACCTCAACCACATAAGCATATTATGAAATCTCAATGGTCTTTTAATAAGTCTGTCACTTCCTGTTGTCATTCCATGAGCGAAACTCACTTCAGAGATTCCGGCGTCTTCCATTGAACTGCTGTTTCTGGGGTCCACATATAAGTAGAAGGGAGCACAGATAAAATGGAACCTTTTCAAACACTTGATATTTCTGTCAAAACATTACCATCTTTGATATTAACTAGCTCAAATAAAAACTCATAAATACTCCAAAAGATAACTTAGTTAACAGTCTTATATAAAGAGTCCCTCCGGTGGAGGGAGATGGGTGGTGATAGAAGTTTGATTGATTAATAAATAAATAAATAAATAAATAAATAAATATACATTGGCAGAAATTTATCTTCAGTTAGATTATTAGCAACATACACCACACCCCAGTTTAAAAGTGTAGCCCTTAACTGTATGTATGATATCAGCATAATGTTTCATTTAATCCCAGTATTGCTATTGATGGTCTCTAACAGTTCAAACATACACCTTCACTTGAAGACAGAGACCTGAACATTTTGTATCAATGACCCAAGAAAAAAGCAGCTTGGCAAATGTCTCTTTGAAGCCCTGTATGGAGTAGAATGATATGTCATTAAAGTTTTGATAACACAGTGTGCTTCCTGCAGTTTTTTTCTTCCCAAACAGCAATGAAAACATTCAATATTCTGATTACTCTTGGGATAATAAGGAGAAACATGGATGTCTTGAGTGCTACAAGACGGGGGAAAAAGAATTGAAGCTACAAATTGGGGATTATCTGTAACTACTTCATATAGATTACCACAATGAGCAAAAATGTCTGGCAGTGCACTGACAAAGGCATCAGCTGAAATAAGTGGCAACAAAGCTGCCTCCAAATAGGAATAATAATGATGTAAGCATATTGATTGATTGATATTAAATTTATATAGCCACCCATCTCACATATGTGACTCTCATACCCTTGTTGTATAGATCCAATAACATCAATGCCCAACTGGGTCTAAGGATGAGGTGGCAATGAAAGAGGGCGTGGTGGCTGATCACCATGTAAAGACTGAGGTTCACACAAGTAGCAGGATTCTTGACGAGGTGTTAAAGATCTCAATCTTCATTTGGCCAGTAAAATCTAGCATCTGTTTGGTTTGCACCATAATTTGATGTGACTCATGAGCAAACTTTAAGACTCAGTGTAAATATCTCACTTTAGATTCAGTGTAAAAATCTGCTCACCCCACAAGAGATTGTCCCATACCCAAAGCTCATCTGCAACAGGCTTAAATGTTGTCGGTGGAACAAGGATGGCTTGTGGCCATTTGTTGGATTTAACAATATGTTGAAGTCTTGTGAGTAAAGCATCTTGCTGAGAGGCAAGGGAGAATTATTTTAGAGATAATGCCTCAAAATCTAGCATATAGTGTTTGCCAATCTTTTAAACACCCTTTTTAACATCCTTCACCAATTTGTTTTATCCTAAATCAGGTAAGGGAAAATATTGTAAGGAATCAGCTACATTCATTTTTGCCAAAATGTATTGAACAACACAAATCATAAAGTTGCAACTGCCAACTAAAATGCTGAATTCAAGGTGAGAACATGGTGCTTTTATATGGTTGAAGCATGTGCATGAGTGGTTTATAATCCATCAACAACATAAATGGACATCCCCATAGATAAACAGGAAAATATTCTATATCCCACACACATCCCAAAGTTTCACAATCATTCTGTGAGTATCTCACTTTCAGGGAAGAAAGTAAAGAGCTGTCATATGCAATAGGCTTTTTCGAACTGTCTGCCTGAGTTTGTAGCTAGATGGCACTAGTCCAGAGGACTGGCATCAGTCACCGCAAAAGCTGGTGTGTTCAGATCATAATAAACCAGACAAGGTGCCTTAGTTAATGCATTTTTCAATTGCTGAAATACAATCAGCTGTTGCAGACCAGTGCCAAGCAACTGCTTTTCTAGTCACAGGTGCAGAAGTTCTGAAATATCCACATAATTGGAAATACATTTCATGGGAGAGCCACAGGTAGCAAATCTGCAAATCCAGTTCTCAGTGGTTGGGTCTTGCAGAATAGCTTCTATCTTCTTCAAATCAGGTCTAACTCATTCATATCCAAAGTGGCATTTTGTTGTTTTTGTTCAGTTTCAATCTTCTTTTATGGAATCTCTCAAAGACTGTCATTTAACAGTTGGACAACACCATCATCCATATACCAGACAGCACAGAAAGACCCTGCAGAATAGAGCCCATCGCCTTTTGATAAGCCTTGGGGTGCACCAGAGAGTCCAAATAAAACTTTACAGAACCAGTAACAATAGTGCTTGTTATAAAGGTTGTTAAATAGTGGGATTCTTGTGACAATTCTACATGCCAAAGCCCTCTCCTGGCATTGAATTTAACAAAAATCTGTGTACCTTGCATAGCATACAAAATATTGTCTGTTGGTACAGGATGGCACTCCCATATCACAAGCCTTGTTTACCATCCTCAGATGGATACCAAGACATATTTTATTAGTATTTTTATTTGGCACAATCATCATGTTAGACATTCAGGTCATACTTTCATGAACCTCTTCTATAATGCCAGTCTCTGACATTTTGTCTCATTCAGGAGCCATAGCTACTAACATGGCATATGGTAGAATGCAGGTTCTACACAGCAGGCACAATAGACTCATTCACTATAACTCAGTGAGAATATTCAGCAATTTGTCAAAGTTCTTTAAATGAGAAGTTGTACTGTTCCACCTGTTCATACTGGGAATGATCAACAGCACTTGTAACACAGTTCAGAGTCTTCTTTCTGAGAAACAGGGAGGCAGAAGTAGATTTATTGCCAAGAACTGGCTCCAGTTCCTCTTCGATAATATATACAAAATTATTAACCAAATTATTGTTCCAAGCAACTGTGCTGCAAAGTAACCCAAAGATGTGCAAAAGATATGTGCAAAAATATCCAGCAATTTTTTGGTAACAAATTTAACTCCTTGCTTGCAAACAAAGTTTTATGTCCTCCCAGTATCAACCATCTCTGGTTGCATCCCATAAAGACTTTTTTATTTAGAACCCACAAATCAAGCAAACTCTTCCTCCTCTCATTACTCTCTGTGATCTTAAGAGCCCTTAAAAATTTGATCCTCACATATAGTTGTTCTATGTCCTGGTTCTGAAAAGCATCCTTGGCTTTCTTGTGATACTGAGCTAAATTTCCAAGATTTTTTGCAGTAGGAACAGGGAGTATTCAGCGTACTATAAAGCTCTCCAGAAAGATGCAGTAATCCACAGTGATAAGAAGGACTTTCTACACGTGACTGACTTGAGTCCTAGAACATTGTGTCCCCACACCACCTTTGACCTCATTGTGCTGGAAATTTTCACCATATTTTGCTGATGAACCTGATTAATAGCAGTATCTATAGAGATGCTACCCATTGCTGCTATTATGTGGCTTTCTTCTTGAACACTTTCATATAACCTGGCTTTATCCAGTGTCATATTTTCCTGCTGCAGATATTTGAACTGTTCCATTACATTGTTTCTACAAGGAGTGAAATATTTACTCACAGCAGCTTTACCTTGTGAAAAAGTATCTTTTTCTCCTGGGAAGTTTGAAAAAAAGGAATCTGTTGTACTATAGCTCCCAAACAGTGTGGCAGTGTAGTCTTTCAACCGGCATCTACTTCTTTGTCCAGCCTGAAGTTTAATGGCAATTTCACAGAATGTAAAGATAGTAGAAAGAGAGCCGTTGTTAGTCTATAGTAACCAAAAATCAGGAGGAGTTTGGTAGCACCATTTCACACTAACAAATTTTATTAAAAGGCATAAGCTTTCATGAACTTTTATTAAAAGGCATAGATTATCGTGAACTACGTCTTATACCTTTTAATAAAATGTGTTAGTCTGAAAAGGTGCTACCCACTCTTTCTGATTTTTGATGGAATGTAAAGATATCCATCCCCAGTTTGTACTCAGTATATAGGTCATCTGCATTTATATTCATAGGCTGTACAGCAGCAAATCAGAGCAAACCATGCTTATGTGATTTCCAAGATCCTGTCTCTACCACCAATTGTTGTGTTCTCTCTTGCAGAGTTCTTAATGTAGGTTTCAGAGGAAGCTGTAGTTTAAACAGTTTATTAAATAACAGCTTTAGACATAGCACATCCACAATTGGCCATTTTGTCTCTTCCTATCTCAAGTTCTTGATCAAGTTCCTTTCATTGCAATGTCTCCAGGGACCACACAGACATTCAACTTTAACTGATGCTCTTTCCCTTCCCCACCCCCATCTCATTAGTTCATCAGATCAAGGGTTTATTATATTAGAAGACTTGTACATGAAAATAAATGTGGTTGTAATTTCATTAGAATCAGGTTCAGGGCATGCATTAATAAATCATCTTGATCATCTCAATATCAGAATTCTTCTTGTAAGATTCCAATACAGAAGAAAAAATTGGGAAGTTTCTCTCTCTCTCTCTCTGTATGCTGTCTCAATCATGAAGGCAGCTGTAGGTACTTTAGATATTAGGATTAAAAACAAAAGCATAATAAGAATAAGAATAAACAATGGTACCAAATGGCACATTAGGAGGGAGAAAACCATTTCCATTCATAAGACATAAAGCCAGTATCAGGGAGTGGAACATAGACAGCCCTGCTCTTGGGCCTGTTAGAAGAGCCAGGTCTTTCAAGATTACAAAAACATAGCAGGGTCAGGGCTGTAAAGGAGGAATTCTGTTAGGGCAAGCATAGTTACAAAGAAGGCCCATCTCTTAGTTTCTACAAGATGACATTGCTTTACAGCTGGAAAAACAGCAAATGTTTTTGGCTGGGCAGAGAGAACAGGAGAAAGGTAGTCCCACAGGTATCCTGGTCCCAAGCCTTAGAGGGCTCTAGGGATGACAACCAACAACTTGAATTGTACCTGTAAGCCCATTGTAGCCAATGCAATTTGTAAAATAGAGGAGTTACATGGGCAAACTGAGAAGCACCCAAACTACTTGCACTACTGCATTCTGCACCAGCTGTAGCTTCCAAATGGTCTTCAAGAATAATTCCACATAGAGGGCATTGCAGTAGTCAAAATAAGAGATGACTAAGGCATGAGTGTCATGAGAAGGGCCCCCCAATCCAGTAGAGTTTGTAATTGAGCTGTAAGATGGCTCTGTGACCTCATAGTCATAGTTACCACCTGCTTTTTGAGAAGGACCCCCAAATTACATACAAGTTCCACCCAGGGGAGGGCACCTCCATCAAGAATTAAAGTGACAAGCCCCTGAAAATGGAAGGTCTTTGAATCCAAAGCCACTCGGTCTGGCTAGGGTTGAGCCTAAGCCTGTTCTTCCCCATCTAGACCCTTACAACCTCCAGTAACAGGGACAGGCCTACCATGGCACTGATGGATAACCTCACCTGCTTGCCTCAAATAGACATTAAACAGAGTTGGGAATGTGTCCCCATCCCTACCAATCAACCTCAGAGGAAGGAGGAGGACCGCTACAACACAGTACCCCTCACTCCCAACTGCCGGAGTCAGTCTAAGAGGATACAGGATCAATGGTACTGAAAGCTACTGAGAGATCATGAAGACCAGGATAGCTGTACCACCCCTATCCCAGTCCCACTGAAGGTCCTCCACATGGCCTTGTAATGCCAATGAATTCTACTCACCTCACAAAGTGTATGAGAATTATGAGCCTAATCAATTCACATTCAAAACAAGGTTATTTTAAACATTGATTAAGTCCAAATAATACTGTTCTGCTCACCTTGTAAGCAATGTTATTATCTCCTGTTTCAAATGGATTTTTCTTTTTGAGAAATTTATTTTCTAGAACCTCTAAATGAATTAAAACATGCAGTGACAGAACAAAAAGGTGATACATGGAAATGTTCTCAAACTATTCACTACAAATCCAGCACTAGCCTTCAAAGAATAATCCATGGTATGGAATCTTTTCATTTTATTTTTGTAATCATTTATTTATCATTTTGTTATCATTTATTTCATTATCATAATTATCATAATTCTTTTATTAATACCTATTTTTGTTGACAATAAGAGATATGATTTTATATCTGTGAGATAGAAATTTGGAAGAAATTTGGAGGAAGTTAAAGAGAATAAAGAGTTTAGAATCATAGACATGTGAATTAGTTGTATTGTATTGAAAAATTAAAAAAAACTTAGTAACAAAAAAACTAAAGATTTTCTCAGGAGAATCTTGTGCTCCTTCAGTAACAAAATTATACATTCAGTCTTCATTTAATTTTCCAAGTTATAAACATCTAATCTGTGATGAAAAGCCAATGTTTTCCATATCAAATTAGTTGTGCTGTGCCTGAAGCTACTAAAAGCAGACTGAGGTATTATTTAGGTTTTAAGGAAATATTGTTTTTCAGATGTAGCTTTGTTTAGGAATTGTAAAGAGAATATAATAACATCTCCAATTTCTCTTCCTTCGCCTTTCCTTTTCCTTTCCCCCTTTTTCTCACCCTTCAATCAAAGGTGAGGAAAGAAATTATAACACAGGAGATGAACCATAAAATTGCTAAGGAGACCATTTGCTCATGTCTGCAAGAATATTATGGAGAAGTACCCAGGCCTCAGTGAAATAAGATATGCATCTTCCTTGTTGATTTCAGTATACAGATGATAATTTTCATGATATTGAAATATCTCTTTCTCAGCCTCCCTCCCACATCCTCACAGGCAAAAGATAATAGCATCATTCGTTAGAATAGCTGAAGGACAACAAAGTCAAAAAAAGAACATGTAGGCCTTTGAGTTGTATAGAACACATTCTCACATTAGGTAAAGGTAAAGGTTCCCCCTGCACATTTGTGCAGTCGTGTCTGACTTTAGGGGCCGGTGCTCATCTCCGTTTGTTAGCCGAAGAGCCAGCGTTGTCCGAAGACGCTTCCACGGTCATGTGGCCGGCATGACGCACGCGGAATGCTGTTACCTACCCACCGAAGTGGTACCTATTAATCTACTTGCATTTGCATGCTTTCGAATTGCTAGGTTGGCAAGAGCTGGAGCTAGTGCGGGAGCTCACTCCACACGCAGGGCTAGGGATTCGAACCTCCGAACTTGCGATCTTCTGATTGACAAGCCTGGCGTCTTACCCGCTGAGCCACCACGCCCCTTAATTGAATGCCCACATTAGATGAGGGTCAATTAAGGGTCCCTTAATTGAACGCCCACATTAGATGAGGGTCAATTCAATCAAAAATCTACATGGGTTTCCAACCATTATCTTTCTCCTGGTTCACAAATGCACTGGGACCAACAATAAGTACCCAAGTTTGAGTAATGCTTCCCCTCCCCACTTCAGAAATAAAAGCTAATGTTAATCAGTCATTCCATCCAAAAAGGTAACGGCAGCCAAAGTAGGTATGTTACATAAGGTATTATGCCCATAATTGTGTAAAGGAACATAGTTACTCTTCTATTATAAGAATACATGCCAACTTCAGTGAATCTGGGTCCAAAATACAAGTTTTTGTCCTTTATTTGATTGATCTATACTTACATTCCTCTGGATGTTTCAGTGATAAGTTGCTGTTAATTCAAGTAACACAATGCACTTTATATGTTCACAAGCAGGTTCATATCTTATCTTAGTTTTAGTTGAGTTTACAGCTGAGTTTTATCTGTATCTAAGCCTACCATATCCGAGCTGTGAAAATACAGATGACAACTAGATGGCAGCAAAGAGTGGTGCTTTTGCTGCCATGTAGAGGTCAGCTGGAGCTTTGCAACCCAACTATGGTAGGCCTAGCTGTAGTATCTGTTTCACACCATTTTTTCTATAGTTTTAGACAAAGGATCTGAGTAAACTAAGAGCTCCAACTAACGGAAATGTATAAAGCTGTAAGTTAGTATGAATCAGGAGTAAACTATTATCTACACAATTGTACAAAGGGAGGAAGGTTAAAATACTTAATAAGAGAAGAAGAAACAAACAGATGCAATAATTATTCTATTATGGCATTTCCTTGAACCTTCTGGGGGCCTTCTCAAAAATATTCCTTGAAGCCAATATACAAGAGCTTGAGATCAAATTGGTAAACAACTGAGCTATAGTAAATTAATTCAGACAGAATGGAATGCCAGCACTGCTACAAAAGTCATAGAGGAACTCCAGTTGTTGTTCATTTCTTCAGTAGCTGAAATAGAAATGTACTCTATAAAACATTAATTGCTATACTTGTTTGATTAATGCAATTAGATTTTTTCACATTAAAAAAATAGATTTTATGGCCTCTTTGAATGTAGCTGCTACATTCAAAAGACCATTCTCCAAACATAAGGGCTATGAGATACAGTTGTTATGTCATGATGGTTACAGGTATACAAGACACACATACACACACACAGTGGGTACCAGAAGTCAGGCCCCATAGACAATGTATTGTATAAATTACATTAAATGTTTGAAATTGGTTGCCATTTTCTTCTAAACATTTCCTTATTCATTTGATGCATGACCTTTGAACATTCCTAAGTATAGTAATATTTTCTCTGAAAAAATATTAATAAATAAAACATATTGTGATTGGCCTTAGAGGCTTGGCTTTTGGTACACCCTGTACCAATCCTAATGTACAGTCTGTATACATATACTGTATATGTAAGTGTCTATGTACATATGTGTGTGTGTGTTTGTATATACACACACACGCATACATATACACAGACATACAATTACACATACTCATACACAAACATACAGTACAGGTAACCCTTGGGTTACAATGGCAATTGAGACCAGGATTGCCATTGT
Organism: Charina bottae; assembly: GCA_023362775.1. Taxonomy (NCBI): domain Eukaryota; kingdom Metazoa; phylum Chordata; class Lepidosauria; order Squamata; family Charinaidae; genus Charina; species Charina bottae. The sequence goes on along the minus strand of JALMGJ010000002.1, from coordinate 147,985,722 downwards.
TAAGCGATGCAGTCATAAAGCGCAATGTCATGTGACTACATTGCTTAGCAACTGTCAGGATGGAGGTTGAGCCTGATTCAGAGGAGGAGGGATTGTTAATAAAGGAAGCCAGAAGGAGTGAGGTTGGTGCAAAATTCAAACCAGTTGGAGCCGGTGATTGGAGACAGCCCAGAGGAAGTAGTGGCCCCGCCTATCACCACACAAGAAAGAAGGTGGCGGGCAGAGCAACGTGAGGCACAATTTGCTCCCACTCGCAAACGGCACGAAAACCATCCAGCCATGTCTCATGCTCGAGCCTCACCTCGCCACCGCACCAAGCCTTGCGCCGGAATCTTGCCTAGCCGCTGCACCAAGCCTCACGCCGGAATCGTGCCTTACCACCGCGCCAAGCCTCATGCCGGAATCTTGCCTTGCAGCCTAGCCATGCTTCGTGCCAGGACCTTGCCTTGCTGCCCAGCCGAGCTTTGCGCTGGAGCCTTGCCTTCCCGCCCCGCTGCCCTCCACGCCGGAATCTTGCTTTGCCACCCAGCCGCGCCACATGCCGGAACCTCGCCTTGTCGCCCAGTCGCGCTCCACATCGGAATCTTGCCTTGCTGCCCAGCCATGCCTCATGCTGGAACCTTGCCTCATTGCCCAGCTGCACTTCGTGCCAGAACCTTGCCTTGCCATCCAGATGCATCTCACTCCCAAGCCTCGCCTTGCCGCCATGCCAAGCCTCGCGCCAGAATCTTGTCTAGCTGCCGCGCCAAGCCTCGCGTTGGAAACGTGCCTCGCCGCCATGCCAAGCCTCGCACTGGAATCTTGCCTCATCGCCGTGCCAAGCCTCGTGCCAGAACCCTGCCTTCCGGTCCCACCAAGTACCGGGTCTAACTCTTGCCTGGGAACCACAATGGACTCGGAACTACCGCCTTGCATCGTTGCCATGAGGTGGCTTCCCATGTGCCTGCCTCCTGGGAACTAATCACCATGGCGCAATTTGAAGTCCACAAGCATCTCATGTCTCTCTATACTTGTGTATTTAATTGTAAATAAAAGACTATATTTCACCTCTTCCTGTTTCAAGTCTTAGTCGGGACAGGACAGCAACAAGAATCCCGTCAGTTCTGATTGCCATTGTAAACCCAAGACACATGGGGTGGTTAAGTGGGTAGCAGCGGGAGTCCCAGATAAGAAGTGCGGGGGTGCCGTGGGGGGGTGCTGCAGAAGGGTTCGGGAGGTCGGCAGAGGCCTGGCACAGGCAATGCACAAGTGAAGGGAGGCCGGGGAAGCAGGGCGCAGCAGGGCACAGCTTTATGCAAATGGAGCAAGGCCACAGAAGCAGGGTGCTGCATTGTGCAAGTGAAGAGAGGCTGGGGAAAGCAGGGCGCTGCTTACCAGAGTGACTTGTGACCTTCCTTGCTGGCTTCCCCATTGACTTTGCTTGTGGGAAGCCAGAATGGAAGGTGGCAAATGGTGATCATGTGACCGTGGGGTGCTGCAACCATCATAAGTGTGAGGTGGTTGCCAAGCACAGGAATCATGATCATGTGACTGTGGGAGTGGTGTGACGGCCGGAATTTTGAGTTCAGTGCCGTTGCAAATTCAAACAGTAGCTGAACGAGTGGTCGGTAAGCGAGGACTACCTATGTATGTATGTATGTATGTATGTATGTATGTATGCAAACACGCACATCAGTGAAACCCCTGCCAGAATTGAATATGCCCATCTTGTCCCCTTCTCATTGCATAAATGGGGTTGTGGGCCAGGCAAGAGGCCTTCTCAGTGGTGGCCCCCATCTTATGGAATATGAATGAAGGTCCCCAAAACCATTGGCATTTCATAAGCAACCCAACACAGTTTTGTTCCAGTGTGCATTTGGCCCTTAGATTAGTTAATTCAAGAATGTCTATGATATATATTTATTGTTCATTAATGATAGCATTTTTCAATGTGGGGGGGAGTGGAATATATTTTTGTTTTTGACTCTGTTGATCACCAGCCAGAATACATTAAGATTGGGGCAGGCTATAAATACTGTGAAATAGACAAATACATACAGTATTACAACTTACAGAAATGGAGTACAGTACTGTACTTATACCGACAGCACTTCAAGACAGACATAAAAACAAAAACAAATCTGGGTATGTATCAATAATCACAACATATTGTGCAAGTCAGCCATTCACTGAGTCCAAAATGAACCCATGCTTTTAAGGTCTTTCTCTTAAAAATTATGATTGCCCAATCCCTCTTTTAGTTCCCCATTTGTTTATTAGGATGTTCTATCTCATTTGTTAAAATCTCTGTTAAGAGGAGTTTCTTTTCATGGATTAGCATTTTCCTTTTCTTGTACCTGGACTTAGATTCAACCTATTCTGACTCACATACTTTTTCCAATCTGGTATTTCATGTAATGCATATCACTTTAGGATGCCTACTCCTTAGTCAGATGTGTTTGTGTGTGTGTGTGTGTGTGTTTGTGTTTGTGTGTATATACATCTAGATCAACGAAATCAGATCTGTTACCTCTTGTGACAGAAGGGACAGAAGATTGCTTTTGTAATGTGAAAGATCCAGAGATATGGTACTGGGTTGAGTGCTACCCCTGGGTTACTTCATTGGCATAGACAAATAAGCACTGGGATTTCCTAGAGCAGAATCAATATGCTATTACTTATTTTACATCATGCCCCTCATCCAAAACAGTCTATTTAGCTGCTTCTCTCTAAACTGCTGAGCAGTATTCAAAGTATGAATTAAACCTTTATAGATCAAACACATCTTCAGAGGAAGGTTTATTATAAAGTCCAACAGCGGAAATTAAAATGACAACACTTTTTTGCATTTGATCTATAGTATACCATTAGTCTGGGGGAAAAACCCACAAAATATCACAATATTGAGAATTGTAGTCAGCCAATATTTGGTGCTTTTTCAATGGCAATTCTATATGAATGTGTGTGTGTGTGTGTGTAGATAGATATAGTTATAGACTACACAAACAGTTTTAAAAAGACCTCGCAAAAAGAGGAAACAGTGAAAAGATGTTAGAACTATGAGTCAATACTGTCATCTAGGAAACTCAAACCGCCAAAGCAACATTTCTCAGGAGATTTTCAAAGTTCTAGCCAGCTTATCTCATTTTAGAAAAATATACAGCTAGATGTTTCCTCCCAGTAAGGCCACTTCTTCTTATTTAGGGATATAACCCAGGGGGTTGCAGAAAAGTGAGAAAACCTGGAACAAACCAATAGAGATCGGCCATAAGAAGCAAAGAAATTGCATGGGTATTAGGAACCTGGGTGCCCAGGGTTTGTAACTGGTTGGAGTTAGAAGAAAGGAAAGAGGATGTGTACTGTAGGTAACACGGGAGAATAGGTAGAGAGATCACAGGGTGAGCAGAACCTGCAAGGAAATCTGAATTGAGGCCTTCCAATGGGAGGGGAGGTCACACTGGAGAGGTGAAAGGAAGAAACAAAACTTCATTTGGGAGAAAGGATATGAATGGTTTTGAATTATGAGATGCAGGCTGAGAGGTTGAAACAGAGACTTGGGGGCTTTGTTTGAAGCAGCAGGCCAGGAAAAAGAAAAGGTAGTGATTGGCTTAGAGAAGCAACCTAGGGAAATAAAAGTGTAAAACGAAAAGATTACTCAAAAGTAAAGGATAAAGGAGGCAAAGCTTTGAAGGGACAGAAACAATTCTCATGAATCAGGCAGCTTAAAAAGATGAAAGGGAATTCTGTTAGGAGAATGAAGAAAAGTTATTCATAAGTAAGAGGTAAAGGGAGAATGCCCAAGGTCTTATCCCGGCTGGGTATTCCACTGCTTAAGTTGGAGGGGAAACAACAGGCAAACTCCATCCATGAATGGAATCAACTCAACATGTCAGCTCAAGTGAGGATTGACTCTAAGGGCATGAAGAGCATGCTTGATGTCTGACAAGTGGGGGAGCAGATTGGAAGAATCAAGGAACAGCTAACCTGGATTAGGACTGGGGTCAATGAGGAGGAAGTGCAAGAGGAATTGAGCCAAGGGCCAGAAGGAGGGAGGAGAGTTGTCACGGTAAGTACCCACAGAGGGAAAGTCACTGGTATAACATACAGTTCAAAATATGTCACCTCATTGATGCAAGAGGTCTTTGTATGAACCTCCTACACAGCCACTTTAGTCAGAGCAGACAACACTGGGTTCAGATGGGAAAAATGGGCCAACCTGGTACAAAGCACTTTAAAGCAACAGTAAAGGGCAGTAACAGGGGGCGTGGTGGCTCAGCGGGTAAGATGTCAGGCTTGTTGATTGGAAGATCGCAAATTTGGTGGTTCGAATCCCTAGCCCTGCGTCACGGAGTGAGCTACCGCACTCGCTCCAGCTCTTGCCAACCTAGCAATTCGAAAGCATGCAAATGCAAGTAGATGAATAAGTACCACTTCGGTGGGTAGGTAACAGCGTTCCGCGCGAGTCATGCGGCCACATGACCGTGGAAGCGTCTTTGGACAACGCTGGCTCTTCGGCTAAGAAACGGAGATGAGCACCGGCCCCTAGAGTTGGACACGACTGCACAGATGTGCGGGGCAGTGAAGGGCAGTAAAGCTTTGGTGAAGAACTTTGGGCCCTCCCAAAGTTGCTGAACTACAGCTCCCTGAAGTCCCAGCCAGCACGGCCAATAATGAGGGAAGCTGGTAGTCTTCACTCAACAATGTCAAGAAAGCTATAAGTTTCCTATCCTTGGCAAAATAAAATGTTCCGGAGCTGCTTATTTATAGGAGAGATGGGCATGTAAATCCACAACTCTCCCAGAAGAACCAGATTCTGCAGTGGGACTGCAGTTTCAGTGCAAAAAAACCCCATGGCCTCTACCACTTAGCAATTTAGCCAGTAGATAGTCATTTACCTTATAGCATGGCGGGCTGCCCGGTGGAGCTGATGAAAGAAACAGGTCTTCCATCAGGGCGAAACAGGTGCTATTTTAACTCCTTTCTTGTTTCCAAGAGGCAGGTATGAGGAAAATGACAGGGAGCTGACAACTGAAGCTGTTCCCACATCCTGTAACTTGAAAGGCTACTTTCAAAATATTATGGATTTCCAAATGTCATAATTACAGTATGTCAGCTCAAGCTTGTCTTCACTCCACAATTTTCCCTTTGTTTTCCCTTTAATATCTTTAATGCACTGTAATTATTTCTTCAGTGCAGATCAATTATTTCAGAATAGAGAAACAAATTGCCATCATTAACTCTGATTTTTTTCCTTCTATCTTTTCATCGATCTATTTTTTTCCCTCAGACTGTGGGAGAAAAAGGACTCCCATTTACCGGTGCATTGCTGTTCTTGTCATGTTGTCTGAACATACATCCATGCGTAAATTGCCTGTCAGTTGCAGGGTTAGTTTTCACCTCTGCAGTTCCTCCCTTGTCATTACACTCTTTATCTTCCACAGATTGAAATCAGCTTTTGGAATGCAGATCTCAAGGCCCAACTGAAATTTGGTGTGACATGATATCCTATGTCTCACTTGACTTCTTCAAAAGAAATGCTTCTTACAAATTAAATATTCAGATTGTTCATGAGAATATTACTGTCTAAATGACAGGTGCTGTTGCTCCCACATTAGATATAGGTTAAAGCTATTTAAACCATCGCTAATCATAAATTAATCATAAATTAATCATTCCAGTTATTCCATTGACTTGGTGAAGGGTATGGGAGAAATCACACTCTACCTTCTTTCAAACCTAATTGAATGGATTAAAGAATAATTAAGCCACTTAGAGGGAAAACTCAACCCCTTTCAGCTGTTTGTGTGGAATGGCTTTAAACTTTGTTGCTTGAATATTACAAAATAGGCAACTTCTCTATTCCTGAGAGAATATACTTTGTCTAACAATCAAGAGGAGGCAAATCAAGCAACCATTTTGAAGAGGTGAAATATGAGCTGAATTGCCCTTTTTCTCCCTTGGGCATATTTTATTTATTTATTTATTTATTTATTTATTTATTTATTTATTTATTTATTTATCCATCCAACCTATATCACCACCCATCTCCCCCCACAGAGGGGACTCTGGGCAGTTTACAACAAATAGTGGCCCTGCCTGCACAACATGGTAATATTAATGACACATGAACTCTCTAACCTTCCACAAATGACCCACTTAACTAACTGGGAGGAAGATGTAGCCCCAGATGGTCTCAGTCTTATTGAGGCTAAAGTAACTCCCCTCTCTCTTGCAAATTATTTAGCTGAGAGTTTGTTGATTCTCTTAATTCATGAGCTGACATCCTAGAGAGGCTCTGCAAAAAAGGTACCTCTCTGGGAACTCTAAGCCTTATCACCTCTGTAGATTCCTACCCCTCTCCCACTAGCAAGTCCCACATAGCCGGCAAACTCAAGAAACAAGAACCACACAAGACTGAATTGATCATTTATGGATTTGGGGATCAAAAAGGGCCAAAGAGTATGGGGAAAAGAATAAAATGATAATTACTCGATAAAAAGAAGGGCAGAAGGCATAACAATTTCTTTCCTTTTCTTTTCTTCTTTTCTTCTTTTCTTTTTCTTTTTCTTTTTCTTTTTTTTCTATATTTCTTTTTCTATATTTTCTTTTTCTATATTTTGTTTTGTTTCGTATACTTTTATGGCATCAAAAAATTCCAATTAAAATGTATTTTAAAAAAAGAAACAAGAACCACACAGATTTCAGACAGGCATATTTAAGGCTAGTCAGGGTAAAAGCATTATTTATTTATTTATTTAATTTATTTGTCAAATTTATCACCGCCCATCTCCCCCAAGGGGGACTCTGGGTGGTTTACAATAAGACATAATTAATTAAAATACAGTTATAAATACGATAACATAAACATAGAAGTAACAAGATAATAGAATGTAATAAATATGATAAAATCCAGATGGGAAGATCTTCTTCAATCCATGGGTAAAAAGGGCCGCTCTAGGGCCATTCTAGGGAGCTAGCCATCCTCAAGAGTGCCCACTCTCCTTCCCGCCTCAGGCATATTGACAAAACCAGGTTTTAAGTTTTTTCTGGAAGTCCAGGAGCGAGGGGGCCTGTCTTACCTCTGGGGGGAGAATGTTCCAAAGGGCAGGGGCTACTGCAGAGAAGGCACGCTTCCGTGACCCCACCAGATGAAATTCCTTTACGGAAGGGATCTGGAGCATGCCCTCTCTGCATGGCCAGGTGTGACGGGTCAATGTGATGGGGATGAGATGGTCCCTTAGGTAACCTGGACCCATGCCATGTAGGGCTTTAAAGGTCATAACCAACACCTTGAATTGGACCCGGAAGCAGACTGGAACCCAGTGCAGCTCACGCAGCAAAGGTGTTATATGTGTCCGCCTTGGGGCACCCAAGATTGCCCGCGCGGCTGCATTCTGGATCAGCTGTAGCTTCTGGATATTTTTAAGGGTAGCCCCATGTAGAGCGCATTACAGTAGTCTACAGTAGTTCGAAGGGCAGTCTTGAAACTGTGAAAGTAAAGTCCCAGGCAGACTTCTAGCAAGCCATTTAAGGCAGAGTCTCTTTTGAAATGTTTCCTTCCCACGGACCTCACCTCTCAATTGTGCTGCCTCTTTTCACAGCCAGTGAATTCCTCCTCCGTCTGATTCCCACTGTCTCTTACACCCACAGATACATGTGGGTTAAAAGGGGACACCAAGGAGTGGGATGGATAAGCCCCTCTCCAGTCTCCCCATTGTGGTGGCAACCCCAACAGCAACACTGTAGATTTTTCCTTCCTCGAGAAAGAGAAGAATTTAAAAAGGCAGGCAGCAAGGGGCAAAGGAACAGCCCCTTGTGTGGCATCTGGGAAAACTAAAAAAAAATTGGTTGCTACAGTATATGCTGGGAGCACACAATGCAGAGTCAATTGCCTGGGGTGGCATGGGGAGAATGGTTGGGTCATTTGTGTTATTGGAACATAGCCAGGGTGCCACACTATTGGGCCCCAGGGTGAGGTGACTCATGTGTTCCAATATTCCAGTATAATTCCCAAGGGTTTCTTAACTCTCCAGCAGAGGAGAGATGGGCAATGTCACTATCGCTATCGCTAAAATCTCTTATCAAGATAGTGGGAATTCTAAAGGGCTCACTAAATGTCAGAAATGTCATTTCTAAAAGGCTTGCTAAATTGAAACATGCTCTCCTGTGGAAAATCTCCATGCAAGCAGCCACTGAGAAGATGGGAAATACTGGCACAGCATCTGTTTTGAGGCACATGGAATGGAATGGAAAGAAAAGACCTTGTCATGCTCTGATGCTGGCAGGAATAGAAGCTAATCCTCCCCCCCCCCCCCCCCAGCTCTTTGGCATGGTGGAGTCATTCATTCACAGTGTCTTGGCTAGCTGGCACTCAAAAGCCGTGGGAGACATTTTCACCATTCCTAAGCCAACCCTAACCCAGTGTAAGATGAATGAATATCATCCTGAGGATTGGGATCTTCCTCTCTCTTCCTTTTGCTTCTTGCCAGCTTGGGAAACAATTTCTTTTCTAAGCCTGTTCAAGCCAGACCTTACTTAAGAAGCTTATCACTTACAGTATGTTCCCCTCTGAAGCAGGTACTGGAAGCTTAAAGAATGGCAGCTAACAACCATAAATATCATAAAGAAAGATCCTGTTGGACCCAAAGTTGGTCCCGTGTCCAAGCACGTTTAACTTGGTACGAAGAACCCAAAATAAATTCACACCAAGACGAGAAATAGGATAACCCTTTTAATTGAGCTCAAGTAATAGGGGGCAACCTCCTCTGAAAAGGAGAGCCCCGAACAAAAGGAGACATCCACATTTATACATTTCTGATCTTTAACACATACATCACACAGGATATACAGTAAGGTCTTTTAAGATTTAACAATAGTGTAAAGGTCAAGATTCTACAGATATCACAATTTAATTTACAGATGTCACAAGTTTATTATGGATATCCCCGAATTTACGTAAGAGGAGGGGAGAGGTCTGGTGTTAGGTGGTTATCTCACAGGGATTTGTGAAACAGACAAAGGTGGATGTAATCAAGATTTCCTTCGTGTGAAGAGATAAACAGTGGTGGATGCAATCGAGACTTCCTTCTTGTGAAGAGATTAACTATTTGTCCCTAATTAAGATTTTCCATGGCATCCACAGTTCATACATTCTGCTGAACACACACACATTTCATAAGGAGGGGGGTTTAATAGAGTCCAACTCAACAATCCTTTGGTTTCATAGACAGTGATGCGAGGGTTCAGAAACATTTAGGAATAATCAATATGGTTTCAGTGGATGCAGTTGAGTTATTTTTCTGGTGAATGACATGCTGGGGGGAAAATGTTAATAGGTACAGAAGGAAAAGGCTAAGGTCAACCTCCATGAACCCTTTGGGCCTAGTATTTGCAATTGCTTCCCTACACTGGGTACTGACACTGGGCTTGTTCCTTCTTTTGACTATCTTGTTCACCTGATTACACAAAGATCAGGTTAGTATGCAGGACTTAACAGAGAATAAAAAGGTAAAGGTTCCCCCCGCACATTTGTGCAGTCGTGTCCGACTCTAGGGGCCGGTGCTCATCTCCGTTTGTTAGCCGAAGAGCCAGCGTTGTCCAAAGACGCTTCCATGGTCATGTGGCCGCATGACACACACGGAACGCTGTTACCTACCCACCGAAGTGGTACCTATTCATCTACTTGCATTTGCATGCTTTCGAATTGCTAGGTTGGCAAGAGCTGGAGCTAGTGCAGGAGCTCACTCTGCACGCAGGGCTAGGGATTCGAACCTCCGAACTTGTGATCTTCTGATCAACAAGCCTGGCGTCTTACCCGATGAGCCACCACGCCCCTTTTAACAGAGAATAGGTTTCCCCAAATATGGTACACGGCAGATATGTGGAGTTACAGCTTCCATCTTCTCCCGATCTCATGACTGCATGGTCAGATCAGAAGGCCATTTCACTGAGGAAGATAGTTATCTTCATCGTCATTGTCCTAAACAACCATAATCATGTTTGGATGTTTGAATGAATTTGTGTGCATAAAGGCTGGTAGTTGCTTTGGTAGGATTAATGTAGCAAGAGAGAAAGGAAAACCTCTACATGTTGCCAAGATTCTAAGATTTAGTGATACAACTAGAGGGAACATCCTCGTTTAACTTGACCAATGAACATGAGACTCAGAGGAATTCTGGGACTATCAAAATGGTGGCAGCCACAGCCACCTCCTCTACATTTCTCTGTCCGACCACTGTCATAGTAACTTGACAGGGACAGTATGATCAAGCACCAACACTCCTACCTGGTGTTTTCAGGAAAGGACTGAGGAACACAGTTGCAACTGTTCCCACTCTCATAAAAAAAGCCATCACAATATGATAACAAGCCGGACAGAACAGTTTGTTCAGAGCTCTGTCCCTCTGTGTACTTCATATAATTATATTCGATAACATACTTACCCATTCAGAATCTCTCAACAATCAAAGAAAAACCACTGCAGGAAAGAATTGCTAGCTGTTTTCAAAGTTATGTATATATACTGTGATAAGCTACACACTGTGGTCAGTGAGTAGTGCTTCCCCACCCTCCCTCCGTTCTTTGTAATTACTTTGCATTGTTATGTTATGCTCTTTTTTCAAAGGTCATAATATGGGACAAAAGTTTTGCATTCCATAGATCCTCCTGGAAATACATATGCCCAGATTGAACGCAACAGGAAACAACTCCTGTTTCCTCCCTACTTTGTGAATAGCTATGGAAAACTTCATAATGATGTGCACCATCACTGCTTCTCTGAATCAGGAGAGAAATGTAGGAGAAACAAATTAGTCTTACCCATGACATCTAGACTCAAGGAATTATAATTAAACTTCAATTTAGGAGAGATAATCTGATTCTTCATTTAAATTAATCACAGTTCCCCTAGTTTGGATCTCCTTGGTTTGGATTCGTTTAAAAGCAGATGGAAGAATTTTAAATTGTTTCTTAGGCACATGAAAGCATAGAGAGGAGAATGCACAAAGCTGACACTTGATGTGCCTAGGACTTATCACTTGCTTCTATTCAAGCTTTTTCCAATGCACCTAAAAGAGAGGCACAGTTCTTGGGAATATTTACTCTGAATTTCTAACACTTTCCATGCCTTCCATTACTCAAAATTACTATTCAAGCATTTTAAGAGAAGAAGCTCCAGGCATCAGTTTTGTGGTGGGCACTTGGACATGTGGAATTGCCACTGCTTCAGGGTCATTCATTATGTAGCTCTCTAGGAAGAAAGCATCCGGCATTTCAAAAGAGTACTAATCGATAGATTCTCTGTGTATTGATCTGCTTATAGAATAGGAGTCTGGTGCAGAGGATAAAAACTTTAATGGCGTATTGTAGCCTAGATTAACAAATTAAGAGCTGAGTTCCTGTTGAAGATCCCCACCTCTGTCTCCCACAGATTTCAGTCAGAGCCAGGTAAGCACTTGACACTCATTCAAAGGAGCAGAGCCTTATAATGCATGCAGCCCTCCAATACCCATATGCGGCACCATGAGGTTACATCATTGAAATTCAGGATGCAATCTCACCCTGTGTAGGATGAGATTTCAGGGTGGGAATGGGAGCCATTTGACTCTGGAAACCCCACCACTCCAAAAAGCCCAAATACAGGCTGAAATGCTCAGCAGCATTGCTGGAGGGTCTCTGTGACCTTCTGGGAAGCTGAGTTGCAGCCCCCAATCCCCTAAACATTGTCCCTCTACTACATCAAGGAGTTGTGTAGTGGAGGTGGCCGGAAAAGATATAACTTTAATAAACAGTCACTCGGGAAATGGTGGGTTGGGCATTGCATAAAGCCTCCATGTTTCTGCTTCTGCGTTGTTAGGGGTATGTCCTCACAACCTCCTGCTTATGTCTATGAAGGTTCTCAGTCATCCAGGTGGAATTGTCTGTAGCTTGAATCATGTCAACTGGATTTCTATTTTCTCAGTGGAAACGTTTCGCTCCTTATCCAAGGAGCTTCTTCAGTCTGAGCAAAGTTGGTAAGGGAATCCTAAATATGTTTCTAGGTAGCTGTGTGACCTTACACCTGGGGTCATGGTTATATTGAGATGTTATTTTAAGTCCTTTTATTATCTAAAGGAGGATCGTTAAGATCACCATGCTGCTGTTGAGCTTGTGAAATGGTCTTAATCTTCCTAGGCACAGAAGACAATGCGGGGAGAAAGATGGGAGAAAGATTGTCCCTGAGGCCCCCACCTCTATTCAAGGAAGGATTTTCCAAGTTGGCATAAATGGATTCCTTGACCCCTCTCTCAAACCACCTATCTTCTCTGTCTAAAATGTGAACATTAATGTCCTCAAATTTAAAGGAAAAAGGACACTCATTTGAGGACATTAATGTTCACATTTTAGACAGAGAAGATAGGTGGTAGATAGGACTTTTAGAAGCTCCAGGTCCTGTCACTTAAGCAATGTCATATGGCCCAAACCCAGTAGAAATGCCTTCTCTGTCACCATGCCTGTCCCATGGAACAGGATTCCACCCACCAACCCACACAAAATGTGGATGGCCCCACTGCCTGCCTTTTGGAAGACCCTGAAAACTTGATTTTTCCTCAGTTTGGGAGATTTTATGTCTGTCTGTCTTAGCTGTTTTGGGTTGTTTTTGGTTGCCTCTGGCGCAATATGTTTTATTACATTTTAATGTCTTTCTGATTATTATTTGCTATGTTTAATTGTGTATGGCAGCCTAAGTTGTATGTCAATTGGGTGGTTATATAAAGAGGTTTAATAATAAATAAATACGTAAATAAAGTCCTTCCTTCCTTCCTTCCTTCCTTCCTTCCTTCCTTCCTTCCTTCCTTCCTTCCTTCCTTCCTTCCTTCCTTCCTTCCTTCCTCTGGGCAAGCATCATGCCCATGCATGCCCAGACCAAAACCTACTTGAATCCACATCCCAGTTTGATTTTCTGATGTCCTACTGTAGGCATCACTTACAACCCACATGATCAGATCATCCAAGGTATTGATCAGAAGCTACTGCCACCCACGCACATCCCAGAAAACCCCCTTCTGAGTGAACCTGCTTTATCTCCAAGAGGCTAGCAGAAGAGTAAAAACCAGACCTTGCTACAGAGTCCCAAGAAATCTCCCTATAACTATAATCAAAGATTAATGTTCTGAATTATTTTAGGTTGCTATATCTGAGAGGTTTTTGTTATTAAAGTCTGTTTTGGTTTGTTTTAAGCTGCAGCCAACCATTTCTGATTCCACTCGGCTGGATTTTTTAATAAATGTACTGATTTGGGAATTGGAGTTGATTTAAATGTTTTGCCTGGTCTGGGAAAGGCTCTTCTCCATGTGTCAGACTGCTGGGGGGAAATACATTGTTCTAAAAAGAAGAAAAAGAAACTTCTGAGAAAGGAGGCTCTCCTTCTCTAGAGATGTGGTCCATAAGTCTGCTTCTCATGCTCTGAGGCTGAAGCTAGTAATGGTTGCACATTACATGAGTGGTAGTAGCCATTGAACACAAATGGCAAGGGAGGGAGGGGGGGTCTGGCAACCCATCTCCTAAGGATGGAAGTCCAGGCACCCTCCATCCAAATGGCCAAAGTATCCTTTCTACACGCTTCCTGTTCTGTAGACATTTCTGAGCTCAGGACAAGGGATACCAACTGATTCTGTGCATTGCTGCTACCACAACATGACAGAGCCCAATTGACCTAATATAGGTGGAATGAATTCCATAGTGAATGTTCTATTCCCAAGTTACTCATGAAATATCAGAGCAAGATTTCCTAAAATGCATTAGTACCTTGAGTAACAGCTTAATACTAAGAATAAATGGTAAATCATACTATGAGTCCTCATAGCACCAGAAAATTTCAAAAGAGGTTCCGTTTCTGGAAATTAAGAGACAGATGAGTGCTTAAGAGGCTTATTTTAAAACTATAAAAACAAAGCAACATTAAACATGGCTATCATAAACTTTGAGACACTGTTAGAATCTCATATATACTATGTATTTGTGGAAAAAGGTAGGAATTAGAATCTCACATTAACATCTCATATTACTTCTAAAATTAAAAATATTCTGGCTTGAAATAGATATATGTCTGTCTGTCTATCCATCTATCAGAAAACTCTGATTCTTTGCTGCCATCTAACAGTTGTCTAGATTTCTGCAGCCTGAACTGGTAGCCATACGGTAGACATTTTTCTATAAACAAGTGGAATACTGTAGAGAAAACTGCATTGAATATACAAAACATCATGCAGACTGGATCAGAAAGGGAGTTCTCTAGGGTTTCTGCATCACTGCATAACCCAAGGCAAATAACCATGTTTTCAATATTACACAGTTTAATGCATTGTCAAGTAGCCGGAGCTAAAGGTAGGAAATGAAATATCAATATTCAGTCAGATGGAAAGAAGATATGTCCAACTTTATAAACATTATCTCAGATAGTATTAGTTTAGGAGAATGTGCTAAAGAAATATAAATCAGAATGATCGTGCAGGGCAATTGTGGCAAATATCTGACCTCAAAATGTTGCTGAACTACAACTCCCAGCATCCCTCATCATTGGTCATGCTGCCTGTAGCTGCTGGTAGTTATAATTTAATAACATCTGGAAAGCCCCAAGTGTCCCACCCATGATCTAGGGGAAGCTCTACACAGATGGTAAAGACTGTGTCACAGATTGCATTTTATTTATGCACATATCCGTGAGTGAAAGCAGAAGGGAATATCAAAGGCCTACATGTACAGTAAATAAAACCAATGAAAGTAATTTTTAACCCTGAGTTTAAAAGATGTACTGTATCTTAGTTTTTCTAACAGTCAAGAGGATGAGAAGAACTGGAATTATAGAGTCCATTACACAGTTCGAGAGTAGTGCAAGGGAAAATGGATTCACTACAAATGTACCTCTGCAAATGAAGATATATTTAGAAATGCTTCTCCTGCAAATGTTAGCACTGAGACCTTAATAATGAAGTTCATAATGAGACAGGTGGTCAATTTGAAAGTCAGTCCTAACCTGTTTAGGGGCGTGGTGACTCAGCGGGTAAGACGCCAGGCTTGTCAATCGGAAGATCGCAAGTTTGGAGGTTCGAATCCCTAGCCCTGCATGATGGAGCGAGCTCCCACACTCGCCCCAGCTCTTGCCAACCTAGCAATTCAAAAGCATGTAAAATGCAAGTAGATAGATAGGTACCACTTCAGTGGGAAGGTAACAGTGTTCTGCGCGCATCATGCTGGCCACGTGACTATGGAAGCGTCTTCGGACAACGCTGGCTCTTCAGCTAAGAAACGGAGATGAGCACCGGCCCCTAGAGTTGGACACGACTGCACAAATGTGCGGGGGGAACCTTTACCTTTTATCTAAGCTGTTTAAGGCTTTGAAGTTTAAAATCAGCTGCAACCTGAACCCAGTATACGCTGGCCAGCAATGTAGGATTTCCAATACATCATCTATACCAGTGTTTCTCAACCTCAACAACTTTAAGATGTATGGACTTTAACTCCCAGAATTCCCCAGCCAGCATGAAGTCCACACATCTTAATGTTGCTGAGGTTGAGATACACTGCTCTATACTGCTTATACTGTATGTCATCGACATACTGCTCTATACTGTGTACCAGTTATTAGCCTAGCTGCTGTACTTTAAGCCAACAGATGTTTTCAGGCACTCTTCAAAAGTATGTTGCGGTCATCTAGCCATGTTGTAACTAAGACATAAATAACTGTTGACAGATCAGACTGGCATAGGAAAGCTTGCAACTGATACATTAAGCACTTGAACAAATGGACTCCTTGCTAGTACCTGAAAACTCAAAGACAAGATCAAGGGGGATTCCTAAACTGTGAAATGGAATTTTCAGATGACATGTAATCCTTTCCAGAACACTTTGTCTCCAAACCCCAGAGCAGACTTCCTGCTGACTAACAACACCTCTATTTTGTTCAGATTATTTAATCCCGGTGAGAAATGGAAGGAGTGAGAGTTAACAAGTAGTAAGTTTAGCTTTTGTGCTCAGCACCACGAAAAAATTAAGAGAAGGCTGACAAAGGATTTTCAACATTCAGGAAAGAAGGTGAGTTAGATAAAGGATGGATCATTCCAGTATAACATGATAGGGATGGGATCTGACTAAAGAAGAGCATAACTGGCTTGACAGCTAAATGAGATCCAAATGGAAGTCCCTTCTCCTTCCTAAAATCCACCTTCCCTGCCAAATCTTTACTATAGGTATTACCTCCATTTCCGAAATCCATAACGGCCTTCCTGACAACAGTTTTCTCCAAGGGACAAAATTATTATTATTATTATTATTATTATTATATTTATTTATTTATTTATTTATTTATTTATTTATTTATTTGAATTTATTAGCCGCCCAACTCTAATGGACTCTCCCAATGAAATCACCCAGGAGACTTCTTACAGAAAAAGCCATTCCCTAAGTGGGCCTCAACAAGTTACTTTTTGTGTACTTTTCTTCTTCTTCTTCTTTATAAAATTAAAATGCAGACTCCTCTTAATTATCCTGGAAGTGCACTTCAAATATTAGGTAAACACTACAAATGAGATGTAAATGAAGGCAGTGAAACAGCTGTCAGCTCACTAGCTGATTAATTTCCTTTAGAAGCCAGAACAATTATGTTACAACATGCAGCCCACTCCTTCCCACCTCTCTCCCCATCCATTTAGATTCCTGCAGTGACAATTGGTTTTGGTTGGGGGGGTGGGGTGTTCTGTTCTGTTTTTTCCAGAATATAAAGTTTCCCTGCCTCCTTTCCTGGTTTTATTATTTTTCTTCCTCATCTAAGTGGTTAACCTTAAACTCCACTAGAGGGTGCCCTGCCAGAACAGCTTCTTCGTCTCAAAGAGTACCTCATTGATCCACTGCCAAGCAAAGGGGACAAAAGAGGGTACAGGTTTTCATAAAATTTGCACATGCTGGTTTATACATGCGAATATTTGCTTTGAAATCATTGCTATAATTGACATAGAAATGCAGCACACTGATTTCTCCACCATGGAAAGGACTGTGACCAACTGCTCTGTAAGTGCATTGCCCAAGTGACTGATGTGGTATGTCAAAGCCCCTCCCTTTCTTACACCAGGCCTAGCAGACCTTCACATTCAAACAGAAGGTTCTTCTTTGGTCCCACTTAGAAACAAGTTATTTATCTGGGCTATTTCATAGGAATATAATATTTAATATGAGACTTCTTATTGCAGGGGGACCATTATTGTTCTTTTGTAGACAAAGATCTGAAACTTGGAGACACACTCTCACCAAGGGCCTCATATCTTCAAAGATTTAAAAATCCCCCCTAACTAGTGATTTGAGGCATCTTCCTCTGCTATAATAAGATCTCTGTGTTGATTCAGGTCTTAACCTACGGTATGTCTTGACTTACATGTAACCTTAATAAACTTTTGCTAACATGCAATGCTTTGCATGGAGAAGTGTTTATTGGGACAGTGAAGTTAAGAACATTACAGTTGAATAGCTAATTGGACTCCACTCAGGAGAGATCCACATGCACCCGAGGCTGAAAATTATTCCTCAAACAGTGGGAAGAAGAACGGAGGGATATTCTGCTTCATTCTTTCACCTCCCAGAATCTGCAAAAGGGAGGCCAAGGCATTAATTTCATGAAAACCATGTGTTTTAGTTTAGTCTGAGCGATAATGACTAATTCAAGATCACCTAGCAAGCTTCATGGCTGAGGAATAATTTGAACTCAGGTCTTTCTGGGTCTACCCTTACATCGTTCTTCACTTGGGCTCATAAATACTGTATGTGTTATACTGTCACCTACTGCAAATATTGAAAGGTTAGATATTACTTCCCTGTGTTCAAATGGAAAAAGGCAAGGTTTATGCATGCATCTTTCAAAAGTGCTGCACTTTCTCCATGTCAGATTCCAAATTCAAAATGCTTTGCAATGAGGGTCAATGCTCATACAGGGTGCCACTTGAGATGAACTACTACCCAGTTTGAAGTGCAAAACAGAGATACACATTTCTACTGGGGGATATTTAACATGAGCTGTTTCCAGCAGAGCGCTCTCACCCATGGAAACCATCCAAGTCTTTGTTGTGGAGATTTATCTACTCATTCATTCTATTTATATCCTGCCTCCCCTTTAGGGGCAAACATTTGTATATGTAGCACTCCCTCCTCCAGTTTTTCCTCACAAGTCTATGAGGTAGGTTGGATTGAAAGAGGGTGACTGGCCCAAAGTCATCCAGTGGGCATCCATGGCTTAAGGTGGACTAGAACCTGGGTTTCCCCATTCCTACTCTGACACTTTAACATAGTCTCACAGACTCTCTGGAGCAAGTTGGAGGCCTGCAGGGGAAGAATCAGAATGGAAAGTCCCATTGCAAGAAGGGAAGTCTGCTCAATTAATGTTGGATTTAGCTCCATGATTAATTATTATTTTAAGTTTTCTATGTTTATCACTGGAAGGAAAGAGAAGAAGAGAAGGTGGATAGACTCAGTTACAGTGGCGATGAGTGCACCATTGAAAGACCTGAAAGATCAGGTTACGGATGGATTGTCATAGAAAAAAATCTATCCATGTGTTCGCTAGGAGTCGAAAATGATTTGATGTCACATAATCAATAATGAAATCATGTTTATCACAGCAAATACAGTTCAACTTCCTTTCTATACCTTTCTGGCAATTGTCCTTCTGTGACTCAAAGGGATTCCTATTCAGTGGAGTCACTCACTGGTCAAAAGGAGGAATGTTTTTTCACTAGTTCCTGCTTTCCCCTGGAGCCCCTGTTGTTGTAGCTGATAATCAGTTAGATTTCTGTGTACTCCATCTGGTGAGGTCCATGTATATAGATGGCATTTTGGTTATTTAAAGACTGTGTTAGCAACGAAGAAATCATTGGATAGGCAGAAACAGATTAGTCATTCTGCTACATTTCTGTTTTCTAGGCCATATAATCCAGATGTTTTCCTCCTTGCTATTTCTAACTTTGACATTCCTGTGTCCAACCACAAGCAGCACATATTGCTTGCACATTCTGCCTTTCCTACTTTTCTACTGTTTTGTAGAAATTTCTGAGCTTAGAACAATGGATACTAACAGATTCTGCCAATTCCTGCTACTGTGATAATGATAAAGCCCATTAGGCTTAATGTAGATAGATAATACTTTGTCACATTAAAAAGAATTTCACAGTGAATTTTCTATTCCCAAGTTACTTACTTGGGAATAAAACTTTAAAACTAGTTTTCCTAAAGTGCATTAGTTCCTTGAATAACAGTGATACTAAGAGTAAATGGTAAATCAGACTGTTGGTTCTCATAGTACCAGAAAATGCCAAAAGAATTCTGGTTTCTGGAAGCTAAGAAACAGATGAGCGCATAAGAGACTTATTTTAAAAATATAAAAACAATAATATTAAACACGGGTAGCATAAACGTTAAGTCTGTAACTTGAATCATGTCAACTGGATTTCTATTTTCTCAGTGGAAACGTTTCGCTCCTTATCCAAGGAGCTTCTTCAGTCTGAGCAAAGTTGGTAAGGGAATCCTAAATATGTTTCATGAAACATATTTAGGATTCCCTTACCAACTTTGCTCAGACTGAAGAAGCTCCTTGGATAAGGAGCGAAACGTTTCCACTGAGATGAAACATATTTAGGATTCCCTTACCAACTTTGCTCAGACTGAAGAAGCTCCTTGGATAAGGAGCGAAACGTTTCCACTGAGAAAATAGAAATCCAGTTGACATGATTCAAGTTACAGACAATTCCACCTGGATGACTGAGAACCTTCATAGACATAAACGTTAAGGTATTTTTAGAATCTCTTATATATTGTGGGTTTGCAGTTTGAGGTAAGTAGTAGAATTTCACATATATTATGTCTAGAATTAAATATATTCTGGTTTAAATTTATGTGTGTGGGGGTGTCTGTCTGTCTGTCTGTCTGTCTGTCTTGATTGAGACTGAACTCAATCATGAAACTCATCAACCTTCTTTCTTTCTGCATGAGGGATTGGAGCATAAACTTGGGTAATTGTCATATTAAAGATTGTGCACAAGGTCTAATTGATATTATTTGGTCATTAACTGCATTGTATCCAAGTACTGTCTTTGTTATAATCTTCCTGACTATGAAAGCAATGCTATTCCTTCTTTGTTTTTCATGTCCAGAGTAGTAAACAGAATGATTTTCTGACAAATAGCGTCCAATTCCAGTCCATTTCAATTCGCTGATACTTAAAATCTCAATGTATGGTTGATTTATTTCATCTTTCACCATGTTCATCTTTTCTATGTTCATGCTTCTTATGTTCCATGTTCCCAATGTAATTTTGTCCTTGCAACTTCAGATTTTCTTTTCCTGCTAGGCAACATCAGCAACTAGACATCCCAAAGGCTTTAATCTAGCCACATCATAAACACCACTAGTACTCTGAAAGATCCTCAGCTCTTCTTCAGTAGCATACTGTGTGCCATCAACCTGGGAGGCCCATCATTCAGCACTATATCATCAGTCGCTTTATCTT
Source organism: Charina bottae (assembly GCA_023362775.1). Classification (NCBI taxonomy): domain Eukaryota; kingdom Metazoa; phylum Chordata; class Lepidosauria; order Squamata; family Charinaidae; genus Charina; species Charina bottae. Next base: position 147,965,219 of record JALMGJ010000002.1, on the reverse strand, counting down.
GCCTATCCACGTGGTTTTCTTGGTAAAATACAGGAGTGGTTTACCATTGCCTTCTCCCATGCAGTATGAATTGATGCCCTTGCCATTGTCACTAAACTGATCATCTGGCTCCAACATCACTGTATCACTGCTAACCAATATAGGTTCCCTCTTGCTTTAGCTGGGCAGTTGGGATGACCCTCACACCTTGGGTGACGCTGCTGAGATTATATACCAATAGAAGAGAATATCTGTAGCTCAGGGTTGAACTGTGGAGTTCTTGGTGCTCTCTGAGCTTGGTTGTTTGCTTGCAGACATTTCATTACCCAACTAGGTAACATCTTCAGTGCAACAGCTGCTTCAATCTATAGATTATGTGTGGCTTACACTAGAGTACAAGAGCCAGTTTGGTCTAGTGGTTAAGGTGCTGGGCTAGAATCCAGGAGACTGAGAGTTCTAGTCCCACCTTAGGCATGAAAGCCAGCTGGGTGACCTTGGGCCAGTCCCTCTCTCTCAGCCCTAGGAAGGAGCCAATAGCAAACCAGGAGACTGAGAGTTCTAGTCCCACCTTAGGCATGAAAGCCAGCTGGGTGACCTTGGGCCAGTCCCTCTCTCTCAGCCCTAGGAAGGAGCCAATAGCAAACCAGGAGACTGGGAGTTCTAGTCCTGCCTTAGGCATGAAAGCCGGCTGGGAGACCTTGGGCCAGTCCCTCTCTCTCAGCCCAACTCACCTCCCAGGTTTGTTGTTGTGGGGAAAATAGGAGGAGGAAGGAGTATTAGGTATGTTCACTGCCTTGAGTTATTTATAAAAATAATAAAGGCAGGATAAAAATTAATAAAATAAATAAATGAAATAAAAACAAAATAAAATAAAATAAAATAAACCATCATAAGAGCACAGACAATAATCCCCAGCTATTTTGACCACAGCATGTTGTCTCTCCCCCTCCCCCAATAAAGCCAAGATTGAAATGAACCAAGCTTTGCATGTTCTCCACAGGATCAGGAACTGTGAACCAACAGTGAAGGATTGCAACCACTGTCAGCCAGTGTAAACTTCACTACAGATCTTTTTGTCAAATGAGATGCCAGTTGTGGGGAGGGCAAAGTAGGATTTTCTTATGCTGGCTTACTGCCAAGATGGGATCAATATAGGACAGAAACAGTTTAAAGGTGCACTGTGGATTTGTCCTTGAATAGTTTTAAAAGAGATTAGACAAATAGATGGAGAACAAGATTACTGATGATTACTACTCTTGGTAGCTGTTTCCACCTGCTGAATCAGCATGCCTGAAATACCAGCTTCTAAGGAGCAACAGTGTTGGTGCTTCTGAGCACCTTAATTGCATCTGGTTGACCAGTCCAGCAAGACTCTTTTTAGGTTCTTATATTTTTGCGGGGACTTCTCTATCATGAAGTGACTGCTGTACTGCCAGTCACTGTGGTCATCTTGCAATGAGTCACTCTGTGAACCTCCTCAAGACTGCCAGCCAAATGGGCAGTTGGAGGTGTTGCCATTGACAGAAGAAGGATGGGAGAGAAGGGGTAGAGCTTCCTCCCATTTGCACAGGGGGGCCATCTATCTATCTACCTCAGGCCACAGTTCTTCTTGGGCCATCCCCCAGTAGGACTTCCCTAAACCCAAGAAGAAAAGATACTATTCAAGAAGGCTTGTTCAGCCACCACACCTGAAGGCTCTGGCTTGAGGAATGCTGGGTTTACACTCCACCAGGATGCCCTCCCTTACTTTTTCCCATGAAAATGAATAGTCCTGTATGTGGAAAGCAAGAAGCTGTATTAGGGGCTAACATTTTCATAGGGATGAATCTGCTTGGCCTTTGGCCCTTCCCATCAAGAACTCTTGCAGGATACTGCATATTTCTCACCCATGATAATGAGAGGGATTTTGCCAGTGGCATCAATGAAAACCAGTGTCAAGCCTGTGTTGTTTTACATTACCATGTTGTTAAATTTGGGCATGGTACGTGGGCAGATGTTTGAATGTAAATTGATGGCATTTCATTTGATATCCTGGGGTACACAGAAGGAGCCTCCCCGAAGATTGTCAAAACAATACAATCGGGCATACCCTGGAAATGGTGAACTGTACCAGCTAATCCTTCTAACACCAGATCAAACCACAGCTCTGGACATGAAATCATCATCATTTGATATCCTAATCTACAGTATGAAAAGGCTCAACTGCTGAGTACCTGGACATCTCACATAATCAGATCATTATTGTGTGTCATTTGATAATTAGCCTTTAAGATGAAAATGATTTTAGAAAGAAAAGGAAGGCAAGACATCTTCCAGTTTTTGCAGAGGAAAAAATTCATAGGATCTGGGTGAGCAATGCTTTTTATTGCTACAATCCCTGGAAAGCAAGATCACAGAGCACTTCTTCGAGGCATAAAGAATTTTATGTGTGTGTCAAAGACAATCTGGAACTGGATCTAGTGCTGCGAAGCTTTGACCTTACATAATATCTCCTGACTTTGTTCTCTTCCTACTTTCTACCTTGAGAGTTTTTTTTTAAAACAAACAAACAAACAGGAAAACTGTCAAATACGTGGCCTTCATTTCCAGTGTGAGGTCAGCTATGGAACAAGAAGTGTTGGGCATTTCATACTTCTGCATGCTTGGATTGTTTAATTTCTCCAGATTTTTTAAAATTAAAACGTGACCTTGGCAAGGTTCCTATATTGTACCAAGCCATGGCTTGCTTCTGTTGCAGATACAGTTGCAGAAGTCTTGACTCTTTGCACTTTTAATCCTATTGACCATGAGGAGCATTGAGAGTAAGAGGTAGCAAACATGCAAATCCCTCTTCGTTCCTACCCTTGTTTCTGCCCTGCAGACTCATAGGCTCTCTACTTAAAGCTGCATCTACATGAAGAATAGCATCCTTCTTTCCTTCTCCTTTCTCCCACAGTGAAGATAGAAAGCTCAGTTGCAGGCTTTCCATTCAAGCATGTCACTTCCTTAATACATTTGACTTGTCCTTTTGGATTTAAGCATCTCCCTCTAGATAATCTTTATGGGGGGTTCATTCGGCTCACATGTGAATGCTGTGCCAAATATAGTACCAACCCCAGTGACCCGACTGGATGATTCCAGCCAGAGTATCTCAGAATTTTCTCTACAGCTTATTCAAAGTTTATTAACTAAACCAACATGGGCAGGGATCACACAGCACACTAAATCATAAATCATAGTATGCAATCCCCAAAGCTCAGTTTACATAACATAGCAAAGAAAACCAATCATATGGCTTAACACAGCTGTTGCGATATATCTGATATGCTAGTTTAAATGTCCAGAGCAAAAACGGCAATTTATGTTGACAATCTAACAATATGTTATAATTTCATGTCTTTCCTTCCCATTTCCATCTTTGTGTCTTTCCCCTCACGCCTCTCACTTTGGGAAGGATTTTTCCTTGATTTTTGACATGTCTCTTATTTCCTGGATTTCCTTTCCATTTGTACCTTGCTGTGTCCCCAAGAAGTTCAAGGGGAATAGCTTCTCACCCTGGCATTCATCAGACTCAACATTCAAGGTTCACTTCGGTAAACTCGTGACAGTGGTCTCACCCCGGACTTAGTTTTCTTGTCCGAGCAGTGGCAATGTGATCTGAGGGGAGAGTTACATCTTTCCCCATTGTCATGGTCAGACCACGCCCTGGTGACCCTGAGACTCTCTTCTGCTGCCCCACTCCGCAGGGAGGTGGGACCTACTCGATTGGTCCGCCCTCGGCGACTGATGGACCTAGTGAGGTTTCAGAAGGAGCTGGGGGTTATTCCCGAGGACTTGCTTCACGGTCCAGTGGAGGTCCTGGCCGCGGCCTGGAATAGGGAAGCGGCCAGGGCTCTGGATAAGATCGCGCCTGTGCGACCTCTCCGGCCCTGTTCGGCCCGCCACTCACCGTGGTTTACGGATGAGTTGAGGACCTTGAAGAGGGTTAAGAGACGTCTAGAGCGCCGCTGGAGAAAGACGAAGACTGAATCTGACCGGACACAATCTAGAGCCGCAGTTAAGGCCTACCTTGTGGCGGTAAGAGCGGCGAAACGTGAATATTTCTCCGCTCTTATTGCGTCCGCAGAATGCCGCCCGACGGCCCTGTTTAAGATTACAAGATCACTTTTGGGTCAGGAGCAAGGGGAGACCCATTTACAGGGCCGATCGGAAGAGTTTTCTGAGCATCTGCAGGACAAAATCGCTCAGATTCATTCCAAGTTGGACTCCAAGCGTGAGACAAGATCTGGGGAGATGCCAGAGGCCCGTACTTGCCATGTTATCTGGGAGCAGTTTGATCCTGTTGGGCCTGATGAAGTAGACAGGATCCTCCGGACTGTAAACGCCACCACATGCCAACTTGACCCATGTCCCTCCTGGATGGTAAAATCAGCTAGTGAGGTGACATGTGGCTGGGTCCAGGCGATTATAAATTCGTCCTTGAGTGAGGGGGTGTTCCCGGCTGCCTTTAAGGAGGCGCTGGTGCACCCCCTCCTCAAGAAACCATCCCTGGACCCTACCATCCTGGGCAATTTTCGCCCAGTCTCCCACCTTCCCTTTTTGGGAAAGGTGGTTGAGAAGGTGGTGGCGTTGCAACTCCAGAGGATTCTGGAGGAAACGGATTATCTGGACCCCTTCCAGTCAGGTTTCAGGCCGGGACATGGGACAGAGACCGCATTGGTCGCGCTTATGGATGATCTCTGGCGAGAGCGGGATGGAGGGAGTGCGTCCATCCTTGCTCTCTTAGATCTCTCAGCGGCTTTCGATACCGTCGACCACGGTATACTTTTGGGACGGCTCAAGGAGTTGGGGGCGGGCAGCGTGGTTCTGCGCTGGTTCGCCTCCTTCCTCCGGGGCCGTTCCCAGTCGGTGTTGATAGGAGAGGATAGAGCTGACCCAAGACCCCTGACTTGTGGGGTGCCTCAGGGGTCGGTTCTCTCTCCTCTCCTATTCAACATCTACATCAAGCCGCTGGGCGAGATCATCCGTCACCACGGGATGAGGTATCACCAATATGCTGATGATACCCAGGTATACATCTCCATCCCGGGTGAAGTAAGTGATGCGGTCAATGCCTTATCTCAGTGCCTGGAGGCTGTGGGGGTCTGGATGGGGAACAACAGGCTTCAACTGAACCCTGGTAAGACGGAGTGGCTGTGGATTGACGGCCCCCCTGGATCCGGGAAGTTGTCATCTTTGGTTCTGGGTGGAGTTGCACTACCCCACTCGGATCCAGTGCGGAATCTGGGGGTCCTCCTGGACTCGCGACTCCTGCTCGAAGAGCAGGTGGCAGTCGTGGCCAGGAGGGCCTTTGCACAGCTGCGAGTTGTGCGCCAGTTACGCCCTTTCCTGGATCGGGAGGCCCTCCGAACAGTCACTCACGCCCTTGTCATCTCCCGTATAGACTATTGTAATGCGCTCTACATGGGGCTACCCTTGAAGAGTATCCGGAAGCTTCAGCTGGTGCAGAATGCGGCGGCGCGAGCAGTTATGGGGGCCAAGAGATCGGCCCATGTAACACCTCTGCTTCGCGAGCTGCATTGGGTGCCAGTTTGCTTCCGGGTCCAATTCAAGGTGTTGGTGATCACCTTTAAAGCCCTACATGGCATAGGACCAGGGTACCTGAGGGACCGTCTCGTCCCAATAACGTCAGCCCGCCCCACCCGTGCATGCAGAGAGGGCATGCTTCGGACCCCCTCAACAAGAGAATTCCATCTAGCGGGGTCCAGGAGGCGTGCCTTCTCTGCGATAGCGCCCGCCCTATGGAATATCTTGCCCCCGGAGGTGAGACTGGCCCCCTCCCTCCTGACCTTTCGGAAGGCCCTTAAGACCTGGCTCTGCCACCTGGCCTGGGACAACGGAGGCGGGAGTGCCTCTTGGGGTTGGCTAGCCCCGTAGCAACACTATGCTACGTTCCCTACGTCCCCCATCTTGTATTTTATTTATTTATATTGTATTTTTTAAAATTATTGTATTGTTTTTAACTTTGATTGTTGTGACCCGCCCAGAGTCCCTTGTATGGGAGATGGGCGGGGAATAAATTGAATAAATAAATAAATAAATAAAATAAATAAACTTGTTCCATCATGTAACCTCCAGCCATGCACTAGAGCCAGTAAGTTAAGCAACCCAGCACCTACCAGAACTTTAATGTCAACCAACCCCGGCCAGCATGGACAGTGACCAGAAATGATGGGATTTTGAGTCCAAAACCTCTGGAAAGAACCCTCACTGGGTGTTCTTTAAGCTCCTTCTTAAGGTCTGGTCAGTATGTTTGCAAGTCTTATGTGTAGAACGTGGTTTTCTTGCCTTATGCATTTATTAATCATATTTATTTGGCTATTTATATTCTTTTAAAAATTGAGAACTGAATGTGGTATTCAAATACATTGGTTAAAATAAACAAAACAATGCAGCCTAAAAAAATCTTCCTGCAGTAGGAAAGAAATAAAACAAATGAACAGCTTACAGCATTTTTAAATACTATTTAAATGGCACCGGTAAATAAATTCACATTTCCTTGTCTTTAGAAACTATGCCATAGCTGGGGTTCCAATGATGAGAGGACTCTTCTGCCAGATAGCCACACAGTATATGGAACATAGCTTCCTAAAGCAGCAGCAGACATGGGAGGAAGATCAAGCAGAGGAAGTGCTATGGCAAGACAAGACCCTGCATGGGATGTACCATCGACAGATAGCTGAGGAAGCTGACAGTGGGAAATCCTACCAGGGGCTGGACTAAAAGAAAGCACTGAGGCACTGATCATACCAGCACAAGAACAGGCACTAAGCACCAGATCCATAGAAGCAGAAATCTACCACCCTAGACAGGACCCGAGGTGCAGACTGTGCAGAGAGGCCTCAGAGACAGTCCAACACATAGTGGCAGAGGGTAAGATGCAGGCAGGAACAGCACACACTGAATGGCACAACCAAGTAGCTGGCATTGTGTACAGGAACACCTGCACAGAGTATGGGCTAGACCCTCCAAAGTCCAGATTCCACAGAAGGTTGTGGAGAATGACAGGGCTAAGTTCCTGTGGGACTTCCAGATCCAGACGGACAGGCAGGTACTGGCCAATCAATCAGACATTGTGGTAGCAGACAAGGACCAGAAGACAGCGGTGGTGATAGATGTAGCAGTGCCAAGTGACAGCAACATCAGGAAGAAGGAGTATGAGAAGCTGAAGCAGTACCAGAGCCTGAAGGAGGAACTAGAGAGGATGTGGAAAGTGAAGGCCAAAGTGGTCCCAGTGGTGGTAGGAGCACTCGGGGCTGTGACTCCTAAGCTGGGAGAGTGGCTCCAACAGATCCCAGGAGCAACATCGGAGCTCTCTGTCCAGAAGAGTGCAGTTCTAGGAACAGCTAAGATACTAAGCAGAACCCTCAAACTCCCAGGGCTTTGGTAGAGGACCTGAGGTTGAGGAAGACACAGACCACCCATAGGGGTGAGAAGGGAATTTTTTATATGAACAATTATCTACCAGCAGCTACTAAAGACTAAGACTTTCTTGAGAACCCACCATTCCAGTGATGAATGTGTTGGTATCCTGGGAGAAAAGTGTTCTAAGAGGAGCTTGCTTCTTTTGCACAAATATATCTGCTTTTTTAAAAAAAAAATCATGACACAGAATATTGCTATTATTTTGGTAGATCTATAATATATTAGTGCTTTCTTTAATCCCTGGAATACAAACATTCCTTTCCTTTGCTCTTTTGAGGTACAGAGCCTCCCCTCAGAATTTCAGTTCTTTCCTTGAATGCATCTGATTTCTATTATTTCTGTAGCAACCATTTCCATTTCACATACACTAGCATGCTGTTATGAACACAGAAACACAAGCCTTGGTGACCAAACCAGCAAGCTGTCTTTCCCAGGTGCAATACTTAAGACAGAACAACAAACTGCAGTTTCAGGAGCCCCTTGCCTTGATGGCTTTCTGAAAAACCAATAGGGAAGGAGCCAGTCAGTCTAATGTTCCGGAGGAGCTGTTCCAAAGACGGAGCTATCCAAAGAAGGGCAGTTGTGACTTGGAACACTTGTCCACGTGGTCCCTAAAGATACAATTACTTAAGGGAAGGGGCCTCAATAGATCCCTCCCTTTCTGATCTAATTAGATGGGCAGAACCTAGAGGCTCCCATCAGTACATGAGCCACTGCACTTTGGAACAGTTGAAGCATCCAGGTATTCCTCAAGGACTGCCCCGTGGAGAGTGCATTGCAATAGTCCAAATGAAAAATGAAGGCATGGGTAACTGTGAGCAGAACCTCCCAATCCAGGAAAGTTTGTAATGACACACCATTACAGGTGTGTGACACACCATTAAGGACACACTGTGTTCATCTGGTCTGAAGATAGAGAGAAGGCCTGCTGAGGATTCCAGCCCCATAAGAGGCACATGGGGTATGGGCTAGGAGGCCGGCCTGCTTGGTATAGCCCCCATGCTTTGGAATATACCCTCCCCAGAGGCAGGTTTGGCCCTGACCCCCTTGCATTTTGCAAAGTTCTAAAGACTATCCTGTTCAAGCATGCTATTGTTCTGGGATGACTGTAAGCAAACATTATTGATTGAATGTATTGGTACATGGACATTCTGTTGATTTTATGTTGTTGAATACTGTCCAGGGTCTGTACAATTGGGGTGGATTCTAAATACTGCAAACCAGGAGGCATATAAACAAGGGAGTTCTTGTTCAAAAGCATTTGGAAGGCATTAGGTTGCCAATTCATAGATAGGTAAGATCTCCAGGTGATCTGATTTGGGTAGAGAAGTTTTGTGGTATCTTTCTCCCTCCCAAACACCCAACTACAGTATGGGTATTAAGACAAAAATTCTACATGAGAAACATATGTAGAGAAACCTACAGCTTTGGGGAAAAGGAGAGTCTCTCATACAAGCTGAGCTCAGTTCTCCTAAGGACATGGACGTGGACATGGAGTTTTCTTGGGAGCACCATAAAAATGCCTTGCCATTGCCTTCTTCCAGGTTTCTCTTTTTCATCTTCCCAGTGCAATATCCCTTAGCCTATAGCCAGTGATTTCTGGGTGGTCTCCCATCTGCTCCTGCTTAGAAAGCAAAATGCAAATTTGACCCGGCTGTGGTCTGATCCTGCTTAGGTCAGATAAAGGCAGCAAATAAATAAACACACTTCTGCAAACCACAGCATTTCCTTCAGCAAGCTAATCACTCCTCAGTGACTTTTTGAGTTTGATGTGGTTATTTTGGGGCTACAATCCTGGATACCAGGACTCACAATTTGAGTTCACATTTGGGAGGAGTCTATATGGAAAGTGCTTATGGGAAAAATTCACACAGACTTTAAAACCTTTCTTGAGAAAACGGGCATTCAAAAATTTATTTCTTTGCTTATTTCAGCTATTTTCCTCAATTAAAAGGGCTGTAGGGAGATTTTAGTCAAACTCACAGCAGTTCTTTGGGAACTCCTTAGATTCCCTAAAAATATTCTCACTCCCTTTCCTTCACCATTTTATCAGTCTCTTTAAAGGAGAAATATAGAATAGAAATGAAGCTTGCTGAACTGGGGCGTGCAGTATTTCCCTAGAGTCTTAAATAAAACGTATCCAGCAAATTGGGCTGCATCTGACAGGCTGTTCTGTTACTTTACAAGCTAAAACTAACTAAATTTCACCTTCATGGGCAATGGCTATGCGCAGCCATATCCAAAAGGACATTCAGACACATTAGTGCAATTGGAAAAATCCTTTTGACAATAACCAACAAAGCTGTCTGTCTGTCTGTCTGTCTGTCTGTCTGTCTGTCTGTCTGTCTGTCTGTCTGTCTGTCTCTCTCTCTCTCTCTCTCTCTGTGTGTGTGTGTGTGTGTGTGTGTTTGTGTGTGTGTACGTATTTGTGTGTGTGTGTGTGTGGTGTGTGGTAGGGGACCCATGTAATCAATTAATAATCTAATCTGCCAAGATGAGTGCTTTGATTTTTTGCAAGTAAGTAAACTTATGAAATCAATGTGAGTGGATGGGCTTAAAGCCAACCATTTCATCCAAACTGCAAAGTGAACTGAGACTGGAAAATGGGCATTAACGTTTGCTCCTTCCTTACTTTCAGAATTGGAGTTTATGTCAACATGTCACCTTAAAGTTAAACCTGAATACCTTTTAGAACAGAGATCTCTGACGACTAGTGGATCCATGAGATGAAATTACCTAAGCCTTCTGTAATGATTTATATTCTATGTGCAACTAACCTGGGTGATGTTTTGTGCAATTGTATGCATAGAAGCAGGGGCGTGGTGGCTCAGCGGGTAAGATGCCAGGCTTGTCGATCGGAAGAACGCATGTTCGGAGGTTCAAATCCCTAGCCCCGCGTGACAGAGTGAGCTCCCGCACTCGCCCCAGCTCTTGCCAACCTAGCAATTCGAAAGCATGCAAATGCAAGTAGATGAATAGGTACCACTTCGGTGGGATGGTAACAGCGTTCCGCATGCATCATGCGGCCACATGACCGTGGAAGTGTCTTCGGACAACGCTGGCTCTTCGGCTAAGAAACGGAGATGAGCACCAGCCCCTAGAGTCGGACATGACTGCACAACTGTGCGGGGGGAACCTTTACCTTTACTATGCATAGAAGCAAGTTCCACTGTGTTCAGTGTTGCTAATCCCAGAAAAGTGTATATATCTTAGTTTTGTGTGATCTTGATTTTCTATTTTTCCTTTTCTATCAAGTGTATACTGTATATAAAAGAGCTGACAACTGAAGCATGGTCTGTTCCAGTTTGAACCTCCTCATTAATTTGAATCTTGGATTGAGTCTTTTCGTGGTGGCCCCTAATTCTGGAATGTTATTCCTCAACTGAAGCACTTGGTGCTAACGCTTCCTTTTATTTGGCAAAATTTCTGATAGGCTTCAACTATGGTCTCTTTGGGAATTTTCTCATTTTTTTTAAAGAACATTGTTACTGCTTCATGTTTGTACAGTATGTGTATTTTCCCCATTTAGGTAGAAGCTCCTAGCCAGCTTTGGCTAATCTCCAGAAGCTAAGTCGAAGTAGAATGGGTAGGTATGTGAATGTGAGACCACCAGGAAGTACCATACCTGCAATTAGACTGAGAAGTTGGGGAAAAAATCCATCCTGAAGAAGGCCTCTTCCATATTTTTGCTAAGAAAGCTACATGGACATGTACAGGAAATCACCAGGAACTGAGCTCAACTTGGGGAAAACGTTACTTTCTATATGTATTTTGATGGGAAGGGTGGCATTCCAGAGTTTTAATACTGTGATAGCATCATTTCTGATGGAAAGTCAAGATGTAACCCCTGAAGATTAGGGTTATCCCAGTTCAAATTGATTACAGATTTATTCATAGACATTGTTGAAGGAAAGCTTTGGTAGGAAAAAATCAGAACGAGTCTGATAGCACCTTTTCCTACTAACACATTTCATTAAAAGGAATACAATTTTTAAATTTTAATTAAAATATTAATCAATATTAATTAATATTCATATTAATTAACATTCATAGTGCCTGACAATGCTGCTTCAAAGTTTTGTGACAAATATGAAGTTGGAGCTTTCTAGCTATGTTCTCCTGCCACTAGAAAAAAACAAACACACAAACCATAATACAGAGGCCAGTACATCACTCTCTAATCCACTCCGCTAGATAACTCCCTGCTGAGGATTCTCTGATTCTTGGAACATGAACTTTGGACTTGCCCTTCTCCGAGGTCGTATCCCTCTAAGAAACTCCAGGTCTAGGGTCACTCAGCAGACCAATTCTCTTTTGACTTTGGGAAGATAGCACAAGTGTTCCTTTCAGAATGATTTTTCCCTTTAGAACTGCACATTATCTATAATCTGCTACTTGCGGATTTACTATGTAGTGTTAGTTTTATATTCTGGATCTGGGAGTTTTGTATTTTATATCTTGCTTGCTGATATTCAAAAAGAAGAAAAAGAAGTTGCAAAGAGAGATTCCAAGACAGAGCCCTTGAATTGGAATTCATTGGTCAGTTTGACTTGGTAGCTTGACATCAACAACAGTTGGGATTAATGTACAGGTAGTCCTTGTTTAGCGACCACAATTGGAACCAGCCACTTGGTCATTAAGTGAAGCAGTTGCTAAGTGAAACCCCAACTGTGCTTATGATCATCATCTTTCCTTTGCTTTACAGACCTGCAAAGGTTGAAAAGGTGAGGATTGGTCACAAAGTTACTTTTTCATCACCATCATAACTGTGAACAGTTGCTATCCAAGGCAGTCTCTAAACAAGGACTACCTATATATGGCTATCACCGGCAGCCTCTTATTGCCTGGCTTATATGTATCATTCATATGCTGATTAGATCTTGATATAACTTGGTCATTCATTCATTCATTCATTCATTCATTCATTCATTCATTCATTCATTGGCGATCACTCGTAGCCGAGTAAGATTGTCTTCCAAAGGTAAAATTTTAACAGTGGATCCGTAAGTGGCTATAAAGGCCAATTCTGGATCCGCACAACCTCCCACAATGAGGGCATAGGTTTCCGGGTGGGAGACGGTCATGATGAGGGTTTGCTTGACGTGCCTTCCTTTTAGCTCTTTTCTCCCTTTTGCCCTGTACTCGTGCTTCTTCAAAGTCCATAGCGCCATTAATAAAGGCTGACCTCCAATTGAAACGCTCATGAGTTAGGGGTTCCCAGTTCTCAATGCTGATATTACATTTTTTTAAATTAGCTTTGAGAGTATCTTTGAATCTCTTTTGCTATCCACCAATATTCCGTTTTCCATTCTTAAGTTGGGAGTAAAGTAGCTGCTTTGGAAGACGATGGTCAGGCATTCGAACAACATGGCCGGTCCAGCGAAGTTGATGTTGGATGATCATTGTTTCAGTGCTGGTGGTTTTCGCTTCTTCTAATACGCTAACATTAGTCCACCTATCTTCCCAAGTAATTTGCAGAATTTTTCGGAGGCAGTGTTGATGGAATCTTTCAAGAAGTTGGAGGTGGCGTTTGTAGAGGGTCCATGTTTCACAGGCGTACAGAAGGGTTGGTAGTACAATGGCTTTGTAAACAAGCACTTTGGTCTCCCTGCGAATGTCCCGATCCCCAAACACTCTACGCTTCATTCGGGAGAAAGCTACACTCGCAGAGCTCAGGCGATGCTGAATTTCAGCAAGTCTTCTTGCAAATCCCGCAAAAACAAATAAGAGATGAGCTTGCAGTACCCCCTAGTTTGGAGGAAGTCAGTAAAGCCACTAAACAAATGAAAAATAACAAAGCTAGTGGACCTGATGGGATTCCTGCTGAAGTCTTTAAAGAAGGCGGGCCTGAACTTACACAACAATTTCATAAGCTCATTGAAAAAATCTGGATGAGGGAGGAGATTCCAGCAGACTTTAGGGATGCCATAATTATCACTCTTTTTATATAACTTGGTATGTGGTCACTGGTTACCTACTCTGATAGATCTGTTGCATTGTCTTTCATTGATTGGACTTTGTGGCTTTATAACACATGGGCCAAACCAAGTGTACCATCACAAAACTCTTCATGTACAGTATATACACAAGTCCACAAGCATGTATGTGTGGAAGATATAAGTATTAAATATGTGTGCATATGTGCATGTGTGTGGGGTTATGTTGTAGACTCTGATTCATGAAAACGTATACCATAATAATTCTGTTATTCTTCAAGGTAACATTTGATACAGTAGGTTTTTAAATTGCAATATAGATTTTATGTTTTTCTATTTATGCTCCATTGACCATAGAGACATGCATGAGTAGATTCATGCAATAAACCAAAAAAAAAAAAAGACAAATACTTTTTCCTGCTCTTATTCTTGCCCTGATGTGGGAGGTGGAAGGGAATGTAGAAGCAACTGGATATAAAGTTATTTGATTTTTTTTTCTGTTGATTTGATGCCAGAGGTATTTATAGCAATTAAGACAGCAAAGGGGAGGCTTTTTCCTTAAAAGGATTGGTTCTTGTTGGAGAGTTCATTTAATAGCTTCAACTTCAGGAGATTATGTTTAATTAGTAGAGTTATAAGGAACAGGTTTCAAGTAAGTCTATTTCTGTACCAATTAAAATAAAGTAAATTGTCTGCTGAAGTTATAAATCTCGAAGCCCCGAGGGCAAATATGCAAGGGTTTTGCACTTCAAAGTGTTCGATCTAAACTAAATTGACATTTATAATTATCTCTCACAAAAATATGGCATACCTTAGCTACAGTATGTGTAGCTGCTATTCATGGTAACGTTCTCGCCAAAGCTTTCTTCACCTGACTGGAGCACATATGGTGCTTTTAATAAATAATAATAAATGGTGTGCAAAAGCAAGTAAATAGCACAGCACTGAACCCTGCCTGGGTTTCATGGCTCCAAGGTGTATTTTGTCCCCAAAGTATATACTGTATAGGTCAACAAGCAACTAGGACCGATTCCAGGAATGAGCATGCAGCTCATAAACTCCTCTGTGGGACCCAATCTTTGCCATCGACCAGCCCTGGTGGAATTAGCAGCGGGCAGCATCAGTAGCACGCTAGTAAGTGCTATTGGCTGGCTCTGAACTACCATTTAATTTTCTGTCACACCATATAGAAAAGAAAGATGGCACAGGAAGCCAAGGCAAGACACTAGACTGCAGAAGGGCCCGCTGCCTCAGTACTGGAACTCCAAAGGTGCCAGGGGGTGCCACCACGTACTGATGCCAGATCTAGAAGCCAGAGCTTCAGGCAGGCATCTCACTTCAGGCCCCTGTCTGCTTGTGCTACCAGCCCAGACCTCAGGCAGAAATGTTCCTAGACTTCATGCTGTGCCCCAGTACTTCGCTGGTGGCCAGGGATGACTTTAGGAGTTTGGGATGCTGCTAATGCAGCCAGTCCAAACTGTATGGTCAAAAGAGGCTTTAACTGTATATATTGCCATTCAGAAATGTTAGGTGTATCCACGCTGCCCCTTCCAGCTCCTCCTGCCACTGCTCATCCCAGCTTGACTGTCAACTGGCTTAAGAAAATAATTTCCAGACTGAGATGTTTTGGCAACGGCATGCAAAGTATTTTGTTTGGACTGCAAGTGAACATGTGCTCCTATTGGACAATTCCCATGATTGTGTCCTCCCACTTTTCTGTTCCAGGAAAGCCAACTGCTGTCCTTCCTGTGGACAGGTCTATTTTGTAAGTGTGTATACACACACACATTGTTGTTGTTATTCAGTCGTTTAGTTGTGTCCGACTCTTCATGACCTCATGGACCATAGCACGCCAGGCCTTCCTGTCCTCCACTGTCTCTCGGAGTTTACTCAAATTCATGTTCATTACATCGGTGATGCTATCTAACCATCTCATCCTCTAACCCTTCTCCTTTTGCCTTCAGTCTTTCCCAGCATCAGGGTCTTTTCCAGTGAGTCTTCTCTTCGCATGAGGTGGCCAAAGTATTTGAGCTTCAGCGTTAGCATCTGTCCTTCCAATGAGCAGTCAGGGTTGATTTCCTTTAGGATTGACTGGTTTGACCTCCTTGCAGTCCAAGGGACTCTCAAGAGTCTTCTCCAGCACCACAGTTCGAAAGCATCAATTCTTCAGCGCTCAGCCTTCCTTATGGTCCAACTCTCACAGCCATACATTACTACTGGGAAAACCATAGCTTTAATTATATGGACCTTTGTCAGCAAGGTGATGTCTCTGCTTTTTAATATGCTATCTAGGTTTGCCATAGCTTTCCTCCCAAGGAGCAAGCGTCTTTTAATATCATGGCTGCAGTCACCATCTACAGTGAACTTGGAGCCCAAGAAAATAACATCTGTCACTGCTTCCATTTCTTCCCCTTCTATTTGCCAGGAAGTGATGGGACCAGATGCCATGATCTGAGTTTTTTTAATGTTGAGTTTCAAGCCAGCTTTTGCACTCTCCTCTTTCACCCTCATCAAGAGGCTCTTTAGTTCCTCTTCACTTTCTGCCATTAGGGTGGTATCGTCTGCATATCTGAGGTTATTGATATTTCTCCCGGCAATCTGAACTCCAGCTTGTGATTCATGCAGCCCAGCATTTCTCACGATGTACTCTGCATATAAGTTAAATAAGCAGGGTGATAATATACAGCCTTGTCGTACTCCTTTCCCAATTTTGAACCAATCGGTTGTTCCATGTCCGGTTCTAACTGTTGCTTCTTGACCCGCATACAGGTTTCTCAGGAGACAGGTAAGGTGGTCTGGTACTCCCATCTCTTTCAGAATTTGCCACAGTTTGTTGTGATCCACACAATCAAAGGCTTTAGCGTAGTCAATGAAGCAGAAGTAGATGTTTTTCTGGAACTCTCTTGCTTTTTCCATGATCCAGCGAATGTTGGCAATCTGATCTCTACTTCCTCTGCTTCTTCGAAACCCAGCTTGCACTTCTGGTAGTTCTCGGTTCCCATATTGCTGAAGCCTAACTTGTAGGATTTTCAGCATAACCTTGCTAGCATGTGAAATGAGCACAATTGTATGGTAGTTTGAACATTCTTTGGCATTGCCCTTCTTTGGAATTGAAACGTAAACTGACCTTTTCCAATCCTGTGGCCACTGTTGAGTTTTCCAAATTTGTTGGCATATTGAGTGCAGCACTTTAACAGCATCATCTTTTAGGATTTTAAATAGCTCAGCTGGGATACTGTCTTCTCCGCTAGCTTTGTTATTAGTAATGCTTCCTAAGGCCCACTTGACTTCACTCTCTAGGATGTCTGGCTCAAGGTCAGTGACCACACCATCGTATTTATCAGGGACATTAAGATGTTTCTTGTATAGTTCTTCTGTGTATTCTTGCCACCTCTTCTTAATCTCTTCTGCTTCTGTTAGGTCCCTGCCTTTTTTGTCCTTTATCATGCCCA
Source organism: Charina bottae (assembly GCA_023362775.1). Classification (NCBI taxonomy): domain Eukaryota; kingdom Metazoa; phylum Chordata; class Lepidosauria; order Squamata; family Charinaidae; genus Charina; species Charina bottae. The sequence continues at coordinate 147,948,388 of JALMGJ010000002.1, read as the reverse complement.
TCTTTGCACAAAACTTTCCCTTGATATCTCCGATTTTCTTGAAGAGATCTCTAGTCTTCCCCATTCTATTGTTTTCCTCAATTTCTTTGCATTGTTCATTTAAGAAGGCCTTCTTGTCTCTCCTTGCTATTCTCTGGAAATCTGCATTCAGTTGGTTATATCTTTCCCTTTCTCCCTTGCCTTTTGCTTTCCTTCTTTCCTCAGCTATTTGTAAAGCCTCATCAGACAGCCACTTTGCTTTCTTGCATTTCTTTTTCTTTGGGATGCTTTTAGTTGCTGCCTCCTGTACAATGTTACGAACCTCCATCCATAGTTCTTCAGGCACTCTGTCTACCAGATCTAATCCTTTAAATCTATTCCTCACCTCCACTGTATATTCATAAGGGATATGATTTAGGTCATACCTGAGTGGTCTAGTGGTTTTCCCTATGTTCTTCAATTTTAGCCTAAATTTTGTTATAAGAAGCTCATGATCTGAGCCACAGTCAGCTCCAGGTCTTGCTTTTGCTGATTGTATAGAGCTTCTCCATCTTTGGCTGCAAAGTATATAATCAATCTGATTTTGGTATTGACCATCTGGTGATGTCCATGTGTAGAGTCGTCTCTTGTTTTGTTGGAAAAGAGTGTTTGCTATGACCAGCGTGTTCTCTTGACAACATAGACACACACAATACAAACACATACACACACACAAAGTTAAGTTGAATGCATACACACAAAGCATCAAAATGCACATATATAATAACTAGCGATAAAAGTTCTTTTTTTGCCACTCTCTTGGTCTCTAATATATTCTAGAGCTATTTTTAATAGTATTCTTTCAATAGCATGGTGGTTATAACATTTGCCTCCCCTATGGAACATTACTGGTTCAAAACTCAGGAGAATACTTTTTAAATTACTGTTTTTCTTTCCCTGTTTCCCTTATTTTCCACTGTTTGGGCTACCGGGGGGTGGGGGAGTTAGTAAGTCCAGCAGTGTGCCATTTCATCATTTCTCAAGTTACTTAAGGTAAAAAGGGTAAAATCCTTTTACTTCAAGTGACTGGAGAAGTGATAAAATGATATATCATGGAAGTTAATGAAAAAAGCCAAACCAGTGGAAATAGGAAAAGAGAAATAGTAGTTAAGAAATAGTTTGTCACTGAACTGCAGAGAAATGGGGAACTAACATGTTTATAATCCAGCTTTAGTGAGCAAAGAATCTATGCTGGTTTGGCTGGTATTACAATCTCATGGCATAGGATAGTTAAGGGAAGAAAGGAGGCAGAAGGAAGGCTATCAAGCAGAAAATATACTGAAAACCTAAAGGAAAAGTAGGTGAAGAATCTGACTTGAAGGAAAGCGATGGAGAACTGGGAGAGAAGGGGGCTAACTGAGCAGGGGGCTTTGAAGAAATAAACACTGCTCGAAGGGAGGATGGCTGTAAGCTATAATAATAGAGTGGCCTCTTGCACAATGACAATAACAAGAAAACACACCACCAAAAAAGAAGATGTAGGCTTTTATATAGACTGACATGCACTCATCTCGATTAAAATAATTTCAATTTAGAGAAAAATATTCTCTAACTGTTGTGAGGAAGACAGTGATTGGGTGTGCTGCCCACTGGCTACTGCTGACTTGACTTATTTCCTTATCTTTCAACCCGGCTAGAACTGAACTGCACTTCAGATAGAGGATGCTTTCAAAGAAAGGGCATCCCTGATAAATTTATATGTATGGACTTGCTAAAAAAGGTACTACTGAGAAAAAATAGGGCTTGGAAAACAGAAAGCCTAGAAAATAATGCACCATAGACATTGTCAGAACCATTTAGCCAAGATCACAAAGGATCCAAGAACTTCTGAGGAGAAATATTGATTGAAGAAAGTAGGAAGGCATAACCAAGAACAAGTCCTATGTAAAGAAACAGCATTCAAAATTCTTCCATATCTTCCTCCTTCCTTCTTTACTTAATTAACTACTTGATCCTCACTTTTGAGAGGCTGGCAGGTTGGTTTCCATCTACCATCTTGGCAGCCATCTGACTAGCTCTCCCAGACATGGAGAAGAGGAACTAAAAGGATGCCAGGGGTGTGGGCATTGTCCCAAGCTGGATCTACAGATATGTTAGATTATACATCTCATCTTCCTCAGTCAGCAGGGCCAAAGGTGAAGATTAAAGTCCAATACATATGAACAGTACCAGGTTGGAAAATGCTGGAATAAGATTTTGGTATGTATGGAAGAAAGAGAACTGAAGACAGTAGACAATGGAACTTTTACAGCTGCTATGGGTCCAGAGCACTGGTAGACAACAACAGGGTCCAAGGCCCCTAAACCTTAGATGAGTCCCTGAGAGCCCCTCCAGAAGTTGCTGCTGAATTGTAATTGTGACATTATTAAAGAAGGACATTATTAAATAGTAGGAAAATAATCATACCATAAATTAAGGACATTATTAAATAGTAGGAAAATAATCATACCATACATTAATTCATATTAATCTTGTCCATATTTAAGTAAAGTGAAATTGAACTCTGTGTCCTGGCTTTAGTAAAGGTAAAGGTTCCCCCCGTACATTTGTGCAGTCGTGTCTGACTCTAGGGGCTGGTGCTCATCTCTGTTTGTTAGCCGAAGAGCCAGCGTTGTCCGAAGATGCTTCCACGGTCATGTGGCCACATGATGTGCGTGGAATGCTGTTACCATCCCACCGAAGTGGTACCTATTAATCTACTTGCATTTGCATGCTTTCGAATTGCTAGTTTGGCAAGAGCTGGGGCTAGTGCGGGAGCTCACTCCGCATGCAGGGTAGGGATTCGAACCTCCGAACTTGCGATCGACAAGCCTGGCGTCTTACCTGCTGAGCCACCACGCCCTGGCTTTGCCCATTACTTAATTTTATCCCCACTTGCATTTTAGAATCCAGTTCCCAACATAAGAGTTACAGGTTCCTGTGTAGTACTTAACAAAGCATTTCTGCCCGTTGTTTCTCCAGCATTTGGCTCCTAGGGCAGCAGGAAAAGCAAGGGCCAAAAAACTTGATGGAGGAGTTGAATATCACACACTGGTCTACATCTAGCTGCCAATGTTTTGGTGATTGTAGGCTTCCTAATACAACTGCACAAACAGAATATTTAAACCAGAGAGGATATTTAAGCCAAAGAAACAATAAAAAAGTAATTTAAACTTGCAAAGTGTGCAATTCACAACTACTAAAACAGTATCTCGCATCTTCATTTGCTGCTCCTTACGTATATGGTTTTCAGAGACAAAGTGTATTTAATTTTCAAAGCTGGGTAATGAGACAATGGTGACCAGCCTTCTTTTTTCCTTGTGTTATTGAGAGTGCAAGTATCTTTTTCATTAGGGGAGGAAAGGACAAATTTAGTTTTAATCTTTCTCCATCTATGGAATTAAATCATTGTACTTGTAAATTATGCATGTGAAATTACCAACAATTTGGGCTTGAGCAATTTCCAGTAAAATGTGCTAATCCTGAATGTGTGATTTGTAGTGTTTCAGATAGACTAATTTGTCAAGGCTGACTGAATCCATTTAGTGCCTCCTTAAAGGTGTAGATGAATTTGATTTTGAAAAAGATTTACATCCTCTGCACATAGCAATAAAACTGTTGGAAAATTTTTCAGATCTATCCCATAAATTTCTTCCTTTCAATATCATTCAGGTCACACAGAAGGGGAACTGTACCAGGTCTTGGCTAAAAATTAAATATGAAATTAAATGCCTTCTTGGGTATCTACCTTGAACATTTGTTCCATATTTAATGCTAGGATAATGGAGAAAGGAGACTCAGGAGTTCTTTCCTTCTGAAGATTACCTCTGGGAAGAGCTTGTGTGGTTATGAATAACCAGGCAGGGACTTGGGGGTAGAATTAGAACAAAAGCCATTCAATTCATAAAAGTCTAAAAGAGAGAGTGTTGCTAGTCTTACATTCTCTCCTCCCCCTCCTGCCATTCATCACCTTGCAGTAATACAAGCAATGAATTGGGGCAAAACACCAGTGGCACCAATCTCACTTCCAGTTGTTAGTGGGCTACATTTCTTTCCTTCCTATTTCTGAGTGAAGGCAGGAAGTATGCTTTCACTCTGTTTCATGAGGATACCATGGAATTACTTAGCATCTTCATGAAACCCATTCAGAGCCAGGGCCGGCCCTTCATGGGGGGAAAGGCACTCACCAATAGACAGGAGCATAACTAACTTTCATCCACAGGTGCATAAAACATGCAACATTTTGGACAATATCATTTCATAAAATAAGTGGTGTATAAATTGATTAAATAACTGATATTATATTTTATAGAGAGTGGAGGGACATTCCTCTATCCCTTCTTACCCTGCTGTTCTCCTCAGTCCCCACTTAATTTGTGGGGCAAAATACCCAACAACTATGGACTCAGTCGGTGCTGGGAAAAACACACCTTTGTAGTTAAATGTTGCCCAGGAAAATGAGAGTGATTCGGAAATGGTGCAGAGACACTGGAATGAGGTTAAGAGTCCTTAAATACCTATTAGAATCTAAGAGAGTTAATTACTAAGGGAATGAACACATTGAGGGAAGAAGCTAATCTACATATTCAGGAGAAGAATGATGTGAAAATTCTTTGGGGACTATATTACTTCACCACGCAGCAGCACCACTCATTTGCCTGCAAGCTATACTCTTGCTAAAAGAGAAACCCTGAGCAGTGGAAAACCAGCAAATTAGAGGGGGTATGTTTGGATTAATGCCCTTTTCTCTTGAATCCTAGATTTCCATGTACTTCTGCATTATGGGTCTGAGCAACAGAAAATACATTTATCTTGTAAATCCATCTCAGCTGCAATCACTAGTAGCTAGTCTAACTCTTCAGTAGATAGAAGCCCATTTGAAGCTTACAGTGCAGCATTTTGATAATTGCTCTCATTTCTTAATTGGACATTCTTTTAATAATTCATAAGGAAGTATCTCTTTATGTTTTGTCTTGGGTAGAGGCTTGAGCATTATATGCTACTTTTATTTGTCTTTTTAAATAAAGTGTTGTGTTTAAAGAGAAACAAATCTATGTGGCTGGCTTTCACAATGCTTCCTTTTCAACTTCCCAAAGTGAAAAGCCCTCTTTCTCTTGCAAGATTTTTTTCCCCAATAAGCTTCCCAGAAGTTTATTCAGTGTTAAAAACACTATTGTTTCTATTGTTTATATTATAGTATATCAAAAGAGTTGGGCTAGTGGGGCATGTGCTGTGGCAACAGAAACTGTAGGCTGCATTCATATTTGTGTCAACTGAATTCAAGACTGTCTGAAATAAAAACTTTAGCATTAAAAGATGGAGAAGCTTTTTTCTCCCCCAAGTACAATCTTCCCATTTCCAGCAATGTGGATACAACTGAAGACATGGGGTGCTTAGCCGGTGGCTGAATTTAAAAAGTGGCTGCCCCAACATTTGTGATGGGCCCCATTGTCTGGTTGAGAAGATTCCAGGGAAGTCTGGTCCACAGAGCTTCATTGCTCCCTTAGCTGGACTCCTCTTCTGTGTTGCTCTGGCCCTGGCTGAGGATGGAAATCCACTTTCCTGCTCTGCATTGGGCCATACAATTAGATTAGCAACAAGCAAGCTGTGGCTTGTGGGATGTATTCAGAGTCCCCCTCTGCTGGGGGAGATGGGCGGTGGCAAAATGTGAAAAATAAATTAATAAATTCAGGCCTTCACCCTATTTCCAGCTTCAGTATCTCCCCAGCATAGCACCACTGAAATTTGGCAGCCAATCATTAATAACAGCAGCGTAGTTCCCCTCCAAATCTGGGCAGAAAAACAAAAAAAAATAAGGTGTGCTAAACCTTTGGATTGGTTTGATGTCCAAAATAGTAGCCCACCTCCTTCCCAAAATTAGACCCTCCCAGTTGGATGACCTAATCACAGAATCATCCAGCTCCTTCAGCACCAACAATGGGCTCCTTTTTTAAAGTGTAGCCCCTGGCTGCCAAGATGTCCCCCAGTCTTGATTTAGATCTACTTACATTTAGTGTTTGTCCTAACCCTGAATTATAGCAATATCTGGTGATTTTACTGACCATTTTTAGAAGGCTACAAGGCACACTTCAATTCAATTGAGAGGAAACCGCATTTTGAACCCATCTTTCTTTTTCAATATAATTCAACTGCTGTGTTTAATCCCAATGTTATAAGAGTGGTTTTGTTTTTCTTATAAATGAATGTTTGTTTAATTCAATGACTTCCATTATGAAGACACTAAATATAATTAGGAGTGTCTATGAAGGTTCTCAGTCATCCAGGTGGAATTGTCTGTAGCTTGAATCATGTCAACTGGATTTCTATTTTCTCAGTGGAAACGTTTCGCTCCTTATCCAAGGAGCTTCTTCAGTCTGAGCAAAGTTGGTAAGGGAATCCTAAATATGTTTCTAGGTAGCTGTGTGACCTTACACCTGGGGGCATGGTTATATTGAGATGTTATTTTAAGTCCTTTTATTATCTAAAGGAGGATCGTTAAGATCACCATGCTGCTGTTGAGCTTGTGAAATGGTCTTAATCTTCCTAGGCACAGAAGACAGAGCCGGGAGAAAGATGGGAGAAAGATTGTGCCTGAGGCCCCCACCTCTATTCAAGGAAGGATTTTCCAAGTTGGCATAAATGGATTCCTTGACCCCTCTCTCAAACCACCTATCTTCTCTGTCTAAAATGTGAACATTAATGTCCTCAAATGAGTGTCCTTTTTCCTTTAAATGAAGATAAACTGCTGACTCTGGTCCTGTGGTGTTACTTCTCCTGTGTTGGGCCATCCTCCTGTACAAAAGTTGTTTGGTTTCTCCAATGTAAAGTTCAGAGCACTACTCACTGCACTGGATTGCATACACTACATTGCTTTCCTTGTGTTTTGGAGTTTGATCTTTGGGGTGTACAAGCCTCTGTCTCAGTGTGTTGGTGGGTTTGAAATATACAGGTATGTGGTGTTTGCCAAATATCCGTTTTATCTTTTCAGACACACCAGCCATGTAGGGAATGACCAGGTTCTTTCGTTTACTCTGAGTCTCAGCCCTATCTGTCACTGTTTTAGGTCTGGTAGATTTAGATTCGGTGAAGGCCCAATTTGGATATCCACAGGCCTTCAGAGCTGTTCTCAGGTGCTGATTTTCATTCTTTTTGGAATCCATGGAGGTGGGGATGGTTTCTGCTCTGTGTGACAATGTCCTGATGACTCCTAGTTTGTGCTGCAGTGGATGGTGGGAGTCAAACATCAGATATTGATCTGTGTGTGTGGGTTTCCTGTAGATCCCTATTTCTAGCTTGCCACCGGTCCCAATGAGGACTTCACAGTCTAGGAATGCCAGTCTGTTGTCCTTGGTGTCTTCTCTGGTGAAGCTAATGTTGGCATCTATAGTGTTTATATGGTCCGTGAAGGCCTGTACTTCCTGGGTCTTGATTTTGACCCAGGTGTCATCCACATACCTAAACCAGTGGGTGGGCACCGTTCCCTGGAATGTGTTGAGTGCTTTCTTCTCCACTTCTTCCATGTATAAATTGGCCACAATGGGTGACACAGGAGAACCCATGGCACAGCCGTGTTTTTGTCTGAAAAAGTCACCTCTGTATGTGAAATAAGTGGTGTTAAGACACAGGTCCAGAAGATGGCAGATCTGGTTTGGGTTGAGATGGCTTCTCCTTTCAAGGGTGCTGTCCTCTTCTAGTCTCTTCCTGACAGCGGATAGAGCATGAGTGGTGGGGATGCTGGTGAAAAGGGAGGACACATCAAAGGAGACCATAGTTTCATCTGTATCCAGTTTCAGGATCTTTGCTTTGGAAACAAATTCTTCCGAATTATTGATGTGGTGTTCAGAGTGTCCAACTAGAGGTGCTAGTATGGTAGAGAGGTGTTTGGCAATGTTGTATAAACCGAATTAATGCTGCTGACTATGGGTCGGAGGGGTGTTCCTTCCTTGTGGATCTTAGGAAGTCCGTAGATGCAGGGGATGGCTTCTCCAGGATACAGACGGTGGTAGGTAATCCTATTGATGGAGCCATCATGTTCCAATTGTTTCAAACTGTCTATTACCTTTTTCTTGTAATTGTTGGTGGGGTCTCTTTTCAGTTTTTCATATGTATGGTGATCCTCCAAAAGTGAGGTAATTTTATTGTGGTAGTCTGCAGTGTTTAGAACCACTGTACATCTTCCTTTGTCAGCAGGTAAAATGGTGATGGTTTCATCTTTGCTGAGGGCTGTCAGGACTCTCCTCTCTTGGACGGTAAGGTTGGGGGGAGGAGGTTGAGTTGAGGCTGAAATATATACTGTATGTGTGTGTGTGTGTGTGCGTATGTGTGTGTGTTTGTGTGTGTGTGTGTATTATAAATTCCCTTCTCACCCCTATGGGTGGTCTGTGTCTTCCTCAACCTCGGGTCCTCTACCAGAAGGCTGGGAGTTTGAGGGTTCCGCGCAGTATCTTAGCTGTTCCTCGCACTGCACTCTTCTGGACAGAGAGCTCTGATGTTGCTCCTGGGATCTGTGGGAGCCACTCTCCCAGCTTGGGAGTCACAGCCCCGAGTGCTCCTACCACCACTGGGACCACTTTGGCCTTCACTTTCCACATCCTCTCTAGTTCTTCCTTCATGTGCTGGTACTTCTCCAGCTTCTCATAGTTCCGTCATATGTTTCAGATATCCCCTCTCATTAAGTCTACTGTTGTAGGTTCTCTCGTCTCGTCCATGTATGGTTTGTTCCAGTAGCCCACTTATCATCAGATAAGTCAGATAGATAGATAGATAGATAGATAGATAGATAGATAGATAGATGATAGATAGATAGATAGATGATAGATAGATAGATAGATAGATAGATAGATAGATGATAGATAGATAGATAGATAGATAGATGATAGATAGATAGATAGATAGATAGATAGATAGATAGATAGATAGATAGATTCTTTTAATATAAGGGGAGGGAGCAATTGTAGTTAGTGATTTTTATATTGTGCCAATGGAATGATTTACAGAAATAATGTGATTTTGGTTTAATATAGAGTAAGGAATTGATTGTGGAAGATTGTTGTATATCCTTGCTGTTAAAAGTCAGAAGTCACCTCTTTTTGTAACTTTTTAAAAAAAATTCTCTTGTGTTTTCACTTTTTTAGTTTTTTTTCTTTTTGTGGTTTTTTTTTGTTTTTCTGTAGTTTTTCTCTTTGTCTAAAATCTCATAAAATTATTATAAACAAGAATCTGACAAAACACAAGGCTGAGCAGGGAACAGTCCAGAGTTCACAGTAAGAAGGTATCAAGCAAGATGCAACCGTGTATAACTTCTGGCAATGCGAAGTAAGAACAATTTAAAGCATAAAACAACACAAAATTCAAGAGGCCGATGGCACTTTAGGCAGTTCCATACACAGTATTCTTCCAGGGATATTTCCTCTGAATTCATGCCTCAGAGCCTGAGAATGAAACATGTACATCTCCTGCTTCATACAGACACCAGAGAATGTTCCTTCAGTAACGGGCAATGCCATATTGAAGACCTTGGAAACAACATTACAAAATACTGGCCTATCTGTAACAGGTCTGCATTCTTTGAATTTTCCAAAACTAAAGAAGTTGTCAAAGGAGCAAATAATAGATATTGATCTGCAGAGAGATATTGCTAGGAGTTGCCCTTGTTTTAACAGGTTGCCCTCATCATTACTGGAAGAAAGCTACCATTGTATTGCTTTCACCAGGAGGCTCTGTCCCTATCATTTGGAAGCAGCTGAAACTATGGGCCATGGTTGCTATACAGCTCATTCGGTGATGAAATATGCCACCTGTATCTGACTCCACTTTTTAGTAAGATTCCTGACAGATCGAACAACTCCTACCTCTCACTTATCCTCACAGACCATCATGATGTTGTCCCTTCTAGAGTTGCCTAATTTTGCTTCAGAGCTTGCGTTGTTAGGAAATAGTGACATATTGTGCAACAATTATTCAATTAGACTAGAAATGAATGATGTCACCCAGCAACAAATAATGCAACAAAAATGTATGTACATTTTTATTTTAGGTTATTTTGTTCTATCTTACAATTCAGTCGCTTTTTCTTCAGTGCCTTTGTTTTTTGACCCCAGATTGTGATAATCAAATTTAAAGATTTTGAAGTATTTCATGGACTTGGTATTTTAGTAGCTCAGTAGTTTGAGATTTTAGTATTTCATGCACAAAGTATTTTCTAATTTAGTGATTTAGCTTAAAGTATCTAACCTTTTAGCAGTCTAGTCCTAGTATTTTATTCCTCCATTTTTGTCACTTTTATTATACTGTGTTCAGTCCTGGTCAGGAATTGTAATAGAGATATCTGATCTGAGCCCTAAATAGAAATGCAGCTTGATCTTAATGCCTACTATCCCCATTAATTCAAGAAACCTTTTTATTTAAAGTGGCCTAACTTGCCAAGAGCCTTGGATTCCAACAGCCCCAAAGAGATGGTGGTTCTGCTGGGGCTTCTAGGCCAGGGAAGATCAATGTGACCTGCTCATGGAAGATATAAAGGATTACCAACTACACACCGATTATGCATTTGTAATAACTCACAGGTGGAAGATTTGAGCCATTACTTATTATTTTGCAAATTATATCAGGAACCTAGAGCTAGATTCACCATGCCTTTGTTAATCCAACCAAATCATTCTAGTTTAGAAGAAAACATCTATTTTCTGTTGACTGATGTTGATGAACATGTAACTAAACAAGTTGCATTGTTTGCAACGGCCGCAAAGAAGATATGAAAGCAGATGTTGACAAATAGTGCTGTGAATATTAGAGGGGATGTATTGAACTGATACGGATTGTTGTAATTTTATATGAATTTTGCTAAAACCTATGGTTGCAAATAAATGTATATACATACATATACATGTGACCTGCTCAGGCCAGAGACATGCTGGCAAATTAATTCCATTTTCACTAGAGCATTTGGGGCAATGGACTTGCCCAGTACCAGTTTTGAGCAATCCCCATGCCCACTAATATATATTCTGAATCCACAAAATTGTGACTTTGGTCCACATGCCATTACTTGACTGCAGACCCTTCTTGGACCCATCCAATCAGAAGGATGTCCAAGAAATGTCCACTTAAGACTCCTTCACCTCAGTTTTCATCCGCACTTGTGCTACAGTATGCTTCTTACTTTTCATACCTATACATGCAAAAATAGCATATGTTATACTGGGTAGAACAGAAATTATACAGACTTCTGTGATGTGCCATCAGGATATGTTTGAGGATGTGTTGATGTGTATTTAATACAAGCTAGACAGGTTCAATTTTACCAGCTAGGCTGCCCCAACCTAGTGGCCTCCAACTATCTGAAAATACAACTCATTTTATTCATAGCCATAAGTGTTATTGGGAAATATCAGAAGGGGAGAAGCTGTGGAAAGGCCACTCTCAGGAGATTGTTAAAGCTTCAGATGGGGGAAGTGCCCAGGCCCAATGAAATCATGGGAGAAAAATAACTCCTTATTTCTAAAACCAGCCTTTATGCATTTATGAGGAGTATTGGGCAGTGATATTACTGCCCAATAGCTCAGTAGCTCAAATGTAGCCACATTTGGGATCAAGAACAATGATTTGTTTGTGTCCAACCTCTCTTTCACTGAAGCTTCAAAATGTTCATCCTTGGATATAGGCTATTGGACATGATGGAACTTTCGCTCCAGGTCTGGCTAATGAAGAATTACCTTTTCCTCGGCAGAGCTTGTCATTTGTTCTAGCTTTCTAATGCCTCACAAAGTTGCATGATTTAGTTGTTCCTTAATATAGCACCATTCACTGAAATTCAGATGAAAGACCGTGAAACCGTATTGAGGATTATCCCCTCTTTAATGAACTATCCCCAGGATCCAAATCAAAAAGAGTTTTTATGAATGCAAATCCATTATTTGGTATTAGTTCATCAAGAGAGCAAAATATATTTTTATAAATATGTTTTTTATAAATATCTCTTGTGAGGGTTTCAAGGAGTTTCTTCTATAGAGACCTCCTACAGCAACATTTGTCAATCTGTTCATGGTTACAGAATCTGAATTGTGAATGCTTCCAGCAGTTGGATAAGATGTTCTAAAACATAGATATATATCCAGTTACTCTCTAAATCTCTAGGAAAGGCAATAGGTGCCACTCTCCCATGTTTTAATTCAAACTTATTTAGCAGCATATGTTTAAGGGCAGTTTGATTGGAGGTGACCTGGCAGCTGTGCAAAATTATTTGATTAGATTTGCAGTGCTGAACAGAACAGAAAGCAAGAGCAACATAAACAGTTCAAAGTTTTCAGGACAGATGTTCCTTGCAAAGTGGCTTTTACTAGCAGGTAGCATGCCAAGGTAAAGCAATATGCCAGGAACATTTGGCCTGGCTAAGGCAAGTCACTGTAGAAAATATATTCTTTTACAGGAATTTAAAAAATGGAAAATAAATCCATCCATCATATTTAGCTGTAGCTAAATTTGAATAACAAGAGTAGCTATTTCTTTTCCTTAAGAAAGTAGAAACACAGATAATTGCTGAGAAAGAGCATTCAATTGGGAGGGGACCAATGCTGGAAGTTACAAAATATCTAAGGAAAAAGCAGAAAAGTCTCAGACACTCCAAGTAGTATCAACAGGACTTTCCCAACACCAGTTTTTCCTCTCTGGGCTTAGAGCTCTGATTCCAAACTCAGGGGAAAGCCAAAAGGATCATAGGATTGTAGCTAACTTCTCAATTTCCATTTTAATCTGAATTAAAATTTCAAATGCTGTTGGCATCTTCTGGCCCCTTGGTTGTGGCAATTGTCAAAACCAAGAGATCATAAAATCAGTTTTCATATATAAAATAACTTTATTTAGTCATCAAGCTTCCTATCTTATTCCTATTGGAAAGGGAGGGAAATGTAAAACTCTCATCTATAGACTTCCGCTAATTTGTTACAATTCTCTCCCACCATAATTTAATTAAATAAATACAACAGGCAAGGATTCTTTGGTTATATGAGATGCTCCAATATCTCAGCACTCTGTTTGGGCATTGGATAATCTTACTGCAGTAATGAATTTTCATTTGCTGATAATAATACTAGATAATCTCTGAATATACTTGGAGCAAATTATGCTAAATCACTGTGTCCATAGTGAGTAGTTTTGTAATTCTCTATATATTGTACTCTAAGGAAGCCCTAGAATAGTAAATTTCATCTTCCATAAATGAGAAGTTAATTCTCTGCTAACTGCATGGGACATGAGTCTCAAAGAGCTGGTATCTCAAAGAACATAAATATGTATTTCTTATATTAACAATCATTCAGCTGCAGAATCCAGCTAAAATATTTTATCAAAAAAGAAAAAGGAGTCACACATTTATAGTTCACCTCAAAGATAGGGTGACTGGGGAATTCCCACGCCCATGAGAAATGTACAGGGCTATTGTTTTATTTAACTGTGCATGAAATACATGCTATAGCAACTGCAAATCAGGGGGAGCTTAGGAACAAAGCACTTTTGACTGGAGGAACTTGCACCTATAAAAATATATATTATTCCTGGGAACATGTACAGTCCTCCGAGCGGCCTGAAATTATACATGTGAACGGAGTTGTTGATGCTCATAATGCCCTGAATAAGTTTAAAACAGCAACAGTTTCTTAGACTTTGTTCAAGTGAGCCTCCAAACCTGAAGAGAGAGAGAGAGAGAGAGAGAGATCTGTTTTCGTATCCGCAAAACAAGTGAAGAGAAGAAGGCAAACTGTGGAAGGAAAGATATGCAGCAATTGGAACTCTTCTCTTGCTTCCTATAAGGACCCTGCCCTCACTATTTTAGGAGAGCTGGCTGGCCCTATGGAAACCAAAGAATGTGGCAGTAGAAGGAGTCGGGAATCAAGAAGAGGGAAGAAAAGAAGGAAGACTATAGAAACTATGAAGACCATGACAGCTGTATGGCAATGCAGCAAATGTTGCCAGAGAGGCATGGCAACAGAGTAGGACAGCTGTAGCAAGTGAGGGTAAACTGAGTGAGGCGCAAAAAACTGATGCCTGGCTACAAGCCAAGAAAATCAGCCTGGTAGAGAAGCAAGGATTTTGGTGGCAGGGAGACAGGCTCTACATACCAGACCCCATGAGGAAGAAGATTCTAGAAAGGTGCCATGATGCAAAATCAGCCAGCTATTTTGGGTTCTTAAAATCCATGCACCTCCTAAGGAGGCAATTCTGGTGGCCAACCCTTCGCAAGGACATAGAAAGCTACGTGGTCAGTTGCCTGACATGTTCCATGGCCAAATGTGTGGGGGGAAACCTAGGGGACTATTACAAGGAGTAGCCAACCCCACACAACCTTGGAAACAAATATCCATGGATTTTATTGTAGATTTACCAGAGAGCCATAAAAAGACAGTGATTTGGGTGGTAACTGATTTATTCTCCAAGCAGGCTCACTTTGTGCCCTGCGCCAGCATTCCAACAGCAGGGCAGCTGGCCAAACTGTTTATACAGCATGTATACTGGCTGCACGGGGCCCCTGTGCAAGTTATTAGCAATCGTGGGGTCCAGTTCACATCCAAATTTTGGAGAGCTTTTTTAAAACTGTTGGGAGTGGAACAGGGTCTGAGCAAAAGTCACCACCCAGCCACGAATGGGAGATGCGAATGATCGAACCAAGTACTGGAACAATACCTTAGGTGCTATGTAAATTACCAGCAGGACGACTGGGTAGACCTGCTCCCATTTGCAAAAGCAGCTTTCAACAATTCAGGACATCAAAGCATGGGATCCACTCCGTTTAAGATAGTAAACAGCCAAGATTTCATAGCATTACCAGATCTACCTAAGCCCGATTCTATAACAGTCCCACTGGATGAATGGGCAAAACACATAGCCGAGGGGTGGCTGGCAATACAGAGGGTGTTAGAACACGCAAAGGAGACATACAAAGAATACGCTGATCGCAAGAGAGCTCCAGAATGGAAACTGAACGTGGGGGACAAAGTGTATCTATCCACAAAATTCCTAAAGTCCTTTCAATCCTCCAAAAAGCTAGGTCCAAAATTTATAGGGCCTTTTCCTATCATTAAAGTGATCAACGAGGTTGCAATGTGATTACAATTACCAAAGAACCTTGAAAAAAATCTACCCCGTTTTTCACTGTAGCCTATTAAAGCCAGTTAAGGAATCAGAATGCTGGCACCCAAAGCAAAAGGTGCCAGTACCAATAATGATAGATGGGGAAAGTCACTTTGAGTTACAGAAAATATTAGACTCTACAAAACACAAAGGGAAACTGCAGTACCTGGTACAGTCAAAACATTTCTCGAAATCACATAATGAGTGGGTATACAGCCATGACGTCAGAGCGCCTCGGTTAATAAAAGAGTTTCATAACAGATACCCTGAAAAACTGAAATAAGGGGGGGTTGGTCTTTGGGGGGACAGAATGTCATGAATGGCCCTGCCTTGGTGCCATCCTGACATGATGCCAGCCGGAGAACAACGGCAGATGTGCAGGAAGTAGAAAGTTGATGTTGATTCAGCACCAGGGATCATTAGGCACACTGATCAAGAGGCATGAGACGAGAAGAGACACAGACTTAGAGGAATTCATTGAAGGGGGGAATGCATGTATTTATACTGTTACTTGTAAAACTGTAGTTACTCAAATCTTTAACGTGCTTCTGAATCACTGCTCAATAAAGACTTCTCTCCGTACTAAACTGGTCCGTGTCAGAAGTGCTGATTAATTGGGCAAAGGATTGGAGCCTTGACACCAGGAGACTGTGAGTTCTAGTCCTGCCTTAGGCACGAAACCAGCTGGGTGACCTTGGGCCAGTCACTCTCTGCCTTAGGAAGGAGGCAATGCAAGCCACTTCTAAAAATATTGCCAAAAAAACTGCAGAGAAGCAGGGGCTCCAAGAAAGAAAAGCACCTTTGAAGGATTAGACTCCTGAACTTAGCAACTCCTGCTTCTTCCTCCTCTGAACCTCAGCAAGATCCAGTCACACCACCAGGGGCCACTAGAGAGAGGGAGGAAGGGAGGACTTTGAATGTCTGCCTGTCTATTGCTGCTGCCTTGTTCTGTCTGCCCCTCTTCCCCAGAGTGATGGTCTGGCTTATGTTGGCCTGCCTTGGTCAAGTTTTTATGGATGGTTTTTGATAAGAAAGATGACTGGGACTGAGTTGACTCTGTAGCCTGTGCCCTATTAACAGACGAACAAACAGCTGCCAATACTGCTAGTGCAGAGTACACATTGGGGAGTGGTGGAAAAGGAAACCATCTATGACAGTGACTGCCAGAATGGACAAAACTGATAAAAAGCATGGGCAATCCAGCATCTTCTGTGTGGACAAACAAGACTTGAAGGAGATTGATCTCAGTGTCATAGACCAACACATTCATCTAGACCCCCAAGTTGACAAAATGTGGTTGAGACACTCTAGGTTTCATTCAGGTGCATGTCCCCCAGTTCTCCATAAATTCAATTTCTATTGTTCCATACAATCAGGGTTTGCAGGGGGGCCACCTATTGCTTGACTGCAGCCTGCCTCCCCCCAGGAAGTAGAAAAGTTTATATCCCTGATTTGGTGAGAGAATCCACGACACATAAAATGTCAAATGTGTTCCCTCCTTCAAAAGGAATAGGGACTCTTTTGTTACACTAAATGACCAACTGCTACTGAACGCTGTGAACTTGCATTTTTAGCTCTTCTCATACAAATTACATGCTGCCATAGCACTGTGATGTTCCTATGTTTCCACTCCTACAGCAGCCAATGATGTGGAATGAAGAAAGGCTCAAGCTGCCATGAAATCACAATGCAAGGTAAATTCTTCTATATAATAACAGAGGAATCAAGACCCATTGCCATCATTTTTATTTACATTGGCCCACACAGCTCATTTGCATAACAGTCACAGCCCATGGCTTCCATGAAAGCCTATTAAGTCATCCATAAATGTGGGTGCAGAAGGTGTGTGTGTGTGTGTATGTGTGTGTGTGTGTATATATATATATATATATATATATATATATATATATATATACATACATACATATACATATATACACAAACAAGACCACTGCAAAGATATTTTCAAGTTCTCTAATACAGCTAATTGGTGATTGGTTGACATCAGCATTTCCTGAACATCTCTGGCTATATGCACAATTGTCCTGCATTTCCGTTTTTCTAGAATTGCAGCTTAAGCAATTTTCACCTGTCCATTGAGTGCTCACATAAAGTTAGTGCAGTATGTCGTAATTGGAATTCATCTATAAATATACTGAAGTATTTTATGCCCATTTTTACCCAAAGAGAATTCTCCTAATGCTGTGTTATTTTATCATAATTATATTCTGAATCTGAAATATTCTGTGCATGTTACTTCAAGGGTGGTGTTGCAGATTCATTTAGTTCCCTATGGCTCCATTACTAAAGTCTTTCAAATTTGCATCATCTTAGGTTAAAAGCGATTCCTGCCAAAACTTCTATTCAACACATTATTTAATTTTCCTTGAATAAAGCAAGGAAAGGTTTTCTGTGCACATTTCTTATTTTCCTAAAGACCCCGAGGAGAAAAACTTAATAAAAACAAAACAAATTTTAAAAGTCCTTCTGTTATAAAAAGATGTATTATATGATACATAAAAAGCACTTTTGAAATATTAAATTTTAGAGTGTCTTGTTTCTGTGAGGCGTTGTTGCCTCTGAAGAGTTCCCTGGCCAAATCCAGGTGACTAATGTCACTAGCTGGCCTCACCGTTGGTGGTTCAGAGATGAATTTCTCTAACAAGAGTAACAGCTACAGCAGTGGGAAATGGAGTTCAAGTTGCAGGTGTCATTGTGCTGTTCCATCTTCTTGCTCCTAATGAAAACAATTGGATGGGTTCACACCTCTTGATAAACATAAAGTGGTTGGCTTGTCTTTGGCTTAGTGTGATGTGAACCTAGCCTTGAGGGTTTGTAAGTCATGTTTTATGATTTAGCAAGTTTTGTGAAGCAGGCTATTATGGCATGTTCAGTGAATTATGGCTTAGCAGTACAGGTGAATTCAGCCATTCTAATTCCCTTCTGATCTGTTCTTTTAGGTATTTCCAGACAGATGATTATGCAGCAATGCAAGTGAGTGACATGGTCTTATTTAATTATTTTACAACATTCTTTCTGCTGGGGTCCTGTTGTATAAATACTCCAAGATCCATGGTAATAAGGTCGCATTTGAGCGAGATCAAGAGCAGTAAGAAGGGGGTGCAGCAGATACTTGACAGTAGATTAATGTAGGGGTACCAATCGAAGAGAATACACAATAGACCCTAATCAAGGAACTATTAACTCAGTCAATCAACCAAGCAGCAAACAACAGCCCAATCAAGGTACTACCAAGGAGAGTACAACACCCCCACCAACACAGGCAGGACAAGCCAGGGTATATGAACAGAGAGCAAGTCCCACTCCCTTTTCGCACTGAAGATGTTGCCTAGCCTGGCAATGAAACGTCTGCAAGAAAAAAACAAGGCTCAGAGAGCACCAAGGACTCCATAATGGAGGGGTTTTCAACATTTCTGATACCATGGCCCCCTAAAATGATACAATGAATTTGTGTGACTCCTTCCTGTGAATATAACTTTCATTTCATTTTTAAAGTAATTTTTATTAAAAATGTTAGCAATAATAAATGATAATACAAACTGAAATTAAAGAAGAAAAAGAGAAATAGAGAAAAGAGAAATATAAAGAAAAGAAACCACCAAAGAACAGCTGTTTTTTCTGCATGAATGCCTACGACAGCATACCCTGCCTGCCAGTGTCAGATACAAACCTCCAATCAACTGCACAGCTGGATGGAAGATTGCGCAACAAAGTGGGCGAAAAATGATATGGCTAATGATCATGGACGCCCACCTTAGATTAAACAAATATCAACACACAATAGACAACCTCAAAGAACAACTAGAACAGACTATGACTCCTGAACATATCAACATGCTGACTACTACAATCAAGACCACATCACTGAGACAAGCAGAAAAAAGGAAAGCTAAACTTCAAACTAAACTACTTAAATTAAACCCCAGAAACAATGAAGTACAGGAACAGGAATGGGTGGTCAACATGTCCAGCCGCCCATTATCCACTACAGAACACAGAATCTTACAAAGAGGCCTCAATTATAACACAGAGGATGCAAATAAATTATAATTCTTTGCAGCTTTCGAAGCAGCAGTGAAAACTACAGGACTTACTACAGAAACCCAAGAGAATGTAAGACAGATAATCATACCACAAACCAGAAGGACATGGAAACAGAACCAACTGGTCAGTGACCGTAATAAATTGATTTTATTTGATTTGATTTGAACCAACTGAAAGCAGAAGACAGAGCAGCCCTCAAAAATCTAAAGATGGACCAAAATATAATCATCCTCCCAGCAGACAAAGGCCGCACCACTGTCATTATGGACTGGCCCCTTAGTCCATTTTAAACTTTCTTAGGTAAAATTCTTGTCAAGCTTTTTGCCATTAATCTTAAATTTGCTCTTTTCTGTCATCTTTAATCCAGAATGAAGGATCACTCATCCGGTGTTTTTTTTTCCTGCTGCTCTGAAGATCTCCTTTAGCTATAAAATAATTATTATCTGAATGTGCTTAGGAAAGTGAGGTTTTAGTGAACCCAGTGTCCTTACAGGCTCTGCAGTGGCTGTGAGGTTGTTGACTTTTCTGCAGCCCCCGGTGGTCAAACTCACAAGTTGACCACAGTCCTGCAGTCTCCTCACAAGGAGCAGCCATCCGGAGCACAAGTGGGTGATCTCGATGGCCTCTCCTTGTCTAGAGAGGCTCTGCTGGCCCAGGCTTTTTGCCCAGCCATCAGTCCCCACCGCAGCATCATCTCCGTTCCTTTGGAGATGTCTTCATCTGCCTTTACCTCCCCCAGAAGTCCATAACTTATTATTTCATTTGGGGTTAGAGTTGGACAAAGAACACAATTTTATAAAACAAAAGTGTTTAGCTGGAAATTAGGACAAACAATCCTAATAGAATTTTAAAAATCTATTTCGTGGGAAGGATGAGCTTGTTTACATTTGCCGAATTCCCAAAGATAGCCACTCTCATTTAACAAAATCAGGGGGGGGGGAATAGAAAAAAGTGTTTCCTCACCTTAAATCGGCTTCTCTTAAACTTCTTTTTAAATGCTGCAACTTGCAAAATGCTAGCAGACTGTAAGCTATTTTTGGCAGTCCATCTTCCTTTCCTTCTAGCCTCTTGCTTAGTGTTGTAAATCCTTTGCTGGTCATTGACCGAATAAATATTATTGGTTGATTGAGTCCTTCCCCCTACTTTTGCAATTTCTTCCTCACACCCTTCCTCCCTTCCCCCTAATTCCCTCTACAGCAGGGTTTCCTAAACTGTGAGATGCAGACAGAGTCCAGGTGAGGTGTGAAGAACCTTTTCATTCTACATTGTTACAATAAATCTACCTTTCCCAAAGTTTTGTTGTACTGTTTTCATTGTTCGTTTGTGTTCATTTTTGTGTTTGGATTTTTAGGGGAGGTGTGTACATTAAAATTACACTAAAGGGAGGTGTGATGGCAAAAAGTTTAGGAACCCCTGCTCTACATAGTGAGCACTGAGTGAGAACACTGTAGAAGAGACTCCTGCCAGGCATGATTATGTCTCCTTTGAAAGGGAAATAGAGTCAGAATGATGATGGAGGAGGAGGAGGGGGGGAGGAGGAGGAGGAGGAGGAGGAGGGGGAGGAGGAGGAGGAGGAGAGGAGGAGGAGGAGGAGGAGGAGGAGGAGGAGGAGGAGGAGGAGGAGGAGGAGGAGGAGACTCAAACATCATACATGGCTTTGGAAACAGTGGGATGCTTTGCATTCAGCATATTTTAGCCTCAGACTGGTACAGCTGCTCAGAGAGGATTTGTGAGGAAGGCACTCTCTGGCAACCCACCATCCCATTAACTTACAACTCTGTTTGGAGGTGGTAACCCAGCCTTTGAGAAATGCTGCCTTAGGGGTTCAAATTAACTTCTAACCAGGCCCAGAGTTTTAATCAAACTCTGTTGCAAATTGAAGCTATCACTGTTGTGTAAGAAAAAGCAGATGTTTTGCAAGCCAAAGGCTAAATGCACCCATTCCTGCTAAGACATAATTTGGTTTGCTTTAACCTTAGAGTGCAGGGTCAATGGCTGTAAATTATTTTTATAAATTAGTGTGGTATGTCAACTATGGCTTTTTCAATGAGTGAAGACTAAAACCAAGTGTGGTTTAACACAATATGTAAGCCCACCCTTATGGCTTGGGAGGACACTGAAATATCGGCTATCTAGTCTGTCACAGTAACTCATGAAAGTTTTTTATGTAATTCTTTTTCGCAAATGTATCCATTCATGGATTAAAGCAACTGTGTATATCACTTTACACAAAGTCAGTGGAGCACATGACAAATGGATAATTTACCACTAGTTCCAATAGGCTTATGGTGCTTTAATATACATATACATATACATATACATATACATATACATATACATATACATATACATATACATATACATATACATATACATATACATATACATATACATATACATATACATTTTTGTTGTTGTTGTTCAGTCGTTTAGTCGTGTCCGACTCTTCGTGACCCCATGGACCATAGCACGCCAGGCCTTCCTGTCCTCCACTGCCTCCCGGAGTTTACTCAAAATCATGTTCATTACATCGGTGATGCTATCTAACCATCTCATCCTCTGCCGTCCCCTTCTCCTTTTGCCTTCAGTCTTTCCCAGCATCAGGGTCTTTTCCAGTGAGTCCTCTCTTCACATTAGGTGGCCGAAGTATTTGAGCTTCAGCTTCAGTATCTGTCCTTCCAATGAGCAGCCAGGGTTGATTTCCTTTAGGATTGACTGGTTTGACCTCCTTGCAGTCCAAGGGACTCTCAAGAGTCTTCTCCAGCACCACAGTTCGAAAGCATCAATTCTTCATACATATACATATACATATACATATACATATACATATACATATACATATACATATACATATACATATACATATACATATACATATACATATACATACAATTACACACAATCCCCACTTACTCTCTGAGCATAACAACCAATCTTCAGACATCAAAACCCTATTGAAAAAAA
This sequence comes from Charina bottae, assembly GCA_023362775.1. Taxonomy (NCBI): domain Eukaryota; kingdom Metazoa; phylum Chordata; class Lepidosauria; order Squamata; family Charinaidae; genus Charina; species Charina bottae. The sequence continues at coordinate 147,926,239 of JALMGJ010000002.1, read as the reverse complement.
TGGATATTGACTAGAACAGAGCTTTCCAAACTGTGTGTCGCGACACAAAAGTGTGTCGCCACACACAGCGTGGTGTGTCGCCACACCACCCGGAAGCGGCGGCGCGCGCATGCACGGCGGCCGCCATGCACGCGCACACCGCCGCACGCCCCCCGCGCCACCGCACGCCCCTCCCGTGCCGCCACCGTGCGCGCACGCGCCACCGCACGCCCCCCCGCACCGCCACCGTGCGCGCGCGTGTCGCCGCCGCTGCCGCCGCCGCCAGGTGTGTCGCCAGCGGCGGCACTTTGGAAAGCCCTGGACTAGAAGGTAGTAATGGAAGGTGATGCTCAGAACTCTGGAGGCAAAATGTTCTGTATGAGGGAAAACAGAACAAGTCCTTGTCCTCCTTCTGATATCATTAGAGGGGGAATGTATTATTTATTTCATGTCTAGCATAGGCTTCGAGGAAGTTTAACCCTAGCTGTTGTTTGAGCAGTTGGTTCAGCCTTTAAGATAAACCTTAGATGACCACAATCCATAAAACTTCACACAGATTCTGATACTCGTGTTGGTTTTTAGCACAGACTACAAGAAAACAGTCCTAAACCTAATTCTACAGTTCATGAAAATATCTTCCCCAGTAGTAAGTCCAAATCATAATACGAACCTAACAGTAGCGCTATCCAAAAAACCTCACCTACATTCTAACACTCCTAGCAGTTATATGCATAGACTTCAAGGAAGATTAAAACTAACCTAATTTCTAAAATAAATCAAATAAATAAATAAATTTCATCCTAATGCCCCAATATAATAACTCCAATATAAAGCAAAGTCGATAGCTGCCCATAAAAAATCAGCCTGACTGTAACTATTGCACTAGTTTTTAGCACGGATTTCAAGGAAGGTTAAAACGAATCCTAATCCTAAAAGAAGCACTTCCCCCCAAAATTGTTCAAGCTCTAAATCATAACTTTCATATAAAGCAAAGACCATGAATATCCATAAAAATTCAACCTGATTCTAATTATCAGATTAGTTTTTAGCATTAACTGAAATGAAGCCTAAAAATGACTTAAGGCCTAAATTATAACTCTAATAGGAAGCAAAGACTACCGCTGCCCATAAAAATCCATCCTAGTTCTAGCTATTAAACTAATTTTTAGCCCAGACTTCAAGGAACCCTAACCCTAATCTGACTCTAACACTCACTATAGTAAGATATTTTCCCTAAAAATTGCCCCCAGCCTGCTTCCACTGTAGTACATACTCCCATCAGAAGTACGCATGTATGGTACTATTGTATACCTGGTTCAGTCACTGGGGCTGCACTGGGGCATTTTGCCCATGGGTGTCAGATGCAACCCATGGGCAAACCCATCTTGGAGCATGTTTACCAACGATGCCCACGTGCCAACAGGAACTGGTGTCAGGACCTGCCGGTGGACCCCAAGGATGACAGGGGAGCAGGTCACCAACCACAGGAGGGGCAAGGGACCTGAGTGTTATTGGCACCCATGGAGGAAGCCAGGAGAGCCTAGCTCCCTGCGCAAGTGCACCAGTCTCTTCTGGAGGCAAAGGAAGCAGCAAAAATGGGGAGGTTGTCCAATGGACTGAGCTTCAGGCATGCTTTGTTCACTGTGTTGTCTTTGGACATCAATCATTTTCCACTCTCTAGTTGTTTTTGAACTGTTGCTGGCCTTGAAGGAAGACCTGCAGGAAGTTCTGAGGGCATTTTTTTTTAGCCAGAGTGCTATTGTCCCCAAGGGGTCTTCAACCACAGTGGGTACAAAGTTAGTGTTGGCAGTACAAGGATTCAGGAGCCCAGACTAGGCAGCAGCCCTTAAGGCAGCAACACAGGGAGTAACCAGTTATTCGGCCATTGTGAGTCTCACTTTGAGACTTGCAAGATTGATATCAGCCCTCTGAGGTAGTCCAGACAAGAAGTACCAACCATGAGTATTAACACTACCGTTATTGTAATGTTACAGTAACAGAACCTTGCAAGTCTGAAAGTACCTCTCCCCTCCCTTACTTTGCTCTCCCCAAAAATAAGAAGGGTCCTTTCTAAGACATTTTATCCACCCCTACCCCCCCTTCAGACTCAGATTTCATTTATCAGACCGTTGTTTAGGCTGTGGCTCTTCCTCCTGTCTCCCAAGGTCATTCCCACATACCATTACAGATGGGGAAGCAGCAGCTGCAATGGTGTTATTGGAGCTGGACTCTGAACCCCTCAGGGTGATGGTAGGAAGTGGTGGAGACATTGTTGACATAGACAGAAAGGGAGGTGGAGAAGTTACATCACAGGGGAAATTGGTTCACAGCTTTTTAGTGCTTTTCTTTACAAAGAGGAGGAGGAGATCAAAGAGCTGCTCTCTTCTGAGCAATGGCAAGGAATGCTTCTCCAGAGGTGAGCATTGGTCTAGGAAAGGCAGCCCCAACTGGAGCAGCAGAATAATGGCTGTCACCCATTGATTGGTGCCACCAGTTCTTGGGTAGGCCTTGAGATTATCTGGCCCTTCCTCTGCTTTCCTTATAGGGCAAACAAAGGTTTGCCAGTCCACACAGCAATTTTGGATTGCACATGGGTAGAGATATTTTTTTCCAGAGGCACCAACAGCAGGTCTGCATGTTCATCCATAAGCTTGATGCTAATTCCTGGAAGAATAGAGAAAAATCAACATGTTCAATAGTTTCTGGGTTGGTTCATTTATGCATTTGATTTATACTCTGTGTTTCTGCTCTAGCAAGCACTCAAAATGGCTCTGAATCAGTCAGAGTGGCTCCTCATATTTTCTGAAGTGTTGCATTATATACACACAAAAGATGCTGCAATTACTATTATAACTATAACTTTTCTTGAACTGGACCTCTTCTTTCTCCTTGCCCATACCTAATAACTTTTTTTTTGTTTATTTAGGTATATTTCCCCTTTTCCATGTGTCTGTTCACACTGTTTTAGCACCAGCATAGCAAAATACTTACAGATTCTTTCATTCTCCCATCCGAAAGATTTTTAAATTAACATTAGCTACTGAAGGAAGAGGTTGGCTAGTATTTACAGCTACAAATATAAATTATTTCTATCCTTTCATTCTCAGTGCTTATTCTCCCCATACAGTAGGCAAAATCCCAGTTTTGTATCTGCACATCTTGCTAAGCAGATCCCATATGGCACAGCAAGCAAAGAGGGGCTCTGCCAAATGAAGATCCAATTATAGGTTGCTCAATTATTGCATTTGTTGCTATAATTACATTTTCTAACTATAAAGGGTTGCCATTTTGGTAAATATGGGGCATCTGCTTGTGAGACTTGGGAAATACATCAAAATTCACTTATGTTCTATACATACTCTTCTGGGATATTTACATTTATGAAGACAAACTCATACTGAAAGGGACAAAGAGATTGCTCAGATATTCAGATCAAGGGTTCCCATTATGCAGTAAATCCCCATCCACTTATTGAATAAATTCTATGAAAGCCTAGATCAAAGAGTTTGGCTCATGATGCCTAAGTAATGGAGTGCCATTTGTAGTCTCACAGAAAATGGTGTCCTGCTCACCAGGGAGCTCCAGTTCCACCTAAAGCATGACCGGGGGCAGTAGAAGACTAAGACCTACTCAAAAATGACTATTTGGCCCTGCTGCAGCTCAGACAATGGGAGAAATCAGGTGTTGGTCAGCTCCGAAAAGGCAAACTCAAAAGGGAACCTCTCCCTCTGGTCTGCCCTTGGCTATGAATGAGTGGTTGGACCTAGGCTTCAGTCCTGTCCTCACTGACACCCTTCCCAAGGTGCCCACATCTCCCAGCAATTAACACTTCATTATAATTAGGTGCCAGCTACCAAAGCTAGGAAATAATTTTATTTATTTATTTATTTATTTATTTATTTATTTATTTTTCGTATTTCTACCACCACCCATCTCCCCCAACGGGGGACTCTGGGTGGTTTACAATAAAATTTTATGCACAGGTCTGAACTATGTTGGGCTTGAATGCTACAGGAAGTCTTTCTTTCTTTTAGCAGTGTTCTTTTGTGATGCTTAATTACATCTCACTAGTACTGTCACAACTTTTGATACCCTTTGGAGGCATAGGACAATATTCATAGATAAAGGACTTTCTGCTCCCCATTGTACACATCATAATATGTCTCAGGTCTGACTTCAGAACTTGACCAAATTCAAGGGTTGATATGTGTATGACTGTCAGCCCTTCAAGGTAGACCAGAATAGGAAGCAAAGTCATGGAGGCCTATACTACTTTTATTATAAAGGTATAGTAACAGAGCGTCATGCCGGCCACATGACCGCGGAAGCGTCTTTGGACAACGCTGGCTCTTCGACTAACAAACAGAGATGAGCACCAGCCCCTAGAGTCGGACACGACTGCACAAATGTGTGGGGGGAACCTTTACCTTTATAGTGGACAGATGAGCGAAGCGAAGATGTTGCCAGCAGTCGGGGGAGGTTTTCCTCTGGAAAGACTGAATGACACTAATTATTCGTCATGGGCATACAAAATGGAAATGTATCTTCGACGTGAGGGTCTTTGGAGGAGTGTACTGTGCCCTGACCCAGACCTGGATGATGAAGACGTTGTTCTACAGGATGAGAAAGCATTGGCAAGCATAATTTTATGTCTGGAGAATAGCCAATTATGTTATGTTAGAGATTGTCAGTTAGCCAATAAGTGTTGGGAAGCTTTAAAGAATGTTTATCTGAGAAGCACGCTGTTATGCAAGGTTTTGTTAACAAGAAAACTTTATCATGCCAGATTAGGTGTATCTGATAATATTCGGGATCACTTGCATTATATGACAAACTTGTTTCAGGAGTTGGCTCAGAGAGATATGCCATTTACAGAAGCAAATAAAGTGTATGTAATTCTCAGTTCTCTAAATGAAACGTGGGATAATTTAGCTACAAGCTTCGGGTCATTATCTGAAAGTGATTTGACCATAAATTACTTATCTGGCAGGCTCTTGGAAGAAGAGCAGAGGAGGAAACAGTGTTCTAACGTAAATAGTAATAACAGTATTTCTGTTCAGGAATGTTATTCTGATAAGTCTAACAATGTTTTAGTTGTAAAGCGAAAATGTTTTTGCTGTAACTCAGAAAGTCATTTGTTGAAACATTGTGATAAGAAACAGAAGCCTAAAGCCAAGCCGAGAATCTCCAAGCCGGGAGACGCAGCACAGCTGTCTCTAATTACTTCAAGTGTACAAGATTTAAAGTGGCCATGGTTAATTGACAGCGGGGCTGGTGAGCATGTATCAAATAACAGACAGATGGTTAAGAGTTTTAAGCAGGCTGATAGAGACCATGTTAGCCTGGCAAATGGAAGCATTGCATCTGTGACTGGTAAGGGATTAGTTTATGTACCAGGATTAAATATTGAATTATCATTGTTATGTGTACCAGAACTGGAGTACAATATTATAAGTGTTTCACAATTGGATACACTGGGTTATACTGTACAGTTTGGTAATGGTGAATGTATTGTAATGAAGGATAATAATGTTTGTGGTAAAGGTCTGTGGCTTGAATCATGTCAACTGGATTTCTATTTTCTCAAACGGAGAAACGTTTCTCTCCTTATCCAAGGAGCTTCTTCAGTCTCAGTAAAGTTAGTAAGGGAATCCTTAAATATGTTTCTAGGTGGCTGTGTGACCTTGCACCTGGGGCTAGGTCATGGTTATTTTGAGATGTTATTTCTAAGACCCTTTATCATCTAAAGGAGGATCGTTAAGATTACCATGCTGCTGTTGAGCTTGCGAAATGGTCTTAATCTTCCTAGGCACAGAAGACAAAGCAGGAAGAAAAATAGGGGAAAGATTGTGCCTGAGGCCCCCACCTCTATTCAAGGAAGGATTTTCCAAGTTGGCATAAATGGATTCCTTGACCCCTCTCTCTTGTGGTAAAGGTATTTTACAGAACTGTCTTTATGAAATGGTACAATCCAGGACAAGCAGAAACCATGATGTAGCTACAATTAATAAGCCAGCACATGATTCATGTGAGCACCTATGGCATAGAAGGCTGGGGCATCTGAGTTTCAAAGTGATTGAAAAGATGTCAGAAGCAAGTTCTGGAATGAATTTGAAACAGTGCCAAGTGTATTTGGATTGCACAGCTTGTAAGGTTGCAAAGTCAAAAGTATTTCCTGTGAGCAAATTTAGTGATAGAAAGTCACATAAATGTTTTGAATTAGTTCACGCTGATTTAATTGGTCCATTACCAGCTACAATAGGGGGTGCTAAATATGTTTTAGTTATTGTAGATGATTTCACCAGATTTGGGTTCTGTTACCTATTGGAAGCTAAAAGTCAAACATTTGATAAGTTTAGAAACTGGGTGCAGTTTGTGGAATGTAGATATAGCACAAAGGTGTGTAGTTTACAAACTGACCGGGGTACTGAGTTTCTGAGTGGTAGTTTTCAGCAATGGATCGGTACAAGGGGCATTGTGCATAGGAGAACCAACCTGCATAGTTCAGCTGAGAATGGCGTGGCTGAACATAGGAATTTGGCATTACAGACAGTAAAGGATTCACTTATTGCTGACTCGGGGTTATCAAGAGGATACTGGGGAGAAGCAATATTAACTGCTAATTATTTAATTAACAGGTTATGGAGTGTATCTGTAAATCAAACTCCATATTATATGTTATATGGCAAGAAGCCATCATTAGCTCATTTGAAGGTGTTTGGGTGCACTGCCTATGTTCACGTGCATAAGGAAGTACACAGGAAAGGGCAGGCAAAAGCACAGAAGATGACATTTGTGGGATATGAGCCAGGGACCAAGGGATATAGGTTCACTGATGGCAGGAAAGTTGTTACCTCTAGATCAGCAAGTTTTAGTGAGCACAGCAATTGGCAGAGATTACACGGGAGTAGTGAGGTTTATCTTCCTAGTCAGAGAAGTTTTGAGTTCTCAGAGCGGAGAGAGTCCACTGATGTGATTAAGAAGGAAGAGGAATTAACTCCTAGTGTGCCAATGATGCAGGATGCTACAGTATTGCACAGATCTGAGAGAGTTAACAAGGGCATACCACCTCAACGTTATATACCAGGTGATGTAAAAGTGTGTTATATCAATTATGAACCTCGTAATTACAAGGAAGTTTTGGAGTTGCCACAACACGAGCAGAGTAGATGGAAAGCTGCTATGGATGTGGAAATGAAAGCCATTAATTCTCATAAGGTTTTTAAATCTACCAGGTTGCCTGAGGGACATAGGGCAGTAGGTTGTAGGTAGGTTTATAAGAAGAAAACCTTAGTGAATGGTGATATTCAGTATAAGGCTAGGTTGGTAGCACAAGGATTTTCCCAGGTGAAGAATCAGACTTATGATGAAGTTTTTGCACCAACGCTAAGAGGGAAGACATTTAGGTTTGCCTTAGCAATGGCAGCAGCTGGGAATTGTATAGTACACCATTATGATATCACCACAGCATATCTGCATGCTGATTTGAAAGAAGAGATCTATATGACTGAAGCCCCAGGGTATGAATCAAAGATTGCAGGAAGAGTATACAAGTTGCAGAAAGCATTGTATGGACTCAAGCAGTCGGCACGTTGCTGGAATCTAAAGTTAGATAAGGAATTACAAAGAATGGGATTCAAGTGTAGTATAGCTGACCCATGTCTGTATGTAAAGCAATGTGAAAATGATGAACAGATTTTGCTTTTGATTTTTGTAGTCGATTTGTATTTTATAGCGAAAGATCAAAGCAGGGTAATTGAATTTACTGAAAATCTGAAACAACACTTTGATGTCAAAGATCTGGGAGAAATTAGGAATTACCTAGGCGTGAGTATTCAGAAGGTTGATGGGGGTTATGTTCTAGAGCAGCGGAAGAAAATTGAAGCACTGCTAAGAGAGAACAATATGGAACATTGCAAGGAAGTTCCAACCCCAATGACAACAGATTTTGTTAATACAGAGACTGGAGATGATGACCAAACTTCATGTGATCAAGAACATGTGATCAGTCAATAATTGGAAGTTTATTGTATTGTATTGATTTGCAATATTGTCCATCTGAGTGTAATGTAGCAGATGTGATGACAAAGCCTCTAAGCATAGATAGACATAGGATGTGTATATCTCAAATGTGTATGTCTTCTATTCTGTATATGTGAATGTAATATCTATTGTAAATTGAAGGGGTGTTGGGGTTTGATATACCCAGGAATTTACAGCTAGATATAAACTATATTGTGAGGCTTGCTATTTAGGTGAGAGGGGAAATATTCTGCAGAGTCACCCAATTAGCAGCCATTGTTGTAGGGATGATGTGTCAGTGTGTGACTCATACAACAGGTGCTAAGAGTTAAGTTGGGTGTGGTGGATAATGAGAGTGACCTATAAGGTGATTGGTCAGTTTATATATAAATACAGAGATGTCCTATATTCGTTTTTCTCATTTCTCATTTATTCTCATTTACCTCCTGTATGCTGTATCGTTGGTTTATCATTTTGTTACCCGTATGGAAGTGATCTGTAAATACATATGTATATAAGTAAATAGGCTATTTTATATAATATCTGTGTGAGTGTCTATTTACTATACAGCCTAAGGATCACTGGTGTCTAGGAGAAGAAGCAGGCCGCTCCATCCGCTCGCCCCGACATAGTAACAGAATCTTGCAAGTCTGGGCACACTTCCCCCCTCCTTTTATCTTTGTGAGAACTGGGGGGGGGGTCTTGTCTGAGATGTTTTCTCAGGTTACGGTTCTGACCTGGACTCAGGTTTCTTTATCTGACCATTGTCTTGGTAGCAACTCTTCTTTCTGTCCTTCAAGGCCACCCCCTCTGCCCACTACAAAGACACAGTTATTAGTCATGCCATAGTGATCTTATCCCAGTAATGCTTTAACAGAGTGCCTCAGCATGTAAGCTAAGTGATGTCATCAGTAAGAAGTTGGGCTGTCTGCTGACTGAAGCCATGACAAACGGGGTTTATTTTATTTATTTAATACAATTTAGAGACACGCACTCCCAACTCCAGATGACTCTGGATGGCTTACATTTTTTAAAAAGTTATTTTTTTTTCTTACAATAAAAGAGGAAACATATCATACGTCTTCAGAAGGCAAATTCTACATAACACCACCAACACATCCTACAGGGGCTCAACCACCAACTCTGCATCAGTGATTTTCTGAATATGATCAAGATGGGAGCCCTGTGGATCTCAGGGTCATCTATAATCTCAGGGCCAACCATAAATAATAGCTACAACTGATAATGCTGTGGCCTCTTTAAACTTGCTTCCTCTGTCCATAGAATCTTACTCTCCCACTCTGTTCCTTGGTCCATGTTGTAGCTGCAGTATGCAGCTGATAGGTGAACTTACGTTTTGGATGTTATTTTGTGATTTTAACTTTCATCCATTTACTTTGATTACACTGTGGATGTGTTATAATAAATTACTGTTGTAACCCATTGAGAGTCAACTGATTGCAGCAGGCTAAATTCAAATCAAATAAATATTTCAACATTCGCCTCACATTTCATCTACTTCAAAGGAAAATAAAGGCTTTAGGGATGATTTTATTATTTTTAATTCATTTTACTGGCGAAAACCAGACTTTTTCTACAGCCTATATTGTCTTACTTCTGAATGTGTTTGTGCAATCAGGTGGTTTCCCTTTTAATTCAAAAGCAGAGACAACATACAAGTCAAATACTAACCTAAGAATGAATTTGGAATGAATAGTAGTCCATAACAAAGAATGTCTCCTCTTATGTCCTTGAAAGAACATTTACATGAGGTACTATACATGGTGCTCACCCAGTAATTAAATAGAAATCACAAAATAAAGGTGACCATTTTCCAACTCAGTAAGTTTATCTCCTAAATAAGCAGAATGTACTTAATTTTTTATATTTTTACTCTAAAGCCACCTAGACAACCTTTGTTATTAGATGGTCTATAAACTTTGTAAGTTAATAAATAAGTATATTTTCTGATTCATATGCATATAGATGGATGCCAGAGAATAGACAGAGATATCTGTAATATTTGAAAGAAAGTAGGTTAGAGACAGATCGTCATGGAGAAAATCTATCTATGTGGTCACTAACAGCTTGATGGCACATAATGTGGTCGACACCAGCTTGATAGCACATAAACCGAAAGAAAAAAAGACAGATCCAAATAATACAGCAGCATTTGGTTCCTGATGCAGTTAAACAACACATGCCCATTTTTCAGCTTTAGTTAGCAAACTCGTCTGGGGTTAACAAAATACAAAGAGAGACAATGGTGAAGGTTAAATGCCTTGCTGAATCAGGGCTTCACTAAAGTAATATCTTTATCTTAGATCTGTGATGCCTACCTTCTGATCAAGCAATACTTTTTCAAGCAGATAGCTGGGATGCTGAATGAACACTGGGGAACGTAACATATTTTGCTGAATGCATAGGGGATAGATCACTGAACGAACCCTTCAGAGACAAAGATAATAAGGCTTTCTTCAGCATCCATCCTTTTGCTTAATTTATTATCCAAGAGCTCACAGCAAAATCTTTGCCATTGATTACTTAACTCCTGCTAGTGCCACATTTGCTTTACCCCAACTTCTTTTAATTTTCTTGGCCAGCACTTTCATTGGAAATAAAATGCTAATGACATAGAAATCTCTATGTGTGGTTTCTTTTCTTTTCTTTTCTTTTTTATTTTTAATTCCTAGGGGATAGCTCAGCAGTATTTTTCTGCAAAAACAATATAACTGTGGTACCCTAAAGTAACAGATGCATAGTGGCATAAACTTTTGTGGCTTGGATATGTGGCTTCTAATGAAGCAGTTTGTAGTCCCTGAAAACTTATTCCACAATAAATCTACTAGTTGTAAAAGGTGGCACAAAATTCTTCAAGGTAGCATTCTTGCATTCTGACTAATGATTCTTGTTCTTCCACACAAAACCCAGTTCACAGAACAGTACTGTTGTGTCAGAAATTATTCATTTGGAAAAGTAAAAGCCTTACTTTTAGTTACTTACTAAATAAGTTAGTTACTTTAGTTACTTACTAAATACTAAAAGACTTACTTTAGTTACTAAGGTTCCAGGTATATCATCTTTGTTGCTCTCTATAGACAGATACTATCATAAAAAGGATGGCTTGAAAATAATCCAAATATTGACAGAGAAATATGTTTTCTCTAATTTTTTTTACTGAAGTTGACAATGTTTTCTGAGTCAAGACATATACTCTACACAATTTTATACATATAGGCAAATGTGGTTAAACAATATCCATAATGATGTGTAATACATCAAGAACTGAGAAAGTTCCTGATCTAATGTATATATCCCCCCTACTCCCCACCACTTAAGCCCAATACCCAGAAGAAAGAGCTGAGATATCCTTATTTGGTGAACTAGGGCCATAAATTTTCTTTAACCTGTTAAATGCTTTGCTGAATCAGTGCTTCTCCTAAGCAGCATCTTAGAACTGTAATTCCTTCCCCCTCTTTAATCAATATATTTCAACCAGATAGATGGAAAGTGAATGAACACTGGGCTGTGAAATAATTTTTTCTTATCTAATACAGGGAGGATAGATCACTGGAAGAACACATCAAAACCAAAGATAATAAGCCTTTCTTTAGCAGCTATTCTTTCACCTGCTTTGTTTTCCAAAGACCCCTAGCAAAGTCTACATGAACATTCATTCACATATTCATATGCATTTCTCTTAAACACATTTTTGCATGCTCCACTTCCTAAGAGATGTATTTTTGCAAGCAAATTTTCCTAAAGTCATGCATTTTTGTTTATTGTATTCACTAACATTCATTTACACACATTTTCTTTTAATATACACATTTCAGTGGGTATTTTAAAGTCAGATGACTGCATTGCAGCAATTGGTAAAATGTGCATATTGAAGTATAATTCCATTTCAGTTCACATATTTTTGTGAGCAGAAAAGCACAAATTGGGTAAGTCCAATTGAACTGTAGACGGGATTAATTTCACACCCCAATTTCATTTGCCAATCTCCATCTGTTTTTGCTTGTGATATAGCTTGGTTGAATTTATGTGTGACTAATCTAGGACCCTGCTCCCCAGTCCTGCAATGCTGCTTCATCATGGCAGAGGGGTTGTTACTGGGACGAATAAGTGAAGAACACTGGGAGTGTGCAAAGCAGAGCTTTCCAAACTGTGTGTCACGACACAAAATTGTGTCGCCACACACAGTCGGCTGTGTCGCCACACAACCCGGAAGTGGCAGCGGGGGCGTGCACGGCGGCGGCAGCACCGGCGCGCCATTGGTGCTTCCGCGTTTTAGCGGAGGCTGCCGCTGCTGCCGCCGCCATGCACACCCCCACCCACACCGGGTTTTCCCGCGGTGACACATGAAAATCCGAAGGCGCCGCAGCCGCAGTGGCGCGCAAAGACTGAAAGCGGCAGCAGCGCTTCCGGGTTTTTGCGCGCTGCCGCGGCGGCGACACTTCCAGGTTTTCCCGCGGCGACACACCAAGGGCGGCTGGTGTGTCGCCGCGGGAAAACTTTGGAAAGCCCTGGTGCTGAGAATATATAAGCCCAGCAGGGTCACCCAAGGTGTGAAGGTCATCCCCACTGCCTAGCTAAAGCAAGCAGGCATCAAAATTGGGCAGCAGAGATATAGGAAGAGTCTGGAGGTGGATAATCACTTTAGAGACAACAGCAAAGGAATCATTTCATACTGCACAGGAGAAGGCAATGGTAAACCACTCCTGTATTTTACCAAGAAAACCACATGAATAGACAATGTAAAATGATTGATGATGGTCATATGGCACTCAATATGCTATTGAGAAAGAGCTGAGGATCTTTTGGAGTACTAATGATGTCTATGATGCAGCTAGATTAAAGCCTTTGGGATGTCTAGTTGCTGATGTTGCCATGCAGGAAAGGAAAATCCAAAGTCGCAAAGATGAATTACAAGGGGAACATGTAACATAAGAAGCATGAAAAGGGAATGCTTAACATAGTGCAAGATGAAATAAATAAACTGTACATTGACATCTTAGACACCAGCTATTTGAAATAGACTAGAATTGGACACTTTTTGTCAGAAGATCACTCTGTTTACTACTCTGGATATGAAAAACAAAGAAGGAACAGCATTGCTTTCATAGTCAGGAAGATTATAGCAAGAACAATACTGGGTTACAATGCAATCAATTACTGAATAATATCAATTAGACTTCACAGGCAACCCTTTAATTATCCGAGTTTAAGCTCCAATCACTGATGCCAAATAAGAGAAGGCTGATGAGTTTTGTGATCAAGTTTAATTTGAAACCAAGAGAACAGGCAAGCAAGATATACTGCTTGTGGTTGGAGACTGGAATGCTTAAGTTGGAAATATTAAGGAGAAAAATGTAGTTTGACAGCATGGCCTAGGAAGCCAAAATGAAGCAGGAGAATGTCTCACCAATTTTTGCCAATCCATGAATTTCTTCATTGCTAATAGAGTCTTCAAGCAACCACAGTGATGTCTATATAAAGAGATATCACCATTTTTGGAGTGCACAAAAATAAAATTGACTATATTTTTGGTTCAGCTCAGTTACAGTATAACAGCAAAGATATGATCAGGGGTTGGCTATGGAAAAGATCATGAATTGCTCATGTGCAAGTTCCAAGTCAAACTAAAATAGAAAAAGAAAATCAACAGTTTCCATGATATGAACTTGACTATATACCACCATTTTCAAGGAGAATATCAGGAATCACTTTGAAGTCCAGGACATCATTGATAGGGAACCAGGGGAACTATGGCATGAAATCAAAGAAGTTGTTAAGGATGAATGTGAAAAGAGACTGCCAAAGTCCAAGAAACAGAAGAAAGCAAAATGGACATCAGAACAAATAGTGCAAAATGCCAAAAAGTGAAGCCAAAGCCAAGAAAGGCAAAAATCTCAGGAAGGAATTTAACAAAGATTTCAGAGAACTGTTAGCAGAGACAAGAAGTGTATTACAACAACATCTGTAAAGACATTGAAATGGAAACAGACATGGAAAAACAAAGAAAATCTTCCAAAAGATGCCTGAACTCAGAAGAAGTTCTGGGTGACGTTGGCTAAGGAATGTTGGCTGGGAAGGGGTGGGAGGGAGGAGAGGAGAGGAGAGGAGAGGAGGGGCCTTTTCTGCTGTAGCACCAGTCCTCTGTGAAGTTCTCCCTCCAGAGATCAGGCTGGCCCTGATCCTGCTGCCCTTTTGAAAAGCCCTAAAGACCTGGTTCTCTGCTCAGGTCTGGGGTCCCAAGTGTGTGAAGGGACCCGTCTCTTGGCTATGTTGTGGTTTTCTCGGCTGCTGTGTATTTTAATTTTTGTACATGTATCTGTTTTTATTTCTTATCACTGTTTGTTGCCCAGAGTCATTTGTTGAGATCAGTGGCTATATAAAAATAAATATTCCAACCTCAAATTGATATGCTGAAGGACACATGGACAGACAGTAACCGATTCAAAGAAAATTAAACAAAGGTGGAAGAAGTATAGTGAAGTTCTGTTCAGCATAGATGTCAACATCCAAGATATCATAGAAGATATTCCCTATTTACAAGAACCCCTAGTACTAAAAGATGAACCCAAGTGAATACTCCAATCATTACCAACTCTGAAGGCTAAAGGAATTGATGGAATATCTACAGAAATATGGCAAGAAACAGAAGAAGAATCAGTAAAGTTCACACCAAACTATGCCAGAAAATCTGGAGAACAACACAGTGGACAACAGATTGGAAGAGATCAATATAAGGTTTGTTTATTGGAAGAAAGAAACCATGATATGTAATTTTGGAGGGTGGAAATGGTAATAACTATGTTTGTAACTGCTGCAAAGAAGATTGGAAGTTGCTTCTTCATATATCTTTCTTTTTCTTTTTTTTAAACCTATATAAAATCTTCTTATAATAAAAATTACTTTTAAAAAAAGGAAGAGATCAATCTACATACCAATGCCAAAGAAAGGAGATTTAACAGAATGTGTAAACTATCACACAATATCCTTCATTTCACATGCTAGCAAAATAAGGCTTAGAATCATCCAATGTAGATTTTAGAGACCTTCATGGAAAGGGAGATCCAGATATTCAATCTAGCTGTACAAAAGGCCAAGGAACATAATACGTTATTGCTAATGCATGCTGGATAACTGAGAACACCAAAGAATACCAAAAAGAAGTCAATATGTGCTTCATTGAATATAGAAGTCCTTTAATTGTGTTGATAACATATAGCTGTGCAATATGCTTAGAAAAATGGGAATCCAAAAACATTTCATTGTTCTAGGCAAAAGCTATACACAGATCAGGAAGCCATTGTAAAGAGGAAACATGGCAAAACAGATTGGTTCCAAGCTGGCTAAAGATCATTGAACAAATCAACTCACAGTTTTCGCTCAAGGCACAAATGACCAGGATTCATTCATTCATTCATACATTCATTCATTCATTCATTCACTCATTCAGCTGCCCATCTCACACCAGTAATTCTTTGCCAGTGATTCTGGAACCTTAGTAACTAAAGTAAGTCTTTTAGTATTTAGTAAGTAACTAAAGTAACTAACTTAGTTAGTAAGTAACTAAAAGTAAGGCTTTTACTTTTCCAAATGAATAATTTCTGACACAACAGTACTGTTCTGTGAACTGGGTTTTGTGTGGAAGAACAAGAATCATTAGTCAGAATGCAAGAATGCTACCTTGAAGAATTTTGTGCCACCTTTTACAACTAGTAGATTTATTGTGGAATAAGTTTTCAGGGACTACAAACTGCTTCATTAGAAGCCACATATCCAAGCCACAAAAGTTTATGCCACTATGCATCTGTTACTTTAGGGTACCACAGTTATATTGTTTTTGCAGAAAAATACTGCTGAGCTATCCCCTAGGAATTAAAAATAAAAAAGAAAAGAAAAGAAAAGAAACCACACATAGAGATTTCTATGTCATTAGCATTTTATTTCCAATGAAAGTGCTGGCCAAGAAAATTAAAAGAAGTTGGGGTAAAGCAAATGTGGCACTTACAAGATCAACCCCTCCAAACAACCACTGGTGCCCAAGGAAACCATTGACCCCACTCACCACCAACAGCAGCATCCACCCCTTGACCCAAATGCCTGGGGGAAAAGCCAGTCTTCAACGCCTAGTGAAATGCTAACAGAGTTGGGGCGATCCAAATCTCTGTTCCGTAGGGCAGGTGCTGCCACTGAGAAGGCACAACTCTGAGGTCCAACAAGATGACATTGTTTAATAGAAGGACCTGGAGTATGCTCTCTCTACTAGATCTGATGGGGCAGGCAGGAACAATATGAGAAAGGTGGTATTGCAAATAGCCTTATCATATTTTGGACACATTATGCAAAGACCTAGCTCTCTGGAGAAGTCTAAAATGCTGGGAAAGGTGGAAGGAAAGAGAAAAAAAGGATGACCAGCAAGTAGCTGGACTCAATTACAGTGGTGATGGGGCTACCATTGGAAGACCTGAAAGACCACACTGGGGACCAATCACCTGGAGAAAATCTATGTATTGTAATCTCTAAGAGTCAACACCGACTTGATGGCACATAGCTTTGGAGGAAGCCATTTTGTGCAAGGCATACTTAGCCATTTTAAGAAGCTAAGATAATACATTACTGAAGGACATCATAAATTTTTTATTTTCTTATTTTGCAGCTGCATTAACATTTTTATGAAGCATAAAAATTCCCTCAAGGCCTAAAGCTAGAATAATTTTGTCTGCTTCATTAATAAATAAAGGAAAGCAATAACTATCTGCCCTATCCATATAAAGGTTGAATACCTCTTCTTGGATGGGAAGACTACTGTTCTGGAACTTTCACACCTTTTTTCCCCTCCCTGTTTCCCAAGTTGAGCCCTGCTTCATATCACCACATTAATGTCAAAGAAGTTGCCATAGTAACATGAGTCTGATACTGACAGAGCGAAGAGATTTTTCTGGAGCCCAGCATGGAATGAGATTGTGACTTCACCATTTCAGGAAATGAAGCACCATGATGTCATCTCTCATTCAGATTTTCATTTTTTTGTAACAGTGCAATTTCCCCCCAGAAAACCATCCAGAGAATATCCAGCCCTGACTGATTATGTTAACTCCACTCAGGGATATCTGCAGAAGCTTCCTGCTTTTGTCAAAATGATGAAAGCACCCTGTGTCCATAAGTTCAGCCCCTTTTGTGCCACATCATAACACATGCACAAAGGGAGTGGGTCTCTTGTCATTCACACCAGTTATCCTATATCTTTCCTGGATTATTCATATGAGTGGCCCAACCCATCAGGGATCATACAACCTGGCCAAAGTCAACGTGCTAGGACAACTATATCTTACTTCCAGAGAGTTCTAGTATCAGAATCTCTGAAGAATCTAAAGATCTTCTGGCATGAACTGTCCTGAACACAACAAAGGTGTTTTTCTCAGTTCCTGGCTGGGAGAAATTCTTTATGCCCACTCTGGGATTCTTTATTGGAGGTTCAGAGGGCCTTAAATCCAGTAAATCCACATCTTCTCTTTTGCTCTGTGGTCCAGCCAACATTTCATCCTTTAAATCCTTTTTGACAATGGAGTTCCTGTGTAGGGAAAGAATCAAGTTTGGAAGCATGAGGAATGGGCAGAAGAGGCTTGAAGTCAAGTTCTCATTTGTGAAGTGAGAGTTCTCCCTCATCTCCCCAGAATCCTAGGTTTTCTGGATTTAGAATAAAGTAATTATGCATGCATATCTACACATTCCCAGAGTTCAGCAATACTGAAAAGCTTTAGAGGAAAAAACACTGTAAGTTATCCTGGCCCAGCTTGTGGAGAGAGCACGTGCAAACTAATTTTACCTGAAAAGATGTGGAGGAAAGGCAACTTATTGAAAAAATCACAGGGATTGACCTGAACATTCTGTCATCATGCAGTGGCAAATATAACTATGGTCTTCTCTAACTTCATGATTTGTTGTGACACTTAACAAATCTGACAAGCAGCCAATTCCACTTAACCTGCGAAGGGTCACTTGTTTTGTACTGATGAGAGAATAATAATCCAGAGGATTCTGAAATTGAGTTTCAGTTGAATTTTGTCTTAGGAGAACATCTGAGATAAAGGTGAAGGTCCTTGCTTCGAAGAAACACACTGATAGAATTATGTGGGAAGAAAGGAAGGGCATGTGGAGGCTACTGAACACCATAATGCAGGCTGTTGCTATCTTGGCTCGGCCACTGGCATTGCATTTCTTATTAGGGGCACATTGTGTGAGGAAACTCTCCTGTGTGGAAGGTGACCTTGAGAACATGGAGTACTCTCGTTGCTCAGCCAAAACCAGTGAGAAGTTTCACAGGAAAAATAATGTCAACATCTTTGCAGAGGGAATTCAAACCTTTCTAATTTCAAAACAAGAGCTTTGATTGACCTGTCTAGCATAATGTTTTTGTTTCTGTATTTTACAATGCTTTACATTTCTGCTTTCTGCATTTCACTATGCAATTTCTAAATAAGTATTCTGAAATGGTTCAGATGCCAGTAGTAGTGCCACAGTTCTTCAAAATAGTTTTCTTAAACATTGGAATAATAGTTACTAATGGATGATAAATTTAACAACATGTGCAGGCCTAGTCTTGTATATATATCATATCCTAGCAGAATTGGCTATTACATAGAGTTACCAGATATCTGAACAGGCAATGGAGGAAAAAGGGGGAGGAAGGAGGACACGCTAACAGTTTAACTTTCTTGGCATCCATGACAAAAATTACAGTGAAAAACTGCAAAATAAAATGTACTTAGGCCTATGTGTATATGAAATTACTTTTTTCCAGCATCAGAAATACTGGTTTTTCAATCCCAGGAATGTGCTTGAGCCCTTGGGAGGCAAAGCCTTCAGCATGTAACTGATTATAGTCTTGTCAATTTCAGGCAGCAGCCCAAGGGGACTGGAAGGTACTAATCAACTACTTAAGGCTACACAACAGAGCTTGTTAACTTATGGTTAACACTTCCTAGGGAAGTGCTCTGCCATGGAGAAAAGGTCAGGAAGAGATACTCAAAAAGCTGGACAATATTTGATTTAAGGCTATGCCTGCTGGACAGAGGACATGAGGACAAAGAGAACATGTCCTTTTGCTGGACGTCTGGTAACCCTACTATTACATAAACAAGTTTGCTTAAGATAATGACACTTCTTTAGTAACTGGGCAAAATTTCAATCATTTCATGCAAATAGACTATATTTCTCTTTGTACAACTTTCAGAACATGCAGCAAGTAGACTGATGTTCTTGGAAATGTTAAGTTGATCTATGTTTTATTTCTAATGATGTGAACAGGAATGTTGTTCACTTATGTAAATGGTTATCATTAAGTACGCAATTTCCTTTCAGGGGCCAGTGAGCCCCTGAAACAGCTACGGTGGCCCATCAGCAAGTCCTCAGTCAGTCAGCGGCCCAGTAACCAAATACGACAGACAGAAACAGACTACCATTGGGTGGCTGGTGAGACCGCCAAGTCAGGAGAAGCTGGGAGGGACCCCCGGAGCAGGCGAGTCCTGCAGTGTGATAGCCAAGTGCTGCGGCAGGCCCCCTGGAGCAGCCCAGTGGTCCTGTGGCCCAGTGGCAGGCTCCCTAGGATGGTGGGCCCCCAGAGTGTCCCAGTGATGAGTGGTGGGGCCCTGGAGCAGCCACGTGGCATGGCATGGCAGCCGAGCAGTGCAGTGAGCCCCTGGAGATGCCTGAGGAGAGCCCTGCGCTGTGATGAGCGGCATGATAAGGACTGGATTTTGGGGTGCTGCATGAGTAGCATGGGCTGTGGAGAGGCCTGAGTTGCGAGGATTTGATTGCTCCCCCCCAAGCCAGGCTATAGAGAGGGCAGAGGTGTGCCAGGGTCCCTCCGGTGTGGGGAGTGAGGGACTCCCTTCCTAGTGTGAGAGACGGGGAGGGAGTCTGGGAGTGGATGTGTGGAGTGTATGTGAGGACACTCACTCCTTGTGTGAGAGTCAGGGGGTGAGAAGTAGTGGGTGGGGTGCCCCCTGACGACTAGTGAGAGAAGCCGGTGAAGGGGGCACAGTGGATGTGGGGGTTACGGTTGGGTTCCGACAGCGCTGAGAGCATGAGTGCTTGGGAGCCCACCATCACCCCATGGATGATTGGGCGTGTTTGTCAATGCTTGATAGGATGCAGGGACCCCTAACCAGGGAATCTGGAGATCAGGGATTGGGGGGAAATGGAATTGGAAGCTCTGGGAGATTTAGGGCGAGCTACACGACTACACAACTGGAGAAGATACCCTGGAGAAGATGCTTATGCTAGGGAAAGTGGAAGGCAAAAGGAAGAGGGGCCGACCAAGGGCAAGATGGATGGATGATATTCTGGAGGTAAGGGACTCGACTGTGGGGAGCTGGGGGTGGCGACGGCCGACAGGAAGCTCTGGCGTGGGTTGGTCCATGAAGTCACAAAGAGTCAGAAGCGACTGAATGAATAAACAACAAACTTGACTAAATGACTGAACAACAACACCAACAAATAATATTCAGGTGATGACAGGGCAGGGATATTATGGGAGTCAGAGACAGGCCATCTTCAGGGAAGACGCCCATGGTGTTGGGTACTAGTAGCATGTTCTGGCCCTCTGTACTCAGACCCAGGTCCTGGACAGCAGACCCATGGAGGCCCTAGCTTTTGGCTGCTGCTTCTGAATGCCAGGTCGGTTAACAACAAGGCCCCCCTTATATGTGATTTGATCATCAGGGAGGGGGAAGACCTGGCATGTATTACCAAGACTTGGCTGGGCCCTGAAGGGGGGTGCCCCTTTCAGAAATGTGCCCGGCTGGGTTTACGGTATGGCACCAGCCAAGATCCCAGGGCAGGAGGGGTGGCTTTTGTCATCTGGGTATCTCTGGTGGCCTTCAGGGGTGCTGCTCCACAAGTGGCCGGTTGTGAGACCCTGTTCCTGAAGTTGGGCTCCTGAGAACAGTTGGGATTGCTGCTACTGTACCAGCCTCCCTGCTGCGTAGCAACCTCCCTGCCTGATCTGCTGGAGGCTGTCTCGGGGTTGGCGGTGGAGTTTCCCAGACATATGGTTCTGGGGGACTTCAACCTGCCATCCCTGGAGTGTGCCTTGGAGGCAGCTCAGGAATTCATGGCCACCATGGTGGCCATGGGCCTGTCCCAGATTATTTGGGACCCGACTCAAGACAGTGGCCTCACACCGGACTTGGTTTTCTTGTCAGAGCAGTGGCAATGTGATCTGAAGGGAGAGTTACATCTGTCCCCTCTGTCATGGTCAGATCACGCCCTGGTGACCTTGAGATTCTCCTATGCTGCCCCGCTCCACAGGGAGGCAGGACCCATTCGACTGGTCTGCCCCCGATGACTGATGGACCTAACGGGGTTCCAAAGGGAGCTGGGGGTTATAACTGAGGATCTGCTGCACGGTCCAGTGGAGGCCCTGGCTGCTGCCTGGAATAGGGAGGCAGCAGGGGCCTTAGACAGGATCGCGCCTGTGCAACCTCTCTTGTCCCATCGAACCTGACACTCACCGTGGTTTATGAAAGAGTTGAGGGTTCTGAAGAGGATTAAGAGATGTCTAGAGCGACTTCCGGGTACTGATTGGAGAGCAGCGAAGAACCGAGGCTCCTAGCCTCGATTCCACGGTTAAGCTGTTTGCGGCGATTTGGGAGAAGAAAATCGCTGAAAAATCGCACTCGAAGAGAGTGCGATCAGAAGATTAACCACAAGGGGTCTCCGGAGTAACTGCTCTCCCCCAACCCCCGTAATTTCCACCACGGGGGAAGGGAGATTGAAGCGGTGAAAGGAGACTGGAAGAGAAACGGAGCTCTACAGCAGCCGTGAATCTAAACAAGGTAAGTAGCTGCCCGATCAGACTTTTAGACACTTTTCTTTACTTTTAAATATTATTTTTCTTATTAAGTGCTAAGATTTGTATCTGGACTTGATTTATATTTGCTGGTGTTATATTTTTTTTTCTTGTTAAAGGAAGATTAAACGGTGGGAAAAGAAAATTAGGTGGCTTTGCTACAAGTGAAAGTGACTTTTATTACTATTTTCAGTTTGGCTTGAGTTTCTTACTTATGGATAATTATTGGTATTTTTATTTTTGCTTTCTGGAATATTATATTAAAGCCTGGATTTAAACGGAGTGATTAATACTTCATTTTTTAAGACTTTGATGTTGAGACTGTTGCCTGAAAGGGAAAAAAAGAACCCTATTAAATCTTCTTTTATATATATAAGTTCCTCTTTTTCTTTCTGAACTTTGAACTCTGTTTGGATTTATTTTTTTGGAAAAAGTCAAGTTATTCAACGTTTAATTTGGATTATTGTATTATTATATGGAAAGCAGAGGCTTTTTATATGTTTCTAGTAATATTTTTTCTTTTTGACTTGTGGTTGGATTGAAGAATTACAAGTGGGAAGGTGAAACCCTGGGAATATTTACTATTCTTATCTTTGATTTTGACTACAGGAGAACAAAAAGTCCTACTGGCTTTTATCTTGGATGTCTGAAACACTGTGGATTTATATATATAAGGGATTATAAATGAACTAAGAGGAAAAAATTTTAAAGGAGCTTTTTTTTAAAAAAAAAATTATATATATAACCTTTCGGATATTTGCTTTTTTCCTTTTTCCTTTTATTGCCTGTTTAATTTTTAAAAAAATTCTTTTTTAAATTTTTTCATTTTTTTAAATAATTATTGTTGTATGGTGTTTTCTTCCCTTTTTCTCCCTTTTCTCTCTTTTTTTTTTTTTTTTTTTTGCAGGGCTATGGCGTCTTTTGGAATGAAATTGAGGGAGAAAGAGAAGAAGAAGGAGACTGGAGGACCACCTATTGATTCTGCTACACCTGCTACATCTGCCTCAGAAACTTTATTACCAGAAATGAAAAAGATATTAGAAGCTGTTGCAGCACTAAATAAGAAAATGGATGACTCCACGAAGCAGATGGAAGATCAGATTACATAATTAGACAAAAAAATGGACGATATGAAGAAAGAAATAACCCGAGAGATTAAGCAAGATTTTAAAAAAGAAATTCAAACAGTCAAGGAAGTGGTCAATTCTCTGTCAGGAGAACTTAAGGATACACAAAGCCAGATGCAAAAATTAGAAGATAAATCAGAATATGCCATTAAAGAGATTGAACATAATCTAGACATTACAGCCTTAGCAGAAATGAGAGAGAAAGAGCACATCTTGAGATTTAGAGCAGTTCCAGAACAAGTAGATGAAGATGTGAGAGAAAGGATGATTTTTGAATTGGCTAAATTTTTGGAGATAAGAGAACAAGACTTAGATTTGGAGATAGACAAGATATTTAGAGTAAACTCACGTTATGCTAAGGAAAGAAAAGTCCCTAGAGACATATTGATATATTTTGTAAGAAAAGTGACAAAAGAGCAAATCTTAAGGAAACATTATAATACTAGATTAAATATAGAAGGGAAGGAAATAATTGTATTAAAAGAAATTCCTTTGAGAATATTAAGGAAAAGAAAAGACTATTTTTTCCTTACAGATATATTAAGGCAACATAGTATTTCATTTAGATGGGAAAAATTGGAAGGTGTATCGTTTGAGTTCAAAGGACAGAGATTCAAAATAACTCCCATTTTAAAAGCAAAAGCTTTTCTAGAGAAATATAAGAAAGAAATGGGTTTACCAGAAGGAGAATTGACAGAAGGAGGAGAAACATCGAAAGACAAAGAGAAGACTGAAGATTTATCTGAGAAGTGAGCTACAGGTGTGGACTTAACAAAGGGATTTTAAAGAATAAAATGCCAATGGAATTTAAATATCTGACATGGAACATTAATGGATTCAGCTGCCCATCTAACATCTAACATTAATTAATGATTCTCCACAGAAAAGAAGAAAGATATTTCACTTTTTGAAAAAACAGAAATTGGACATAAGTTGTTTACAAGAGACTCATATTTGTAAAAAAGACACTAAATATTTGATTCAAAAACAGCTTGGAGAAGAATTTATTTCGGCTGGATATAAAAAAACTAAAGGGGTAGTTCTATATGTACAACCAAAGTTAAACCCAAAATTGATATTAGCTGATGAAGAGGGTCGATATATTGTAGTAGAAATTAACATACAAGGAACTAAAACACTGATAGTTGGACTTTATGCACCGAATATGGATAAAGGAGTATTTTATAAAAATCTGTTGGATAAACTTTTGGACTTAACATGACAATTGGTGTTTTATGGGGGATTGGAATGGGGTAATTTACCCCAGACTGGATAGACAGTTACAAAAAGAAGTGAAGCAAACACAGGGAAAATTGCCACAAACAATTCTAGAATAGATATGATTTTGATATCTAAAAATTTGATGATGGATATTAGCAAAGTTGATATATTACCTAAGACTTTATCAGATCATAATCCAGTAATGTTGACTCTTAAAGGGAAACAGAGTGTATTTAGATGGAGATTGAATGAGTCGCTACTACGGAATAATGATGTAGTTGATGTATGTAAAAAAAAAAATTAAGAGAATATTTTCAATTTAATTTGAACAAAGGTACTAATATTCAAACTGTGTGGGAAGCCAGTAAAGCATATATGAGGGGTTACTTTATTCAATACAATGCTCAAATGAGGAAGAAAAAACAAAAAAGAATTCAATTGATTTTAGATGAAATTAAAAGTAAAGAGTTAGATTTGAGAGATAAACCAATGGATGACACTTTGCTCACTCAAATTAAATTTTTACAAAAGCAAATATCAATGATACTAACTCAAGAGATAGAGACTCAAATGAAATTCACAAAACAAAAATATTTTGAACATGCAAATAAACCAGGTAGATGGCTGGCTTACAAATTGAGGAAACAAAGACAAAAGAATTTGATTACTAATATTCAACATGAAGGAAAAACTTTGGTAAATAATATGGACATTCAAAAAGCCTTTCATGACTATTATTCTAAAATATATAAAAAACAAGATGTTAACTTGGATGAGATTGAAGAATATTTGAACAAACAAAAACTAATTGTTCTTAATGACCAACAAAGATTGACATTAAATAATGTTATAACAAAAGAAGAATTGATAAAAGCTTTTAAGAAAATTAGTAGTGGAAAAGCTCCTGGACCGGATGGATTGTCAGCAGCCTATTATAAATGTTTTGAAGAGGATTTATGCCTACCTTTGCAGAAGACTATGAATTCTATCTTGGAAACAGGAACCATGCCAGAAACTTGGAAAGAAGCACAGATAACATTGATCCCCAAATAACAACAGGATTTAACATTAACTAAAAATTACAGACCAATATCTTTATTGAATAATGACTATAAGATATTTACAACGATACTAGCAGAAAGAATGAAGAATATACTTAAGGATTTTATTCATCAAGACCAAGCTGGTTTTCTACCCAAGAGACAAATCCGAGACAATGTCCGAAACATATTAGACGTAATTGAATATTTGGAACAACACTATGATAAACAAGCTGCCTTGATATTTATTGATGCTGAAAAAGCCTTTGACAACTTAAATTGGCCTTTTATGTTCAAAGTACTGGAAAATATGAATTTTGGAGGAAATTTTATAAAATGGACTAAATCAATATATACTCCACAATTTGCCAAAATAATTGTTAATGGAGAATTTAGCAAGCCATGTGGAATCCAAAAAGGTACTAGACAAGGTTGTCCATTATCTCCACTTTTGTTTATATTGGTATTAGAGGTTTTACTTAGAGATATTAGACAGGATGATGGTATCCATGGTATCAAAGTTAAAAAAGAAGTTTATAAACTAAGAGCCTTTGCTGATGACCTAGTCATTACCTTGGAGAATCCACTAGAAGGAATTGAAATATTAATACAGAAACTAAAAGACTTTGGGTTGCTAGCAGGGTTCAAAGTGAATTTACAGAAGACAAACGTTTTGACTAAAAATATGGACTACCACCAACAAGAGAAATTGAAAGAAATAACAGGATATTCAATGGAAGAAAAAGTAAAATATTTGGGAGTATATTTAACAGCTAAAAATGTTAAGTTGTTTAAGAATAACTATATTCCACTTTGGATGGATATTAAAAAAGATTTGGAACATTGGGAAAAATTGCAATTATCATTATTAGGTAGAATTTCAGCAATCAAAATGAATGTTTTGCCAAGAATTTTGTATCTTTTTCAAACACTACCTATATTGGCATCAGAAGAACCTTTTAAACAATGGCAGCGAGACATTTCTAAGTTCATTTGGCAAGGGAAAAAACCAAGAGTAAAATATAAAGTCTTACAAGACTCTAAAGAAAGAGGAGGACTAGGTCTGCCGGATTTGAAATTATATTATGCTGCTTGTTGCTTGGTTTGGATTAAAGAATGGATAGTTTTGAAAAATGAAAAATTATTGAATTTGGAAGGACATGAATTAAGATATGGATGGCATGGGTATTTGTGGTATGATAAAGTTAAAGTTAATGTGGACTTTAAAAACCATTATATTAGAAGATCCTTGTTAAGAATTTGGAACAAATATAAATTAATCTTATGTTATAAAAGACCTTTATGGATTTCTACACAAGAAGCATTCTATAGAACAGAAGTAAGAAATAAAGATAAATGGTTAACCTATAAAGACTTTTTAAAGAAAGAACAAGGACAATATATAATTAAATCAATAGAAGAATTGGCATCAGAGGGATATACTTTTCAATGGCTTTCATATATGCAGCTTGTAGAGAAATTTAAATTAGATAAGAAAGACTTTGAATTTGAACAAACCAAATCGGAATTTGAGTTACAACTATGTGAGACAGATGATCATCTAATTGCAAAAATGTATAAATTATTGTTAAAAGGTGAAATGGTAGAGGAACAAGTTAAAGATTGTATGATTAAATGGGCTAAAAATATTGGTCACAATATTCAAATGCAACAATGGGAAGATATGTGGACCAAAGGACTAAAATTTACTTTGTGCTATAATTTAAAAGAAAACTTCTATAAGATGATGTACAGATGGTATATGACCCCACAAAAACTTCCTAAAATGTATGGGAATGTTTCCAACTTATGTTGGAAATGTAAAAAAAAAGAGGGGTCTTTTTACCACATGTGGTGGACATGTGAGATTGCAAAGAAATTTTGGACTCAAATACATTTATTGATGCAAAATATATTACAAATTCGAGTTCCATTTAAACCGGAATTTTTTTTGTTGGGAATAATTGATGGACAACCCAGGAAGCAATTTACAAGAATTATGCAATACATGATTACAGCAGCAAGACTTATATATGCACAAAATTGGAAAAACCAGATATCGCCTACGATACAAGATTGGATGTTAAAATTGATGGATATGGCAGAGAATGATAAACTGACATGTTTATTAAAAGAAAATTCAAATTATTATTTTCTTAAAGAGTGGAAACCATTAATTGACTATTTACAAGATGCGGGAGGAGCAAAGCTTATATGGGGATTTGAAGATATATATATATATATATATATATATATATATATATATATATATATATTTATTTATTGATGTAATAGACAAGAAATATTTTTTAATGTTTTATATAGACCTAGCATGTAAGATAAAATGGTTAAATTATCATGACCAGATACAAATCGGAAGTCGACTAAATTCTATGTTTCAGCTTTATCTTTTTTCCTTTTTACTTTACTACACTTTTTTATCTTTTCTTTTTTCTTGATTTGTATTTCCATTTTCCTTTCTGTTTCAAACTTTTATCTATGTAAATTTAAAACCTAATAAAATTTGATTAAAAAAAAAAGAGATGTCTAGAGCATCGCTGGAGAAAAACAAGGACCGAACCCGACCAAACACAAGCTAGAGCCGCTATTAAGGCCTACCTTGTGGCGATAAGAGTGGCAAAACGTCAATATTTATCTGCTCTTATTGCCATCCAGCAGCCCAGTTTAAGGTCACCCAATCCCTTTTGGGAAAGGCGGGCCCAGCAATCCACCTTCAGGGCCACGCAGAGGAGTTTTCTGAGCATCTGCAGTATAAAATCGCTCGGATCCGTTCCAAGTTGGACTCCAAGCGTGAGGCATGGTCTGTAGAGATGCCAAGGGAGCATACTTACCCAGTTATCTGGGAACAGTTTGATCCTGTTGGGCCCGAGGAAGAGGACAGGGTCCTCCGGACTGTAAATGCCACCATTTGTGAACTGGATCCATGCCCCTCCTGGCTGGTGAAGGCAGCTTGGGAGGTGATGTGCGGGTGGGTCCAGGAGATGGTAAATTGATCCTAGAGGGAGGGATTATTTCCGGCTGCCTTTAAAGAGGTGCTGGTGACCCCCTCCTCAAGAAACCATCACTGGATCCCACCGTGCTGGACAATTTTCATCCAGTCTCCTACCTCCCCTTTTTAGGGAAGGTGGTTGAGAAAGTGGTGGTGTTGCAGCTCCAGAGGATCCTGGATGAAATGAACTATCTGGACCCTTTTCAGTCGGGTTTCAGGCCCGGATATGGGTGGAAACAACTTTGGTCACACTTTTGGATGATCTCTGGCGCGAGTGGGATGGGGGCAGTGCATCCATCCTTGCTCCTCTTGACCTCTCAGCAGCTTTCGATACCATTGACCATGGTATCCTTTTGGGTTGGCTTAGGGAGTTGGGGGTGGGTGGCACAGTTTTGTGCTGGTTCACCTCCTTCCTCCGGGGCCAGTCCCAATTGTGCGGTGCCGCAGGGTTCGGTACTCTTCCCGCTCCTTTTTAACATCTACATGAAACCACTGGGTGAGATCATCTGTCACTATGGGATGAGGTGTCATCAATATGCTGATGATACTCAATTATACATCTCCATCCCAGGTGACTTAAATGATGCTGTGACCACCCTCTCTTGGTGCCTGGAGGCTGTAGGGGCCTGGATGGGGAACAACAGGCTTCAGCTGAACCCTGGTAAGACGGAGTGGCTGTGGGTTGGGGGCTATGTATCCAGGAATTTACCATCTTTGGTTCTGGATGGGGTTGCACTGCCCCAGACAAACCCGGTAAGGAATCTGGGGGTCCTCCTGGACTCATGACTCCTGCTTGAAGAGCAGGTGGCAGTCGTGGCCAGGAGGGTGTTTGCTTAACTTCATGTTGTGCGCCAGTTACTCCCCTTCCTGGATCAGGAAGCTCTGGTCAGTCACTCATGCCCTAGTCATCTCCCATATAGACTATTGCAATGTGCTCTATGTGGGGCTACCCTTGAAGGGTAT
This sequence comes from Charina bottae, assembly GCA_023362775.1. Taxonomy (NCBI): domain Eukaryota; kingdom Metazoa; phylum Chordata; class Lepidosauria; order Squamata; family Charinaidae; genus Charina; species Charina bottae. The sequence goes on along the minus strand of JALMGJ010000002.1, from coordinate 147,897,010 downwards.
CTGGAAGCTACAGCTGGTTCAGAATGCGGCTGTGCGAGCAGTCTTGGGTGCCCCAAGGATGGCACACAAACACCTTTGCTACGAGAGCTGCATTGGGTGCCAGTTCGCTTCCAGATTCAATTCAAGGTGTTGGTTATCACCTTTAAAGCCCTACATGGCATGGGTCCAGGTTACCTGAGGGACCGTCTCATCCCCTTTACATTGACCTGTCCCACCCAGTCAGGCAGAGAGGGCATGTTATGGGTCCCACCCATGAGAGATTGTCGATTGGCGGGGCCCAGGAGCAGAGCCTTCTCTGCCGTGGTGCCCACCCTATGGAATGCTCTTCCCCCAGAGGTGAGGCAGGCCCCCACTCTCCTGGCCTTCCGGAAAGGGGTATAAACCTGGCTCTGCCATCTTGCTTGGGGCAGGAAGGGGGAGAGCCAATCCTGGGGATGGTTAGCACCCTATAGAGGCTCCATGATTTTATGGATTTAGAAATTTAAATTAAGAACTATTAATACCGCCATCTTGGTTTTTATATTTTATATTTTATACTTATATTTATATTTGTATTTAAGAAATATGGTTTTTTAGTGTATTTTAATTTGTATTTATTTATAGTTTTATTGTAAACCGCCCAGAGTCGCTTCGTGCGAGATGGGCAGTGATGAAATTTGAAATATAAATAAATAAATAAATTCACATTGTCAATTACACTTAAAGAATTCAAATTTATGTGTGAAATTTCAGAAATTTTGGTAAATACCAATATTCAGTTTTGATAAATTTCATAAATGTTCTAAAACTCAGTTTAGTATACCTGGACAGAGATAGAGAGATGATAGACAGACAGACAGACAGACAATAGATAGAGATTCATCGCAGTTTACTGTGTGCTGGAAAGTAGGAAAAGAACTCATGAAATTAATCTGGGACTGTCACATCTGAACTGAAATGTCCACCAAATATTTGATTTCAATAAAACATATGTATTATACTGAAATTGAGTATAAGAATGTGTGGGATTCTGGCAATCATGCAGAAGTCTTGAAAATCCTAATTTTCAGATCAGAGGATGTTAACTATCAATATTTATGGATTTTTTTAGTGTTTTAATTTAGAAATATAGAGTACAGCATCTTGAGAAAGGGATAGAGAGATTGAGAGAGCCAGTTTGGTCTAGTGGTTAAGGCAATGGGCTAGAAACCAGGAGGCTGTGAGTTCCAGTCCTGCCTTAGGCGTGAAAGCCGGCTGGGTGATCTTGGGCCAGTCACTCTCTCTCAGCCCAACTCACCTCACAGTGTCATAAAATCCACTTTAATGAGTATAACTTACTCCATGTAAAGTTCAATCATAGTTCTTTTATTCTTGTGTTATTCGGACAGAAAGCAAAGCAGTTATTGAGTTACAAATAATAAATGATAAATGAATAAGATTATAAGATTCTTTAAAGCTTATTATAATATTATATTAGGTTAACCATCAAATCAACATCAATAACTATGCCTTAACTAGGCTATCCAAGTTGCTATTCGCATTCACTTCATCAAAGTTTCTCAAACGTATCTTCATCGATACCTGCAACAGTAACCGGACTTAGTATCTAAACCTAGATACTTACATCCACTCCTAATAGTTGGCCAGACTATTAGAGTGGGCTGGGAGTCAGACATCAGGGCGTCCCCTGTTCCCTGTGGAAAGTCTTGCACCTCAAAATCTCCATTGCATGTCATCTTACTTTTATACCTGACTGTGTTAAATCCAACATTTCACAGTCAGTGTCAGAACTATACGTCAGAACCATACACGTCAGTGTTTGTTCTGACCTGGTTCTGAACTTGTTGTTTTGCAGAGACCTGACATTCCTTATTCATCATTTTCTCTTATCTTGTCTGGTACCTCCGTTCACCCACTGTACATTCACTGTCTGTTCCAAACATTATCTTGTTTTTTTTGTACCATGCACACACCTCATACATTCTTCACATTCTAGCAACGTGGACACCCTAGTAAGTTCATAAACAGGACAAACATGGCTACTAGCTGGTTCTATCAAAACTATGATTTTAAACACATTTTAAACTTAATATAAACTTTATATATATTCAATATATAATTTCATTACACAGGGTTGTTGTTGTGGGGAAAATAGGAGGAGGAAGGAGTATTAGGTATGTTCGCCACCTTGAGTTATTTATAAAAATAATAAAGGTGGGATAGCAAAAAATAAATAAATAAATAAATATACTGACCTATTTCATCAGACTTCAGTAAATAGGAGGAGCAGTCAACAATAATGCCCCCCGTTGGAATTACACCCTTATGGAAATCACAGTTATTACTATTACTGTGTCTTGGAAAGTTACTTTTCCATTCTTCTTTTAGCTATGATATATTTTACAATATCCAGATGGGATTAGATCAGGATAAATGTGAAGAATCTTACATAATAGAGAAAACCTTGACTAAATATAGTCTTCACAGCTACAGAGTATGGACTCTCCAAGGGTGACATAACAGAAAAGTCATCTACTGGTCTGCTCAGAAGTTAAATCCTACCAAGACCTATTCCCAGTTCAATCTAAATCAGGGCTTTCCAAAGTGTCGCCAGCGGCGGGGCGGCGGCATGGCGGCGGTGCGGGGAGGCACGCGCACGGCGGCGACACAGGAGGGCATGCGGCGGCACGCGCGTGCACGGCGGTGGCGCGGGGGGGCGTGCGGCGGCGCGGAGGGTGTGTGGCGGCGGCGGCAGTGGCAGCGGCTGCCGCTGCCACCATGCATGCACACGCCGCTGCTTCCGGGTGGTGTGGCGACACACCACGCTGTGTGTGGCGACACACTTTTGTGTCACAACACACAGTTTGGAAAGCTCTGATCTAAATGGTATACATTATTGTTTCAAATTATGAGCATGAGAAACTAAAAACTGGCATCTCCCTGATTTTGTCAATAGTTTAAAGGCCCATCTAAAAATTGATAGAGCAACAAGATGGTCTTTTCTAGAAAATGCACATATACAGTCCAGATTTTTGTCTGTATCAGTTATTGAAACTGTGAAATTATGTAAAAAGCCAGGTAATCCTACTCTATGTTGCAGAGAACTCCAACATCAGACTTGTAGGATTCCAAAACTCTGCTGGTAAGAGACTAGCAAGAAGTGAAAAGCAGCATTTCTATTTTATCCTTTTTTCCCCCACATATCCCTCCTCTTTCCCCTCCCTCCTTGAATCTCTGCTTTTACAGAATGGAGAAGGAATTCCAGCTTCAGGTCAAGAACTCTTACAGTATTCTGTCAAGAACTCTACCCTTGGAGGGGAAAAGATTAAAAAAGACTTCTTGGAACTTTTGGAAGTCTTCTAGGGTCCCAAGGATTGTATTCTATTTTTTGTTTGTTTGTTTTAAGAACAATTTATATATTTCTACTGACCATGAAACGATTTTTCCTTTCTTTTTATAGTTGTTATCTCTTATTGATATTTAATGTATTATCTCTAGGTTCTAAACTACAGGTTTTATACCCTTTAAACTAAACCTGGCATTGTAGTTCTTTTACTGAAGGGTTGGGAAACCACAAACAGAGACTAGAGGAGTGAAATGGACTAAAAATCAAATCACTATCAACTCTTTTGTCAGCTAAGTTTATCCTTAGCTGCTTATTGTGGGTTTCATGGTCTAGTTTGGCCTAGTTTAACTGCCAAGTATCTTTCAGAAAAACATCTATTTCTGTTTTATTGACTATTCTAAAGCCTTTGACTGTGTGGATCATAACAAATTGTGGCAAGTTCTTGGTGGTATGGGGATACCAAGTCATCTTGTCTGCCTCCTGAGGAATCTGTATAACGACCAAGTAGCAACGGTAAGAACAGAGCACGGAACAACGGACTGGTTTAAGATTGGGAAAGGAGTATGGCAGGGTTGTATACTCTCACCCTACCTATTCAACCTGTACGCAGAACACATCATGCGACATGCTGGGCTTGAGGAATCCAAGGCTGGAGTTAAAATCGCTGGAAGAAACATTAACAATCTCAGATATGCAGATGATACCACTTTGATGGCTGAAAGCGAGGAGGAGTTGAGGAGCCTTATGATGAAGGTGAAAGAAGAAAGTGCAAAAGCTGGGTTGCAGGTAAACCTCAAAAAAACCAAGATTATGGCAACGAGCTTGATTGATGACTGGCAAATAGAGGGAGAAAAAGTGGAGGCAGTGACAGACTTTGTATTTCTAGGCGCAAAGATTACTGCAGACGCTGACTGCAGCCAGGAAATCTGAAGACGTCTACTTCTTGGGAGGAGAGCAATGGCAAATCTTGATAAAATAGTTAAGAGCAGAGACATCACACTGACAACAAAGGTCCGCATAGTTAAAGCAATGGTATTCCCTTTAGTAACCTATGGCTGCGAGAGCTGGACCATAAGGAAGGCTGAGCAAAGGAAGATAGATGCTTTTGAACTGTGGTGTTGGAGGAAAATTCTGAGAGTGCCTTGGACTGCAAGAAGATCAAACCAGTCCATACTCCAGGAAATCAAGCCAGACTGCTCACTTGAGGGAATGATATTAAAAGCAAAACTGAAGTACTTTGGCCACATAATGAGAAGACAGGATACCCTGGAGAAGAAGCTGATGCTAGGGAAAGTGGAAGGCAAAAGGAAGAGGGGCCGACCAAGGGCAAGATGGATGGATGGTATTCTGCAGGTGACGGACTCAACCATTGGGGAGCTGAGGATGGTGACGGCCGACAGAGGGCTCTGGCGTGGACTGGTCCATGAAGTCACGAAGAGTCGGAAATGACTGAACGAATAAACAACAACAAAATCTTTACAACACTGGATAGGAAGACATATTCTGATGTATAAATGAATTACTCTAAGTCTAGAACTAGACTCTGCAAAGCAGTAGCATGCATCATCAACTGAGGATGCCAAACCAGGAGGTATGTCTTTTCTCATAGCTTAACCGATTAACTATGAACCATCATCCTATGCTTGCAGGAAGAATCTTGCAATGCTGTCTTGCTGTGATGGAGAGGGGGGTTCCTGGGAGAGATGAACAAAGAAGGTGTAGAGAATAAGGGAAGTGACCTTGACAGAAATATGCAAGAATAGTTACCTAGGCAAAGGAGGCTGAAACAGTCTTTAAGTTCTGGAAAGCAAGATAATACTTGAAAGCAGCTCAGGCAAACACCTCCCTGGTTTATTGGAGTATAAGAAGGAGGGGAGGTACACCACAATCAGAGTAGCAAGTTTCTGTTGTTATAACCAATCTCTACAAAGTGTGGTATTGGTCTTCCTGCGGAGTTGATTTTCTGGTCTGATTCACCTAGTATGGCTAACAGAATGCCAAAGAACTACAAGCAGGGTTACCCAAGGCATGAAGGTCATCCCAGCTGCCCAGCTAAAACAAGCAGGTGCCAATATTGGGCGACAGCGGTATAGGAAGATGCTGAAGGTAGATGATCACTTTAGTGACAATGGCAAAGGCATCATCTCATACTGCGTGGGAGAAAGCAATGATCAATCATTCCTGTAAAGATGTAAATAGACACAGAAAAACAAGGAAAGACTTCTAAAAGATCTCTGAATTCAGAAGAAGATTCCAATCTCGAATTGGCATGCTAAAGGACACCAATTGATAGGTAGTAACTTATTCAAAGAAAATCACACAAAGATAATAGGAATATACTAAATTCTGTGCAGTGGAGATGCCAAAATCCAAGAAAACTAAGAAGATATACTTACAAGAACCTCTAGTACTAGAAATGAAGTTAGATCAGCACTCCAGTCATTATCAACCTGGAAAGCTCCAGGAATTGATGGAGTATCTACAGAAATATGGCAAGCAATAGAAGAAGAATCAGTAAAGGTTCCAACCAAACTATGCCAGCAAATCTGGAGAATGACACAGTGGCCAACAGATTGGAAGAGGTCAGTACCAAAGAAAGGGGAGTGCAAACTATCATACAATATCCTTAATTTCACATACAAACAAAATAATACTTATTTTGATCATCCAATGTAGATTAGAGCCTTACGTGGAAAGGGAGATGCCAGATGCTCCAAATGGTTTTAGAAAAGTCCAAGGAACATGAGACATTATTGCTGATGCATGCTGCATAATTGAGAATGTCAAAGAATACCAAAAATGAATCAATATCTGCTTGTCCTGACTTTGAGTGAAGGAACACGCTGAGACTTGTGTTCTAGTGTTTTATTGTTCTACTCTGCTAGACAGAATCCAGCTAAACTAAAATGAATTAGTGATGCTCAGAGAAAAGGCCCAAGAAACTAGGGCGGGGCGTTCTTTAGCCTCTTGGGAGGAAAGCAAAGTGATTCAGTACTGTGCATGCATTTATCCCCCTGGAGGAGCCCCCTCCTTCTTCACCAGTTATCTCCCTGACACTGCTTCATTGATTGTGGAAGGGCCTTCAATTGTCTTAACCATGTCAAGCTGTGGAATGTCCTTAAAAAATGAGAATCCAAGAACAATGTCCACATGTAAAACTGATACACAGGATATGAAGCCACAGTCTGGACAGAACACTGAGAAACAGACTGGTTCCAGGTCAGCAAAGAGTGAGACAAGGGTATATACTCTCCTTTTATTTATTCAAACTATATGCTCAATATATATTGAGGGAAGCTGGATTGTGTCCTGACTAAGAGTGAAGAACCACGCTGAGACAAAGTGTAGAAAAAAGTGTAGAAGCTCTAGTGTTTATTGTTCTACTCTGCTAGACAGAATCCAGCTAAACTGAAATGAATTAGCCAACGCTAAGGGAAAAAGCCCATAATACTAAGGCGGTGCTTTCTTGACTCTTTTAGGAGGGAACCAAAGAGACTCCATACTGCGCATGCATTTATCTCCCTGGATAGGGCCCCCTCCTTCTCCACCACCTATCTCCCTGACAGATTGCTAGAAGATGAGTGTGGTTTTGAAATCAGAGGAAGAAATATCAATAGCCAGCACTATGCTGACACTACTCTGATAGTTGAAAATGCAAATGACCTGCAAGCTCTAGAAGTGAAAGTCAAGGAGCACAGTGAAAAAAAAATCTTAAGATTCAATATAAATGAGGCTAAATTAATGACAACAGGTAAAACAACCAGCCTTAGAATTCATAATGAAGATACGAAATGGTGGATGGCTTCTGCCTTTTAGGATCAACTAGCAACAGTAAAAGAACCAGCAGTCAATACACCACAGACTAGCACTTGGTGGAATAGCAATGAAGGCTTTGGAAAAGATATTCAGATGCCGGGATTTTCCATACCTACAAAGATTAGAATTGTGCAGGCAATTGTTTTCCCTGTGACACTCTATGGACTTTGAAGAAGCAGGATAGAAAGAATATTGACAGTTTTAAACTTGGATAGCCAAGAAAACAAATAAATGGATCATCGGACAAATGAACCCAGAGTTCTCATTCAAGGCACAAGTGACCAGGCTCAAATTATCATACTTTGAACACATTATGTGAAGACCTAGCTCTCTAGAGAAGGCTCTAATGCTGGGAAAAGTGGAAGGAAAGAGAAGAAAAGAATGATCAGCGGCAAAGTACTATAGATGGACTTTAATTTATAGTGGCAAACCTGTTAGAAAACCTGAAGGGCCAGATTGAGGCAGATCATCCTGGAGAAGGTCTATTGGGTTACTAAGAGTGATACTGACTTGATGACTCATAATCTATCAATGATCATCATCCTATAAGAAATAAGTCTTGATTCTCTGCCTCCCAGGAAGATTCTAAAACTTCTAAACACATCTCAACTAATTCAGTAACTGATAAAATCCATGGTAGACAATGCTTTTATTGCTTAACGTAAAAATGACAATCCACAGATTTAACATACTGTTTGTAAATTGCCTCAAATCCTGATTACCAATCAACTACGTAGTTCAAGACTGTCCAGTCTCTGTATCATCATGACAGCTGGCTAAAAGGCTGCCAGCTCAGTTCAGATAGATCTGAGCATATTTACAAAATAAACGAACCTGTAGATAAGCCACATATCAAGAGCTACAGCTTAGTGCCCTCTTAATCTCCTCTTGCTGTCTTGCAGAAACATGGTGTTTTAAATGACTATCCCTTCTTGAGAAAAAAACTGTGATTCCATCTTTGATTTATTGATCATTAAGAATCAAGAGCTCAGCCATTTTTTTCTTGGTTTTAAGCAAATCCAAAAGACAGCCATACCATGTTTCAACTACTGACCAGGGCTGCTTCAAGTTGTAGTTCAGAAACTTTTTCACTTTTCTTTGTTTTCTTCTTGCATTAGTCAGATGACTTATCCTATACAATCAGGGATCACATATTAAATAAGGTAACCATTGGGCTAAGATGACAATGGTATAATTAGATATCACTATAAAAAACATTCTAATCTGATGGTGTCTTTGAGGTTGTCTGAAAGCAATTAGGAGATGGATTAAATTATGGAAATGAATAAGCCTCATTTTTAGGAGGAGCCCCCAAAAAACTAATGGAAAGAGGACTCATGTTTTTACACTCTACATAACATAGGAAGCAATTAATTGTTTCAACCAAAACTTGGTCTTCAGAATGGAATATTGACTGAAGTTAAACTAATTATTATTATGGCTGGTCGCACAGTCAGCCAGATGTTTAGACTGGATTTGGCATTTTTGTCCACCTATCGAGTCCTTCCCAAGGACCTGGAATAGGCAGATGTTGTTGTCTAGGATGTAATCAAATCCTGATTAGCAATCAACTATGTAGTTCAAGACTGTCCAGTCTCTGTATCATCATGACAGCTGGATAAACATCTACCAGCTCAGTTCAGATACAGTAGATCTGACCATGTTTACAAAATAAACGAACCTGTAGATAAGCCAGATATCAAGAGCTACAGCTTAGTGCCCTCTTAATCTAATCTCTTAAGAATTGTGCAGGATGTAAGCTGTTCCAAGTAAAGCTGTCTTTACCTCAGATATTGAGCTCAGATATTACCTCAGATATTGAGGTAAAGCTGTCTTTACCTCAGATATGCAATTGACTGATGGTGATTTTGTCAATGCCGATGGTGTTCAAGTGGTGCGGCCAGATTTTTTGGAATTGCACCCAAGGCATCTATTACTATTGGTATTATCTTTGCTTTCTTTTGCCACAGTCTTTCTACTTCTATTTGAAGGTCTTTATAGTTTGTGATTGTCTCCAGTCCTTTCTCTTCTATTCTGGTGTCCCCAGGTATTGCAGTGTCCACTATCCAGACTTTTTTGTCTTTCTTATCAACAGTTGTTAAGTCTGGGGTGTTGTGTGGCAGATGCTTGTCTGTTTGAATTCTAAAGTCCCAGAGCACTTTAGCTTCTTCATTTTCTATTACTTTGTCTATTTGGTCCCACCAGTTCTTGCTTGCAGACAAGTGGTATTCCTTGCAGATATTCCAATGCACCATTGTTGCTACTACTTTGTCATGCCGTTGTTTGTAGTCACTCTGTGCAATCTTCTTGCAGCAGCTAACTGGGTGGTCCACTGTTTCACTGCTGCAAGAAGATTGCAGAAGAAGAAGACGACTGAAGTTAAACTTATTATTATTATTATTATTATTATTATTATTATTATTATTATTATTCACAAAGTGAAATCACAGCTGCCAGTTCTTTAGCTGGTGTTGGCCTTCATTCGCATCAGATTTTTCCCAAGAACCTAGGATATTGTAATGTATCAACGTAGAATACGTGCAGATCCAAGCAGTGTGGCCTTTTGTAATTGACAGATAGAAAATCTGCGCATTGACAACATTTCCAAGTCCCAGCTAAGGTTTTTTGGAATGGCTCCCAGTGTGCCAATAACCACTGGGACCATCACTGCAGGTTTATGCCATAATTTTTCAACTTCAATTTTCAGATCTTGATACTTTGCTATCTTCTCCAATTCTTTGTCTTCTATTCTACTATCCCCTGGTATTGCCACATCAATTATCCATGCATTCGTCTTTCCAACCAGAGTTAAATCTGGTGTGTTATGTGTCAAGACTTTATTAGTTTGTATTCAGAAATCCCACAATATTTTAACCTGCTCATTTTCGACTACTTTTTCAACTATATGTTCCCACCAATTTTTCATTACTGGCACATAATTTTTACAGATGTTCCAGTGAATCATTTTGATGACTGTGTTATGTCATTGTTTATAGTCAGTTTGTGCAATCTTCTTGCACGAGCTGAGTATATGATTTACTGTTTCTTCTGCTTCTTTGCACAATCTGCGCTTTGAATCATTTGATGATTTTTTTCAATTCTGGCCTAGATGGCATTAGTTCAAATAGCTCTTGAGCAGCCAAAATCAAGCCTTCAATTTCTTTTTTTAATGTTCCAGTTGTAAGCCATTGCCAGGTTTTATCTTTATCCACTTTCCCCTCAATCTTTTGTAGAAATTGACCATGTAATGCTTTTCCTTGCCAGCATTCTGTTCATGTTTTTATTACATTATTTCGATATTCACATTTGTTTCCTGTACATTCGTTTCAATTTTTAATTTGTATCAGTGCTTGTTCTTGACGATGATGATGATGATGATGATGATGATGATTTAACAAATGCAACCAAGTCTTCCAACCAAGTTTTCCCTTTCTCACGTTTTGAGCTTCATCCTTTCTGTTTCTGGCTTCTATCAGTTGTTTTCTGGCACCTGAGCACTTCATTCCAAGTCATGCAAATTTGGCCTTTGCTTTGTTCCATTATGCAGCATCATAAACATGCAATACTTGAAACAGCTATGAATTGTACTATATCTTTAATTCAACCACATGAAGATTCTGTCAACAAACATGCCATCACCTTACCAAGCTCTTGCTCTAATGCTGTTGAAATATCTATCACTTCAAATGGCCCCCTAGAGACTTGTGTATTGCTTTGACTGTCATCTCTTTTTTATATAGACATTCTGGAGAAGGAGGACTTCCCCTCCAGGAATCCTCCACAGCCAAATGCACTTCTTTTATTTTTGACAGACCTGTTGTCACATATAAGTAAGCAGTGATTTCCCTCAACTGTTATTCTCTACGAGCTAACATTCAGGAACAGATGGGCCAGCACTGACTTTCACTCACAAAATTGTTAATGAGCTATCCTGAGAAATATTCTACAAGACAAAGTAGTTTTTTTAAAAAAAATTATTAAAAAATTGCAGGAAGGATCTTGCAGTTGGCTTCTACTTTTCTTCATCATTAATTATGCAATGTTATCTGCATTAATATGCTTAGATTCCATTCTGGTAATAATGCCCACAAAATGCAATGGGAGGACAGAAACTCTTCCTGTTACAGGATGGCCCTGCACTTGACAGAAGTAACAGTACTAACTGTTCCTTCTGCAAATGAGAGGATGGGATGAATCGAAGATAATTGGGAGTGTCAGCATGCCTTACTGGATACTAGTCCATGTCACATTCATCTGCCATCTGAGATAATGACAGACAAACATAAAAGTGTCTCCTCTCTGATGGCATCCACTAAGTGAAACTGCCCTGGGAAACTCAGCTGTCTTCCACATTACTTCCAGCAGTGCTTAAAGACAGTTTCTTTTTAAAAAGCCTTGCATTTTCCTGCCATATCCCCCACCCTCAATCTTTTACTCATTCTTGGCTCTTTTCATCGTACAGTATTGCTGCATTTTGCATGTTTGTTGATTTGTATATTGTTTTGGAACTGCTATCGTATGTTGTATCAAATCATTATATTATTTTCACTCTCCACAAATAAATAACAGAAGAGTGGTGATAAGCCTCTGATCACCTTAGATCTCTAAAAGTGTAAAATCTCTAAAAATGCAAACAAACAAAGAAAATGGAGGGAGAGAACTGACAGTTGTCTTGGTGATATCACAGTGTCATCATCACATCTCCTGCAGCCCTTTGTTGTTGTTTATTCGTTCAGTCGCTTCCGACTCTTCATGACTTCATGGACCAGCCCACACCAGAGCTTCCTGTCGGCCGTCACCATTCCCAGCTCCCCCACGGTTGAGTCCTTCACCTCCAGAATATCATCCATCCATCTTGCCCTTGGTCGGCCCCTCTTCCTTTTGCCTTCCACTTTCCCTAGCATCAGCTTCTTCTCCAGGGTATCCTGTCTTCTCATTATGTGGCCAAAGTACTTCAGTTTTGCCTTTAATATCATTCCCTCAAGTGAGCAGTCTGGCTTTATTTCCTGGAGTATGGACTGGTTTGATCTTCTTGCAGTCCAAGGCACTCTCAGAATTTTCCTCCAACACCACAGTTCAAAAGCATCTATCTTCCTTCGCTCAGCCTTCCTTATGGTCCAGCAGCCCTTAGAGCTCAAGTAATTGCTTTAACAATATTTCCATAAAATAGTTGCCCACTCCTGCGTTAAACACAGTCAAATGCCTTGGAAGGCAAGGGCTGTTCTTCATTAGAGGCTTTTGAGCAGAGATAGAGCAACAGGTTACTTCCATTGTTGGATTAGATGATCTTTTTATCTCCGTGATTCTAGAAAATCATACATATCTTTTGTTAATGATGGCATTAGCCCTAGTCATAATATCAGGGAGAGGTAATCGGTTTCAGCAGCAGCAAAGCCAGTAGCTCTGATGATTCCTAAAATGGATGAAACCAGTCACATACTGCCTGCCTCCTGGTGGTCAATGTAACTGAAAACACCACACAGGATATACACTGTGTAAAACCAGAGTAATTTCCTCCCCTCCAAGAGGAGGGGTGGAATTCATGTAAAACCTCATACACAGGGATATGATCTAATGTAACCTTTGTATCTCTTTGCTCTGAGAGCTTAAGGGAAGGTAGACTGCATATACCATTCTGATAGATTCTACGTATTCCTTCTTGCAACACTGCTGAGCACCAGGACCTGGATAGTTCTTAAAGCTAATGCACTGTATCTAGTCATCTAAGGTCCAGGGGTCCATGAATTCAACTCCCAGGAGAGGGTTTGAAGGCCATAGAGTAAGTTCTGGCTATGTATATCTAACAGTTCCTAATAAATCTGCCATTTACTGCTTCCTGGTGGTCAATATAACAAAGGACAATGAAGGGTGGGGCTGGGGGTAGAAACTTGATGCTACAGAGACACAGGACTCATTTTCCCAAAGTGCAGTGAAAATGTTCCCAATGGAATTTCTCTGTGTTTCAGACTTGCATAGCTTCATCTAGCAGGAAGGGAGGGAACCGCCCAGGGTCCCTCCTTGAGAGGGAGATGGGCGGGATATAAATATGATAAATAAATAAAATAAATAAACAGCAATGCAGATCCAAAGGGCAAAAGATCTAAGGCTGATGCATTCTCTTGGTGATCTACAGACACACTCACTATGGATGAGTATCTCTTAAAAAAGGATATAGGTTTTTCCCTTTCACAGTTGAGCCTGTTTATTTTCATTCTACAAAGAGACAAATTTGCCAGCTTAAATAGTGTCTGTATAGCGTGACCAGGAGAGATGGGGGAAGGAAGAGAAAAAGCACTAATAGGCAGGTTTGTCCCTTTTGATGTAAATAGATATATAGAGATAATGTAAATTGCTGATATTAAGTCCTCTTGCCTTTTTTATATCTTGCCTGTTATTCAGGTCTCTTTTTCTCTCCCTATTTTTGCCTGCCTTTTTCCTGTTTTCCAGTTAACTATTTTTGATGTTGGTTGATGTTTAATAATAAAAACAAGTTGTATTTTTGGCGAGCTAAACTGAGTGGCATGTGGGCTTGCTCTGCACTGACTGCTGGGTATAAACTAAAATGGAAATTACCCACAGGAATTTTCCAACAACAGCAAGGCACCTGTTATCAGTCACATAAGCATCAACATCAGAGCTGCTGTACATCGTGGCGGTTTGTAGGCAGCTAATGTTTCTCTAGCTTTAAAAGCAGAGAAGTGCACTGCTTCTTTTATTGTTGGGAATTTATTTCTAATCTGCACTGTTGGGTTTACTAGTACAATTTCCAGTACAGCAGTACTTACGATGAGAATCAGGTTGGAGGTAGTACAGAATGAATCACCTTCTTTTTTGGAAATGTAACTGTTTGTTATGCACAGCCCTGGAGACTGGCAGAGGAAAAGCATGTTTAATTGCAGTTTCTAGACTGGTAACCATGTTAAACTTAAGGTGTTTTTAAATGAGCTTTCAAATTCTGTAGCCCTATGGTATACAAGCAACACCCACTATACTTTAAAACAGGGCTTTCCAAACTTTTCAGTTGGCAACACACCAACGGCAGCACGTGAAAACCCGGAAGTGCCGCGGTGGTGGGGAGCGAAAACCCGGAAGCGCCGCCACTGCGATGCTTCTGGGTTTTTGCCCGCCACCACCGTGGCGCTTCCAGGTTTTTACACCCGGCAGTGGCAGAGGCGGTGTCCTGGTGTGCTGCACGAAAACCCGGAAGCGCTGATGGCCCACCATGCAGCAATATGAGTAGAGCAGATTTCTGGCTGCAGACTTTCCTCCTCTGACTCATGGAAGGTTATTGAGATGAGAAGATCATACAGAGCAGGCAGTTCTCCCTTTACTAATTCTTCCTTTAGTAATGGGAGGGAGAAGTACAGGATGGCCCAATATGGCTAGAAATAGTCTGGAAAATACAAAAGAAGGCTTATAACTCTGATGTGCAACTGTGTAATTGCAACTGTGTAACTGTAAGGGAGGTTTTGTATTTTCTCTTGTTTAAAGAGAAGACACCAGAACGGAAATTTGGGGAGGCATAAACTGGATTATTATTTTCAGTTCCATGGGACAATTGGCAGCCCCTGCATTTGGTTTTTGCTGTGTTTCTGTAGCCCTTCCTGTGAATGGGGAAACTGTCTATGGAAAAAGCTATCACCCATAGGAAACTCCTGAAGATAGTAGTTTTTGCATATAAAAGAGAGAAGGCGGATGATGCAAAAGGATGGCTCAAGTGCACAATCTAACACTTCTTAACACAAGCCAGTGTGACCATTCATTGTGCTGCTTGAGATTGATGGGAGTTGTCATCAGACCCATCAGAAGAGATCTAGATAGGAGAAGGCTGGTATATTTAGTGGTCTTTATTTAATGGCCAAGAAAGAACCTCAGTGTTATCAGGGCTGAAAATCCATATCTGAAAAGCTTTAAAGAGAGCTAGAGAATAGAACGCATAGTTTTATTTTATTTCTTTTTTACTACACTGCGCAATTACCTTTTCCTGTTATTGGGGTGGGGGGTCACTTTATCTTCCCCTCTCTCTATTTTTCAACTGTAGAGTTATTCTCTTTATCTTAGCTTTGTCATCCTTCTCTAAACCTTTTTGCTCCTCATCTTTTCCCACCTCCTCATCCTTTTCTACCTCAGCTTCAGCTTTTCTTCCATTTCTAATTCATGTGATTGCTCACCACCCCCTGGAGAAATAAATTCATTTGAAACTGAAGATGCTAATCTTGAAACCAGGGCCTTTTTTTCCCCATTCTGCCTTCTCTTTTCACACCCACCACCTCTTGTTCTGAAGTAATCTCCATTTTCTCAACAATAGCTGTGGCTGGCTGCTCTGTGCTTGGCATTCTGCTTTCTTAACAGCTTTTTCTTCTATTGCCTCAGCTAAAGCTTTTATTAATGCCACCACTTTTGAATTTTCTACTGTTGTGTCTGCATATTTTTACCTATCAAAACCACAATTTTTCTGTCTCCTCTCTAATCTTCTCCAGATCTGTCTTATTTTCCCCATTTCTTCCACAGCCACTTTTCCATAGAGTCTTCCCTAACTGTTTCTGTACCTTGATTTGCTATTAGTTTGCTTTCCTACTACTGCCTTCTTAATAGCAATTTCCCCTCCTCCTCTTTTTCCTCCTTCCTCTTCTTCTCCTCTTCCTCTTCCTCTTCCTCCTCCTCCCACTTGTTAGAATTCAGCAAATCAAGCATGCCTCATTAGCATATGGCTGATTGCTCTAGGAGGCAAACTCTGTGCTAGAGGAAGTTGCTTGTTGCCTCTCCCACTTCCTCTCTCTCTGATTCTTCCACTGACAGAGAAGCAGCATGTAAGCTCCCACATTCCCTTTTTAAACATAGTTTTACTTACAGTCCAGAACCAGGCAGCCATTTCTGTTTTTATCAATGTTCCTTTCTCCTCACATCCACAGCTTTTTTTTCTCTGTAACTCTCTTTTATGTACTTCCTCAGTTATTTCATGTTTTCTCTGGCCCTTTCCAAGTATTTTTTTTTCCTTCAGACTTTCTTAGTTCTTTGATTCCTGTCCTCCTTTTTCTTCAGGCTTTTCCATAGAATTCATATCCCACCACCAGCACCACATATGGTGAAACCAGTCTTTCATTACGTTGGGATAAATATATAAATAAAATCTCATTGCCGTTACTCCCAAAAGAGTTCTTATATTTGGCTTTGTACTCATGTTGACATCTTTCCTACCCATTTTTTTTTCCTTTGCCTGGAGGAGCATCTTAGATTTGGGTATGGGGACAGCATTAGATTCTGTCTCTCAGAAGAACAAACTGATTATGAAGAATTAAAATTATATTTAGCAATAACACTAACAGCTAATATAGGACATGATGTTTCTGTTTCAAGAGGTACATCAATAAAAAATCTTCCTCCTTAATTACAGATTGAATGTCTGGTCTGTCACAAGGCGTTACTCTTTTTCTTCTTGTTTATGATATAATTGCTGTCTCCTTTTCTTTTCCTGCTTTTTATCCTCTCCAAGGGACTTCTCATACTTGCACAACCAAGCAAGGGCATACCCTGGCAACCAGCGGATTCTGCAGACCCTTGCTGCTTTCCTCTGAATTATTGCAGCCCCAAAGGTCTGCTCCCTTTGGGGCATGTGTGTGATGTTGCAGCACATATAGAAAACGGGTGTGGCTTGTATCACAATGCTGTGAACCTCTTTACATCACTCTGATCTGTTGTTCTCCCATCCCCTTGCATGTCGCTGTGTCCCCATAACACTGCCTTCATCTTATCCCCAGTACCTGATGCAGTTTAAAGTTGTCCTTAGCTGTTCCAATTTTCAAACAGTGGTTTCCTATTTAAGCAGTCAACAAACTATAGCAGCTTTACCATGGCATTCTTTACTGACCATTTTGTCAGTGGTTCTATCAGGTGACCCTAATGGCTTTCCCTGTACACATCAGGTCTCCAAAATGATCCTTGGCTCAGATTCCTGGATCGCCCCAAATCATGGCTGACCCACAACTGGGACATTGTGAAGTGAAATGGGAGAGCGCCGCTCCCTCTTTGCCACGTCACAGAGTGAAGTGCCCATCAGCTGTTTTTCAGGTTGCTTTTGAAGATAGGTTTAGTGCTCTTCCAGAAGCATTAAAGCTGTGCTCTTTTGAACATGAGTTGAAAACTCTTTTGGAAGAGTGACAAACCCATGCTCAGAAAAATCCAAACACATGACATTTGTAGTGGGGTGGTACAGCAGAGAGAGTTGACGCTTGCACAACTCCCCCATCCCCACACCCCACATGCCTGTCAGTTACTGTTCAGGCTATTTGGGTGCAGCTCCTTTATGAGGCATGACTTGGTATTTACACCAGCTTCTCACAGGTTGAGCCTATTCAGACCAAGTTTCTGAGAAATATTCTTCAGGTGCATCAATGGGTGCCTTATGCTGTTCTTGGTATGGAAGTAAGACTACTTAAAGTTGAAGCCAGCACATGGACTAGCATCTTTGAATTTTATTTTGATTTATTTAGTTCGTTTCTGAAAATTATAAACCACCCACTAGCCAAAGCTCTCTGGGCAGTTTACAATAAAACATGCTAAAAAATACAATTCAAGTTCAAACTTATATCATAAAATAAAATAAAATACAAAATAAAGACACCATACAAACTAGGCAGTAGCAAGGTGGTCTTTCAAAATCTAAAACAATACAAATCAAAATATGATTGACATTCAATTAAAATTGCAATCAAAAAGCCTGGGAAAATTAGGCTGGGAAAAAGGACTTCACCTGGCACCCCAATGATGCTAATGTGGATGCCAATTAAGCCTCTCTGAGGAAGGCAATCCATAGGTCTGGGTAGGTACATATAGGAGGAAGCACTCCTTCAAGTAACCTTTAATTATAGTTAAAGCTTTCCATTCTCCTTGTAGACTTAGCTCTATTTGTGTTAGCGGATCCCTTTATCTCAAAATAAAAGAAAAGGCTGGAAGAGAAGCTGCATTATTATGGCTTCCTTCCTATTCATGCTTTAATAACAATGGGTTACAACTCCACCTGGAAGAACCTCAGCAGCAAATATATGACACAGAGCATCAGACTGAAAACAATCTAATCCTCGCTGATGTTTTCTAAGGCCATAGCTTTCCAAACTGTGTGTCGCGACACACTACTGTGTCACCAGCAGTGTTTGGGTGTGTCGCCAGATGACCCAGAAGTGCTGATTGGGGGGAGCCAGAAGAAGAGGCACCCCCACCAATCTGCGTGCCCCTGAAGGAGGGAGAGAGGCGCTCCCCAAGGTGCCCTTTCAAAACTCAATTCCGTGCAGCCAGCAGGACGCCGAGGGAAGGAATGGCGATTAAAGCGTTTGCCTGGCGAGGGAGGCGGTGGACCGGGAGCCCCAGGCACCCCGCGCCTCCAGCTGCATCCCGGGGGTGAGAGGCGCGGCCTCCGGCCAGCCAAACACATTGCCCAGCGGAGAGGCTTCTGCCCGCGCAGCATCGCGTGAGCCCCTGAACCCAAATCAGTCAACATCGAACCTTCTTTTCCATTTCAGGAGCAGCAGGCAGGTGAAGCTAAATCACAACAACAGGCTTTAATCGCCATTCCTTCCCTCGGTGTCCTGCTGGCTGCACAGAATTGTGTTTTGAAAGGGCATCTTGGGGAGCACCTCTCCCCCTCCTTCAGGGACTTCAGATCGGGGACTTTTTTGCAAACGTCCCGAAACCCCAGGTGTTCTTTGGAGGGCACCGCTTCTTCTTGCAGCACCCCAGGACCAGGAACCATCCCCTCCCCCCATAAATATTATTTGGATATGCAAGGTAAATGCAGGGTGGGGTTTTCAGGCGGGAGCCAGTCACGGGGGGCAGGGGGCAGGGTTTTCTGGCGGGAGCCAATTGCAGCGGTGGGGGCGGGGTTTTCTGGCGGGAGCCAATCGTGTGGGATGGGGGCAGGGTTTTCTGGCAGGAGCCAATCACGTGGGCCGGCGGGCGGGGAGTCCTGTTATTACTGTGTCGCAAAATGATGCATGTCTAAAAGGTGTGTCACCAACATGAAAAGTTTGGAAAGCTCTGTCTTAGGCCATCAAGTCACTAGCCATAAGCCTGCCATATACCTCAATCTGAGTACAATGCTAGACCACAATTCCTAAGAGCTCTGATGCTTGCAGGCTGCAATACCTTGCAAACTGCAGCCCACTACAATGAATGCCTTTGTCACTGTAAGTCAGGAGCCCTTGAAACAACAGCCTATGTGTTTCTTCACTCTCAGTCTTATCAAGATCTGCGACATAAATAGGTAAAACCTTTAGTGACTCAAAAGCCAGGCTGTACTGACTCTTGTTATCCTAACTATCTTTTAGCTGTATCTAAAGAAATATGGCAAGCAACAGAAGAATCAGGAAAAGTTCTAACCAAGCTACACCAGCAAATCTGGAGAACAACACATGGCCAACAGATTGGAAAAGGTCAATCTGCACACCAATAACAAAGAAAGGAAACTACACAGAGTGTGCAAACTATTGTACAATACCCTTAATTTCTATTCTATTCTATTCCATTCTATTCATTTTTTAAAAATATCTTTATTTCCATCTTATTTCTATGTTGTTTTATGTTATTTAAGGCTAATCAACAAGCCAAATAACATAATTTCAAGACTACCTGAGATGATTCGAACTTGGATCTCCGAACCAAGGCTCAGCTTGGAAGCTTGGCAAGTAAAGAGTCTCTTCATCCCCTTTAATCAGGGAGCTTAACCCCAGGCTGGGAGATGTGGTAGTTGAAGGGAGGGCAAGTTCTAATAGATGATGGTTAAATCTTCAGGCCTATCTATCTGCCAAAGCCCACCCCAATCACAGCAGGGCTGGGAATGCTGGGTAGTTTTTCTGCTGGCTGTTGACAGACCTCCCTACCTGAACAGTAAGGATGCCATTCTCCAGCTGGAACTGGAGACAATTGTCAATTGGGGCTGGCAATGGGGAACAGCAAAATCTATACTGCTGTAGTTTTCTACAGGCTAAAAGGAGGGAGTGGAACACATTAACCGAGCCATGGAAAAGACCTCTAACCACCAACAGGTTTCCTCTGTTACTCTCCAAGTTCCCTTAACTTAGAAACAAGTGTTTGGTTAACCCTTTCCTTTGGCTCTAGCAGAACAACAACTTTCATTTCATCACAGTTGGCCCCGCTGTTGAACTGCTCTTATTGTTAGGAATATTTTTCTCACATTCATTCAAAACCCACTTTCTTGTAAATTAAATCTATTATTCCATGCCTTGCATTCTGGAGTGATAAAGGAAAAAGTCTTGGTCTTTTCTAGGTGACATCCTTTCAGGTATTTGAAAAATGCTACAACATTTTTCTTCTCAAGGCTGCCCTTTCCTGGTTACTTCAATTTCTCTTCTTAGTTTTAGTTTCTAGTCTCTTGATTATCCCCAATGCCCTTCTCTGAACCTGTTCCAGTTCTAAGAGGAGTGCCCAAAACTGAATACAATGTTTGAAATGGGATTTGACCACTGTAAAACAGAGTGGAATGATTACTTCCCAGGATTTAACTATTCTTCTATTGATACAGTCCGAAACTGCATTTCATTCTTCAGCAGCCATATCACCCTGCCAATCCTGTGTGGTTTGTAATCCAGCAGGATTCCACCTCTTCCTCACAGGAATTACCACTAAACTAGCTAGCTCCCATTCTACACCTGGTCATTTGACTTCTGTTTCCTAAGTGCGTAACTTTGCATCTGTCTCTATTGCGTTTCATTCTGTCATTTCCAGCCCATGTTGTTAACCTCTCGATATTATTTTGAATTTCATTTTTGTCTATTAGGGTGTTAGCTCTCCTCCTCAGCTTTGGGTCATCTGCAAATTTAATAACCACTTTCTTTACCTCCTCATCCAACTCATTAATAAAAATGTAGAATACGGTTCTCAGGACTGAACCTTAGGGCACCTCACTCAGTATTTCACGCTAGTTGAATAGGAACCACTAACAAGTACTCTTTGAATATGATTTCAAGCCAGCTATCTGGCCACTTAATTGTCATGCCCTCTAGCCCATATCATTCATCAGAAAACCATGGAGCATTTTCTTAGTGCTTTCTTGACATCAAGATATACAGTGTTACCTGTAAAGCATTCCCACAATCCTGGCAATATTCCACACTTGGGAGAAAATGACATTGAATTCAAAGAAAGTAATTTTTACCTAGACATGTAAATCATGTAGGCTGCAAGTCTTCAGCTTCTTCTCCTTTTTTAATTAGTCACAGGAGGAAAATGAGCTATGCAGAACACTGAAGCCTCAGCTCCAATCCCTGAAAATATACTTTAGGTTTTACCCATGTACCTTCATTTATATTCTTTATGATCATGAGGGCTAGAAACTTGTGTTTCCAGGGAAATAAACTTGGTTCATTTCTGTGCTTAATATTACCATATTTTCCTCTTCTATGAAACTGCAACTGATATAACGTTCTATGCAGGTCTTGGTAACACAAAGCATCCACACCATTCCTAAACAACATCCGTGCCTCTCTCCCATAGTTCCTATCTTTGAAAACCTTAAATGAACCAAATCTCAAGAAATTGGCAAATCTCATGAAATGTTGGTGATCTTACATATGACTTCAAAGGGTTTGTCAACATTCTCATATGAGATCTTGGTGAGATCGCTGGAATCTCAGAGGATGGTTTTGTGGTATTCTTTTTTTAAAAAAAAAATCTGGTATATAACCCCTTGCAGCATAGTATCTAAACTCATGCCCCATGTAAATCAGCAAACCATTCCATTCCCCCACCATGCAAGCTAACAATGACTGTTACTCAGGACAAACTCTTCCTTCATATAGTAAGTGACCTACTTGGGTATTTCTTATCCCTCCAATTTGGGTAGAAGTGCAAAATAATGAGTTGGCTCCATGTGCTGGCCTTTTTACCTTCAGAATGGACTTCTAAATCAAGCCCAGAGAGCAGTGACTGAAAATCGTTTGGGGGCTGTCTACTCAAAAGGTCACAGAAAGAAATAGTGTAAGATAATTTTGCTATAGTTTATAGTGGTGCAGTCTCCATCACAAGGGGGACCACAAGAAAAAGTGCCATTTAATTCAATTGGCCCAGGATCTTCAGGGTCTAGGGAGACAATGGGAATAAAGGAAACTGTCTTTGAGAGAAATGACTCAAGAAAAATATAGACAACAGTGGTGTATAAAGGTATTCAGGATTGGGAAGTTTGTAGCAGTTCTCAAAATAAAAAGGGCACATCCTTGAGGG
Organism: Charina bottae; assembly: GCA_023362775.1. NCBI lineage: Eukaryota > Metazoa > Chordata > Lepidosauria > Squamata > Charinaidae > Charina > Charina bottae. The sequence continues at coordinate 147,874,638 of JALMGJ010000002.1, read as the reverse complement.
TCTGCCAGAAAGGTTTCAATTTGCTGCTGGATGGAATATTATCAGATAAACTTTTTTCATTATGGTCCAGAGACGTGTGCATGGACGTCAGGGCTGCACTGAAAACAATTTACCCTAAGAATTATTACCTATGGACTTTTCCTTTAATTGCCCCATTCTTCCAAAGACTCATTGATTTTATTATTACTATTGTTAACATTTATAGAGTGTGATTAACATATATATATATATAATCCCATAGAAGAATGCTTAGGAAGATTCAGTCTAATAGCACTGTAAATTGGGACAGCAAGTGAAACAACAGTATATTTCTAGTTAATTGTGTGCTGCAGTATTTGTATTCTGAGTCTGACCTCTAAGTGAGGTTACAGAGTAAATGAGCAATCCTAATCTTGCCAATTTATTATGTTGTTATGGAAGGAAGCCTTCAACATGACAAGGAGATAATGAAGTATAATTTGCATTACTTCAGTGGTCAACACATTTGATTGTTGATAAGGAGGATAAGGAATATATTGGTCAGATGTCTGAACCAGATTTTTAAATAGTTCAATAGCTGGAAAATGTTGGGTGGGCCCAATCCCCAGCAGGAGGGCACAAATACCTCTGAGTTAAGGTAATAACTTATTTCAGGATTAGTCCTCTCTACTGCACCATCCAGGCAGAACCAGGAAGAAGCCATGCCCAAGACCCACAGCTAACAGTGTCCTTCCTGCTGCCACAGTGAGCCAGAGACATTAGCAACCTCGCTCAATCCATCATTAATAATCTTGTGGCCTGTGATGGATGATGACATCATTGGAAGCACACCACATGCCACACCGCCTTCCTTCATCTGCTGTATCACAGCCAAAGACACCAACAGTAACAACCACCTTTCCCCTCTCTCTGGCTCTCTGCCATCTTTCCTGCCCCAAAGAAGGGGCACAAATAAAGGATAAAACTAGTTGTTTCTTTCCCTTTTTTTGCATGGCTCCCTGTTACCTCAAAGCACAGTTTAAAGGAGTTCCTCCATTCTTGCCTTTCTTCAGGGGCAAAGAAGAAATTGAGAGTTGACTATTTATTGTTTGCTGTTTGATTCCATCTCCTCACCAGATAGCTTCAAAATAGAAATGTCGGTGTTAAGTATCAAAATCATGCTTAATGTCATGCATAATTTAGGCATCCCTAGCAGCACCAAAAGCATTAAACAAAATGTTCTCTCCCTAACCCCTAAGCAAGTCATGTGCTGACAGAAATGTGTGCAGTTTGGGTGAATGCTAAATTAAGGCAAAATGGTGAAGGATTCTTGCCATCAACCAGCAATAGGATTTAGGCAACAGGATGATATCTGGATCTAAATCTGGCTTTTGTTCCAGTGGAAACCTTGAGGGATTGCCAATAATTCCAGCATATTTAGGAGAATATTTCAGGAGTCTTCCCGAGAGAGTGATTCCATTAATTCAGGGCTTTCCAAAGTGCTGCCGCTGGCGACACACCAGCGGCAGCGGCGGCGTGCGCGCGCACGGTGACAGTGCGGGGGGGCATGCGGCAGCGCGCACATGCATGGCGGCCGCCATGCACGCGCACGCCGCCACTTCCGGGTGGTGTGGTGACACACCACGCTGTGTGTGGCGACACACTTTTGTGTCTCGACACACAGTTTGGAAAGCTCTGCATTAATTGCTTGGGAGTGTTACTTGACACATATTCCTATCCTCAAATCACAGGGTGCCTTAGCTGAGCCATTTTCCCCCATCCACTCATGATCATGATGAAAAGCTCCTCAGCAGATTTGCCAGTGTTCCTCACATAACGTTTCTCTGCAAAGTTCACAGTATTTTCAGAAAGAGATCTGTCTACTTTAATATGAATATGCATCTGATCCCTCTCAGGCTTTACCTTAATCACAATTAAAGAGCGGAGTTATTTTATAAATAATTCCTGTCACTGATGGAGCAGTATCATCCCAGAGGGGTACCAGATTTCCACATTTCCAATGCATTACAAAGCTAATGTAAGAAGGATTTGCGACAATTAAGAGAAAGGATTAGGAAGGATATGTGTAAAAGTGTTTGACTAATAGAGAACCACAGTTCCCTCTCTGCTGTTTTTCAGTCATATAGCAATTTTGTTCATTTCTTGTTATTTAGGTTAACTCTATTGTAATATGTAAGAGGGGTCCCCAATCTTTTTGGACCTGTTGACACATTTGGAATTCTGATATCATGTTGGGGCAGTGTCACAAACCGGTTGCCATGGTGATTATGTGTCACAAAATTATTACCATGATGGCCAATTACAAAACATACACCAGAAGGCAAACAAAGCACTGGGCTTAATTTTCTAAGAATGTCCCTCATCCACTAGCATTGTTGGAAAAAGAGGATATACTTGAGGCTGGTGCTTTCCTTTCTAATATTCTACCTTCCTATTATTTTTTTTAATAAAATTGATAGGGCAAGAAGTTAGATGGGGGTCAAGGAACATGTTGATGAGCACATTATCACCCTGAAACCTAATTTTGGAGGCCCAGATTATATCAGCACTTACCCAGAAGAAATTTTAATTAGCTTTCATTACAAACTTAAAGGAAAAGTTCAAATTTAAATAATATATTTGAATGTAGAACATTGCCAAGGCACTGAATTCTATGCAGTACAATCCGATGCAAGTCTATTCAGGAGATTTTTAAATTAATTTTATTTTTTTATAAGAATTTCATTAAGTTTAAAGCAAAGATAAAAACTACAAAAAGAAAAAAAACTACAAAAAGAAAAAAACTGAAAAGGTGTAGAAACACAAGAAGAAAGTTTTTTTAAAGATTACATAAAGAGTTGACTTCCGACTTTAAACAGCAAGAATATACAGCAATTTCCATAATCAATCCCTTACTCTATATCAAACCAAAATCACATTATTTCTATAAATCATTCCATTAGCACATTATAAAAATCACTAAATACAATTGCTCCCTCCCCTTATATTAAAAGAAAAAGAAAATATATAAACCTCCTAAACAACTTCCCCCCAAAAAACACTTATTTAATTATTTCCTTCCTACCACTATTCTATACATTTCTGTCCACTATAATAAGAATCAAACTAAAAATCATATAAATTTTCTGCCCTTCTAATTAATACTACTAGAGTTATAACAATCTTAATCATATTAAACCTAAAACCAAGCATTTATTATTTACCTTATTAATCTTAATCAAAATCCTTACAGAAGAATGACATCAAACATACCTTAAAAGCAATCCAGATAAACATTCTCAAACCTTCTAAAAAACATATAAATTTTCTGCTCTTATAATTAATAATACTACAATTATTACCATCTTGATCAAATTAGACCTAAAACCAAACATTTATTATTTACCTTATTAACCTTAATCCAAATCATTAAAGAAAAATAACATCAAACAAGCGTTAAAAGCAATCCAAATAAACATTTTCAAACCCTTACCCCACTTCAAAATAAACCAAAGCATTCACATATTTCCACAGTACACACAGGGCATTTTTCACAAAAAGATCAAACATCCCAACTGCCGCCCTTAAATACTCCAACTTCTCAGCAAAAAACCTCCCATAGATAACAACCCCTTCCTTTCCGTAACATTCCATCAGAACAGCAACTTCACTGATAGTTTGCAATTTGATCTGTCCCTTTAAATTCTTCAAGTCAACCATCCAGCCGACATCTGGCATTTCAACAAAAATCTCGCTGTTAATTTATTTATATTATTAATTTATTTTATTTTTATCCCACCTTAATTATTTTTTATAAATAACTCAAGGCGGTTAATAGAAACATTTGTACCATTGTTAAGGTCTTCAAGGTTTCCTTCCACAACATCCGCAGCCAGATGCCACATTTCAAAGCTGATATTTTCTACAATGTCCCAAATATCTTGTATAATAGCTTGACAAGAATCGGAAAGAATCTGTTTGAGGTCTCAATGGAGCTCTGAGAAATTCTGCCTGAAATCTTCCATGTCTCACGCAGTAAATTATGGCACCCCCTAAGTATTTAACCAGGGAAAGTAAAAGTATAATGGAAAGTTTCCAGAACTGTTTACATAAGTGAAGGGCTGATAACACATATTCACATTCATAACGCAGTTCCCCAGGGAAAAATAGCAGCAGAAAACTGAAGAGTCAAAAAACAGCAGATTCAACGTGTAGGAAAAATATTAAAATCTTCAAATTCAGTACAGAAGTAATAACAGGGAGACAAACGTTACTTTTTAATCCTCCTCAATATTTGGATGGAAACAAGCCAAAACTTAAAAAGGTTTTTTTTAAAAAAAATTAGTCCCAGAAATAACGATAAGCGCTAAGAGAGTTCGCTTCTCCTTGCCATGAAAAGCCTTTCTTAGGGTACATAAACTTTAAAAGATAAAAATTGAGTGATTTAGAAATGGGGTTGCCGGTCTTAGTGTCCCTTTAAGGTTACAGTGCGGCTTGGAAATGATGGCATCCCCGTCTCCCAGCGGCTCTTACCCGATTAGCGCGAACACTGTTTGCGATCCTCAGGCTGCAAGTCGCCGTTCCGGAGAACAAATGGGGTGATTCCAAGTGTTTTCTAGTCCATGAAAATGCTCCTGAGCTTCAGGGAAAGCCTGCCTGAGCCCGAAAAAACTGCCACATTGTCAGTTCTGTCCGCCATGTCCCCCACCGGAAGCCAAGATTTTAAAATTAATTTTATTAAGCTAAACTAAATAATAACAGGAAAATATAAAAACAGATAACAGTATTAATAAAATAATATAACTTCAAAATTAATAATATAATGAAGATGGTGATAAAAAGGAGGGAAGGGCCTGGAAAATTATGATATAAACAGCTTCAAAAACTTTGACCATATGTTAGTCCTCATTTAGTGACTACCTTGCTTAGTGACTATTCGCAGTTATGACAGTGATGAAAAAGTAACTTTGCAACCAGTCCTTGAATTTATGGCCTTTGCAGGTCTGTAAAGCAAAGGAAAGCTGAAGTAAGATCATAAAATTGTGATGTTTCACTTAGCGACTGCTTCTCCTAACGACCGAGTTGCTGGTCCCAATTGTGGTCGCTAAATGAGGACTACCTATTGCACAAAGCTACTCAGAAGCAAGTTCTGTTAAGATTAATGAGACCTCCTAAAAGTGTATACAAATGGAGCCTGCATAATATTGACTTGCTTTGATTTTTTTTATCCTGCCTTTATTATTTTTATAAATAAGGTGGCGAACATACCTAATACTCCTTCCTCCTCCTATTTTCCCCACAACAACAACCCTGTGAGGTGAGTTGGGCTGAGAGAGAGGGACTGGCCCAAGGTCACCCAGCCAGCTTTCATGCCTAAGACAGGACTAGAACTCACAGCCTCCTGGTTTCTAGCCAATTGCCTTAACCACTAGACCAAACTGGCTCTCATCAAGTATATAAGCTGATATATGGTTGATTTCAAACATCAAGTGTCAAATGCAGATAAACATTAGGCAAATTGAAAATGTCAGAATAGTTTAAATCATAAGTCCACCAGAGAACTATGGGAAGAAAGCAGCATTCATCGTTTTCTAGAACTATCAAGACATTCTTATTTCTTCATTTAAAAAAAGATGGGCAACCTGCAGTCTAAGGCCACATGCAGCTCACGGTTTAATTCAAAAGCCCTTTGTAACTGGTTCAAGTCACTGCTAAGAAATATATGTTCCTTCCCTATCTACTGTTTTTGAAAAAGAGAGAAAAGGAGAATGCATAGGAAAAAATGGATATGCCCAGCTACATTTGGTTCTGGAACCTCCAAATGGTTGCTTCAGTCAATTGTGAGGGCAACCTGGCTGTGATATCTATCACCCCACTGATTGCTGGGATTGATTCAGGTGATTTAGTGGGCTAGAAAAGTATGTGAAATTTGTATTTCATATCATATAATCATAATCATATATTCCTCCCTCATCACTCTACGTGCATCCTTCCTGAAGCTTCATGCTTGTGTTAGAAGTAAATTTTATCTTACCAAGTTCGTTCCTGAGCCGGGAGTAAAGAAACTGACCAATTGCATGAAGTTAGGAGTTTATTCACCCAAGAGCAAAAGCAATGACAGCAAGCTGTTAGGTGGGCGGCCGCGCAGGACCCCCTTCCTACAGCACATTATATAGATTCCATTCAACTCCTCCTTTAGAAGACCACCCCTTACTCAGTTACCCATACTCCACCTTACCCTCATTCCATATTAGGAATTTCCTTCCTTCACTCCATATTAGGAACTTCCTTCCATCCTTGCTAGGGCCCCTTGACTGTTATTAAACAATATATTTCCCCTGGAGAAGCTATCCTTGGAAAGTACACTTTATCTTTCTATGGGCACAGCTACATATCTATCATATCTACATATCTATCTTGTATCTATCAAGGCCTGCTAGAAAGGAAGGGTAAGAAAGTTAACAAAACTCTTCAAGGAAATACAAAATGGTTTCAGAGCCATAATACAAGTGCATATGTTTCTAATATATGAATATGAAATATATTTGTATTTATATATACAGAAATTTAAGAATATGTTTACAATCCAACAATCCCCCCTCTGTGCATGGGAAAGCATATTCCCATAGCACACCTAGGAATGGTCCAGTCAGTAGTTGTGGTTGAGGAAGCAAAGGGAATAGCGACTGGATTCCCTTTAGAAACCTCTAGTAGGAGGGTCCACAGCATTATAAGGCAAGACATTCTTTCAAACCCCAAATGTCAGAATCCGGATCCCTAACGAGCTTGATGGGAGGCCGAGGCAGGAAGGGAGCTGTGATCTTGGACTGCTGGTTTGACGTGTGTCCAATGAAGCCAGGTGTTTCGTTCAGCAACCCGAACTGCTGTTTGTGTTGTCAAAAGGATATCCATACCCAATCACCTGGTTCAAAAGGATGAAGAGTTTCTTCCAATGGCAAGGTCTGGAGTAGAGCACTTCATTTCCATAGCGATCGCAAGTACCTGCACATAGAGAGGAGATAAGAAAATAATGTAGAATCCCCCCTCTCTAGGTGAAGGGAGTGGGGATCCAGGCCTTTTGAAACATCTGGTGGCCTGCCAAAAAGCAACTCAAATGGAGACAATCCCACATCTTTTCGAGGTCAGGTACATAAGTGAAATAAAGTGATAGGCAATACCTGGGGCCACTTTAAATGCATCTCCTGGCATAATTTTCCTAGCAATGTCTTGAGTTCCCTGTTAGCCCATTTCACCACCCCCCGAAGATTGAGGATGATAAGGGATATGTAAGTTCTGTGTGATGCCTAAAGCTTGCAGGATGTGAGTAATCACGTTTGCCGCAAAGTGTTGGCCGCGGTCCATATCTAAGACAGAGGATGCCGTATCGGGGAACGATGTCCTTCAGCAGGTGTCTTGCAGTTTCAATTGCGGTAGCATGTCGACAAGGGAAGGCATCAATTCAGTGTGTAAGTTGGTCTCTGCAAACAAGTACATGTTCGAAGCCATTTGCCTTAGGTAATTGAATATAGTCTAGCTGTAATTTTTTTTTCAAAAGGTCTTTGGGCCCAGGGTATCCCTCCCTTATGGATCTTTTTGTCTTGAGGAAACATTATTAGCTTGTCACGTGAGACATGTTCGTGCTACTTTTTCAGCTTCCATGTAAACCCCAGACGCATACCATACCCATCGCACGATATCCACAATGGCCTGGTCCCACAGTGGCCCTTTGCATGAATCTGTTGACAAAGAAGGTGTAACAAACATCTAGGGGCTAAGGGTCTTCCATCCGGTACCCTCCAGAATCCATCAGAAAAAGTTGCCTCATAGTTTGCCTGCCACTGTTCCACCTCCCCCCTCTCAACGAAATTGTAGTATGGAAGAGACAATTGAAGATGAAACTCTGCAGCTGTGACAGAGAGAGATAGAGGCTGCAGGGCGGCCCATTTTGCTGTAGCATCAGCGAAAGCGTTTCCCTTTGTAACCAGGGAGACGCCCTGTTGATGTGCAAGGCAGTACACTACGGCCAGAGCCTTAGGGAGCATAATGGCTTTGAAAAGGGAGGTTATGAAGGTAGCATGAGCAATGGGGGCACCAGAAGAAGTAAGGAAGCCCCGCTGTTTCCACAGGGCTCCTGTAGCATGGCAAACCCCAAAGGCGTATTTAGAGTCCGTGTAGACCGTCACATGGAGGGTGCGGGCAGCCTTGCAAGCCTCGGTCAGGGCAATGAGTTCTGTGGCTTGGGCACCGTGGGAAGGGGAAAGTCCAAAATCAATCCATTGGGAGTACATTTAATAGTGGCCCCAAGTTTACAGAGTAAATCACGACCTAGGAGAAAAACAGGAGATTCAGAACAAACAGTAAAAGCATGTTCAACAGTGAGAGGACCCACCTCTACTGTTAAGGGGTCAGTAACATTTACAGGAATGATCCCCCAACCCCAATAATATGATCAGAAATCCCAGAAAGAACAGTAGGGGAAGAGGGAGGGTGAGTTAGTAAGGATGCAGTGGCCCCAGTATCAACCAGGCAGTGATACTGTTGACCACCTATAGTTAAAGGAAGAAAAGGTTCTCCTCCAGGTCCAGAATGTATAGGTAACATGAGTGCACTCAAGGGTAAGGTCGCTTGTAGAGCCAGCTGGTTGAGAAGAATCAGCGACAGGCAAAACTGGATACACATGAGAAGGTTCTGGAGGGAAAGGTATTTGGGTCAAAACGTATCTCTCAAGGGCTCTAAGATATGTGTTTGCAAACACAAAAATATATGGGGTGGTTCCCAAATGTATAACTTTATGTTTGTGCAGCAGGATCACCCCTATTTTCATCCTGCTACTTTATTAGTTGGTCCAGGTGTTGGGATCACAGCAACAAAGCACAGTGGAAACATAACAATTTCCTTTCTTTTTTCCCTCTGTGATTCACTCCACATCAACTCTCTCCCAAGCCATCTCAACATCACAAATACATTCCTGTATCTCCATCTTCACTTCATTCAACTTACTCTCACCCAACTTCAACTTACTCTCACCCAACTTCAACTTACTCTTACCCAACTTACAATAGTCTTTCCTCACATTCCCATCTCTTACTTCCATACAGATCAAATTGGTTACCTACTTACAGCAGAAGTAACATGCAAAGAGGCAAACAATAGATCTGCAAACAACAAATTATTTTCCAACACCCTCCCAAAGTCTCGGTCTAAGATATGTATATGTATATCTTGTATATATGTGTGTGTGTGTGTGTGTGTGTGTGTGTGTGTGTGTATGTATGTGTGTGTATATATATGTGTGTATGTATATATATATATATATATATATATATATACACACATACATACACACACACACACACACACACACACACAGAAATGTAAGAATATGTTTACAATCCAACACTTGGTTGAAGAAGATCATCCCTGATAGGAGTGTAACTGTTCTTTGGTCAGTTGATTCAGCCCTGTTTATCATGCCCCAAGTAGATTATTCTTGGAGAAATTGGGATCTTAATTTTAAAAAAAGGATGCCTATCCATGAACATTTATATCCCAATTTATGGGTACCACAGATCCCAAGACAATTTGCAATAGAGATTATTAGGGGCAGAGAGAGTTTTATGGAAAACAGTTTTAGACCTTCTAGTCTCAACATTTTTATCATGGAACATCCAACATGCGTTGATCTCGTCATGCCAGATGAGCTCAACCTGATGCCCACCAAATTTTAGAAAACAACTCCCATCAGTCCTAGTTAGCATGATCAGCGATTATGGGATGTGTTACAGGATTAGCAATCCAAAATTATCTGGTGTTGAGGACATGTCTAAAGAGCCTCCAGGGTTTTGGCTTCTTTCTTATTTATTTATTTTATTTATTTTATTTATTTTATTTATTTTATTTATTTTATTTTATTTTATTTTATTTTATTTTATTTTAATTAATTAATTAATTAATTAATTTGATTTATCACCGCTCACTCCCTCAAGGTGGACTCTGGGCAGTTTACAATAAAATATAATTAATTAAAATACAACTATAAATAAATTAAAATAACATTCAGATAAAATTTATACATATTATATGATAAAATCCAAGTGGCAGAATTTTCTTAAAACCGAGGAAAAAGGGCGCTCTAAGGCTACCCTAAGGCGCTAGCCATCCCCAGGAATGTACACTCTTCTTCCCGCCCCAGGAAAATTGACAAAACCAGGTCTTGAGTTTTTTCCGGAAGTCCAGGAGTGAGGGGGACTGTCTTATCTCCGGGGGCAGAATGTTCCAAAGGGTGGGGGCTACTGCAGAGAAGGCCCGCCTCCTGGACTCCGTCAGATGGAATTCTTTAACCGATGGGGTCCGCAGCATGCCCTCTCTGCATGACCAGGTGGGGCGGGTTGATGTTATGGGGATAAGACGGTCCCTCAGGTAACCTGGTCCCATGCCATGTAGGGCTTTAAAGGTGATAACCAACACCTTGAATTGGACCCGGAAGCAAACTGGCACCCAGTGCAGCTCACGCAGCAACAGTGTTAACAAGTTGCCTTGGTATGTCGTATGCTATGTACTATGTTCAAGTGAAGGAAGTTCACCTGCTGCCCCACAAGCAGACAAGCAGATGGGAAGAGAAGCAGAACCTTTCCCTAGGGCTGGAGGCTAGCAATGGGTCCCTCTTTCCCACTTCCCCCAGGCTACAAAGCCTGTGGATTTAATCATGAAAAAAGTTTAACTGCAAATCAATTGTTACAGCTCATAAGCAGTGGAGTGAGAGTCAAACTGTGAGTTGGTAGCACACTGAGGTCTCATTGATACAAAGAGTGGCCTTCATTTAAGCTTTAGACCCAGACGGTCAGTGTAGCCTGCTAGCTTGGAACAGCCTCCCAAACATGGAGCTCTGCAGAAAGAAATTGTGTTTGGGATGGTCGCAAGCTGTGCAAGGGTTATGCTTGTCCTTCTTGACCTGAAAGGACAATTCACCTCTGTTTCAAGCCCTCCAATTTTACCTGACCATCTCACAGTGCTCTTTCCCTAACTTTCCTTTCTCTCTTTTTTCTCTCTCTCTCTTTCTTCCTTTGATGATGGGCTTACAAAGCAATAACTCCAAAAGATAACTCATATTCTTGCCACTTACAGGAATTTCTCTGATGCCAACATTTTCTTTTTCTTCCTCCCACCCATGTTTTTCAGGATGTGTATTTGTCCAAGGGTCTGCAAAATAGTCTGAGAGGCTGCTACAATGGGAAATTGTGTAAAAGAAGGTCAGTTGTAAAAAAATAAAAATAAACAAAAGCATTGAAAACCTCCAAATCTTTCTCACCTGCCTTGCCACCCTTCCTTTGCTGCATTTAAAAGCCACTCTGAGTTGCGATGATGAAACCATAGCATGTTGGCAATTCTGCAATCCAGCACTTTTCCCGGTAGTTGAGACCCTGTTGCATGTTGCTACAGTGGCTGATTTGCGCAATGGGGCTCTAATAAATGCATGCAGAAAAAAACAAGCTCCAGAAACAGGATTCTGAATCTATATGGGGTGGGGAGAAGTAATGGCTGGCTTACCCCATAGAGGTCAGGTGAGGCAAGAGTTTCTGCCAATGGGAAAATAGACTGCCCACAAGGTCAGCAGATCTGCAGTGATTCACAGGAAAATGCCATTTTCAGAGTCAAAAATAAATTGTCTCAGCTCTGCAGAACAGACAATATCATATATCAACCCCCAGAGCTAATCCTGAAGGTGTGCAAAATATTGATGTGGAAGTGCCCTCAGGTGAAGAGAGACCTTTCCTTCCAAATGTCTATTTTTTTCTTTTCTTATTTTTTTTAACTGGATTTACCAGGACATATTGTGGCATATGGTTTTAGTGGCCCGGTTTGGCTGCTGTTGTGCTGGTGTGAGTCAGCAAAAGGAGAGAGAGAAGGGCAGAAGCAGCCCAGTTCTGGCCTTGAAGGGCAGCTGTGCTGTCACGAGGGCGGATGAGCCGGCCTGGCTGCTAGCCGGGGCTGTCGTGGGCAGAGGTAGAGGCAGGGTCCCTTTGGCCCAGCCTGGTATGCAGGGGTTGGGGGCTAGGGCCCTGGGGGACACCCACCTCCTCAGCTGATGGGGGACACGCTGCCGCTCTGACCCAAACCTGGAGAGAGAGAGGAGGAGAGGAGAGAAAACAAGGAGAGAAAATGAGAATGACAAAGGCCGTTGTAGAGGGGAGTGGCTGGAGAGAAAAGGCGGAGAGTAAAGTTGCTTGAGTGTGTGGAGCAGTTGTTGGTTCCTGGGTGGAGAGGGAGAAGAAAAGCCCATGGGTGGCTTCCCTGGGGGAAGAGAAGTGAAGTCCCAGAGAGATGACATCTTCACCCGAGACCCAAGATGGGAAGGGGGAAGAAGGCTGTCTTTGGCAAAGCCCTGGTCTCTGGGGAAGGACTGGGCAGAAGACCCCGAGAGAGGTTCTTCCCCAACTGAGGAGATGCAGGAGGTGATTGGCTGAGCGAATCCAAGGAAAGGAGACGAGTGGCCCTGAGCACCCTCAGTCGTAAATCCAGAACATTCCTTCCTTTTACTCTCTCTTCATAATCGCAGAAACGGGGCAGGGAGATGGAGCAAAGGGGACGAAGTTAAGCATTTGGGAGGAGAGTTAGAAGGAAATATTCTCTGGGAAAGACTTAAGAAGAAACCCAACACCGGATAGAAGCCAGGATCTTGTTGCAAATACCTATTGTAAATAGTTTGGTGTATATAGTAAAGAAGCATAAAAGCCTCCACTGTCTTGGATTCTGTGTGTCAGTTGCCATCCTTGTAACCCTGACTACACATCCAGTTCTAAAGGAACCCAGTCATACTGTGACACATACGCACTGAAAGCTATAATCTATCACTAAGTAATGTCCCTTTTCTCATCCAAGACACAGTTCCTTCAACTTTCTAGCCATAGATTCACCAGACCTAAGAGCAGGAAGGGTTGTCCAAGCTCTATGAAAAATTGGAGCTCTTGCCCGAAGCTCCTGCAAAGAGATGGAGCTGCTCTCCTTTATGCCATAACCTAGCTTTCTTAACCTTCATAATATCATTGGTTTGCCCTTTTCTCTCTCTTCCAGTGATCCTGATCAACACAAGCATATATGCCAAGGTGCCAAGTAGTATAGGAAAAGGTTCACAAATGGTTTTAAGCTGCCTACAGTTCCATAAGAGAATGCAGAAAATTCCATAAGCAGCAACATTGGGGATCTTCCAAAGGGAACTGTGACGACTCACTCCTTTGATATCAATTTAGAAACTTTTAGCACAAGCCATGATAGGATATGAAAATGTTCTTTTATTGATACAAGTGAATAGAACCGATGCAAAGAGCAAACTAAGATTTTTCCCATGCAAACATAATTTAAAACCTGCCAGACTCTCAAGCACCCCTCGTCCACCCCTCCCCTCCTGACTCATTTCCCATAACTCTACAAGGCCAGTCTTTGATGTATCCAGATGGATGGCCTTGGAGCCTGGCTCCTCTCTCCCTAATGCCTGCATGCCATCCCTATCTCTAACGGTCACTCTACTGTCTGGCACGCAGTCTGCCTAATTGCTACAGAGTTCGCAGTAACTAGTTACTACAAACCCCATCTATCTAAAGCAGAATGGTAGGACATTACTGACTAGTTACTACAAATCCCATCTATCTACAATCCCATCTATCTAAAGCAGAATGGCAGGGTCCCATCCTGACAGGAACTATCACTGTTGATGTCTGAACTCACAGCATCATAATATTCCTGCAATGAAGATTGGTTGTGGTTTGTATTTCACCTAAGAAAGATTAATTCACTTTTACTCCTGGTCAGTAAGATTAGTCCAAATTCCCCTGAATTAGAAAGTTCCCAAAAAGAATCATCTTATCATGGGTTGGCATTACTAGTTTCTGATCAGTTCTAGCCTCTTGTACTTTTTTTTCAGTTGTTTACTTGTACAGTAGTGAAGCACCTTTGCTACTACACTTCATGCTGTGCAAGGACTGATGAAGGACTGATTGGTTATGTGCCATCAAGTCAGTGTTGATTCTTAGTGCACAAATAGATTTTTTTCAGGATAATCTGCCCCCATCCTGGTCCTTCAGGTCTTCCAGTGGTGCATCCATTGCTTCTCTAATCTAGTCCATCCACCTTGCTGCTGGTTGTCCTCTTCTTCTCTTTCCTTCCACTTTTCCCAGCATTTTAAACTTTTCAAGAGAGCTAATTTGAGCCTGGTCATTTGTGCCTTGGGTAGGATCTCTGGGTTGATGTGTTCAATTATCCATTTGTTTGTTTTCTTAGCTACCCATGATATTATCAGGCATTTTCTCCAAAGTATGAAGGAAAATTCCACTAAAGTCCTTTGGATGACTGTTTTACCATGCCATTAAAATGATCTTTTACCCAAAATTAATCACCCTAAGAATGCCAATATGATCCTGGAGATATCTCAATATTTGTGTGTTCTTCCACCATGTCTTTCCATGCTGCAAAATCTCCCATTTATCCTCCAAAACCAAGCCTATTAACAGCATATTTCAAACTTTCAGACATTTCACAACACTTCATTCCTGGTGGGTGGTCTTTTAATCATATTCATCTACAGGAGTAATTCCATCCACTTCCAAGTGCTCCACACCTCCGTGAGTTCTGACTACTGTATATAATTCACAACCTTCATGGAGTTCATTCACTGATGCATTCAATAGATTGCATTCTCTCTTCTCTCCCAACTCAGAGGTCAGCTTTGAAACACCCTGAGATGTTGACAGCTTCTGTTTACAACTGCTTGGACTCTCATTGAATTCTACTTCTTCCTGTTCCCACTCACTCTGGCAGCCAAGAACATTCACTGAGCTTGTGTAACTGCAAATAATATTGAAGTTGCTTCTTTTCCGTTCCTATTGGTTCTTAAGGAAACACATGCTATATTTCACTATTTTCCCTGCACTAGTTCTTTCCTCCACTCTTCATTCACAAGCACCACTTAACACATCATACACCATTATTTTTAATTTAATTTAATTGGGACTGGCAACTCTGTCGCTATGTGGTGTGGTCGTTAAGCACGACATCATGTAACTACATGGACTTAAGACATCAGTTCCAGCTGTGGTTGTTAAGCAAATCATGCACAGTCATTAAGTGCAATGTCACATGACCTCAACTTGCAACTTCCTGCTGACTTCCCCATTGACTTTGCTTGTGGGAAGCCAGCAGAGGTCACAAATGGCGATCATGTGACCACGGGATGCTGCAACCATTGTAAATGCATGCCGGTTGCCAAGCACCTGAATCGCGATCATATGACCATGATGACGCTGCAGCGGCCACAACTTCGGGGACCGGTCGTCACTCTCCTTTTTCAGCGCCATCGTAACTTTGAACGGTCGCTGAGTGAGTGATCAGTAAGCAAGGGCTACCGTACAATCTTATTCACCAGGTATATCTCGCTGGATAGCTCCCAATTAGGGAATCTCACAATCATTTGTGCTGGGCAATCCCACTAACCTAAAGAATCCTCCATGTAAATGGAACCTGGCAAAATACTGGCATGTAAACAATGGATCGGAAGCCAGGGCCCAACAGTCAAACCAGCACTTCTCCCCTTAGGAACATAGTAAAGGTCTGAAAATAAAGGAGCAAATGACAAGAGTAAGATTGGGGGGGGGGGCTTACAGTTGCCTAACTGAACAGGAATACTGGTTTCCCAGTCCCACTCTCATGGCCTGTACTGAATTTTTGCTTCCATTACAGTGATTTTTCTAAATTGCATCTGCATTGGCACATGCATTTTTTACCCAGTTCATGATCTTACTTTGTTTTTTACTAGTATAGTAGAGATTCTCCCTGAAGTTATTTCCTGCTTTTTCTGTCTGTATCTTTCCTAGCAAAGTTTTAATTTCTTTAGGTATTTTTACAAGTATCAGGCTTTCTCTAAATCTGTTAATACTGTATTTCCATTTTGTTAATTGCCACTCTGAGCAACTTCCCTTCCCACAAAAGGGTAAGTTTTAAAGATGTGGATCAGACTGACTAACAAGTGATCCATGATTTCTCTCTCTCACACACACACACACACTCACACACACATACATACTCACACAAAGAAATTTGGTGCAAAATCTCCTACTTTCCTCTCTTCTAAATAGATTATCAGGCAATACACAGGAAAATGGGTTGATGCTAACTTCAAGATTTTGAAGTGGGACTTTGAGCAAGGAAGCTTAGGAAAGGTGGGGGCAACTTTCTAATCTAGTATTCTCTCATGCTGCCTCTGCCCTTTTTGCACACTCTGCGCACAGCAGAAACTGGAATGATGAGGCCTTTGGGGTAGACTAATTTTACAACTCCAGCAAAAGTACCATCTCATCCTCTTCTCGAGAAAACTACTGATCTGATTTCATTGATTAGGTAGGAATGATGCTAATATTCCCGATATCTCCAACTCCAGTTTCCATTCATCTCCTGTAATGCCCAAATCCAGATACAAGCCCTTGCCTGCACACAAAGTGACTGCAGCCTTGATCTACCTCCCCTCCCTGCCATTATGACAGGCAAAGCACTTGGAGGGCATTGTGGTACATTTCATGCCATCATTCCTCACAAAGACAAGATTGGGTCATGTTCCCTGAATCCCCAGAAATTACCCTCCAGCTCTATGGGAAGAATCTATCTGTATTTACTACCAACACCAGTTTATAGAATTACATCTCAATGTTTCTATGTTAATACAGATTGTGATCATTAAGTCTGACTGCTGACAATTATTGAGTAAAATCCATCTGAACAGCAAGTCATAATAAGGATATTGCAAAGTTTAAAAAATCATTGATTTTTCTTAATAGCACAGCATATTTCGCCTAAGGACATTTACCTTCTTAATATACCCAGAGGCACTACACAATCCTTAGATTCATAGGGCATTTTTCTTCTCTTGTAAAAACAATGCATCTTTAATTTAATACCCTGTATTTTATTTTTCACAATTTATGCCCCAACTCTCTCACGAGGAAGCTCAGAGTAGCTTGCAGGGTCATTCCTGCCTCACTTTTACCCACAAAGAAAACCTGGGAGTTAGACTTAGAGTTACTGAAGGACCAAAAAATAATCTATGAGCTTCATGACTAACCAGGGGATTGGATTTGGGTCTCCCTGGCTAAGAATTTGGCTTCTGATAAGCCAACCTGCCTTTAGCAAAACAGGATCTTACTAGTAATCAGAACAGAGCTATTTTACATCTGCTATTTTATTTGTTGCTTTAGAAGGCCCCAAACTGTTCTTCCCATCACCAGGGTTCATCTTGATATTGTAATTTATAAATAGTAAATGTGATATGTGTAGGGTGACCATACGTCCCGTTTTGAACGGGACAGTCCCGTTATTTTAGCATTTTTCAACCGTCCCGTCGTTTTGATCAAAATCTCAATTTTGTCCCTTTTTTAAACCCGGCGGGAAGGAGGACAGGAAGACAGGAAGGAGGACTGGAGCCAGACTTGCCATTGGAGGCAGCCCGGAAGAGGCCCTATCAGCGTGGCAACTGGAAGCCCAGTTGCCACGTGCGAGCCCAGCAGCAGACACAGCACCACAGTCCAGGTTCCTGCCTCCTTACCTGATCCTGAGATTGTCTGCCCAGCAGTGGTGAGGCCAGGGAGAGCAGGAACGAGAAGGTTGTGGAAAGAGGGTGTGTGTGTGTGTGTGTGTGTGCGTGCTCACGCAGATTACTTGCTCAGAGTAATCGCGCGCACACACACACACGCACGCACCCCACACCCTCTTTCTCCAGCCTCCCGATGAGCAAATGCACCCGCACCTGTTGCAGGGAGGCTGGAGAAAGAGGGTGTGGGGTGCGTGCGTGTGTGTGCGTGTGTGTGCATGGGCAGATTACTTGCTCAGCATAATCGCGCATGCACACACACACACACACGAACCCCACACCCTCTTTCTCCAGCCTCCCTGCAACAGGTGCGGGTGCATTTGGTCATGGGGAGGCTGGAGAAAGAGGGTGTGGGGTGCGTGTGTGTGTGTGTGTGCATCTGATCGGGCTTGGCCAAGGGAGGAGAGTTGTCGGGCCGCCAAGCAGGCGAAGCAGGAGCTGGCCACCCTGGGGAGCTTCAGCGGGCAGCAAGGGGCGGAGTGGTGTGGCTGAAGCAGCCGAGCGCAGCCGGATCCTCCTGCTCTGTGGCGGTGGCAGCAGCAGCGACTCTCCTCCCTCGGCCAAGCCCGAGGGGGATGGGGCAGTGGTGGGCCTCCATCCCCTCCATCCCCGCCCCTTGTTCCCCGGCCGATGACGGTGCTGTGTGCACAGTGTGTGTACTCCGGCCTCCCCCAAACACACCAGCTCTGCCGCACCATTTACTGCTAGAAGAAAAAAAAACCTTTAAAAATCGGGGGGGGAAATTAAAATCCGAGCCAATCACACTGATGGGGGCAGGGTTTGCAGGCAGGAGCCAATCGTGTGGGGTGGGGGCGGGGTTGGCATAAGACCCTGTCCCGTTTTGCCATCCCAAAAGTCCCGTTTTTGTCTGAAGGAAATATGGTCAGCCTAGATATGTGCCATATTTTGAATATTTCTCCATGTAAACAAACCTCCATGGGTATAGTAAGCTGGCGCAACTGAACTTATCTCCCTGATATGATAGCTTACTAAATGCAAGGAGCTTTCTGTATGAATATGCCTAAACTTACAGAGAGTCAGAGGGAGAGAATTCTTAAAAACATCATACAGAAGCTGAGACAAGTTTCATCTGAATCCCAAAAGGTTAATGGATTTCTGCTTTGTTACTGTAACAAAACAGCATTCTAAATCTAAAAGCAAAACATTTCATCTTCCACCTTTTTCAGCTGCTCTGAAACAGGAAACAATAGACAATGTGGAATATTTTTTTAGAATGGAATATTCCTGTCTGGTATTTGTCATAAAAGCAGCAATGTCAGATTACACTGCCATACATCAGAAACATCTCAGAAACTACTAATAGACTGTTACAACCACACGGCATCACACAAACCAACCAAAACCCTTCAGAACATCATAAGTAAACCAAAAGACCCAGTAGCCCAAGAAGAAAAAACAGGAGTTATCTACAACATACAGTGTAAGGACTGTAACAGCCATTATGTAGGACAGACTGGCAGAAGACTAGCAGAACGCATCCACAAACACCAACTAGCAGTCAGAAGACACGATGAAAACTCTTTAATCTCACAACACATGGACAGACTTAACCATACTTTCAACTGGGAAACTGTGAGCATCTTAAACCAAGCCAAGTCCAAAAACGCTAGAGAATTCCTGGAAGCTTGGCCCTCAGGAAAAGCAGCCATCAACAGACACATAGAGGTAAACAACATGTACATACCATTCATAAGAAACAATAGAAAAGCCAGAAGACCAGAACACCTCCTTGCCAGCAATCATCACCCAGATATGCAAAGATTAACACCAGGATTAGCACCAGAGGAACAATCAAACAGCACAATATACCCTAATCAAAGAACTATTAACTCAGTCAATCAACCAAGTAGCAAACAACAGCCCAATCAAGGAACTACTAAGGAGAGAACAACACCTCCACCAACACAAGCAGGACAAGCCATGGTATATAAACAGATAGCAAGTCCCACTCCGTTTTTGCACTGAAGATGTTGCCTAGCCTGGCAATGAAATGTCTGTAAGAAAACAACAAGGCTCAGAGAGCACCAAGGACTCCACAGTTCAACCCTGAACTACAAATATTCTCTTCGATTAGTATTATATATAGATTTGCTCCCTGGCAAAATGCTAGAACAGGAGGCTAGCTGATCATTTTACTGAATTGTCCGAGTTGGCTAACAATGATAAGGCTTCTCTGACTGCCCAGGAAATGCTGGATGAACATGTACTGCCAGTGGGGTGTGACCGCCCTTTGTTCAGATCATCAGGTGATTTTATCAGAGGGACCTCCTGATCTAGCAACCATGCAAATAAAAGATGGCTGTATATATACACTACTGTAGATCTCATAATACCATATGGGCTCAGCAAAAGCCAACGTCATCTTCAAGTCAAACTTGACTCTTGGTGATTTCACAGACTGTCCATGAAATCACCAAGAGTCAAGCTTGACTTGGCCGCTGCCTTCTTATTTATTGAGTTCCCAGTCTTGTCTATAGCTCTAGTATTTGTCTGTGGTCTCCATCAACACATTAGCCAGGGGCCACAACTGCTATATGGAAGCTCATATTCACCAATCAGTATAAAGAATACCATATATTGAAATATTTCATTCTCAAAGACTCTGTAACTTCCATGTCGTCTGCATCTTTTAATGGCAGCCAAAGGATGAGGACGCTGAAAAGTTTTGAGTTAAGATTTACATTTCTTCTTTGTTAGTCATGCTGTATAAAGACTTCTTGATCTATAGGCTGAATTGCTACTGTCTAGAGTTCTACCACTCAAGCTATCATTTTCTACATAATGTGCAACTTAATTAATTGTTTTGTTTTCCCTCTCTCTCTTTTTAAGGGTCCACAAACATCTACCCACGCACATTAGCAATAATAACCATTCATTGGGAGTAGAGTGGAATAACTGGTGGCACAAATTGAACTCATGAATAAGTTTTCTCCTAAAGAAGATAAATATTCAAAGAAGAGAGAATGCTACAGACTTGTAGCAATATGAGTCATGAATAACAAAATAAATGTAGCATTCTCTGGCTGGTTCAGATAGAGACCGAATATTTCACAAACAGATAAATCAGCAGTCCAGATAAAACAATTTTTTTAAAAAAATCTGGTCCACATTTTGCTAAAGAAAAAATGCTGTAGAAACAAAATACAGTATATGTTTAATTCTGAAATTACCTATGTAGTTCCAGGCTGCTAAAAATCATAATGGCCTTCTGGTATTTAGTCCTTCAATGGCACATTCAGGAATCCCCACCAACTTTCCAAATTGACACCCATGGTTATCATTTCATAGTGAGTATTCTGGTTTAATGCAGAAACAGGCTGTACAACTGAGGAAGACTGATTTGAATGAGGTGACTTGCATTCTCCTTCTCCCTCTCTTAAGTCACTGGGTAGAATGACCAGCAGAGGTAGAGCGTGGCAAATCCTAATGTTTCCATGCTGACCGCACAATGTTTTCATTCTCATTCTTCTTTGGGCTATATAGACCTTCCCAGGTAAAATAGTATATTTTGCCAATATTCTCTCAAGTAATTACATCCATAGTGTTAGCAGTGGGAAGTCTCTAGTACACAACATAAATCTCCATTGCACATGCTGTTTAACAAAGGCCAGTGGGACCCTCGCTTATTCAAAAACCAAGAACAGTTTGCTGTGTTGAATGCTTGTACGAAATACGGATACGGATGAAAAAGTAATGATATCAAATACTATACGCTCAGATGCAAATAGATAAGGATTTAACACAATTGCTCCAAGTTAAGGGTAGGCATGAAGAAATGCCTGCAAAGAAATTATGAGTAACTAGCCATAATGAGAAAAGCTGTGTTTGCTTTGCTTACTATCTTCATTCTCTCTAAAGTCAGAAAATTGATAGCAGTTCCAGGGGACCTGATAGTCCATGGGTGGTAAGAGATTTTCAAATTGGAAAGAGTCGGGGGGTATTGTTGTCTGTCACATGATGAAATGCTAATAATGTGTCAGCATGTTTGTATGGAGTGATAGAAAACATGATTTATTTCAGGTGTCAGGAGTAACGTTATTTTTCATTAGCCAGGAGGAACATTAGAAGATTGGAGCTAACTCATGGATAAATGTACTGCAGAAATGTATGAGAAATGAACGTCCACCAACTTTATCTCATCTCACAGGTTGATTTCTGTGGTCCGCAAGATGGCATTGGTCTTTCTCAAAAAGAAAAAAAGTTCCTTAGGAAAATATGCAAATAATTATTCTCTTTTCCTTCAGTCAGAACATGGCAGTCACAATCTTGCCAAAATTCTGGTTGGAAGGGAAAAAGAAAGAGGAAAGCTTTCCTCTGAAGCCTCCAACTACAGTGCTGGCAACTGGATCACCTACTGTATGTTCAAAAACTTACCTTTTGAATGCACTAAAGCCTACTTGCTTTATTTATTTGTTTATTCATTTTTTAAAATACATATGCTTTAATGTTGTTTTTAAATTGTGAAGGTGTTAAAAAAGAGTACTAAAAAAACCCTGATGCTAATAATGTGTTATTAGCACTATAAAAATTGGGGAATCCTGATTTGGAAGCACCTGGATGGGTTTTATTAAGCAATGTCTAAATGGGACGCGGTGGCTGAGCAGGTTAAACTGCTGAGCTGTAGACTGCCGATCAGAAGGTCGGCAGTTCGAACCCCGCGCGACAAGGTGAGCTCTCGTTGCTAGTCCCAGCTCCTGTCAACCCAACAGTTTGAAAGCCTAGCAAGTAGGTAAATGGGTACCACCTTAAGTGGGAAAATTTGCTGGCGTCCTGTCGGGAAGTCGGTTCCACCGGAGGAGAAAAGATTGGAGGAAGATCAAATGGCGGCGGTGACGACGGACCCGGAAGTAACATCTACAGGACGTCAGCAGCCGGCTCAAGGCATCTTGGGAATTGTAGTCCGGAGCCTTAGAAGAGCCGGTTCCCTTAACCCCTCTCCTGGTGCGCGGGTTAATGACACTGTATAGTTGGTGAATTGTATAATATGGAAAAATGTATATGTATGTAAGCCGCCTAGAGTCCTCCATTTGGGAGGGGATAGGTGGGATATAAATATCTCAATCAATCAATCAATCAATCAATACATACATACATACATACATACATACTGAGGCTGGGTTCACACGCTGCAATGAGCCATACAATTGTTTTTTTGGCTTTGACTTAGTACATTGAATGAAACCAGCCACTGTGGATGGCAAACTATGGTTTATATTTTGTCATATTGTAAGAGTCCAGAAATAAACCATGATTAAACAAACCAGACTGAGGGGCTGCACCTGGCAAGGTTCTCAGGCAGGCATCTCTCCTAACCTTTCCTGAAGATTGCAGAGAGTAAACCTGGGCCTTCATCATATGCATAAATATGAACTGGTGAGATATCTATTGACCTGGGGTCCTCCAAGATGTCAATCATATCAACTTAAAAATTGATGAATCAGCAGCCCATCACTAAGGATACAAATCAACGAAAGACCTCAAAGATCAAGGAATCTTTTTTTTTTCCTTCAGTGTGAGGTAAGATGCTGTCCAACTACTCATTTAAGATCCTGGCTAGGCCTGGTCTGACTTCCCATGGAAGAATGTTTAGAACAGGCATGAAAATAACACTGTGCTGAATGAGGCATATCACAATACAAATTGCTTCACTCTGTCTAATCAGAGCATTTTTGCACCATCCTTCGGGAAATGCTGGAATGCTCAACACCCATTGACTTGTGCCTTGGAATGTCATGAAGATGACATTTCCATAAATCTTCATTAGGCAATAAGCCTTAATCTATAAGCTTGGACCACTGGGAAATGCCCATTGGTTGGCATTAAAGCACTAAGCACGAACAACAGTAAATGAGGGACAAAATAAAGCGGGGAAGAATCTTGATAATTTGAACAATATCAACCTCCACCTGTCCATGAATGTTTGACAGTGGACCAATAGCTGCCACGTGTCATGAAGTCTGAAAGTGATGAAACAATGGGAGTCTTTTGTTTTGTTTGCACTTTGCAGGAAAAGAAATTGCTATAACTATTGATGCCTCAGAGTTTTAGGAACAGTTCCCCAGAACCCCTCCAAAGTGTAGTTTTTAATGTATGTAACAAAAGGGGGAAAATATTAAATATTAAAATATGAGGAGCAATTATAGTAAATGCATACAAATAATGTTATACCAATTAAATTTAATCAAATCTATTTTTTGTCCTGCTTCACACATCTCAGTATACAAAATACAGTATAATCTTTATCAATGAAGAACACTGCAAAACTGGAAAGGGGGACTATGAAACTTCTCCATCATGGATAACCCAGTCTCCAATCCCCATCAGTCTCCAAATAAAATAGATATAGATTCTTGGCCATGCTGATACAGTGAAGTGGTTTTCTCTCTTTTTTTGGCTAATTGTGGTCTTAGGAGGTATTTGCTGATGGTATCTCCTCCTTTATCTCACCCTGATTACTACAACATTAAACTCATAAATGAGCAAAATAACATGTGGTATGTCTATGTCAGAGCTTTCCAAACTTTTCATGTTGGTGACACACTTTTTAGACATGCATCATTTCGTGACACACTCTTACAGCAGGGCACAAGGCAGGCACTAGGACCTGCGCAGAATCACAGCAGGTTTGGAGGCAGCAGGGCACAAGGACCTGCGTGGAATCCTGGCAGGGCTCAAGGCAGCAGCAGCCATGACACACCCAGACACTGCAGCCAACACACTAACGTGTCCCGACACACAGTTTGGAAAGCTCTGGTCTATGTAAATGAGTCTGGCCTTACTATTGCTTCAACCAGCTCCAATAATATTCTCCATAGCAGAAACCGTCTATTTCTGATGGGCAGAAATGGGGAACAGGAAAAGACACACGATCCATTTGGAATTCTCATGTCAGAACCTGCTTTTCTTCAGGGATGGCTGGGGAGTTCTGGGAGTTGAAGTCTACTCGTCTTAAAGTTGCCAGGTTGGAAAAACACTGATCTAATCTAACCCGTCTAGTGCAGGTATCTCCAACAGCCTTTGTTTAATCTTCTCTAGCAAAGGAAAACCCACCATCTCCTGAGGCAGTTTGTTCCACTGCTGAGCAGCTCTTAATACTAGGACGTTTTAATGGATGTCCAACTGAAATTTCTTTCCTTGTAATTTAAACGTGTTATCCCTTCTCCTGTCTTCTGAAACACTTCTGAATGCTTTGGTCCTATCTTCCATTTGACAGCTCTTCAGATACTTAAAAACAGCCATCATGTTAAATATACCCAGTGTCTCCAACTGCTCCTCGTAAGTTTTTCTTCCATCTTGGCTGCTTTCCTCTGGACATTAAGCAATTTAATATTTTATTTGCCCTTCATTGCTCACACGCTATCATACCAGCATTTTTTTGGCCTTGTTTGTCACTTAATGAGCATAGGTTTTGACATTTTCCTGTTAATTATCTGCCTCTGATGGCTCTGGGTTTTTTTTTCTTCCCTTTTCCTTTGATTGCTTCTCTTTCTGATAGCTGATATTTTGCTATAATTCCTTTCCTTGATTTATGCATATGCACATTTCTCTGTGTTTTCTTTTTTGTTAAAATTTTAACAGCCTGAAGGGCCCAAATTCAAATTATCTATGTGGTGGCTAGGAGTCAAAAACAACTTGAGGGCACATAATCAATGAATCAACAAATTAGAAACCCAATATGTAATGTAATAAATAAATAAGCATTGCCCATATTACGCCCCTGTATCCCTTCTCAGAATGTTAGGGGCACTACTGTTCTTCTGGTTCATAGCTTTCTAAACTGTGTGTCGTGACACAGTACTGTGTCGCCTGCAGTGTACAGGTGTGTTGCGCGAAAACCTGGAAGCGCTGATGGTGCACCGCCACCACTGTGTGCGGCAGCACGCACAGCAGCGTGCCATCGGCCCTTCCGGGTTTCGCATAACGCACCTGCACACCGCCACGCGTGCCGCCGCTGCCGCCGTTGGTGTGTGTCACCAACAGGAAAAGTTTGGAAAGCTCTGTTCTGGTTTGTAACAAAGGAGCTGGGCACAGCACTGATTGGCTGAGCCCTGTGACAGAACATTCTTGCTCAGAGAAAAGGTTCTTCTTTCCAACCCAACAGAAGATTGGACAGAAATTATGTAAAGGGGGTCAGGGCTTTATCTGTCTGCCTATATGTCAACAGGATAGTGCTCTAAACGCTGAACAGAACAGGACAACATTTGTTGTAGGGAAAGAAGCTGGCCAAAGAAAGATCAAGTTTGAAAATGGGCTGCAGCCAACTGGGGCTTTGGGGAAAAACATCCCCAAAGGATTGCCCAGAATGTTGGCAACTGCTCCAGTCTAAGCCAGCCCCTTTTGCATCCTGGTCACACGGCCCAGAACAAATCAGACACCAATCACCGTGTGCTTCTTAGTGCACATACAGCATTGCTGGTATATGGTCTGGAAATAATTCCTGGAACCATGCCCTGCATCCTTTCCATAGTAAAGGTAAAGTTTCCCCCACAAAGTCGTGTCCAACTCTAGGGGCCGGTACTCATCTCCGTTTCTTAGCCGAAGAGCCAGCGCTGTCTGAAGACGCTTCTGCAGTCATGTGGCCGGCATGACGAACGCGGAACGCTGTTACCATCCCACCGAAGTGGTACCTATTCATCTACTTGTATTTGCATGCTTTCAAATTGCTAGGTTGGCAGGAGCTGGAGCTAGTGCAGGAGCTCACTCCATCACACGGGGCTAGAGTCTCGAACCTCCGAACCTGCGACCTTCGATCGACAAGCCTGATGTCTTAACCGCTGAGCCATCGCACCCCTTATCCTTTCCATACCTTGTTGGAATTTAAAGAAATTGAAATGTGGTTTACAGAATCCCAAATGATTGCTTGGTCAGTTAAACATATGAAGCACCTCCAGCAGGGAGAGGTGGATCAAAAGCAGAAAAGATTATTAAAATTCAACAGAGCCATTGTATGTGTGTCTTGTCTTGGGGGCGGGAAGAGAGTTCATCTTTTGGGGACTCATGACAAGGAAACTAGTCTGTGCCTCCTGAGTACACCATACTGAATACAGCAACACCAATTTTGGAGTAAATATATAACAGCTGCCATTTATACAAAACTGGATAAATGTTTGCAGCTTTGTTTCAGTGTTCATACATGTCTGGTTCAGAGATCAAGCTTGTCTAAGCAAAATTCTGCATACAAACTTTCAGTACTGGATCAGAGGAACCAGGATGAATGACTGAATGCAGGACAGCCTATAGATTCTTCTAGTGTGTGTATTCAGCTACAAACATGCATGTGTGTGATTCAGTGATGGACCACTGACTTTCTTGTTCTCACTCTTCTGCTTCATATTATAAGCAAACATGGGTAATTTCCCCCAAATAAAACATATGGTTTTTGTGCCAAGCACCTGCCTTTTCATTTGCTGCAAGTATCTCAAAACATGTTTTTATTAAGAACTTCATAAATAGAGCCCAGCTGAAAGCTCTGCTGAGATTTCTGGATAATTAGGATATGATAGTGGCACTGGCAGATGAACAGCAACACATTTTTTGAGCAAGAGACTGTTGTTTGGTGGAAGAGCATCTTCTTTGCATACCAAATGCATCTCCTAGAGACTTTTGATTTGGCAGCTTATAAATAGCCACATATATAATTTATTTTTAAAAGCACTTGTATATTAATAACACGACTTGTACTCTTAATGGAAATGAAGGGAGTAGGAATCAGACCATGAGTCAGACCATGACAACAGAAGCTATGACATTTGAAAAGAGAAGATGGAATAATAGCATTTCTTGCTAATTTGGACAACAAAACTGGCAGTTCCAGGAGTAAAGGACGAGAGGGAAGGGGAGAAGGGAAAAATGTAAATGTAAGAACATTTTTTCTGGTTAGAAATTACACTGAAAGAAAAGAAAAATTTTCCCAACAGTCCTTTGCTTGAGGAGTAGAAGAAACTATTTCCTAGGAAGGCAAACCTGCCCTACCAGTTAAAATTCAGCTCTACAAGGTAGACCAGACTAAGAAACCAATGCCATGTAGGTCAGGACTGCTTTTATTTTGACAGCTGTAGTAACAGAATCTTGCAAGTCTGAATATGTTTTCCCCTCCCTCCCTTTATCTTCGTGTGAACTAGGGAGGGGCTTGTCTGAGATGTTCTCAAGTTACTTTCTTGGCCTGGTCTCAAGCCCCTCTTATCAGCTCTTCCTTCATGTCCTTCATGGCCATTCCCCATACAGAAATGTAGCTTTGCTTGCAGCAAGAAGATCTGCCCTTGCTTTCCAGGGAGAGATTTGGTTGTTGAAAAAAAGCAGTACTACATTTGCAACAGTATTCTCCTAAAGCATGCATTTTTCTTTCAATAATGATACTATCCCTGAAAACAAGGGATTTTTAAAGGATAGTGGTAAAATGTGTTGGCCATCCATTTGGATGTTTTTAAAAGAAGGCTGGAGACAATCTGTGGAGCATCAGGCCAGGGACACAACCACTGATCAAAAGCTATGGGGAAATGAGCATGGATTACTCCATCTGGAGGTTCATAGTTAAGTGGCTGTATGAAGCAGCTCCAAGCTTGCAGGTACCTACCCACAGAAATGAAAAGATCCTTTTTGAAAGTAGAGCAGAAAACTCTTCCTAAGCAGGTGACTCTTAAAGGCCAAGGGGAGGAAATGTGGATGCCCAGCACAGATCACCGGGTGGATAAAAGCCAAGCTCCTTCTGCTTCAGAGGAACATCATTTACTTCAGGTGTGGTACATGTATGTCTGGAATCCTGAGCTTAGTTTTCAAACTAACAAGATATGTTAGTTTGTTCAAGGGTTACTAAGTCGAAGAACAAGAGGGAGGTGCAGGTTAGAGACAAGACACTATTATCGTCAGGTCCCATGCTCCCCTCTGAAGCAGGAAAGCCTCACCCACATCATAGCTGTCAGGACATTGGACTGAGACTCAGCCAGGCTCAGCATGCCTTAGGGCAGCGGTGCCCAACCTTTTTGGCACCAGGGACAGGTTTCGTGGAAGACAATTTTTCCATGGACTGGGGGGGGGGGGATGGTTTTGGGATGAAACCATCGGAAGTAGTAAATAAAATAATGGGCGGGCCACGCGCGGACTAAAATAAGTGTCGGATTCTGACTTCTCATAAGGAGCGCACAACCTAGTTCCCTCACATGCACAGTTTACAGTAGGGTTCGCGCTCCTATGAGAATCTAATGCCACCACTGATCTGACAGGAGGCGGAGTTCAGGTGGTAATGCGAGCGATGGGGAGCGGCTGTAAATACAGATGAAGCTTTGCTCGCTCGCCCACCGCTCACCTCCTGCTGTGCAGCCCTGTTCCTAACAGGCCATGGACCGATCACTAGCAACTGCTCCTATAGATCAAGATATCCATGGCTAATAGTCTGTTTATTACCTACTGAATGACAGGCAGCATTATTCAAATACCAGCTGCTAGAGAGGAACAGGGAAACATGGTTATCTCTATGGCCCTCTTGTCTAGAGTTGTGATTTACCTGGATTTATCTGGCTGGCCAGTGGATGATACAGAATGCTGGATTACATAGACCCTTGGCCTGATCCCACCAGGCTCTTCTTATTCTTCTTATTCTTAATAGACAGCTGTGAGGTGTGTGTGTGTGCACACCCTGACCCATACAGCTTCAGCATTTCACAGCTTCAGATTTCCAGAAAGCAATGCCGAGATTGAGACTAAAGTCCTGTCTTCACATCAAAATTTCCTTGAACCAACCTTGACTTCTGATGGCTTCATGCTCATGTCCATCTAGAGCAGTGCTTTCCAAACTGCCGCCGTTGGCGACACACCAACGGTGGCAGCGGCGGTGGCACAGGGCTGTGCGTGGCTGCGCGCGCATGTGCACGGTGGTGGCGCGGGGGCACACGGTGACGGCAGGCGCGGCAGCAGTGGCAACGGCAACGGCGGTGGCCTCGTGTTTTCCACTAAAACGCGGAAGCACTGATGGTGCGCCGCTGCCGTTGCTGCCGCCGCCACTGTACACACCGCCGCCACGCGCGCCCCCGTGCCACCGCTGTGCATGCCCCCGCCTCCACTTCCAGGTTGTGTTGCGACACACCAAACTGTGTGTCAGGGGAGATGGGCGGTAATATAAATTTAATAAAATAAAATAAATAAAATAAAGTGTCGCGACACACAATTTGGAAAGCTATGATCTAGAGTTTGTCATTACATCAAGATGTTTTTCTGACTCCCCAGTCTAGCCTACAGCCCTGGGATTTTCTGGTAGCCTCTTCTCCAAGTCCTAACCAGGTCTGACCCTGCTTAGCTTTTCTCAAGGTCAGGCAAAGTCAGCTCAGTCCTGTCATCTGCTGCATGAGGCAGCCTAAAGCCAAAAGCAATAAAAACACTAGAATTCTGGGTACAACGTTTTCCCTGCTGAGTTCTATTCCTTAGCCTTTAAAAAGATCAAGTACAATCTGCTAGTTTTTATGGAGAAAACTTCTACATTCGATGTAAGTGCGTAGTTTTTCTCCAAGGTTTCCTTTAAAGCAAAGATGAACCAAAACCCACTTTCAAAGAAGCAGCAAGGTTTAGTGATAAAAAGATGAGGCACAAGGCTGCTGGTGCTTGCCTCCCTGCCTATTTACATACTTACTTATTTGCAGGCAATATCCTGCTCAAAAAGCAACCATTCCCACAGAGGCGGGAATACAGAAGACTCTGTACCTATTTTTTCCCTTGCAGTGTGACAAGGAGCAGAAGTGGAGGAAGGGAGAGAACTTTTGAATGAGAAATTAGCTCAAAGAGTGTTAATATTCACTCCTGTGCCATGCAGATCTTTTTTTCAGTATGTATAACATTAGCTGCCTCATTTATTGAAAAAAAAAATTGGAGACCACACTTCTGGGTAACAAAACTCTGCAACCCGACTGTTTTCAATGAATACTCCCAGGTAAGTACATGTATCATTGTAGCCTAAATTCAAGCCTCCTACAGATATGTTGGTATGGAATAACCTTGGAATAAGGGCTTCTCTGTTGCCACCGCAAGGTTTTGGAATATACTCCCTGCAGTCATGGGGCTAACACCCTTAAAGTACAGGCATTTCACAGCTAGTTTTAACTGTTACCTGAATTAATTTCATTGTTTTATTGCTATTTTAACTGTGTTTACTGTCTCGATTTTAAATTTGCATTTATGGTCAACCACCGAGAAACTTTAGTAGTCAGTATATCAAGTCAAATAAATAAATTTAAACTCTTGTACTGAATAGAAAGAATGATGAATCTACAGTCTAGGAGAAAGAAGACTGGTTGGCTGAGGCCCTACCCCCTTTTTCGTTCCTTATTCAGTCCTTTTCCATTCTTTAAGAACAGGCTTCATGTGAAAAAATAATGATGAGTTGGCACAAAAGGCTGCCACACTGTTCAAAGTAAACCAACCTGATTGTCAGTCCCTGGACTCTTGTTCAGATGAGAAAGCAGGTGCTGGAAACAATGTGCTCTTAGTTTACCTGGAAAAACCTCAGGAACAGAGACTTGAAATGTTTGTAATCTCTGCCCTCTAACATAATAGGAAGCTAAACACATTGAGTGGTTGCAGAGAACCCCATAATGTTGTAAAATTGCTTCTAAACAGGGCTATTTCTAAAGACACTCAAAACAACAGTGAGCCAGAATGGACTCTCGAAGTTACATGTATGAAACTAACCAGAACCAGAAATAAATGGATTTAATCCATCCTGACTGTGTCCCATCATGCCATGCACTGCCTACAAGCATAAATAAAGTTTCCTTTTCCTACCTCATCCCCTTTTTCTTCTGTGACATGTCTTTTAAGATTATAATCTTGGGGACAGATAGCATCTGAATTTCATTATTTGCTAACTTGCTATGGAAAACTTTCAGGTTGAAGAAAGGCTATAAATAATGCTGGTAAGAAAAACCGAGTCTTATTTGGGATCTTCAGAACTTTTTGTTCCAAGTTTAGCTGGCACTGTCCTTTTCTTTAGACTTTGCCCATCCTCAACTCCTAGAACTACACTAGTGTGAAAAAGCATTTGCTGCCTCTCAGATTTCCTGAATGTTGCATATGTTCTCTATTGAATGTTATTAGAGCTTCATGCGGGTCCTGCTGACATAGAAAGGGAGCCTTGAATGAACTGGCATTTGATGCTTGCTTCCTTTATTTCATAGAGAAAATAATCCAGTGTGTGATTATTGTACAAGAGACAGAAAGTTTTGCCTATAGGAATCAAAACAATGTTGAGTCATCAGATAAACAGCCTACAAATCTGGCAACATAGTTCTGCAAGGCTAAACATTTTTAACTCTAGGGCATGAATGGCATGTCAATTATCATCAGAAATAACACTGACAACAAAAGAGATCTCTACTTTGCAGCAATTACATCTCTCAGGGGTCTGCTTAAATAGGTATGAAGAAAAACAGCTGCAGTTCTCCACTCACAAGTTAAGAGAACATTAGAATTATTAAGCTCCTTGACTGGATCAGAAAAGGTGTTTCAGTCTCTTTGGGCTCTCAGGAGCTTCTCAAGGCTCCTCTAAGCTGGGCACTTGATGAAAGAGTTAATCCAAGCCTGCAGAGGTGTTTGCAGCTATATCATGCTT
Organism: Charina bottae; assembly: GCA_023362775.1. NCBI lineage: Eukaryota > Metazoa > Chordata > Lepidosauria > Squamata > Charinaidae > Charina > Charina bottae. The sequence continues at coordinate 147,842,437 of JALMGJ010000002.1, read as the reverse complement.
CAGTAAAACTGCCTGCGCCAAGGTCTGTCTGAAGAGCTCATCAGTGGCCAAGCAGAAAAGGGAATGAAATGTCTACTGATTAATAAATAATACACTACTTTCGTTAAGCCATTCATGGGAGGTGGGGAAATTGGTACAGTGGTCAAGAGGCAAGAGGCTTTCCATCACATACTTTTAATAACTTTGATGAATAGATTAAACTGCTCTTGTAAACAAAGTGTAGCATACCCCATAAGGAATTCTACAGAATTTCTGGATGCAGTCTGGCTGGCTTCTTCCAAGATTTTCTAGTTAAAATTAATCAAAGCTGTTTTTTGAAGTGTGTATATTTCTTAGGACATTTAGAGTGTTAAAATGCAAGAACAGTCTTTGCGGATCACTCAAAAGGCTCATCTAGCTCTGCGTTCGCATCTGATGAAAGCTAGCAGACGCCTTTCAGAAGCGTAGAAGCAGAACGTGAGTGTTATAGTCTCCGCTCCCAGTACTGACAGCCATGCAGCCTTCTGGTGATGATACCAGAAGAAACAGGACCTAAATTTGGAGGCTTTGGTGGGGGAATAAGCTTTTTGGGACACTTTTTTTTAATGCACCATTGAAATTTGGCCATTTGGGCACTGAATTTCAGTGGTGCAATCTCAGTATTTGGAAAAGATATTCAAATGCCATGATGTGTTTATACCTACAAAGATCAGAATTGTGCAAGCCACAGTATTCCTTATGACACTTTATGGAAGTGAAAGTTGGACTTTGAGGAATCAAGATAGGAAGAGTACTGACGCCTTTGAACTTTGGTGTTGGGGAAGACGCCTAAGAATACTGTGGACAGCCAAGAATAGAAACCAATGGATCATCGAACAAATCAACCCAGAGTTCTCACTCGAGGCACAAACGACCAGGCTCAAATTATCCTACTTTGGACCCATTATGCGAAGATCTAGCTCTTTGGAGAAGCCTCTAATACTGGGAAAGGTGGAAGGAAAGAGAAAAGGACGACCAGCAGCAAGGTGGATAGACTCAGTTACAGTGAAGGACCAGGTTAAGGACAGATCACCATGGAGAAAAATTTATCTATCTGGTTGCTAAGAGTCGACAATGGCTTGATAGCATATAATCAATCAGTCAAATCAATCTCAGTATGCTGGGAAGCTGCAGGATGCCAATCTTGTGTTACACTTTAATGTTTGGGATAAATCCAGTCAGCTGTGGTTTATTCAGTTAACCATGGTTAAGCAAGTCATGGCTTAGCATTCCCTCAGAATGCAGTCAATATCTTACAGATACTATGAATCAGTCCCTGGGGATAGATGGAAATACATTCTATGGTAAGTCCAGGCCTGCAGTTTGAAGCAGCACAGTTGAAACACATAGATTGAGTATCTTAGACAAAATTAAATCTTTTTCTAAGGAAGAAAGTGCCTATTGCTCCTTTTTTGCCCCTGCTTCCTTTGGCATTGCTCCCTAGTCCTGCCCTGCGAGCCAGATATAATGAGAGTTGTAGTCCAACACCTCTGAAGGATGCTGGGGGTGGAGACCTTGGCCCTAAGGAGTAGCACACAAATGCATATAAAGGAGCTCAGAAATGGAGCCCAGAAATGTTTGCTTAAAAGATAATGGTCTATTTATCATTTGAAGCATTTAAATCCTGAGTTTCAGCTTGAAATGCCCCTAATGTGACTTGCATAACACAAGAACAGACAGCCCCTGTCCTTTAATTGATGCTGGGACATGGGAAAAAAAAGAAATGGGGAACGGGCATGTCTATCCAGGTTTTATGGCTAAATAATAGTAAAACATTAGAGCCTTCTGAGGCTTTTTTCTTTGTTCAAGGAAAAACAATTACTTTGTGCATTCATTAAGCAGGCAGGGCCTCATTTGGAGCTTTAGAACACCCCCTTCTCTAGGAAAGTCCCCTGAGCTAAGCTGTCACCTCCTCCTGTGGGAATATCCTGCCACCTCAGAAATCCTTTGCTTCTTTTACTTTAGGTGAAGGACATGTCTTCCCACTCTAGTACTCAAGGTTGTGTGCGCTGGTCCTATCCCACGGGTCCAAAAGCTGTGGGCTGCGGCCTGTTAGGAAGTGGGCTGCACAGCAGGTGAGCGGTGGTGGTCCGCATGATTGGCTCCCGCCTGCAAACCCCGCCCCCCGTCCATGCAATTGGCTCCCTCCTGCAAACCCCGCCCAGCGTCCACGTGATTGGCTCCCGGCTGCAAACCCCGCCCCCATCTGCACGATTGGCCCCCGACTGCAAACCCCGCCCCCCTGGTCCGTGGAAAAGTTGTCTTCCACAACTGGTCCCTGGTGCCAAAAAGGTTGGGTACCCCTGTCCTATCCTATTTCATTCCATGCACAGCTAGTCACTCTAAATTACCAAGGGGGGAAGAGAAATCACTGCTTGGTCAAATGCCAAAAGCTGCAAGGAAGAAACAATCCCCTCAATCTGGAAGGCCAAAATCCAAAAGTGGGAAGGGTAAGATAAGGCATTTATACTTCTTTATTTAATTAGGTCTTCTGTTCCATTGTCTCATGAACTGAAGGATAATAGGTAGGATTCCATACTTGAAGGATGGATTCTAAAACCTGAAAAAGGATGTGAAGATAGACTTCCAGCAGAATGAAAAATGTCCAGCTCCTTCTCAATGGGTAAGAGGATAATAGGAGGAATGCCCAAGAACGATGCTCTGAGAAGCAGGGAATCGGATATTGCCAGATTGCAGCTTCCATCATTCCTAGCCTGGCAATGAAACGTCTGCGAGAAAACAACAAGGAGTCCTTGGTGCTCTCTGAGCCTTGTTTTCTTGCAGACGTTTCATTGCCAGGCTAGGCAACATCTTCAGTGCTAAAAGGGAGTGGAAACAGAGAGCAAGTTCCACTCCCTTTTAGCACTGAAGATGTTGCCTAGCCTGGCAATGAAACGTCTGCAAGAAAACAACAAGGCTCAGAGAGCACCAAGGACTCCACAGTTCAACCCTGAGCTACAAATATTCTCTTCGATTGGTAAAACAACAAGGCTCAGAGAGCACCAAGGGCTCCACAGCTTCCATCATCTCTGACCATTAGCCATGCTGGCTCAAGTCTATTTATTTATTTAAATTTATATCACTGCCCACCTCCCCCAACGGGGAACTCTGGGCGGTTGGTAGGAGCTGGATTCCAATGTCTTTTGGAAAGTCGTGGGCTGTCCACCTCTGCTCTAAACAACAGCATCCAGAGCGCCAGTTAGAACAGAACTGGAATTAGAAATAAATGCATTATTTGCTTACAACCCAGAAGATTAATTAAAGAGTTTTCAATTTTGTGAGAAATACTCAGTTTGTTCTTTCTTTATTCTTAGTTTGCTACACTATAAATGCTTCCCGTGTGGCAAGTTTCCCTAATCCAGAGTCACCAAATTAAGCTAATCTAACCCCATGATTTGCTGCCCAGCCCCTCTGGCCATAATTCCACACCTGCCACCCCTGCTTTCAAGATCTGCCAACTGTGCTTGTTTACAGCACTGCAAAGTTCACCCTGCTAAGCAAATAGGACCACCAGGACGTAAAAGGCAGGAAGAATTATGGCTGAACTGCAGAGAGAAGCAGAACTATTTTGCAAAAGGGAGAGAGAACTCAGGGCTCTGTAATAAAAGTCACTATAAACGAGATCTGGCTGTTGGGTCATTAAAGTGACACAATGTCTAGACAGCCTAGGAATGACAAGAACTGCCCTACAGATGTTCTAACTGGAGAACCCAATCCATCAATCTTCCAGCCTATTCCTGGCTTTAATCTTGAAAACCATAAATGGCTGGGAAAATCAGTATCAAACGCCTGTTTTTCTTCTACATAACCACTAATCCAAATCTGAAGTTCTGCAGAGGCACTCCACCTGGTAGGGATATCACTGGGAAGCTGGTTTCCATGGGGACAGCCCAACAGTCTGCAACAAGGTGCCTTCAGGCACATAATAGCTGGATCCCCCCTCCTTGTTTATCATTGTTTACCAATTTTATATCTCCTATTTTTCCTGATGCTAATGCCCAAGGCAGATACCAATAATAGGTACCGGGATTTTGAAGCTTTAATTATGCAATCAATAACAACAATACAATTTAATACCTAATTAGCCTAACCTAAGAAGCATGTTAAATATCACCAAATGCAACCAACTGAAAACCACCTCAGCAACCAAATCTTAACCACAAAAACCTGATATAGAGAAGACTTTTCCTGCCAATGGAAAAAGACTGATCATCTTGGGTGAACTCAACTAATGAGGACCTAGTTCAAGAGTTCTCAGATTTTGTAATTCTATGATGATCAACACATCTGTGTGAAACTCCCAGTACCCTACGTAAAAATAATGATTTCAGTGGGATTAGTGTTGGGCAAGAAATAAATCACTTAATCTTAATAATTAAAATTTATGTATTGAACAAAACAATGATAGAACCTTACAGTTTTTAAAAATGTATCACATTCATTGGAAATAAACCCAAAAAAGTAATCAAATATAAAGCCATGCTTTTAATAGGATCTTGTTTACTGTTCCTGAATTCTGGATTTAACTACTGTATTGAGATCACTATTCTCTTTTGTTTTTCCACATCTGTCTTGGATTGATATTTGCTCTTTATAGCAGCAACTGTAAAAAAAAATCCTGAGCCACATAAATAGGATATTGCCTGTGGTCCTACCTGTCTCACTTAAGTCTTTGCATGCCTTTTGCAAACTGATCCCAAAATTCAGGGAGATACATAGCTAGGAATTTTATTTTGAAGGAAGTATCAGAAGAAATGTCAGTGAATTTCTCCACCATGATAGTACTGAGTAAGTCAGCTCTCAGCTTAGCATCAAGTAGATTCACTATCTTTACTAACACCCACACTTCTATAGGCACTCCAAAGACTATTAAAAATAAATAAATTTACAGACCATTGTTGGCAGACTTGCTGGAGACTCACAAATATTTTCTAGAAAGCCCAAACCCAACTTTTGGCAGTCAGTGTTGAATGGATCTTTAATATCCAATAACAGTTTGCAATATGATCAATAGGTGTTGGTTGTTATACCTTGCAAAAAAAGAGAGTTTCGTCCATTCACAGAATATAAGATTGTTGGCAGTCCATAGAACGCTGGTGCCTTTCTTATGAAAAGGAAACAGGTAGAAAACCCATTTGTAAGCTCAGTAATACTCAAAAGTTCATGCTCCACTGCCCAGCCTAAGGCTGGCTGGCTGGCTGGCTGACTGGCTGGCTGGCTAGCTATTTATTTACTTACTTACTTACTTACTTACTTACTTACTTACTTACTTACTTACTACCTCCCAGTTTCCGAGCCCCTGGCTTAATCCACCATGGTTAAATGAACCACATTTAACCTAATGTATGAACAATGTATGAAATTCCAAAGCCTAAGAACAATCACCCAGAGAGGCCGCTTTTGTGTTTCCATTTGGGTCACATTGCATTTTAATTTTCTGCCCTTGTCTTGCAAAAGTCCAGTGACCTTGTGTTGGATGAGGCATACAAATCCATTGATGAGTAAATAAAATTTGAGATTCCCATACCAGAACTCTTTATTTGAAGACAGGAATGGTGTATCATATTGCAATAATCCTATGATAAATTAGTCCTTCCAAAGTAGTAAACCCCAAGGAAATTTCATTTTCTATCTGGAAATTTAAAGCTTGCACCATTGAGGTTGCTCCACAATGCTTAATAATGATACATTCCAACATGGGTGAAATGCTGTGTGTGTGTGTGTGTGTGTGTGTGTGTGTATGTGTGTGTGTGTGTGTGTGTGTGTGTGTGTTAGTGTAGATAGATAGATAGATAGATAGATAGATAGATAGATAGATAGATAGATAGATAGATAGATAGATAAGCTCTTGCTTTAAATGTGATTCTCATCAAAATAATATGCATTGCCTCTTTTGATTAGTTAAACAACACCTCCCTCTGTTGGACACACATGGTATTAATTTGCTTGCTTTGTAAAAGAGGAGGAAAGGTAGATTTTGGCATTGTAATTGAAGGGTGCAGTTAATTACTTAGTGTAGGTATGTGATATTTAATTCATGTAGAAATGCACACATTCACACTGGTGCTAGGTGCACATCCTGAGGTTGCTAGATCACCATGCTGAAGCTGGGGCATGAAATCCGCAAGAGAAACCATCTGCTGCCCAGAGATCTTAATGAGCTCACCGAGATTCTGCAAAAGAGATTTGATGCAGGCCCCTTTGCCGTTTGTCAGGGTTCAGCTGCCAAGACAGACCTGAACCAACATCTGTCTAATGACCTGCTGAATTTTTCTGCTGATCCTGTCTTTGTGGCAAAGGGCTAATGAGAAAGAAAGAGGACTCAAACAGACTATCAATGAAGACAGACATGCGTAACTGCAGCCCCTTTGGGGTGGAGAAGGTTAACTCTAGTTACCCCCAGTATTTTCACATAGGAGTCATCTGCAAACAAATCCAGACTTTCCAGTAGGTTGTGTGCAGGGCACGTTTTGGATGTTGGCTTGCTTTATGCAAGCCAGCAGAGAGCAAGTCAAAGGAGGCTCTTCTGGCTAATTTATTTCAAAGGGAGAGCTAGAACACTTTGAACTTCTGTGTCAGCTCCTTTCACTCAGGAACATCAAAGCCTCTTGCAAGGCAATTAGTGAATGAGTCGGTCAGCCTTTAGGTAGCAAAGAAATGAAACTGCCAGCCGAGGAAAAGATGGCAAATTGATCCGTCTAAGAGGGCTGTTCAGCCCGAGTGAGTGGTTTATAATGTGAGCCTGTCCATTTCAGTCCTAAAGAAAAGAAAGCATCCCTGAATTTAACTGAACTTAAAGCAATGTAAATATGGACAGGACAACTTTAAAAATGCCAACTCCTATACTTCGCGGTTCATCCAAGAAGTCTAGCCAGACAAGGAGACAAAAATGCCTTCTAGCATTGGAATGTACCCCAAAACTGGCACAATATAGGTTCTCTCTGTTGATATAGCTCCTGGCATTTTCTATTTCTGTTGGGATTACACTTCCCAGAATTCCCAGCCAAGGTGAAAATTCGATTAGTTGCAGAATTGAGTTCATATACATCACAACAAGCCATGGTTTAGTTAACTGTGGTTTCTTGAATAAACCATATTTGGCTGAGTTTGCACAAAGCACTGGGTTTGTTTTGACCTAGTTTAATGAAAAAAATCACAATTAGATGATTTCACATGGCTCATAAAATGATAAACTCCAGTGACTAGATTCACACAGTAAACTACAATCAAACTATATTAAAGCCCAGCCACAGTCTTGGTTCAAATGGAGGCTGCCTGGCTGGGGAAACTGAATGAGCAGAATTTCCTGGAAGGGCCCATGCAGTTGAAGGCTTTGCTCTATTGTTGAATTTTCTCCCCCCCCCACCCCATCCTTGCTTCAGTACAAAACCATGCCAACATAACACCAGCTGTGCCCAGTGCCAAACCCTATCTTGTCTCTGTTGCATCTCTTCATCACTACCAAATGGCGTTGGTAATGGAAAACTACCAACATCCTTATGGGCATGGTGGTCAGTCGGTCCTCCGCCTTTGCTGCCAATGCCATCATGTGATCAGCTAATGGGGAAAACGTCCAAAAATGAGGCAGTGCAGCACAAATCAAACTTCAAACCTCTGCCTGTAGGCTGCTTTGTCTAGCCTTCCCCCACAGCCAACGTGGGCATCTCCCAAGATAAAATAATGAGAAATAAAGACCAGGGAAGGCACCAGAGCAGAAACAGCTCCAGAGAGGAGGCAGACAAGCTCTGTTTGGATGGGGTAACTAGTTAAGTCCTGTACGACTATCCACTGGTTCTTAAGCAGGGGGAGAGGGGTCAGTGATTAAAGTTGACAAATTCAGCTTAAGAGGGAAAAGACTACTTTTACTTTGAAACAGGAAGTGACAATATACACCTATTTAATTTGTGGACTAGACACAGATGAGGACAGTACGGTGCAATCAAAAGGGAAAGGGGAAAACTGGGGTGGTCAGGGCATGATGGTGCATGGTAAACTGCCTTGGTTGTGTGAGCAGCAGGCAGGTATTTTCCCCCCAAGAGCAGTGTGTGTGTGTGTGTGTGTACAGAAGAGATGGCTCCATGCATCAATCAACTCTCATGTGTTGCCTTAAATCTGGAATTTTCTCCAGGAAACGTATTTTAGAGACATCCATGCAGATTAATTGAAAAATAGGTAGCAAGTTTATTACACACATTGCTACCATGATCTGAATATGTACACCACAAATATATCATCCACACGGCAATTAGCAAACTGCCCACAGGGTTGTATGAATGCAGGATGGAGCCCTGTATAATTCCCCAGGTTTGTGGAATCTGGGGAAAGCTATGGGGGAAATGCTATATTTGAAAGAAAAAAGAAGAAAAAAGGATGAACCTTTACTTTCTGTCTACAAACCTTTGCACTTCTCCCCGCAAAATTATCTAGAGGATATACAGACTTCACTTCCCTCTGAAAACAATTGCTTTTCACTACTTCAGATACAATCTTGCTTCCAGAACAATTTATTTGTATCCTGCTAAGATTTTTGCCCAGGCTGTCATACAGGTTTTACAACACTTCCAACTATGCTTTTCTCTGTGGATAGGTGATTGGATATGTAACATTGTGTGCACATATGCACACACCTAAAGCAATATGGCAGATATTTTAAGAAATGGTATTAAAATCAGTATTGTTTGAAGTAGATGGTAAGGTAGGAAGCTAGAACCCACCTATTAGCTCAGTACTCTTGAATCAAGTGGGATAAATCCATTTTTGTTACTGTACAGTGTGTATGCCTCCTGGTTGGTGGGATATGGGATACAGTATGTTGGTTTGCAAGATAGGCTCTAATTTAGCGATCCTAGCTTGCATAGAGTATTATGAATATGATTTGAGTAAACCGGGCTTTTGTTTTGTTTGTGGCAAATCAATTGAAATGACTTTAGGCCAGTGACTCTCTCTCAGCCCAACCCACTTCACAGGGTTCTTGTTGTTGGGTAAGTGTTGTCATCTAGTGGGACCTAGGAAGCGTACCTTCTCCATAGCAACCTCTGCCCTACGGGCCACCTTTCCCCTGAGATCCAGTAGGCCCCTGTCCTCCTAGACTTCTGGAAGACCTTGAAGAGCTGGCTGCCCCCACAAGCATTGGGGTACAATGAGGCTGGAATGCTGACATGTGGGGGAGTATTGCTATTGGGGCCCTGGGAATTTTTGTTCTGGTTTTTTGGCTTTTTGATGTTTTTATCATTGTTTTGTGAGTGCCCAGGGTTATGATACATAAGATGGGTAGCCGTATAAGTTAAATCAATCAATCAATCAATCAATCAATCGGATATGTACACCACCTTAAGGTGACCAAAAATAAAGGTGGGATAAAAAACAAATAAGAGTGTCATAACTGACTGGACTGTGACAAGATAGTCTGAATGTATGGAATGATAGAATGTATGATTAAATGGGCTAAAAACTTCAGATATAAATTTATTTATTTATTTATTTATTTATTTATTTATTTATTTTTCAACTTCTATCACCGCACCATCTCCCCCAAAGGGGGCTCTGGGCAGGTATTATGTTGGAGCAATGGGAAAATATGTGGAATAAAGTTTTGAAATTCACTTTGAATTACAACTTAAAAGAGAATTTTTATAAAATGATGTATCATTGGTATTTAACCCCCAATAAGCTGTCAAAAATGTATAATGGTGTAACTAACGTTTGTTGGAAATGTTTACAGGGTGAGAGAACCTTTTATCATCTCTGGTGGACTTGTGAGAAGGCTAAAAAGTTCTGGGATCAAATATGTATTACTATTCAAAGGATACTCAAAGTTAATATACAAAAAACCCAGAACTGTTTCTTCTGGGATTGATGGAAAAGGAGTTAGAGAAACAACATGGAGTTTTGCTCTTATACATGATTACAGCTGCATGACTTTCATATGCACAATGATGGAAAGATCCACAAATACCCACGGTTGAAGATTGGGTGGTTAAATTAATGGATTTGGCTCAAATGGCTAAACTAACAGCATTAATAAGAGAACATTCTGGTTTTGGATTTATATCTATTTGGCAACCACTTTTAGTGTACTTGCTTGTAGTAGAAAAAAATGAAATTTTGTTTTTGGGTTTTAGTGATTAAATGGTTTGCTTTAATAGAAATAATGTAACTATGGTTTAACTAATGGTAAGAGATTACATTTGTAAATGTATTTATATCTGTATTGGAGAAAGTCGGAAGTCACTTTCCATTTCTGTTTTCTGTCTATTGACACTTTTATAGTTTTTTTCTTTTTTCTTTAGTTCTATTCTCTATTTTTTCTATCCTTTTTACTTTGGCACATAGTAAGGAGAGGGTTGTTGAAGCCCTTATAAAAATTTTAGAAGGGGAGGAAGAAGACATGGATGTAGAAGTGGACAAGGTTTTACAGAATTAATACAAGAAATGAAAAGTTAAGAAATGTACGAAGAAATATACTTGTGCACCTTGTCAGAAAGAAGATAAGAGACCAGGTTCTATGACAATATCTTAACACTAAGCTAAGGATTAATAACACCAGAATACTGTGTAAGAGAAAAGAATATAAAATAGACTTGTTTGATCAGGGATAAGACAATAACTACTTTTATAAAACACTGGGAAACCTTTTATGGACTTTTTGCTGAAAATGGACAAAAATGAGTTGATGATTTCTGGATTTCCTGATTGTAAAGGTTTGAATATGGGAAGAAGCGAACTAAGTAATATAATCTTAAAGGGGGAGAAGTGATACTAAGTTTGTTTGTAACTGCTGTGAAGAAGATCAGAAGTCGTTTTTTTTTTTCAAATATCTTTTTGTTTTGTTTTCTGCAGGTCTTTATTTTCTCTCTCTTTCCTTTCTCAATTTCATTTTCTGTATTTTTTCATGTTTACCTTTCACTCGTTTAAAAATCTCTAATAAAAATTATATTAAAAAAAGAAAAATGTCTGTTTTGAATGCATACATCAACAGGACAAAGGAATAAATCTAGAGGCATGATTGATTTGTCTAGGATAAATGACTGAGTGCAAGGAACAGTTAAGATTAAAAGAGGCAGATAAAATGCAGAGCAATTTTTATGGAAATTAAAAATATATATTTTGGAAGTGGTGAAAAGGAATAAATGAGCCTCAGCATACTGAATGGAATTAAAAATAAACATGAGGAAATGATTTGGGATAAAACTGAAGTAAGAGAATGATGGAAGGGGTATTTTAGAGATTTATATGGGAATTATAGTTGAAGAGTAGAACTGAAATTAAGGCTATGTTGTGTCCAAGGAAAAATGGATGAAAAGGAAATTATGAGTACTGTGAGATTGTTGAAAAATAGTAAGGCTGCAGATAGAGATGGTGTTACTGGAGAAATGTCAATATAAGATTTGGTCTGCTTATAGAATGGTGTGGCACTTATTTAATGCCTGTGTGAAGAGCGCATCTACAGTGCTTTCCAAAGTCCTGCCGTTGGTGACATACCAATGGTGGCGGCGGTGGCGGCCTCGTGTGTGACGCTAAAACCCAGAAGCACTGATGGCGCACCGCTGCTGCCGCCGCACACACCACCACAGGGGCAGCGGCAATGCGCCATCAGCACTTCCGGGTTTTGTCGCGACACACAGTTTGGAAAGCTATGGTATAATGGAATAATAATGGCATTCTTCCATATGGAAAGGTAGCCCCTAAACTATAGAAGGATTAGTTTATTAAGTGTGTTTGGCAGAATTCTGGTCTAAAGGTATAACAACAATGAATAAAATTTAGGAGATGCAGTGCAGCTTTATGCTGAACAGCAGTTCCACAGACCATATATTTAGTCTTCAGCAGGTCACTGAGATATGTATGAATGTGAGAAAGAAAGTTTATTGTACATTTGTTGATTTAAAGTTTATGATAAAGTGAGTAGACTTGAATTATAGAATGTTTTCTGTGAGTATGGAGTAAAAGCTTGGTTGCTGAATGCAATAATAGTAATATATGATGAATGTAAAGCATGTGTTAGAATAAATAAAATGCTTAGTGCTTTTCTAAATGCATAGTTCAATTAAAAGGTAATGGTTCCCCCTGCACATTTGTGCAGTCGTGTCCGACTCTAGGGGCCGGTGCTCATCTCCGTTTGTTAGCCGAAGAGCCAGCGTTCTCCGAAGACACTTCCACGGTCATGTGGCCGGCATGACGCACACAGAACACTGTTACCTACCCACCGAAGTGGTACCTATTAATCTACTTGCATTTGCATGCTTTCGAATTGCTAGGCTGGCAAGAGCTGGGGCGAGTTTGGGAGCTCACTCCATCACGCGGGGCTAGGGATTCGAACCTCCGAACTTGCAGTCTTCCGATCAACAAGCCTGGCATCTTACCCGCTGAGCCACCACTCCCCTGATATATCAATTATCAATTATCAATTTTTATTTTTATTTTTCAATTATCAATACTGATAAGTTATTTTTCAATTATCAATACTGATAAGGAATAGAGATGTTATTTTCATTACAGGAGACTGAAATGCTAAGGTGGGTAGTCAAACGACATCTGGAATTACAGGCAAGCATGGTCTAGGAGAACAAAATTAAGTGGGACATAGGCTGATAGAATTTTGCCAAGACAATTCACTGTGCATAACAAACACTCTCTTCCAGCAACCTAAAAGACGACTTTATACATGGACTTCACCAGATGGTCGACACCGAAATCAGATTGACTACATCCTTTGTAGCCAAAGGTGGCGGACATCTATACAGTCGGTAAAAACAAGACCTGGAGCTGACTGTAATTCAGATCACAAAATTCTTATTGCACAATTTAGAGTCAGACTAAAGAGAATAGGGAGGACCCACAGATCAGTTAGATATGAGCTCACTAACATTCCTAATGAATATGCAGTGGAAGTGAAGAATAGATTTAAGGGGCTAGATTTAGTAGATAAGGTCCCGGAAGAGCTATGGACAGAAGTTCCCAACATTGTTCAGGAGGCAGCAACAAAAAACATCCCAAAGAAAAAGAAAACCAAGAAGGCAAGATGGCTGTCTGCTGAGACACTGGAAGTAGCCCAAGAAAGAAGGAAAGCAAAAGGCAACAGTGATAGGGGGAGATATGCCCAATTAAATGCAAAATTCCAGAGGTTAACCAGAAGAGATAAGGAATTATTTTTAAACAAGCAATGTGCGGAAGTGGAAGAAGATAATAGAATAGGAAAGACAAGAGACCTCTTCCAGAAAATTAGAAACATCGGAGGTAAATTCCAGGCAAAAATGGGTATGATCAAAAACAAAGGTGGCAAGGTCCTAACAGAAGCAGAAGAGATCAAGAATAGGTGGCAAGAATATACGGAAGATCTGTACAGGAAGGATAATAATATCAGGGATAGCTTTGACGGTGTGGTCAGTGAGTTAGAGCCAGACATCCTGAAGAGTGAGGTTGAATGGGCCTTAAGAAGCATTGCTAATAACAAGGAAGCAGGAGACGACGGTATCCCAGCTGAACTGTTTAAAATCTTGCAAGATGATGCTGTCAAGGTGATGCATGCCATATGCCAGCAAATTTAGAAAACACAAGAATGGCCATCATATTGGAAAAAATCAACTTATATCCCCATACCAAAAAAGGGAAACACTAAAGAATGTTCAAACTATCGAACAGTGGCACTTATTTCACATGCCAGTAAGGTAATGCTCAAGATCTTGCAAGGTAGACTCCAGCAATTCATGGAGCGAGAATTGCCAGATGTACAAGCTGGGTTTAGAAAAGGCAGAGGAACTAGAGACCAAATTGCCAATATCCGCTGGATAATGGAGAAAACCAGGGAGTTTCAGAAAAACATCTATTTTTGTTTTATTGACTATTCTAAAGCCTTTGACTGTGTGGATCATAACAAATTGTGGCAAGTTCTTGGTGGTATGGGGATACCAAGTCATCTTGTCTGCCTCCTGAGGAATCTGTATAACGACCAAGTAGCAACGGTAAGAACAGAGCACAGAACAACGGACTGGTTTAAGATTGGGAAAGGAGTACGGCAGGGCTGTATACGCTCACCCTACCTATTCAACCTGTATGCAGAACACATCATGCGATGTGCTGGACTTGATGAATCCAAGGCTGGAGTTAAAATCGCTGGAAGAAACATTAACAATCTCAGATATGCAGATGATACCACTTTGATGGCTGAAAGCAAGGAGGAGCTGAGGAGCCTTATGATGAAGGTGAAAGAAGAAAGTGCAAAAGCTGGGTTGCAGGTAAACCTCAAAAAAACCAAGATTATGGCAACCAGCTTAATTGATGACTGGCAAATAGAGGGAATAAAAGTGGAGGCAGTGACAGACTTTGTATTTCTAGGTGCAAAGATTACTGCAGACGCTGACTGCAGCCAGGAAATCAGAAGACGTCTACTTCTCGGGAGGAGAGCAATGACAAATCTCGATAAAATAGTTAAGAGTAGAGACATCACACTGACAACAAAGATCCGCATAGTTAAAGCAATGGTATTCCCTGTAGTAACCTATGGCTGTGAGAGCTGGACCATAAGGAAGGCTGAGCGAAGGAAGATAGATGCTTTTGAACTGTGGTGTTGGAGGAAAATTCTGAGAGTGCCTTGGGCTGCAAGAAGATCAAACCAATCCATACTCCAGGAAATAAAGCCAGACTGCTCACTTGAGGGAATGATATTAAAGGCAAAACTGAAGTACTTTGGCCACATAATGAGAAGACAGGATACCCTGGAGAAGATGCTGATGCTAGGGAAAGCGGAAGGCAAAAGGAAGAGGGGGTGACTAAGGGCAAGATGGATGGATGATATTCTGGAGGTGACGGACTCGACCGTGGGGGAGCTGGGGATGGCGACGGCCGACAGGAAGCTCTGGCGTGGGCTGGTCCATGAAGTCACGAAGAGTCGGAAGCGACTGAACGAATAAACAACAACAACCAACCTTTATTGCCAGTGAATCCAGCAGGTATTCTGCTTCCCCTATGACATATTTAACTAAACTTGAGGTACCTAACCATTGGAGGGCCTTTACTCTGGCACAATGTCACACCCTCCCCTCAGCTGTCCTTGAAGGCCGATAGAGGAAGATTCCTTACCCGGAGAGACAAGGCCCCTGTGATTATGGTCACATAGAAACAACAGAGCATGTGCTCCTCCAGTGCCTGTATTATAGAGACATTCGCACTGGCCTCATCTTACCACTATTGTATAAATACCCAGGGCACTCAGGACGATTTTACACCTCCCTGCTGCTGTCAGATACCAACCATGCTACAACATACAATGTTGGCAGGTTCTGCACAGCAGCACTTAAAATTCGCCAGATGATGACTGGTGCCAAAAACTAAATTTAATGAGCATCTATTTCATCACACTAGAGTACTGTATTTACAGATATACTAACCTTTTGCTCCCCTACACCTATCTAATGCTCCTACCCCTCCTTTTAGATTTTTCTCACACACACACACACACACACACACACACACATATATATATATATATATATATATATATATATTCATTCATTCATTCATTCATTCATTCATTCATTCATTCATTCAATGCTTTTAACTGACTGTACCCCACCCTCCTTATGATGGTCTTTGACCGTAATAAAGATTTGGTTGTTTGTTTGCTTTTGCTCCCAAGGCACATACCCCTGCAGCTCTTTTGCTTGCTGATTCTCCACCTGATAAAATGTAATGAGCTAGGTAGTAGGCTCTGCTACCTCCTTCCTGTATTTCCTTAAATAAACTTTCTTTTGGTTAAAGTTATAAACCTGCTTCACTAATCTTTGCTCAGGGTAGATTCCCATTGTCAGGAATTTGTTTATTTATTTATTTATTTATTTATTTAATTAATTTCTATCCCGTCTTTATTATTTTTATAAATAACTCAAGGCAGCGAACATACCTAATACTCCTTCCTCCTCCTATTTTCCCCACAACAACCCTGTGAGGTGAGTTGGGCTGAGAGAGAGTAACTGGCCCAAGGTCTCTCTCTCTCTCTCTCTCTCTCTCTCTCTCTCTCTCTCTCACACACACACACACACACACACACACACACACACACTTGCTTTCTTCAACATCAGCAACTCATCTTCCCTCTGTGCACAGAGAATCCCTGCTCTTGGATGTATATAGAGATATCAAGCTACTTCTACTACAGATCAGGACTGGTGCCACTATGGATGTTTAAAGTCAATTCCATTGGCCTGCTGGCCCAGCTGATAATTACACTGCCAAGCAATGCAATATGTGCACTGATTAGAAAGTTCTCTCCTCCATGAGTCTTGAACTGCTTGTCTCCAAAATCTGCACTACTGTACCCTCCTGGTTTGGTTCCCCTGCTGTGCTCTAATAAATCCTCCCTCCCTCTTTCTCTCTCTTACATACACACAACGGGATCTTAAGACCTATTTCCCAAACAGAGCACAGAAGGAACCTAAAATAGCTTGAGCATAATATATCATAAAACTGTTAACCCTGTCATAAAACAATAGCAAAAACAAAACCAATAAACATAAATAGAAAAGGGAAAACATTATAGTAGATGCTGTTTCCAAAGGCACCAAGGTTAAGGAATACCTTGGCCTGTTTCTGGAAGGATGATAGAGAGGCTGCCATACAGGAGCTGACATTGATGCTTTATTCTTTGCTCCAAGGTAAGCCTTGGCAGCATTCACACAACAAATTTAACACGGTAACTGAATGAACCCATTTTCTGAGTTGCACAGTACATCAAACCATATCATTATAGAGAGTTACAGATCATTCTAAGCCACCAAAAAACTAATCATGTTGTGTTTGCATATTGTGTGAATGCAGCCACCCTTTAATTGACATGGATATGGGTATATGTTTGGTTTGGTGTGGACATCAACTTTTTTCAGTGTTGCCTGGAATTTCAGTGGCACAATTGTCCAAAATCCTACTTTTTCGAGTGCAAAACATACCAAGACTCTAATGCAAATATCCTCAGACTCTGGATGGGACCCCCCGAGGGGCCACGAGCAACTTAGAGGAGGGTCACAATTAAAGAAAAACTGATCATGGGAGTACCATGTAAACTCCCTCTGGACTTTGTTTCGTGCTTTACCCATGCAAGTAAGGTGACCATGGGCTGGTCCAAGCAGAGCGGGAGCAAATTCAAAGAGTGCTCCTGTTTTGCCTGCACAGATAAACTCCCTCTGGGCTTTGCGCTTCATTTTGCCTGCACAGGCGAGCAGTTGTGATATCACAAAGTTTGAGGAACTCTGTGATATATACATTAAGTTTTAATTATTAAAAGTAAGTGGCATATTTATTTCCTGGCCAACCCTAACATTAATAGGACCGTTAGTTTTATTCAAGGGGCGTGGTGGCTCAGCGGGTAAGACGCCAGGCTTGTCGATAGGAAGATTGCAAGTTCGGAGGTTCGAATCCCTAGCCCTGCATGCGGAGTGAGCTCCCGCACTCGCCCCAGCTCTTGCCAACCTAGCAATTCGAAAGTATGCAAATGCAAGTAGATAAATAGGTACCACTTCAGTGGATAGGTAACAAAGTGTTCCGTGCACGTCATGCGGCCACATGACCGTGGAAACGTCTTCGGACAATGCTGGCTCTTCGTCTAACAAACGGAGATGAGCACCGGCCCCTAGAGTCGGACAAGACTGCACAAATGTGCAGGGGGAACCTTTACCTTTTTAGTTTTATTCATGGGAAGTCATATATACTAATTTATCATTTTAAGGGGTCATGGCACTGCAAAGTTTCAGAGCCGCTTGCTGAAATGTGAGCTCTAAACCAGGTTTTACAGTTTTAAAAAACAAAGCAATCGCCCAGTTGCTGCACTCAAAACGGAGGGATGGAAAACCAGGGCCCTGACCCTTGTGTTCTTACTCCACCCCCACCCACCCACCCAAAATTAAGTGATTCCCACAGGGAATGAAATATGGTTCTCTGAGTAATTTCTTTCAAACCCTCTTCCTTTGTTTCCCCCCCTTGTAAGCATCTGGGAAAGAAACTTAGAAGGCCAAGGAGGCCAGACAGACTAGCAGAAATGTGGAGGAGGATTTTAGTAAAAGAAACTAATATGGTAACATGTGGCTGTAGTCCGAGAATTAAAAAAAAAACTGTAACAGATGTTAAAATGTGTATATGTGAGAATACCGTAAAACCCAAGAGAAAAGAAAATCCAAGAAAAATCCAAGCGATAAATTCCACTTTATATTCATAACATTTATATTCATAAAATCCCATTCCCAAAAGGAAGACTGGCTTTGTTGTTTATTCGTTCAGTCGTTTCCGACTCTTCGTGACTTCATGGACCAGTCCACGCCAGAGCTTTCTGTCGGCCGCCACCATCCCCAGCTCCCCAATGGTTGAGTCCGTCACCTCCAGAATACCATCCATCCATCTTGCCCTTGGTCGGCCCCTCTTCCTTTTGCCTTCCACTTTTCCTAGCATCAGCTTCTTCTCCAGGGTATCCTGTCTTCTCATTATGTGGCCAAAGTACTTCAGTTTTGCCTTTAATATCATTCCCTCAAGTGAGCAGTCTGGCTTTATTTCCTGGAGTATGGACTGGTTTGATCTTCTTGCAGTCCAAGGCACTCTCAGAATTTTCCTCCAACACCACAGTTCAAAAGCATCTATCTTCCTTTGCTCAGCCTTCCTTATGGTCCAGCTCTCACAGCCATACGTTACTACAGGGAAAACCATTGCTTTAACTATGCAGACCTTTGTTGTCAGTGTGATGTCTCTGCTCTTAACTATTTTATCAAGATTTGCCATTGCTCTCCTCCCAAGAAGTAGACGTCTTCTGATTTCCTGGCTGCAGTCAGCGTCTGCAGTAATCTTTGCGCCTAGAAATACAAAGTCTGTCACTGCCTCCACTTTTTCTCCCTCTATTTGCCAGTCATCAATCAAGCTCGTTGCCATAATCTTGGTTTTTTTTAGGTTTAACTGCAACCCAGCTTTTGCACTTTCTTCTTTCACCTTCGTCATAAGGCTCCTCAACTCCTCCTCGCTTTCAGCCATCAAAGTGGTATCATCTGCATATCTGAGATTGTTAATGTTTCTTCCAGCGATTTTAACTCCAGCCTTGGATTCCTCAAGCCCAGCATGTCGCATGATGTGTTCTGCGTACAGGTTGAATAGGTAGGGTGAGAGTATACAACCCTGCCGTACTCCTTTCCCAATCTTAAACCAGTCTGTTGTTCCGTGCTCTGTTCTTACCGTTGCTACTTGGTCGTTATACAGATTCCTCAGGAGGCAGACAAGATGACTTGGTATCCCCATACCACCGAGAACTTGCCACAATTTGTTATGATCCACACAGTCAAAGGCTTTAGAATAGTCAATAAAACAGAAATAGATGTTTTTCTGAAATTCCCTGGCTTTCTCCATTATCCAGCGGATATTGGCAATTTGGTCTCTAGTTCCTCTGCCTTTTCTAAACCCAGCTTGTACATCTGGCAATTCTCGCTCCATGAATTGCTGGAGTCTACCTTGCAAGATCTTGAGCATTACCTTACTGGCATGTGAAATAAGTGCCACTGTTCGATAGTTTGAACATTCTTTAGTGCTTCCCTTTTTTGGTATGGGGATATAAGTTGATTTTTTCCAATCTGATGGCCATTCTTGTGTTTTCCAAATTTGCTGGCATATGGCATGCATCACCTTGACAGCATCATCTTGCAAGATTTTAAACAGTTCAGCTGGGATACCGTCGTCTCCTGCTGCCTTGTTATTAGCAATGCTTCTTAAGGCCCATTCAACCTCACTCTTCAGGATGTCTGGCTCTAACTCACTGACCACACCGTCAAAGCTATCTCCAATATTATTATCCTTCCTATACAGATCTTCCTTATATTCTTGCCACCTTTTCTTGATCTCTTCTGCTTCTGTTAGGTCCTTACCATCTTTGTTTTTGATCATACCCATTTTTGCCTGGAATTTACCTCCGATGTTTCTAATTTTCTGGAAGAGGTCTCTTGTCCTTCCTATTCTATTGTCTTCTTCCACTTCCGCACATTGCTTGTTTAAAAATAATTCCTTATCTCTTCTGGCTAACCTCTGGAATTTTGCATTTAATTGGGCATATCTCCCCCTATCACTGTTGCCTTTTGCTTTCCTTCTTTCTTGGGCTACTTCCAGTGTCTCAGCAGACAGCCATCTTGCCTTCTTGGTTTTCTTTTTCTTTGGGACGTTTTTTGTTGCCGCCTCCTGAACAATGTTGCGAACTTCTGTCCATAGTTCTTCTGGGACCCTATCTACTAAATCTAGTCCCTTAAATCTATTCTTCACCTCCACTGCATATTCCTTAGGAATATTAGTGAGCTCATATCTAACTGATCTGTGGGTCTTCCCTATTCTCTTTAGTCTGATTCTAAATTGTGCAATAAGAAGTTCGTGATCTGAACTACAGTCAGCTCCAGGTCTTGTTTTTACCGACTGTATAGAGGTCCGCCACCTTTGGCTGCAAAGGATGTAGTCAATCTGATTTCGGTGTCGACCATCTGGTGAAGTCCATGTATAAAGTCGTCTTTTAGGTTGTTGGAAGAGAGTGTTTGTTATGCACAGTGAGTTGTCTTGGCAAAATTCTATCAGCCTATGTCCTGCTTCATTTTGTTCTCCCAGACCATGCTTGCCTGTAATTCCAGGTGTCGTCTGACTACCCACCTTAGCATTCCAGTCTCCTGTAATGAAAATAACATCTCTTTTTGGTGTATTATCCAGTAGGTGCTGCAGATCCTCATAGAACTGATCTACTTCTGCTTCTTCAGCATCTGTGGTTGGGGCGTATATTTGGATCACTGTGATGTTAAATGGCTTACCCTGAATTCGAATTGAGATCATTCTATCGTTTTTTGGATTGTATCCAAGCACTGCTTTAGCCACTTTATTATTTATTATGAAGGCTACTCCATTTCTTCTGTGGTCCTCTTGTCCACAGTAGTAGATCTGGTGGTCATCTGATGTGAAGTGGCCCATCCCAGTCCATTTCAGTTCACTGACACCTAAAATGTCTATATTTAATCTTGACATCTCACCAATAACCACATCCAATTTGCCCTGGCTCATAGATCTTACATTCCAGGTTCCTATGGTGTGTTGATCTTTAGAACATCGGATTCGTCGTTCACCACCAGCACCGTCGGCCGCTAGCCGTCCTTTCGGCTTTGAGCTAGCTGCGTCATCACATCTGGGGCTAGGTGAACGTATCCTCTGTTCCTCCCCAGTAGCATTTTGACCATCTTCCGACCTGGGAGTCCCATCTTCTGATGGTATACCGACATATCTTTGGTTGTACTGATCCATTTAGTTTTCATGGCAAGAATACTGGGGTGGGTTGCCATTACCTTCCCCAGGGATCGGGGAAGACTGGCTTCCTTCCCCCAATACTTTAGGACCAGTCTGCCAACTTTTAAAAGACACACCTGTGTCTTTCCCTGGGATTATGGGGCTACCCGCTGTGGCTGCCACATGACAATTGCAGACTGGGGTTACATTTGCCCTCCTACCTCCTCTGAAGCACCTTTTTGGAACTGAATCGAAAGCAATGCACAGTCCTAGCAAAGAGAGTCTTGTGTGTTGAGCTCCGTCACGAATGCTGGAGCTAAACAGAGTCACTGGTGAGTAGGTGGCCTTAGAAATTGACCTAATTAATAAATAAATGCCTGTGATCCAAGAGGGATGTGAGGAGGCTTGGGTGAACCTTCCTCCCTCTTACAAGTAGTCCTCCCTTAATGATGGCAACTGGGGCCAGCAACTCCGTCGCTAAGCAACGACCGTAAAGCACAACATCACATGACCGCACTGACTTACAGTGGCAGTTGCGGCACTTCCAGTTGCCACTGTTAGGCGAATCCCGCACAGTTGCAGCGTCCCACAATCATGTGATTGCCATTTGCGACCTCCTGCCGGCTTCCCCATTGAATTTGCTTGTCAGAAGCCAGCAGTGAAGGTCACAAATGGCGATCATGTGACTGTGGGATGCTGCGACTGTCATAATTGTGAGTCAGTTGCCAAGCACTCGAATTGCAATCATGTGACCGCGGGGACGTGCGATCAGGGATGGAACTAGGGTCTGTGTCACCCGGGGCAAACATGGATTCCGCGTCCCCCCCCCCGTGGGTTATTTTCTCATTTTGGTGCACCCTGGGCATCATTTTGGTGCACCCCCCAGCGCAGCGCCCAGGGCACATGCCCTGCTTGCCCCCCTAGTTGCAGCCCTGCGTGCAATGGCCACAACTATGAGGAACAGTCGTAAGTCCCCTCATTCAGTGCCATCATAACTTAGAACAGTCGCTGAACGAGTGGTTGCTGAACGAGGACTACCTGTATAACCATACTTTGTGTTAAGGTAGCTAAGTTAGGCTGTTGCAGTGCTCCCTACAGGGGACAGTCCTTGGTGAGCGTTTAGATGTCTTCACCTGGGGCACATTTAGAACTGCTCATCACACAATGGCTGCAGTATCTTCACTGGCTCCTGATTATACCCCAGGTTTTAGATACTTGTGACATACAGTATGAAGCCTTTAATGGCTGTAGCCCCACATCCTAAACAGTTCGTTTGCAGCATTTTCTGTTTCTTTATGGAGGAAGAAGGCACACGTTATACCTATTGTCCCAAGAAGGTTCTCTTCCTGTTTGCTGCAATTTGAGTACAAGTTTTACAGCAAAGGGCAACATAAGACTTATTCCTATATTCTAGCCTTTTGAAAGCCTATTAGTGGTTACAGCATTGAATGGGAACCAGGGAACATACCTTCAAGTCTGCACTGTGTATGAAGCTCATCTGGGAACTCTCTCACAGTATAACCCGCCTTTTTTTGTTGTTGTTGGTTCCTTCGAGTCTGTGTTGACTCCTGGCGACTGCCTGGACAAGTCCCTGCAGTTTTCTTGGCAAGATTTTGGACGTAGCTTGCCATTGCCTCCTTCCTAGGGCTGAGAGAGAGTGACTGGCCCAAAATCACCAAGCTGGCTTCGTGCCCAAGGCTGGACCAACTCCCAGTCTCCCAGTTTCTATCCTGATGCTTTTAACCACTACACCAAACTGGCTTACAGGAGAAAAAAATGAGGGGATTTCCATATAAGCTCCCTTTTTCCAAAGAAAAACTGGGATATCAATATTAATGATTTGTTGTTATTCTGGAAAGCACATTCCAACTGATCAGCTCCCTCAGAAGGTGATATTTCAAGGGACAAGATCAGCAATGACACTGATGATGTCTGCTTAGGGCAGAGCTTTCCAAACTGTGTGTCATGACACATTAGTGTGTTGGCTGAAGTGTCTGGGTGTGTCGCGGCTGCTGCTGCCTCCGAGCCCTGCCAGGATTCCGCGCAGGTCCTAGTGCCTGCCTTGTGCCTTGCTGCCTCCAAACCTGCCCTGCCAGGATTCCGCGCAGGTCCTAGTGCCTGCCTTGTGCTTTGCTGCCTCCAAACCTGCCCTGCCAGGATTCTGCGCAGGTCCTAGTGCCTGCCTTGTGCCCTGCTGTAAGAGTGTGTCGTGAAATGATGCTCTGCTGTAAGAGTGTGTCGCGAAATGATGCATGTCTAAAAAGTGTGTAACCAACATGAAAAGTTTGGAAAGCTCTGGCTTAGGGACTAATCAAAACAGTGTAATTCCTGTAATAAGGGCCTGTTGCAATAAACTGAGTAAAAGAGTGCTAATGACTACATCTGTATCTGGTTATTATACACCTGATTACGTTCCTTTGAGCTACTTGTCAGAAGAGGGAAATTGCTGTTTTGCAGGCCTCACAAGCTTCTTCCTCCTTCGAGTTAATGTTAGCCAGCAGAGGGAGTCACTGCGTTATGAAAGAGTCTTTTTGCAAGGAAAGAGGAAACAAGCCAACAAGATCTCTTCATAGGTAGAGAGAGAAGAGAAAAGGAAGCAAACAAGGGGGGGGGAATCTCTCTGTTCACCAGAAGGAGTTTGGTAACACCTTTTCCAACTAACACATTTTATTAAAAGGCATAAGCTTTTGGGAGCTGCAGCTCACTCCAACAGATGCCTCTTGCAGAAAGTGCTACCCGACTCCTGATTTTTTGCCACTGTAGATTAGTACAAAAGAGCCAGTTTGGTGAAGTGGTTAAGGCACCGGGCTAGAAACCGGGAGACCGTGAGTTCCAATCCCGCCTTAGGTACGAAGCCAGCTGGGTGACCTTGGCCAGTCTCTCCCTCTCAGTCATGGAAAGCAAGCAAGGGCAAACCACTTCCAAAAAGCCTTGCCAAGAAAACTCCAGGGACTTGTCCAGGTGGTTGCCAGGAGTCAACACTGACTTGAAGGCGCAAATAAATAACAGAGTAGCACAGCTCTCCTCCTACAAATTCCCAAGGGTTCTGCCAAAGTGGTATCAGAAAACCGAGGGCTCTCTCTGTGTATGTTTTTCATTCCGTGCCTTGGTGCGGATAAAGGGAAAAGCCAGGATTCAGAGTTGAAAAGAGGCTGAGTGTCCCCTTCCCAATTCCTACTGTCAGCACATTGGAAAAACTGCTTCCCAGTAGAAATGCAGTTCCGGGAGAAACTCATTCCTCCCACCATGCTGGTAACTTTCATAGAACTGTAAATGAGATGCTTCTGTTTTTGCACACTGGGGCTATTAGAATATACTGGACTATATTTCTTTATAATGTTCACAATTCAGAAATATGCCTCTTCTACTGTCGGCACATCTTGACTTTTTTGACACCCCCATGTGATGATCCCAACAACAAAGCCCTAATAAACACTTCTCAATGCAGTTCGTTAGAATGCAGATTAAGCTTTATTCAGGATACATGTTAATTGAAGCACTCCTAAAGATCTGAATGCAGATTCCCGCCAAACTGTACCATCTTAACTTCCCCCCTTGCGAGCCAAATTACCAACCGATGATCTCATGGTGCAAACGTTCTCATCTCCACACTCCCGCAGGTGGGTGACCTTGACAAAGCCGTTTCCAGCCTCTACCAACAGACATAACACTCAACGGCCAGTCCTCCTCCCAACAGTTCTCAAAACATCTCTAGCCCGAATCCCAATGGCAGGATTCATAGACATGAACCCTGACATGCTGACCCTCCAAAAGAAAGAGCAATATACAGACAATAAGAAAGGATAATGCATACAAATAAACATAAAGACAAAGCGAGCAATTCCAGAATTGTTCAGGCTGCAGAGATATGTGAGGCGTTGCAATCTGAAAAACAAAATCAAGTAGAAAGGCATACAATTAACCAGGTTTAGCAGGAAACTGAGCATGGAACTTCTTTAACAAGCAAGGAGCAGAAACATGAACCTTATCAACCCATTCCTTAAATCCAATAGGTAGATGTTTCCATTGAACTAGATATTGAACCTTACCCCTATGTAATCTAGAGTCCAAAATGTCCTGAACTTCAAAATGTTCGTTATCCCCCACCATGATGGGTGGGGGAGTGCTTGGGTGCGGATGCCACTGAGGAGCAGATTTAACTGGCTTTAACAAACTAATGTGGAACACAGGATGCACCTTACGCAGGTTTTTAGGCAAGTCCAACTGAGCAGCTACAGGATTAATCACTTTCACAATAGGAAAAGGTCCAATAAACTTAGGTCCCAGCTTTTTAGAAGGTTGAGTAGATTTTAGATGTTTTGTAGACAAATAAACCTTTTCACCCACCACCAATGGCCATTGCGGAGCACGTTTGCGATCAGCAAAAGTTTTGTAAGAGTCTTTAGCATCCTGCAATACCTTCAGCATGACTGGCCAATTGGCCCGTATTTTTGTAATCCATTCATCTGCCAGTACAGGATTTGGAGATTGAATCATGGCAGGATCAGGCAGTTCAGGAATAGGGACAAAGTCTTGACCAGTGGCCACTTTAAATGGCGAAAATCCAGTGCTTTGATGAACAGCATTATTATATGCAACTTCAGCAAATGGCAACAAGTCCACCCAATCATTCTGTTGGTAACTGATATAACATCGTAAATAGTGCTCCAATACCCCATTAAGGCGTTCACACACCCCATTACATTGTGGATGAAATCCAGAGGTAAGACCCTGTTCAGTTCCAATCAATTTTAAAAATAATTTCCAAAATTTGGCAGTAAATTGACTTCCGCGATCGCTGATAATCCGCAAGGGGGCGCCGTGAGCCCGGTAGATATGCAAAATGAATAATTTTGCTAGTTGACCAGCAGATGGCAGCCCTTTACAAGGGATGAAATGAGCTTGCTTAGAAAACAAATCAGTGACAACCCATATTACAGTTTTGCCTTTACTCTTGGGTAAATCCACAATAAAATCCATTGAAATTTGTTTCCAAGGACTTGTTGGTTCAGCCACTCCTTGTAAAAGTCCCACAGGCTTACCAGGTGCCTTTTTCATAGAAGCACAGATAGGACAAGACAATACATACTGCTTCACATCTTTTCTTAAAGTTGGCCACCAAAATTGCCTTCTCACTAAATGCAATGTTTTAACAAAGCCAAAATGTCCAACAACTTTATTATCATGACAACGTTGCAAAATAGCTTTCCTCACAGTTTCAGGAATATACAATCTATCTCCACTCCACCATACTCCGTTAGTTTCCGTTAGAGATTGTTTATGTGTTTTCCACCATTCATCCTCTACCATAGCTTGCTGGATTTCTTTTTCTAAAGAGGGTTCACATGGAGTATGTTGATGTTTGGCTTGGCGTCTAGTAAGAGCGACTTTCCCCTCCAGTTGTACTGGCAAGGGTGAAGGCAGAGTTTTAGAACCTTTCTCAGCATGGTTTGGTATACCCAACTGTTGTGGAGACATTACTGTAGACACAACATGCTCCATTTGAGTATCATGCTGAGGCAAGCGAGATAGTGCATCGGCCAAGACGTTTTTCCCTGCTGGCAAATACTTCAATGTGAAATTAAACCTACTAAAAAATTTGGCCCATCTGATTTGTTTAGGATTTAACTTCCTGGGGGTTTTGAGAGCTTCCAAGTTCTTATGATCAGTAAAGACTTCAAACTGGTGGGGAGAGCCCTCCAGCAGATGTTGCCAGGTAGCTAATGCATGCCGTACAGCAAAAGCTTCTTTCTCCCAAACATGCCAGTGTTGCTCTGCCTCCGTGAACTTACGGGAAATGTACGCACATGGTCGTAATTGATTAGTATTATCTTTTTGCAATAATATACACCCAATGGCAGAATTGGAAGCGTCTGTTTGTATAACGAATGGTTGCTCAGGATCAGGGTGTTTTAAGATAGGCTCTGCGGTGAACAACTGTTTCAATTGTTCAAAAGCACTTTGGCAAGCTGGTGTCCATTTTAGTTTTGACTGGGGCTTATTTGCTAATACACCATCAGTTGATTTTTTAGTTTTTAACAAATCCGTCAACGGTAATGCTATTTTAGCAAATGCAGGAATAAATTGTCTATAGAAATTGGAAAAAGCTAAAAAAGCTTGTAATTGCTTTTTTGTTCTGGGTGTTTCCCACGCCAAAACATCTTTAACTTTGGCAGGATCCATTTCAATGCCCTGATGAGATATTCTGTAACCCAAAAAATCCAGTTTTTCCTTATGAAATTCACATTTGGACAATTTCACATACAACTTGGCTTCCAATATTTTTTTCAACACTGCCTTGACCAATTTTACATGTTCTTCCATAGTTTCTGTATAGATCAAAATGTCATCTAAATATACCAATACACCTTGATATAAAAATTCATGCAGAACCTCATTAATTAAGCTCATGAAGACTCCAGGCCCCCCTTAATCCGAACGGCATGACTTTATATTGAAAACAACCCAATTGGCAATTAAAAGCAGTTTTCCATTCATCTCCCTCTTTTATCGCACTCTAAAATACGCTTCTCTCAAGTCCAGTTTAGTGAAGATCTTTCCCTTTGTCAGTTGCACTAGCATATCCTTCATCAAAGGCAACGGGGACTGATTAGAAATACAAATAGCATTCAACCCCCGATAATCGGTACAAAGTCTCAACGATCCATCTTTCTTTTTCCTAAACAACACTGGAGCAGCCATGGGAGAAGTAGATGGCTCAATAAATCCTCGCTTTAAATTCTTATCTATAAATTTCCTCAATTCTTGCAATTCCTTATGAGTCATTGAGTACAACTTTGGTTTAGGTAACACTGCTCCAGGTTCCAATTGCAGAGAACAATCCGTTTTACAATGAGGGGGCATTTGATCTGACTCAGTCTCTACAAAAATTTCTCCCTCCTCCTCATATGCCGCCGGAGCAACGGCTGCTTGTGCTACTTCCCTCAATGAGCCTGCTAATTCCACACACAGTCCCGCATGGTCCCGTTCCATCCCTAGATACGAGCCATCTGCAAATTCCATCTCCCCAGAGACCCAATCAATCTGAGGGTTTCGTTCCCTCAGCCATTTAAGCCCCAACACTATGGGCTGACTGGCAATGGGTGCCACGATAAACCGTATAGTCTCTTGGTGTGTCCCAATAGTCATTTTTACGGCTTCAGTATAATATTCAGCTGGTTCCCCCTTCATGTCTGACCCATCCAATTGACAAAATATAATGGGAACTTTTAGCTTATGCAATTTCAGTCTTAATCCAGTCACAATAGCAGGGTGCATCAAACACCTCGAACACCCTGAGTCTAGCATAGCCATCAGATTGTTCTGATCCCTCCCATCTAACGTTTCAATTTTTACTTTAACTTGCATTGTAGGGCAATCTTCACTCACCAAAGGATCCGAGCGCCTATCTGCAAATGCCTGGCCACCAGCACATCTTAGGACAGACATTGTTCATTTCCCGCTGGCAAGAATTCTTCGTCTGTGGAGTCATTCTCACCCCCAGCTATCTCGGCTTTATTGGCTTCTTCCATTGCATGGGCTGTTCCCTTTCTTTTAGGTGGTAGAGGCTTTGAAGATTTACTCTCAGGCTTTTTCCTCACAGCAGAAGTTGTTTGCGGGCAGTTGCTAATGCGATGACCCTCTCTACCACATTTGAAACACAACCCGCTTTTGGCTCTACAATCCTTCTCTTCTTCCCAGGCTCTCTGGCTGAGTGGTTTCTTTGGCTGGGGGGCCCCCAGAGCTCTTCTCCCTGGGCTTTGCAGCTGTTTACAGTATATGATCTCAACCGTAACCGGGTACTTTCTGCTTTGCCAGCTAGTTGGATCCATTCTTCTAGCGTCTCAGGATCCCCCCTTCCAGCAGCCATTTCCAGAATCTCAGGTTTCAACCCCATCTGGAAATACTCGATTTGAAAGGTTTCAGGCCAGCCAGGGACTCTACTAATAAGCTTTTTAAATTCCATGGCATATTCCGCCACAGTTCGATTTCCCTGGCTCAATTGTTGTAATTGCACTCTAGCTGACATTTTTGATAGCGTATCTTCAAATCTCTTTCTTAGCGCCAACATAAATGCCTTAAAAGTTAACAGTTCTGTGGCATTAGTATCATGCATGGCTACAAGCCACTGTGCTGCTTCCCCTTCTAGGAAACTTGAGACATACCTTACTTTGGCTTCCTCATTCAGAAAAGAGTCCTCAAACTCCTCCATAAAACCCCTGACATGGGTCATAAAGCAAGCCAACTTCCCGGGATCGCCGTCAAATCGCATCTTTAGCTTGTTAACTGCTAAAGCTCGGGCCCTTCCCCTTTGTAATCCACTCGTGGAAGGTCATCTCATCTCAGGCTCTGGTCCTGAAAAATCATCCTCTTCTTCACTGCCACTGGAAGTCCCACTCTCTGCTGAAGTGGTCATCAAAGTAGCTCCTCTCTCCGTCACTGTACCCCCTTCTTGCTTCGGAGCCAGGACAAGCTGCTGCAGAGATTGGCTGATAGACTCTATTTGCTTGCTGATAGTCTCTAACTCAAAATCAATGTGTGCAGTCTTTGCTTCTAAAGAAGCCATCCTTTGGGATTGGGTAACTCTGGGTTTAGCAGTCTGTTTACCCATCCCTACCTGGAGGCCGCCTCCAATTCCCACGGACCACTCTGCACTAGCTTTGGGAGTACGTACCACAGGAAGCTTGGCTGCCTCTATTCCACTATGTCTGGATCCCCTTTTAGAGGTTTTCTTCTTGACAACGACTGGCTCAAAAGCCACAACCTTTTCCTCTTTGGAAACTGCTTCTAGGCCTGTAGAAGTGCTTGGTTGCTCTTCTTCACCCACCTGGAAACATTCCATAGATTCCTCCATTCTGTGAGTTACTTAGAAGAGTCGATTCTCACTAGGGAGGCACTAATTGTATTTAGCAATTGTAACCTCAAGATAAACTGACTAGATTGGGGATTCAGATCTTTCTGTGATGATCCCAACAACAATGCCCTAATAAACACTTCTCAATGCAGTTCGTTAGAATGCAGATTAAGCTTTATTCAGGATACATGTTAATTGAAGCACTCCTAAAGATC
This sequence comes from Charina bottae, assembly GCA_023362775.1. Taxonomy (NCBI): domain Eukaryota; kingdom Metazoa; phylum Chordata; class Lepidosauria; order Squamata; family Charinaidae; genus Charina; species Charina bottae. Next base: position 147,812,083 of record JALMGJ010000002.1, on the reverse strand, counting down.
TGAATGCGGATTCCCGCCAAACTGTACCATCTTAACTTCCCCCCTTGCGAGCCAAATTACCAACCGATGATCTCATGGTGCAAACATTCTCATCTCCACACTCCCGCAGGTGGGTGACCTTGACAAAGCCGTTTCCAGCCTCTACCAACAGACATAACACTCAACGGCCAGTCCTCCTCCCAACAGTTCTCAAAACATCTCTAGCCCGAATCCCAATGGCAGGATTCATAGACATGAACCCTGACACCCCACTCTTCCTCTCCCCCTGGACACTGTGCTTAAAACAGGACCATTAAGACTTGCTCTACAAGAACTGAACAAAATTAGTAGTAGGACAGGTGACCCTTGTCATCCTATCTGTTCGCAGTTTTGTGTATCTGCAATAATTAGAAAGCAAATCTCGGTAGATGTATAAAAAATTTCATATGCTGTGGGTATGGCCTTGCTTTTTGTAATTTTATGTATGTTTCAAATGCTGGAATTGCTTTAACAGCAGCTGGCCTCTCTCGCTTATCTGGCGATGGAGGGTGTCATATTGTTTGCGCCACGTAGCTCAAAGCTCTTTCACAATCTCTGCAGAGGGGCCTCTCAAACAAGCCACCCAACTCTAGGGCTGCCTGCAGATTGCTCCAATCGCAGAGAAGGGTCTCCAGGCAGCACTTAAACATCCAGAGGCTCTTCCACTGACATTGTAAATGAGGAGGGTTACCAGATGTCCGGCAAAAGGAGGACATGCCCTCCTTTTTGTCCTCATGTCCTCCATCTGGCAGGCATAGCCTTAAAATAAGATATTGTCTGGCTTTTCAAGTGTCTTTTTTAAAGTTTTATTTTATTTTGGACAGTTTTCACAATAGTAGTCATTAACACTTTCATGCATTGTGACCTTGTAAATTGTCTGCTTCTTTCTTTCCTTCGTCCATCAACAGACTCAACAATCTAGATTTACGTTCTTTATTTCCTGATTCCAGCAATTGGCTTCAATCGATCCCCTTCAAATCTACGATCACTGTACTCTGTAGATCATATGACTCATCATAAGTTTCTATGGTGAAATTTGAAAAGTACATCATTGTCAATCGCCAACATATGTTCTTGAAAATAAAGATTTGTTGGAAAAATATTGCGATTGAAAAACCAGTCTGAGGTTAGAAAAAGTAATTTCCTAAACATGTAGGCCTAAGTACATTTTTTGCAGTTTTCTGCTGTAATTTTTGTTGCAGACGCCAAGAAAGTTAAACAGTGTGTCCTCCTTTCCAGTTGTCTGCATCCTCCTTTGCCTGTTCCGATATCTGGTAATCCTATGAATGAGGTGCATGGAGCACAGCTGCTTTCCTGTGTCCATTATGCCTCTTAAGCAAACACAAACTTCTTTATTTTTCTACAGGAAACAACTAGTTAGAGAGATGCAAAAGTTTTTGACAGCCAAATGATGTTCAGATAATTATGAAAGCCTTTTAAAAAAAAGTAAGCACCAGCATCATGCGGCACATAACTTCAAGACTGTGTATCCACCTTCTCACAATCCACAACTCACAGACTGGTTTCAGGGTCTAAATTAAGCCCCAAGTACATCAACCATGTTATGGCTTAGCATAATACATGACCCAGCATGGTGGCTCAGTGGGTAAGACGCCAGGCTTGTCGATCAGAAGATCGCAAGTTCGGAGGTTCGAATCCCTAGTCCCGCGTGACGGAGTGAGCTCCCGCACTTGTCCCAGCTCTTGCCAACCTAGCAATTCGAAAGCATGTAAATGCAAGTAGATTATTAGGTACCACTTCGGTGGGTAGGTAACAGCGTTCCGCACGCATCATGCTGGCCACATGACCGTGGAAGCGTTTTCAGACAGTGCTGGCTCTTCGGCTAACAAACGGAGATGAGCACTGGCCCCTAGAGTCGGACACGACTGCACAAATGTGCGGGGGGAACCTTTACCTTTACCTTACATCAACCATGTTATGGCTTAGCATAATACATGACCCAGACACAGGTTTGTAAGCCAAGTGTTGTGTGTGGTTTAACTGTAGTTACAAATAAATCAGGCTTAGCATATTTGAACCTACCCATGCTTTCGGGTCACATCACAGGGTGGGCATCAGGAAGGAGAAGCCCATCCCCTTCCAATTTCCTCCAGACTATTTTTTGTTCTCATGGCGGGGGCGGGGGGGGGGGGCTGGGAGTGGCCCTGAGAGCAAGGCTTCTTCCAGAGAAATAACCCAAGGCATTTGAGGCCTAAGGAGAAAAATATAAACAGTGGCCCCATAGTAAAAAAAACCCAGCCACTGACAATACCAGGAACCTGCTCTCCTGCTGAAGGCAAGCTGCCTCTGCCTGTGGAGTCCAAGAGCCAGATTTGAAATCTTCCAGATATCCTGGCGGGCTGCCCAATCATGTAGGCTGTGTTGCGCTAGGCAAACTTCCTGGAAAGCAGTCTTTCTTATTTCGAAGGGCAATGTTTGCTTTCCCAAATAGAGAACATTTCCTAGTCTGACAGCATTAGTCATTAACATGCCTTGAGCAGGTAAACATGGCACAGTTCATCTTATTCCTACGTCAGCAAAGCAGTAAATTCTTGTTAGAAAATCAAGGATGACACATCTAAGCCCCAAGCATCCAGTCAGCATCTACTTACAAAATAATTGTATATCAACATTTGTTTTGACAATTTAAATGAAAGATTTCAGCACTGCTGAACTGCCCCCATTTTCATCTGGTAAACACAGGGAAGCTGATAACAAGCAGCAATTCTCACAAGAGGTATAGAAGTATGAGGCAATTTCTGCTAATCACAATCACCCCATTTAATCTAGCATTAGAGTTGGCCTCTGGATCCAGCAGTATCAGAAGGTCACAGACTTCAGCGTGGCTTGGGAAAAGATGACAGCCCCCGCCTCCCGGCTGCTAGCTTACCAGCCGATCGCGAATATGGCTGCTTTGAGCCGTCCAGAGAGCAGATGGGACGATTCCTGGGGTTCTCCTTAATCCGGAGAACACTTCTGGGCTCTGGAAAACCTGCCTGAGCCCCAAAAAAGTCTGTGATGCCCGGTCTGCTGCGGAGATCATGGAGGGAAAAATAGTGTTTTAGAGGAAATGTTATATTGAGAATGGAAATGCTTTATAGAAGTAATGCTTATTCTAGTTTGAATTAGAGTAAGAGATTGATATTGACTTATTTACAGTATATCTTTGTTGTAGAAAGTCGGAAGTCAGTATGTATGTATTATGCAGTATGTAGTAGTCTTCTTTCTTTTTCACACTTTTTAGTTCTTTTTTTCTTGTAGTATACTTTATTTCATTTCTTGTAGTTTTTATGTATTTGTTGAAAAAAAATTAATAAAGCTTTATATTAAAAAAAAAATTAAAAAAGGTCCCAGACTTCATTCTGATTTAGAATTCACTTCTCCCTCTTACATTGCTCAGGGTTTCTGTATGGAAAATGCTGTACAGCAATCTTCCCAGCCTTGAACTCTCCTGGAAAGCCAATGTAAGGTGGCTTAGTATTATTATAATTATTTGTACAGGTAGTCCTTGTTTAGCGACTGCTTCAGACAGTAACCTTTCATAGTTACAACAGTGATGAAAAAGTAACTTTGCGGCCAATCCTCGCATTTACAACCTTCGCGGGTCTGTAAAGCAAAGGAAAGCTGAGGTAAGATCATAAGCACCGTCACAGTTTTACTTAGCAACCGCTTCGATTAACAACTGAGTTGCTGGTCTCAATTATGGTCACTAAACATGGACTATCTGTAACAGACATGAACTAGGTTCAATTCTCCATTCAGCCATGGACTCCCTAGTTGATTTGGGGCCTTTCATTATCTCTTAGCCAGAGGTGTCCGTGGGGGGGGATGCTGTCACAAAAGTCAAGGTGGTGGTGAAGAGACAGATTAATAAGGGGTGGGACTTTGACTGCCATCTTGACTTTTTTGACCCTTCCCCATGGCTTGCCTTCCTGTCAGTCTAATCAACCTCACAGGATTGGTGCCGTGAGGATAAAATTAAGAAAGCTGCCCAGGTAAGCCATCTTGAGCTTCCAAAGGAAAAGCAGGATATAAGTTCCACCACTAAATATAAATGATTAATAAATCCCCATCCTCCTCAGCCAGCGTTCAACACATCTGAAAAGCATTGGACTGGGAAAGGCTTCTGCACAAAACACAGAACTTAAAGCAGCATTCCTTAGGTTTGGAAATGAGACAACAGCCCAGGGATATCCAGCCTTTTTTCAAGCCAAGTGTCAGGAGGTAGCATCCTTCCAGTATAAGGGATAAGTGTATAAGTGTTGGGTTTTGGAGTATTTGCATTAGCAGTCCTGTAATAGCATTTGGGTATGGGAGAAGCATGATTGTTGAGGGCCCTGGTGTCAGGGTTCTAGTGAGAATCCTGCCATTTGTCTGTGTATAGTTAGACTGTGTTGTGCGGGGAGGGGGAGGACGTGCCAGGAGCTGCGACTAACACCAGAGACTGTGGAATGCATCGTCAAGGTCATCCACCTGCAGGAGTCTGGAGGGGGCGAGCACGGAGTGAGAAAGTAAGGGACATTGACATCATGGGTGTGAAGAAACTGGCGCGGAGAGCTAAGTTTGAGTGTTTGGCGGGAAACCGTCATTTGGAACTTTGGGAGTGCTTTGATTTACATGTATCCTTAATAAAGCTTATTCTGCAATTCAATGAATTGCATGGAGAAGTGCTTATTGGGACATTGAAGTCAGGGTCATTACAGAAAGATCCGAATGACTTTGTACGTTGGTTTTTCACGAGGCTACTACTGAAACCTCAGAGAGCCTTACGAATGAGAATCAACCATCTACCACGCATGTCAGAAACCAAAGAGAGGGAAGAGTTTGTCGAACAACCCCAGGAAGGGGAGATCGCACAGCCGAGTACTTCCAGGGACAGTGGAGTGGTCCCGAAAGAAGAGAAATCAGTTGCATTCGAGTTGAAAGGTGATCGGAAGAAAAAACCAAAGAAGGGAGATGTGGAAGGCAGTGGTGACGCCACTGAGATCCTCGTGATGCGAACCCTGAAAACCTGAGCAGGGTGGTCCATGGGGATTGGAGGCGGCGTGAAACCTGAAATTGGCAAATGAACTGCCAAGCAACGTGTCACTCAAGCGCCAAGGGTGGCTTCCTTAGAAGTGAAAACGTCCCGAATGGATTTTGAATTAGAGACCATAAGTCAACAGATGGCAATGATAAACAAGACTCTTCAACAAATCTTACAGAACCAAGAAGGAGGTAAAGCTGCCCAAAGAGGTGCCAGTCCTACGATGACATCAGGTGAAAGCGATGGCTCGGATGGAAGTGAAGAAGAGGAAGAAACATCCGAACCTGAGGAGTGCTTCAGCCTTCCAGCTCAAAGCGTACCTCCAAAGGTGAGAACACCCGCTATCAAAGTTAAGTCTATGACTGTTAATAAATTAAAGATGCGATTTGATGGTGATTCAGAGAAACTAGCATGTTTCATGGCTCATGTCAGAGGGTTTATGGAGGAGTTTGAAGAATCCTTCGCCAACAAAGATGCTAAGGTGAGGTATGTGTCGAGCTTTTTGGAAGGAGAGGCAGCAAATGCATGAAACGAAAGCTAAAGAACTACTAACATTTAGCTCCTTCATGATGGCATTGCAAAAACAGTTTGAAGATACCTTATAGTTTTTTATATATACATTATTTTTGTTTTCATTAAAATGAAAAAGTTTTATTACATGAACATATTGAGCTAACAATTACTCTTCAGTGACAGAACTCATACAGTACAAAAATTTAGGTAGACGTAGAGGGGGACTGTATTTGACAGGAGGCAAATGGGGAAAGCACAGCTCATGGGCTTTGTAACATCACGGATCGCAGGAAGGAGGGGAGGGGGGAGAGAAGAGAGGCAGGGAAGGGCAGATTCAAAAACTCCACGCCCGATGAGGCTTCTCTTCCTTCTGCCTTCCCTCCTCCTCCTCCTGCTTTTTTTTCTCCCTCTTTCTCTCTCTCCCACAATCCCAAACAAAAGACTCTCTTTTGCCGAGCTGGAGAAATAATCAGTTTCACTCTTGAAAAAACGGGGCAGGATCCCATCCCAAACTCATTTTAATAAAACAAACAGAGAGCAGAGAGAGACCAGCTAAGAGCAGAGCAGAGGCGGTGGCAAAGATCTCTCTCCCCATCTCTCTCTGTCTCCCTCTCTCTCTCTCTTTCCGCCTTCCTTGCCCCTCTCTAGTCTCACTCAACATCAGGCACCTCAATCAAGCAATTTTAAATGATAATTGCATCTTGGCTGAATCAATCTTGCCATGCCTGACATTTTGCTAATTTTTTAAAAATAAAGGGACAAAATTGGCATTTATATTAAAACGACGGGACGGTCGGGAAATGTGAAAAAATGGTACTGTCCTGTTTAAAACGTTACGTATGGTAAGCCTACGTGTAATTGAGATTTCCTGGATTAATAACTGCGTACCAGTTCATCACACCAAGGGCCACTTTTGGTTTGTTTTTTAATACTCCACAGGAAAAACAGAGGATGCTGTCTATTATGAGAAACTGGAATAGCTCCAGATTCTAGAATGTCTGGGAAAACAAAGGTGAAATATTGTACATTTAGTTTTTGAGGCAGAGTTACTGGGAAAAGTAGAATGTGACACACTCCTATCTCCATTACCTAATTGCTAGTTTCAGTGAGTTGGATCTTCAGGATAGCTTGCATGAGAGCCAGTTTGGTCTAGTGGTTAAGGCAACAGGCTAGAAACCAGGAGACTGAGAGTTCTAGTCCCGCCTTAGGCATGAAAGCCAGCTGGGTGACTTTGGGCCAGTCCCTCTCTCTCAGCCCTAGGAAGGAACCAATGGGAAACCAGGAGACTGAGAGTTCTAGTCCCGCCTTAGGCACGAAAACCAGCTGGGTGACCTTGGGCCAGTCACTCTCTCTCAGCCCAACTCACTTCACAGGGTGGTTGTGGGGAAAATAGGAGGAGGAACGAGTATGAGGTATGTTCGCTGCCTTGAGTTATTTATAAAAATAATAAAGGTGGGATAGAAAATAAAATAAAAATAAAATGAATTGAAGCCATTTATGATCATGAATCATGGAGCGGGGTTGAGGTATCTGCAATTTCCCCAACACTTTTATTTCATTCTGAACCCTAGTTCCCATTGTTTTAGAGAGGTCTCCAACCCTCAGGAGCAACTTTAGGACAGATGCAAAGCAGGTGGTTGTATCAGAAAGGAAGCAAAACTATTCAGCTCCTATGATTCAATTCACTAGCTTCAATGTCATAATATTTTATCGCTTCCTTTCATATTTTCATGTACTGTTGTGCTCAGCCATGAGCTGTGCTGACATGCCAGTGTAAAAATGATCAATCAATATGGGATGTAATCAAAGTTGGATTACAGAAGAATTTTAATGTCATCTGAATCATAATTTCTTCCTAACACTTAGCTTTTTATTTTTAGCAGCAAGGATACATTGTGGATTCCAAATAACGGAGTACCTAATTCTATCTGTCATGCCAAGGCAGGGGAAAAACAACCCAACACATGTTTACTCAGAGGTAAGCCTCTTTGATTTCAGTGTGATTTACTCCCAGGTAACTGTGGATAGCCTTAAGGAATCAACTTTCATTTTGTCCTTCACTTGCCACACATATTAAAACTGTCCAAGCTTCAGATTAAATTATGATTTAGTGATACACTTGGGTCCATGAATTGTACCTGCATCCAGCCGAAGAAGATAATCACACTTTATGGGTCTGTTCTTGAGAAGCAGGAGGAATCATCACATGGGTGAGGCTATTTTGTTAATGGTCCTTTGGGATTCAATTACATCTACTGAAATGGCACATGGGCTTGGAGAAAAGTATGTTAAATATGGTTACAGCAAGCCTATCAAGGATTTTAAGGGTAGAAGTGGGAGCAGTTTGCCTCCCCGACACTTCCAGCTCCCATTCCCCCCAAATCATTAAAAAAGGCTCAAAGTCACTTGACATCACCACTCTCCAGCTATTCAGAAATGCAAGATGTAGTCCCCAATTCTTAGAAAACTGCCCACTCTTGCAGTAAGCCAAACTGGTATTATGGCTTATCATGTTGCGCAAACAAATCAAAGCTTTGCAAGCCACACAACTGAGCCTTGGGAGCAGTTGCCTATTTATTGTCTTTTTCCCTTTAAATTGGGAAGTGAGGTCATTTAGAATTCATCCCACCGCTGTAGCATTTGCTGGCCCACCACCACCTATGACTCTACCTTAGGTCTGAGGTCAATAAATATAATATAAACTAGGCACAAGAAGAGTCAAAATTCAGTCTGAAGTTCAGAGCACCAAGCAAGGTTCATCAGCCAGTCCAAGGGTCAGGGTTTCAGGTTTCTTATACAAGCAGAAGGCAACCCCCCCCACACACACATAGGAAATCAGATTGTTGTTTCTAAGCTTACATAAAGCTGTAGCCACCTGTTTTTAGTAAAGGCAGGCATCTCCTTGTTTGGCAAGGGACCTCATTGAACATCTTTCCTCTGCTCTCCACTCTACTCCCTGAGCCCGAGGGCTGGAAGCCATATGCCATCCTCTAACTGCTCCAGCTGATCTGATGCTCCCTGTGTTTGATAAGCCTCAGCTGATTCCTGACTTGGTATCTCCTGAGGCTGGTTCAGCTGGAGCTGCTTCTCCAGATTCAGAGTCATCTCAGTAGTCCTGGGCCTTGACACTAACAGGCATTTGCTGACTAATGACAGTCCTTAAAGGTATAAACACTTATGACATTGGAAAGCTCTTTCTTACCTAACATCCCAGGGACCCACTGTTAAGCAAAAATGACTGAAATGGGCTTTATGTCAAATGTAGATCTACAACAGTGTTTGTTATATCTGAAGCACCTCACCTGATATATAAGGTAATCGGCTGTTTTTCTTTGTTGAATTAAAAAACATACTGTAAGTTACTGACTGTGGAGGGCATGGGGAATGGCCTTGAAAGACAGAAGGAAGGGCCACTATCAAGGCAATGGTCAGATAAGAGGGGCTTGAGCCCAGGCCAAAAAAATTACTTGAGAAAACATCTCAAACAGGCCCCTCCCTAGTTCACACTAAGATAAAGTGAGGAAGGGGGAAGCACCTTCAGACTTGCAAGATTCTAGCTGTAACAATAAAAGTAGTCCTGACCTATATGGCATTGCTTTGTTAGTTGGTCTACCTTGGCGGGCCGACACTGGTTTTCAAATATAAAATTATATTATATTAAACAACCCATTTTCATTATCCTGTCATTCTTCCTCCTGATCCCCCAGGATTCACAATTCATGGGAAAGCATTCCTGTTGTGAAAATAAATGTAAAACAGGCAAGAATGTGACTAGCTTAAAAAATACCAAATTCTTTAGCCCAAATCCAGAGAGAAAAGGAAAGTGTTGAAGGCAGAACAAAGGAGCACCAGATGTTTTTATCCAATGTCTCACTCTTTCTAAATGCCACATCATGGTTGACCGCAACATTCAAGAAATAATTAGTTTAGGCCTCCCCTGCTCTTCTTTTTCAGCTACAGTAAATGGTCCAACAATGTGTTATGATAATATAGTAGTAGACTCACATGCCTGGAGGAACTAAAATGCCATAATCTAGTTTTCCTAACTAAGCTATTCATTTTCCTAACCAGCCTTAATTCAGGCATTGAGGTGACATGAGAAGAATTCAGATAAATTGCAGCCAACAGAAAAAGAATTGCAGGTGACCAAAGTGTTGTACGGCAATATATGCTTTAAGGCACACACCCCCAACTAGGCACCCTCCAGATGTGTAAACATCAACTCCCAGGGTTCCATAGTCAGCCTGACCATTACTGAGAATTCTGGGAATTGAAGTATGGTCTTTTGAGAGTCCCCAGGTTAGAGAAGAATGTTTAAGGAATAGCAAAAACCCTGGCAGATTCCTGAATGTGGATTTTGCCTGCAGTTGTCAATCTGGAATTGTATTCCATTGAAGTCAGTGGGATTTAATATGAAAAAAAATCAAATCTCATTGTTGCTCTTGTTCTGATTGTAAAAATGTAATTAACAGGGGATTTACATCCCATTTTGTTTCCCTCTACTCCCAGGTAGATTACGGATTGTGGAGTCCTTGGTGCTCTCTGAGCCTTGTTGTTCTCTCCTTGGTAGTTCCTTGGTTGGGCTGTTGTTTGCTACTTGGTTGATTGACTGAGTTAATAGTTCCTTGATTAGGGTATATTGTGCTGTTTGATTGTTCCTCTGGTGCTAATCCTGGTGTTAATCTTTGCATATCTGGGTGTTGATTGCTGGCAAGGAGGTGTTCTGGTCTTCTGGCTTTTCTATTGTCTCTTATGAATGGTATGTAAACATTGTTTACCTCTATGTGTCTGTTGATGGCTGCTTTATCTGAGTGCCAAGCTTCCAGTGTTTTTGGATTTGGCTTAGTTTAAGATGCTCACAGTTTCCCAGTTGAAAGTATGGTTGAGTCTGTCCATGTGTTGTGAGATTAAGGAGTTTTCATCGTGTCTTCTGACTGCTAGTTGGCATTCGTGGATGCGCTCTGCTAGTCTTCTGCCTGTCTGTCCTACATAGTGGCTGTTAAAGTCCTTACACTGTATGTTGTAGATAACTCCTGTTTTTTCTTCTTGGGCTACTGGGTCTTTTGGGTTACTTATGATGTTCTGAAGGGTTTTGGTTGGTTTATGTGCTATGGTGATGCCATGTGGTTGTAACAGTCTGTTAGTAGTTTCTGAGATGTTTCTGATGTATGGCAGAGTAATCCTTTTCATAGCTTCTGTTGGTTTTGCTGTGGTGGGTTGAGTGGTCAGGCACTTTTTGATAAAGTTGCGTGGGTATCCATTTTGCTGGAAGATGCTATATAAGTGGTCTGTTTCCTTTTTCTGGTGTTCTGGGTTGCTGCAGTGTGTTTGTGCTCGTCTGAATAGTGTTCTTACACAGCTCCTCTTGTGTGAGGTTGGGTTATTGCTTTGATAGTGGAGCACTTGGTTAGTGTGGGTAGATTTCCGGTAGACTTGTGTTTCTAGAATGCCATCATTTCCTCTACTGATGAGGATGTCCAAGAAGGGTAGTGTGTTGTTGTTTTCTTCTTCCCTTGTGAATTTTATTCCTTTGAAGATGTTGTTGATGGCTTCATGTGTTTCCTCCAGTTGATCCTTTTTTATTATGACGAAGGTGTCATCTACATACCGGATCCATACTTTGGGTTGTATGTGTGGGAGTGCTATCCTTTCTAGACGTTGCATTACAATCTCTGCTATGAGTCCTGAGAGTGGTGATCCCGTGGGTGTTCCTTTGATTTGTTGGTATATTTGTCCATCAAACTGAAAGTAGGTGGTGAGGCAGAGGTTGATGAGGTCCATGATTCTGAGTATTTTGATCTTGGTGTCAACACCTCCACCAACACAAGCAGGACAAGCCATGGTATATAAACAGAGAGCAAGTCCCACTCCCTTTTCGCCCTGAAGATGTTGCCTAGCCTGGCAATGAAACGTCTGCAAGAAAACAACAAGACTCAGAGAGCACCAAGGAGACCACAGTTCAACCCTGAGCTACAAATATTCTCTTCAATTAGATTACGGATTATCATGAAAATAATATAATCAGTTTGATAATAAATAAATAACCTGTTTTTTAAAAAGAGTCTTCTAATTATAAACCATTTTTGTATGTACATCTGCATATAATTTACCAAAAGCATTGATGCCTGGCATCAAATTTGATACCAAGGAAGAGTCCTGGAGCCCCTGTAGTAAGGGGCGGGTGTCCTGTGCTTTGTTTCAAACTACATCCACTTGACCAGAAAAATAAAACTGAAGTGAGACTGACTAGGCTAGAGGCGGTGGTAAAGAGCAACTTCACCAGTTTACTTTTTAGTTGTTTTGCAAACCACCAAGCCCACCATGGCAACTCTTCATAACAGGCAGTCTACTCCCCTTAGCATCCATTTTGCTGATGTGCACGCATTACACACTCAAAATTCCGAATGTGCCCAGCAGCCCCAAAAAGCTGTTTAAAGAAAGGCTAGGGAGAAAAAAGTTTAAGCTTCCCAAAAAACCGTTTCTGCCCTGCATTTCTTTCATTCCCACGTTACAAAGATGCGTGTCTGCCGCGATAATGGTTACCGATTTACTGTATGGGTAATGTATAGGAGCTACTGTGCTTTTATTTCCAGCGACAAATCATCTGCACCCAAAAAAAGTAAAGCTTGGGAAAACTGCTTCAGTGTGATGCATCCTGGAGGCGTCCACAGTGTTATCAGAAGAGGAGCTCGGCTCGAAACAGACGTTTATTACCTCGAGTTTTCCAGGACTTAAAGCTCGCGTTTGGGATCACAACAGGAGGGGAGAGTGTGGTTGTGGGATACCAAATCGTCTCCCTCCCGCTTCAAAAAGGAAGCACCACCCCGGGTGATGAAAGCACCCTCGACCAATCGCAGAAGTTGCAAATCGACACCGCTTGGAAATAGCCGGGGAGCAAAAGTCGCTTCTCGGCCGCGTGCTAACCGCCTAGCGAAGCGGGGTGAGCGGACCGCGGAGCGTCTGACCAGGCGCATCCCGGGAGACCGCCGCCCCACGTTTGCCTCTCGTCTCGACGCTGATTTCCAAGCCGGGACAGGTCTGATCCAGTCCCGCGCGGCACGTGATCCCCGACGCGGAGCTTGTGGGACGCGAGGCCGGGCGAGCACCTGGAAGGCAGTAGCGGAGCTCCTCCTTCCCGCCTCCAGGAAGGGCACTCGGCGGCGATCCCCGACGGGGCAGTCTCGGGAGCAGAGGAGGGAGGCGTCGGCGTGAGCTGCCAGGGAGGAAGCTGGGGACTCCGTTCTCGGGTGAAGGAAGCTACCGGTCTCCCGAGCGCGTCTGGAAACTCGGGCGCAAGCATGGCTTTTGGGAAGAGCCAGAAGGATGCCTTCGGCACCCCCGTGGGCCGTCTGATCGGTAAGCGGCGCCTAGCGGGTGGCGTGTTCTCTCCGAGTTGGCCGGGGCCATCTCTGAATTTAGCGGCTCAGTCGGGAACCTCTGGCTCAGTGGAAAATCAGGTGTGCTGTACACCAGTGATCTCGCTTGGATTCCTGGCATTTTCCAATTAGGACTGGACCAGACTAGACGCGTGAGGCTCTTGAATTTCTGTACTCGGGGGGGGCGGGGTTGTGGGGGGAGTTCTTCGTCCATAGCCTGGATTCCCATGAGGGCTCATTTCTGGTCACTCTAGGTAGAATCCCAAGCTATTATCCATTGCTTACTGGCGGTGGGCTTTGCCACTGAAAATTAGATTGCTGCGCCGTGAATAAAAACAAAGTACAGTAGCTGAAACCCATCCATCCACTAAGGGGCAACCTAACGCTACGGAGTACTTGAACTCTTAGTGAGCTTGGAAGAATTAGCAAATGAAGAAAGTGATAGGAAGAGAGCACTGACAGTTTACATATTTGATAAGATTACTTACAGGAAACTTTAATCAGCAACTGAGGATCAGAACTTGTCCAAGTTGCATCATCCATGCTTTCTGAACTTTGCAGTCTGCAAGAATTTTTAACCACAACAGGTGTCCAACAGAGGCAACCAGCAGCACTTGCTGAAACCTCCCCTTTCCATGCAAGAATTATGAATATAGGCATTGACGCCTGCTGGTGTTCCTGCATCCTACAGAGCAATGGGTGACCTTCCAGATGTTGTTGACTAAGGTTGATGGTACTTAAGGTTCAATAGCATCTGGAGAGCTTTAGGCTCCCCTTCTCGGATGCTCCCTTGTTGTTACCCATTGGCTCCCTTAATGCCATTGGGAGGCATCTTTCAGCCAACACACCATGTTGAAACTCCACCAAATGCAATCTGCTACAGTTAGCTAAATTGCCTAAATTTAAAAGTTGGCTGACAGATAATTTATTTACTAGATTTATATTTGGCCGTTGATTCATTTTTGTTGTGGGGAAAATAGGAGGAGGAAGGAGTATTTGGTATGTTCGCCGCCTTGAGTTATTTCTAAAAATAATAATGGCAGGATAGAAAATAAATAAATAAATTTTGGAAAAGCCATCTTCTAAATCTAAACATCCTACTTTGATCATCTAAAATGACAAATTGTTCCTAATTGTCTAGCTTTTTAACTATGAGCCCAATCTTTCTTTTGGCAGAGAGAGCTACTTTTGGAACCTTGCAGACTGAAGAATGGGGCCAGTTTATGCATATCTGTGACATTATCAACATGACTGTGGAAGGGTAAGCTGGTTGAGGTTCTTTGAAAAATTATTTCCTGGTAAGAGGAGTGTTTAAACTTTAGCTGTGAGTTAAGAGAATGACAGTTTTTCTTCATCAATTGCTGCATTTTTGTTTGCATCATTTTACCCTTCAGCAGTTGCGAAAACTTTATGTGTGTGTGTGTGGGGGGGAAACATACACCGGATGGGTGGACAGAAATGTTTGACCTTTTTTTTGTTTGTTTGTTTTGACTTTTGGGGAATTTGAGGAGCTAAGAAGTAAAATAGATATATGTTAAAACCTTTCAGGAAACTTTCTTTTTTTTAACCACAACATCCTTAAAAACATTGTACCGCAATTCTGCTTGTATGATCTGGGAAGAGATTTAGGGGACTAGGGAAAAAAAGGTCTGCCGACCAGACCATGTAGAGTTTGTGGGTTACCCATTTCAGCTTTATATGAAGTTGTTGGGGACTTCTGCATCTGTTGCAATGTATGCTAGGAGCTGCCAACTTTCACTCAGTCCCTCTAGCTTGCCTTTAAGTGGGGCTTGATTGACATAAATCACAAGCAAAAGGTTCTTTCCATGCTGTGAAATCTTCATCTTGACATTTTTTTGTCACAGACAACAAGAAGGAACTGGTTTGAAAATTGGCACACATATTGCTATGTTTGTTATATTATGATAATTGTTATTTCATGAGCTGGATTTGAATGTGAATTGCCCAGAGTCCCTGGAGCTGGTCAGAATATAAATGCTAGTAAACAAATAAATAATAAACAAGCAAATTGCATGTATTAGGAAATGACAGGCAATTCTAGCTTCCTGGTAGATGTTCTTCTATCCTGCCTCCAGTGAAAACTCATATTTGTTGTGTGCATGTTTATTAAACGTGGCTGTAAATTAACCACAGTGTACACTTTGAAAACATGGTAAGTAAAGCAGCCCTGTAATGGGTAATTCACTATAGGATCCTGCAAACCTGGTTAGTGACTTCTTTGGTTTCTGGCACTTGAATGGGTGTAAGCAATAGTAGCTATTCTTACCCCTGAATATTCATTCAAACTGCAAGTGAAACAATGAGAAAAACTGGGATTTATTTATTTGTTTGTTTGTTTATATAACAAATTTATTCACCGCCCATCTCACTTAGACAGGGACTCTGGGCAGTTAGAGATTTAGAGATGTGTAAGATTATTTTAAACATACTTTTTGCTGAATGTGATTCAGGATGAAATCCCATATACTTGTTAAATAAACTGCTCTGGAACATCTGGGCCGAGAGGATGTTTGTTGAATTAAAACGCCTAGAAGAAGAAAAAATGGGAATGAGCAAGTCTTATACAAGTCAATTTCTTGGGTGATAGTTATTAATGACATTGGTGTCCTGCCTTCAAAGAATGCAGAGAAACACATTGTCTTCAGAGCAACCCTGAGATGTGGGTTTGCCTGAGAAAGAGTGTTTGCTTGGTGAGTCTAATGGCTAAATGAAATCCATGCCAATGCTCAGTCCATTAGCTGTATTTCCAGGAAACCTCTGATGCAGGAATTGCAGGGCATCTAGCAGAAAACATCCTATTTGAGGTGTGTAACTTTGCAAACAAGCAGCATGTTGTTTTGAGCACGTAATTCTATATGTATCCTGAGATTCTTTAAGAACTACAATACTAGATCAAATTGACTTTTCACATTGTACCGTAACTCTTTTATGGGTGGAACAAGGCTGTCTTTCACTAGTATTCAAAAGAGTTCTAAATGGTATTCAAAACTCCCCCAGGTATGCACCATTATTATTATTATTATTATTATTATTATTATTATTATTATTATTATTACATTTATATCCCGCCCATCTCCCCCACAAGGAGGGACCATAGTTGGATATTCACCCTACTGCTATGTAGGGTGACTGCATACATATTCTGATTTGCCTGAAGTGATAGGTACCTCTTTTGCCAACATGCAGAAAAGTGAAACAATTTTAACCTATTGCATGTAATACAAGGATGGAGGCAAATGTGTACTGATATCATTGCACGGATGATGCAACTTGTCACATCATTGCAGAATTGCACCGTTTGCATGATGATGGGACATATTGTTATTGTGACTTGTTATGGAGGTTGCTGCTGTGTTGGAAAACTTTCATGAGAGTGCTAAACTACAGTTAGTAGCATTGCTTACCATTAGCCATGATCGTTGAGACTGCTGGGAATGGTAGTTCAGCAGCTCTGGAAGTCCAGAAATCTGTGATATAGCTCAGTGTACAAAGTAGCAGTAAACACAGTGGCTAGAATCTTGGATGAGCTATCAAGGGCTTCATATCTGGTTCCTTGCATAATTTTTGAGCATAACTCTTCAGTTTCCATTATATTTAAGCACACATACAGTGGTATCTCTTGGCTGCTTTCTCTCAGTAGAGAAAAAGAATCAAATTAGTCTTCTCTAACTAGGTGTGCTCTAGATGTGTTGGGTTATAACTCCTGTATATTTAGCCACCTTGCCCAAAGAGAGTTATAGTCCAACATATTTTGAAGACAACAGTCTGGGAGAATCTTTACTTCAAAGAGCAGTTTTTGCTCAAAGCAAAATTGGAATAAAATAAGCTTTGTCTTTTACTGCTCCCTCCTGTATTCACATTAAGACATAGGTTGATGTGTGTATGCACTTAGAAGTTACTTAGAAGCACTTAGAAGCTTATTGAAACTGCTAACCCTGGGTATATTTTTCTGGGATGGGTTTTGGTGTGTTCGGTAGGGATTATTCTCTGGACTGCAGCCATGGCATTTTATTTATACTTCTGCAGTAGAACCTGTTCTTCTTTTTCAAAGTGTTTCCTGGATGGCTTACTAAAAAAAAAAAACCCAACAACAGCAACGCAACAGCAACAAAGCCCAAACCAAATCAACAAAAAACAGCAACCCATAGTAAAACAGTATAACCCAGCCAAAGGCAATAGCAGTGTTATTGCTGTCAGTGCTACTGCCTTCAGACTTATCCTCTAAGCAATTTCCAACCACGCAAAGAAAATTGGCACATTGTTTTGAAAGGTACATCAGTTTAACTTAATTTAATTTATTAAATTTGTTATAGCCACCCACTCTGTTAGATTCTGGGTGGCTTACAAAATCCAGAAACAATAATAACGGTTAAAAACAATCATAAACAGGCAGCCCGGACTAAAACTAAACAACCAAAATAATAAACCATATAGATATGTCAGGCCCCCCACAAATACGTCAGATAAACACATTAACCTCAGGCCTGGAAACAGAGACAGGTTTTAAGGGCCTTCCAGAACCCCAGGAGAATGGGTGTCGTTCATATCTCGGGATGCTGTTCCAGAGGGCAGGGGCTGCAGCAGAGAAGGCATGCTTCCTCCATCCCATAAGGTGACAACATTTAATAGAGGGGACCTGGAGCGCACCCATTCTGTGTGAATGTACAAGGCAGTACCAATTGGAGATAGGCAGTCCCTCAGATAACCAGGCCCGATGCGATGAAGGGCTTTAGGTTACTCCTCTGAAAGAGTCTTTATGTCTTCAACGTGGGGAGGTATACCTCTGCCTTTCCTAACTACACTAACTAGGATTGATGGGAGCTGCCAGTCAGAATACCTGGAGGAAACAGGGCTGAGGGAGCATGCCCCAAGTTATGTGGGTTTTTGTTTGCTTGCTTGTTCAGCTTTTAGAGAGGGGAAGAAAACAAACAAACAAACCTTTGTGAGCTTTTTTCCCCTGAAACTTTCCAATTTTACTTCGGTCTGTGTAACCATGGACATCTGTGGGCTTGGCTAAAGAGAAGCCATGTTCACAGGGAGAGTAAGATTATGAGTTTTTGTTTGGCTTGTGGGTCAGTCAGTGAGAATAGCCAGTGTTTATCAGCCCTCCAGCCCATGCCCAGTTCAGCATTCGGTGCTTTAAGTTGCTGACCAGAACTGTATAATTGCTTGATGTGGATGCCATAACCATTAGGCTAATGGCTGCATGTTGTAAACACTTTACTGTTTTTTTATATATATAACAGAAAATACTTCTCTATGAAATTATGTGACTAAAGGCTGGTCATTTAACAGTCGGGTGGTGTCATTATCCTTTAATCTAGATGAGCAACCAAGATTTCCACCATTAAGCTAAGAGTCACCAGGAGCAGCAGAATGTGCCAGTTTACAGTGCATTGAAAAACCAAATGCCAGAGAAATTTCACCCCTGGGAGGGGGAAGGCTCTAAACTAGACATGGTTTTCCTTTTGTGCCGTGCAATCAGAAGTGGCTTGAAGGCTATATAAGGCTTTGTGCCACGTTTGAAGGCCGCCTTTCAAAAGTAAGCAGGGCCTGAAGTGGGCCTAATTTGGAGGCAATTGTTGGCGCCTTAAGTTTCCATGAGGCTTAAGCAGGCCATTTCATATTTTAAAAATAAAATGTAGTCCCTCGAATGAGCCAGTGTGGAGTAATATTGGACTAGGAGTGGGGAGACCCAGGTCTGAGTCCCAACCTCAGTCATGGAAGCTGTTTCTCAGCCCAGTCTACCTCACAGGGTGGTGGTTTTGCAGAAAATAGGAAGGAGGACTGCTACATATGCCACTTTTAGCTTCTGATTGAAAGATGAGCCAGAAATATACCCTCCAAAATGCAAAAGAACCAAACAAAACCCCCAGCATGCCCTGTGCAATGGGCGTGGGAGCTCTGAGTCACACAGAGGCTTCTCTGTACCACAAGCCCCATTTTTTTTTTTTGACATACCATGCTAAACCGTGGCTGCTACACATTTCCTCAGCTGTATTTCTTCAAAACTTCACCACCCGAAGAAGCTCCTCTGTTTGTTCTCTCCTGACCTAGGGAAGGCCCTGAAAACTAAAGAGAACCTCCCTATGCAGAGGCATCTATCTGACAGGATACCAGAAGAACACAGGGTTTTTGCCTGTGGAAAGGTGTGGAGGGCTATTACTGGGGGAATCAAAACACTGGACTAGATCAGTGTTTTTCAACCTTGGCAACTTTAAGATATATGGACTTCAACTCCCAAAATTCCCCAGCCAGCATGGACACTGGGCTAGATGGTGGTCATCTGATAGATAAGGGGGATGAGCCCCACTTATCTCGTTTGACTCAACACTAGATCTTCTACATTCTTTTTAAAAATAGAGGTATTTAGAGGGGGGGGATCTCTTCACTTTTCATTGCAAAATTTGTAACCAAATTTTCTTTTCTTCCTTTTCATGAATGTATAAACAGATGCAAAGCACACAGATGACATAGTACAGCGTTCTACGAGGTGGAGTTCAGTTGTTTGTCTCCTAGCATGTCTGCCTTGATTGCTTTGAAGCATCCTATAATTAGACTGGAAGTGAGCCAGGATCCTGATGTTAACCCCCCAGGTCTTGCACAGAGTAATTTTGTATTATCAGTATTTGGCCCAGAGAAGAGAAGAATCAATCTTTCCTTCCTCCCTTCCCTCTAACAAGCTAATCTGTTGCAAATGTGGAAATAGCTAAAATCCAATTAATGTACTATATTCCTTAGTTGTGCTGGGTGATATTGGCCTGGTTCATACATCATGATAAGCCACAGATGGCTTAGTATTTATAAAAAGCCAGTCAGTATGTTTTTAAGTAATGGTTTGTGGCTTGCTTTAACATGTTTTGTGAAACCAGCTAATTGTATATTATTTAACAAGCCATGGTTAAACAATGCTGGCCAATCATGATATTGAACTCAGTCATTGATATACTATAGCTACAAACCTATATGCAGTTACCTGGAGTAGATTTTTTTGAAATTAGTCAGATTATTTAATTGTAAGGCACTCCATCCGATATCTATAATCTCCCTGCTCTAGAGTAACTCACAGACACATGAGTTCTTAGAAGCAGAAGAGTTTATTATAGCATACAGAAGCTAGCACGAACAAAGACTTGAATGGCTGGAACCTGTAAAGCCTGTACATTTAAATGTTCCCTTCCCCCCCCCCCCACTAGGTTCTTTGGTGGTGACACGTGTAACTCGTGCCTTTCCAAGCTGCTCAGACATCCGCTCGTGGATCGTCAGCTAGGTGCGAACCGGTCTACTTCAAAGCCGGCGTCTCTTTCGTGTCACTTGCAGCCTCCTGGAATGTGCCCCCGTCTAGCGTCTTTGGCAGAGATCTGCCGATCTCTGACATGCTCCTGGCCCAAGATGCTCCCCCCACTCCCTTAGCTGTATGTTTTGTTAACCCAACCAATTATTTACACATTTTCATACATTTCTACACATTTTCATACATTCCCTGTAGGGAGAAAGCACAAAAGTATTTTAGCACATTGCATTGTTCAAGCGCCTGTTTCAATGCGGTTTGTCCGGGAACTCCCTATGAAAGGTTTTTACGAGTTTGGGAGCGCGTGTGTGTTTGGCACTGACCCACTCCCTGTCTCCAATTGGTAGATGCTGCCACTTCACTAGGTACTGCAACTGCCCCTTGTGCCATCTGGAGTCCAGAATCCTGTCAATCTCAAAGTGTGGTTCTCCGTCTACCAGTAATTGGGGGGGGGGGTTTCCTCTGGTTCTTGGTGCCAGTGTTGTGAACTGTGGTGTTGTTTCAACAAGCTGATATGGAAAACAGGGTGCACCTTTCTTAGTGCCTTTGGCAATTGCAATTTTGCCGTTACTGGGTTGATGACCTCAATGATTGGGAATGGACCTATGAATTTTGGTGCCAATTTCCGTGACGGTTGTGTTGCCCTCAGGTTTTTCGTTGACAAGTACACCTTGTCTCCTACTCTCAAGTCCCATTCTTCCCCCCTCTTGCGATCAGCATGTTTTTTGTAACTTGCCTTGGCTTCCTGCAGTGTTTGCACCATGACTGGCCAATTACTGGTTATTTTTTCTATCCATTCGTCCGCTTTTAGGGGTTGTGGTAGTTCTGTGTTGTGTGCCATGGCCAATTCGGGGATAGTTACAAATTCCTGCCCTGTAGCGACTTTGAATGGCGAAAACCCCGTGCTTTGATGTAGCGCGTTATTGTAAGCAACCTCTGCGAACGGCAACAGTTCCGCCCAATCGTTCTGTTGATAATTAATGTAGCATCTAAGGTACTGCTCCAGTGTGGCATTCAGACGTTCACTCGCACCATCTGTGCACGGATGGAACGCACTACTGAGCCCCTGTTCCGATCCAATTAACTTCAAAAATGCCCGCCAAAACTTGCAAGTAAAAGTGCTGCCGCGGTCGCTGATTATGCGTTCCGGCGTTCTGTGGGCTCTATAGATGTGTTGGATAAATAGTCTAGCTAGTTTTTGGGCATTCGGTATTCCTTTGCACGCAATGAAGTGTGCCTGCTTGGAAAATAAGTCTGTGACCACCCAAATGGCCGTGTTCTTTTTGCTCATCGGTAAATCTACTATAAAATCCATGGCAATTTGCTTCCACGGTTGTGTGGGGTTTGCTACTTCCTGCAGCTTCCCTGTGGGTTTCCCCATTTTCCTTTTGGCGGTTGCGCACACTGGGCATGAGCGCACATAGGGTTTAACGTCTGTGCGCAAGGATGGCCACCAGAATTTGCGTCGGATTAAGTGTAGTGTTTTTACGAATCCGAAATGCCCTGCCGTTTTGTGATCATGATGCATGTTCAAAACCTTTTGCCGTAGGGGCTCAGGGACATAGGCTTTGTTGTCCTTCCACCCCACTCCATCCTTTTCCACTAGGGTCTGTTTGTTCTCCCCCCACCAGGTGTCTGTTGCTGTTGCCGTCCGCAGTTCGGCTGTCCACTGGTCGCTCTCAGCCGCGCGCTGCGCGCTACTGCAGGTGATTGCCATATTGCCTTCCCCCCTCCCTTCTATTGTCGCTGGGCTCTGAGCCTCCGCTGGTTGGGAGGGGATGAGCGATTCAATGACCTCCTCCATTTTGCCCTCATGCTGCGGTAGGCATGACAGCGCGTCTGCCAAGTAGTTTTTCCCCCTAGGGAAGTACTTCAACGTGAAGTTGAACCTACTAAAAAACTCTGCCCACCGGAGGTGTTTAGGATTTAGTTTTCTAGGGGATTTGAGAGCTTCCAAGTTTTTGTGGTCAGTCCACACTTGGAACGGCTCTGCTGTCCCTTCTAGGAGGTGTCGCCACGTGCTTAGGGCATGTTTGACAGCGAATGCCTCTTTCTCCCAAATATGCCATCGTTTCTCCGTCTGATTAAATTTCCGTGAAATGTATGCACACGGTCTTAGTTTCCCAGTGTCATCTGCCTGCAGTAGTATGGCCCCCACTGCGCTAATTGATGCGTCTGTGTGTATCACAAATGGTTTGTCAGCTTCTGGATGTTTGAGTATGGGTTCCCTCGTGAACATCTCCTTTAGCCTATCAAACGCTACCTGGCATTCTTGTGTCCACACGAGTTTCGTGCTCGGTGGTGGGGCTTTTGCTTTTGCGCCCTTGCTTTTCGTCTTTAATAGGTCAGTCAAGGGCAACGCGATCTGCGCGAAATTTTGAATGAACTGCCTATAGAACCCCGCAAACCCGAGGAACGCTTGCAGCTGTCTGCGCGTTGGGGGGGGGGGGGGCTGCCAGCCCAGGACCGCTTTGACTTTCTCAGGGTCCATCTGGATGCCCTCATGCAAAATGCGATACCCCAAGAAGTCTAGTTGTTCCCTGTGAAATTCACATTTCTCAAGTTTTACATAAAGCTTTGCCTCGAGTAATTTCTCAAGCACCCTCTTAACTAACTCCATGTGTTCCTCCAGATTTTCAGAAAAAATCAGTATGTCATCCAAATATACAATTACCCCTTTGTACAGAAATTCATACAATACTTCGTTTATGAACCTCATGAAGATTCCCGGTCCCCCCGCAATCCCAAACGGGAGCACCCTGTATTGGAAAGAACCCAATGGGCAATTGAATGCAGTTTTCCACTCGTCCCCCTCCCTTATGCGAACACGATAGTAAGCTTCCCTAACATCTAGTTTTGTGAAAATTTTCCCTTTAGATAGCTGGGCTAACATGTCTTTCAGCAACGGGAGAGGGTACTGTCTCGTAACCGAAATTGCATTAAGACCCCTGTAGTCAGTGCAAAGCCGGAGGGACCCGTCTTTTTTCTTCCTGAACAATACCGGGGCTGCAAGGGGGGAGTTGGCTGGCTCAATGAACCCCCGTGCCAAATTTTTATCTATGAATTTGCGCAATTCTTGCAGTTCTTTTTGCGTCATGGCATACATCTTGGGCTTGGGAAACGGTGCCCCTGGGATGAGGTCAATGGTTGCGTCTGACTGCCTATGGGGGGGTTCTTGCTCACATTCCTTCTTGTCGAATATTTCTGCTACCGGGAGGTATTTCTCCGGAATTGTGCTTGTGAGTGTGCCACCCCCTTGGTCCTGCTCCCCCTCCTCAAATTCCATCCCCGTTGCCCCCAGCTCAATGCAGCTAAGTGTGCTATCATTGTCCATCTCATGATAAGTCCCATCCGTAAAGTCCAAATCTCCTGAGACCCAATCCACCTTGGGGTTTCTTGCCCTCAACCATTTCAGTCCTAACACAATGGGTCGTGTTGCAATGGGAGCCACTAGGAACCGCAAAGTCTCTACATGAGTCCCCAAAGTCATTTGCAGTCCTTCAGTGTAGAACTCCACTGGCCCCCCCTTCAGTTCTGACCCGTCCAATTGGCAAAATGTGATGGGCGTTTTAAGCTTAAAAAGGTCCAGTCCCATCTTTTCAGCTACGTTCGGGTGCATTAAGTTTCTAGAGCAACCTGAGTCTAGCATTGCAACCCCCGCATACTTTTTCCTCCCACCCAAAGTTCTCAACTGTACCTTTAGGTGCATTGTCGGGTTGTTGCGACTACTTCCTTTGCGCCCCTTTGTGGAGGTCTGTCCTGTGGCGCTCATCAGAACAGACCTGGCTCGTTTCCCACCGTCTGGATTTCGAAGTCAGAGTCGTCACTGTCTTCTTCTAGGTCCGGATTCTGCCATGGGTTCACGGTTGCCGCAGCCGCTCCTTTTCCCTTGGTGTGTGTTGTTTTGAGGGTACTTCTGTCAGCTGCCTTTTTCGCCGGAGGTTTTTCCTTAACGCTCGTTTTCCCCTGAGGGCAAGCGCTTATTCGGTGTCCCTCCTTCCCGCAGCGGAAGCACAGTCCCTCTCTTGTCCGGCGATCCTTCTCCTCTTCCCAATTCCGCTGTTTCACGTTCGAGCGGGGCTGGTTAATGAAAGTCCCCTCGTTCCTCTGCCTGCATTGTAAGTTTCTGATACTTTGTAGCTGTAGTCTGTTACTCTCAATTTTCCCAGCTAATTGGATCCACCCCTCTAAAGTTCCAGGGTCATCTCTATCTAATGCCTTTTCCAGTAGGTCCTGTTTTAATCCATACTGGAAGTGTTCAATCTTTATCGATTCCACCCATTCCGGCAAGTAAGATAAGAGCTTTTTAAAGTCCATAGCATATTCAGCTACTGCTCTGTTTCCCTGCCTTAAGTTCCGGAGTCGTGCCCTGGCTGAGACTTCAGTCAGCGTATCTTCAAATCGTTTCCGAAGGGCGTACATGAACTCCTGAAAGTCCAGTAGTTCCCTTCCCCCCCCTGTCGTGAAGCGTTACAAGCCAGTCCCCTGCCTCACCTTCCAAAAAACTGGAGACGTACCTGATTTTGCTCTCCTCCGTTCGGAAGGTGTATTCAAGTTCTCTCATGAACCCTTGTACATGCGTTAAAAAGCATGCTAGATTCATGGGGTCTCCTTTAAATTTCGTTTTCAATTCACCTATTCCAAACGGTGTATGCACCCCCCCTGGGGTCGTGTATTGATTGTATGATAGGGTCATGGGTGATCGATTGTAGGGGCGAAATTCCTCTTCTTCCTCCCCCTCACTTTCGATTGGCGCCAGGCTCTGTTCCCTCACTCTGGGTTCATCTAATTTGTCCATCAATTTCCCAAAGGTTGCGCCCAATGAGTCCATTTTGTTGATCAGCAGTCCTATATTTAACTGCACATTGGACATCTGCTCTTCCAACCGCACGATGCGCTGGGTTGGTGTGACCCTTTTCTTCGGGCGTTTCCCCTCTCCCACTTTCTCTAGTCCTTCTCCCACTGCAACTGACCATCCTGCCAACTTAGGCTTTGTAGATTCGAGGGAGGGGGGAGTTTTGGTTACCTCTTTTTTCTGTGTTTTCTGTTTCTCCCATCCGTCTTCTCCTGCTTGCTGCGATGCTCTCGCCGTCAGCTGGGCATCTAAGAAGCTGGCTCTGTCCCCCTCACCATTGTCTTTGTATTCTCCATTCTCTTGTTGCAGTGCTTCAAAATCTCCTGCTTCCTCTGCTTCCTCCATTCCGTTCCACGAAGCTGAAGCTGAAATTTTGTCTGGATTCATGGCCACTTTTCACCAAGAATCTCGCTGATTTCTCAGAGTAGTTCTCAGGATGTGTGGTCAAAAAAAAAATTTGTGCATTCAAGTCTTTATGTAAGGCACTCCATCCGATATCTATAATCTCCCTGCTCTAGAGTAACTCACAGACACATGAGTTCTTAGAAGCAGAAGAGTTTATTATAGCATACAGAAGCTAGCACGAACAAAGACTTGAATGGCTGGAACCTGTAAAGCCTGTACATTTAAATCTTCCCTTCCCCCCCCCCCCCCACTAGGTTCTTTGGTGGTGACACGTGTAACTCGTGCCTTTCCAAGCTGCTCAGACATCCGCTCATGGAGATGTGTATTCGCGGAGATGTGTATTCGCGATCGTCAGCTAGGTGCGAACCGGTCTACTTCAAAGCCGGCGTCTCTTTCGTGTCACTTGCAGCCTCCTGGAATGTGCCCCCGTCTAGCGTCTTTGGCAGAGATCTGCCGATCTCTGACATTAATCGACTGATAATGGAGCATGCTTTAACTGATGCTCTTGGTGTTGAATCTACTTAGTAATGAAGTACACTAAAGGGTTAGATAGGGAACATAGAGGAATGTTGGAAGGAAATTGTAGATGAAATTTCTCGTTCCACTACAGATGTTTTTACCATAGATGGTTAATTTCCAACATCAGCATGACCTGCTGTCTTAGATTATTTGTATTTGATAAATGTTAATTCATCTATTTTGTCATTGTTGATATTGTCACACTATTTTGGCCAAGATCATACAGATTAAAGGCTAGGGATATGCAGATAGAAGCAGGCTGGATTTTCAGTGGTTAAGGACTCTGGAGGCTACTAGAAGCAGGGAGTAGGTTCAGAGTCTTATCTCTGTGTGACTCTGAATATAATATTTTATTGTTTTATTTTACTTTCTCTCATATTGATAAGATTATTATTTTCCATGCCTCTAGGGCAGAGCTTTCCAAACTTTTCATGTTGGTGACACACTTTTTAGACATGCATCATTTTGTGACACACTCTTACAGCAGGGCATCATTTCGCGACACACTCTTACAGCAGGGCACGAGGCAGGCACTAGGACCTGCGCGGAATCACAGCAGGTTTGGAGGCAGCAAGGCACAAAGCAGGCACTAGGACCTGCGTGGAATCCTGGCAGGGCTTGGAGGCAGCCACAGCCCCGACACACCCAGACACTGCAGCAGACACACTAACGTGTCCCGACACACAGTTTGGAAAGCTCTGCTCTAGGGGAAGCACCTTACAGCACTGACTGTTAGCCATGCTACAGCATCTGGGGCTGATGGGAGTTGGAGTTCAACATTTTGAGAAGGCTATAGGGTTCCCACTTCTGCTGTAGACAGAAACAATGCACTGAGCTTGGGAAACCATTTCAATGGGGGCAAAGCTACACACTGTCCCAAACTGTAGGTCAGAGCTTTCCAAACTGTGTGTCGCGACACAAAAGTGTGTCGCCACACACAGCGTGGTGTGTCGCCACACCGCCCGGAAGCGGCGGCACGCGCGTGCATGGTGGCAGTGGCAGCGCTGCCGCCGTGCACACGCGCGCCGCCACACGCCCCCCCCGCGCTGCTGCTGTGCGCGCGCCACCGCACGTCCCCCCGCGCCACCGCCGTGTGCCGCCGCATGCCCTCTTGTCTCGCCGCACGCGCGCGCCCCCGTGCCACCGCCGCCGCACGTGTGTCACCAGCGGCGGCACTTTGGAAAGCCCTGCTGTAGGTTATCCAACCTTCTGCAATAGGGGTGCTATGCAGTCAACTATGAACTAACATTTACCAAATACAAATAATCTAAGACAGCAAGTCATGCTGATGTTGGAAATTAACCATCTATTGTACAAACCTCTATAGTGAAATGAGAAATTTCATTCTCTTGCAGAGCATAGTGCGTGTACTCTCAGCACCCAACTCATCTTTGTCACTGAGGTGGCCACCTTGCTTTATTCCAGTCTTGATTTAATTTTCCTCTTTTTGTTTTTTTCATTTCAGCAACACTGATTCCCTATTTTCAGCTAACATTATAAGAGCAGTAAAATGTATGTATTATTTTAGTTAATTATCAGTATGTTTTCTGATTTTATTTCTTCTAACCACAGACCGAAAGATGCACTGAGAGCACTTAAAAAAAGGCTTTCCAAAAACTGCAATCATGTGGAGATTCATCTTACCTTGTCTGTAAGTACAACACTTTTGGTCCTTATAAAATATTTGCACAGCACTGGACAGAATTCGTAGGAGTTTTCCAGATAAGTGTTTTGCTGGAATATATGCCACAATTTTCTAAGGCATCAAACATAAGTTTCATGGGATGGAAGTTGCCATTTTTGGATCAAATTTACAGAATGTCATTTGGATCCCCACTAGTTTGATAGACAGAGGACTGTTGCTCCCATTGAGAGTAGCAGAAGTACTTTGAGTACCTCACTTGGTTCCCAGACAAATGGTAAGGGTTGAGTCAAGACAATGAGGAGGGAAGGAAACTAAGACAGAACACACTCCTGTGAGTTTTAAGGGAGTGCCAGCACTAAATTAATTTAGCATCTCCAAGTCTGTCTGTCTTACAGTCTGCCATTCCTCTAAGAGCTCAAGACCATTTCCATAGGGATATCCCTTCATTTTATCCCCATACTAGCAGGCCTCAGGATGGACTGAGAATGACTCATCCAAAGCTAACCAGGAATCTTCTGTGCTGAGGGTAGACTAGGGCCTAGTTCTCCACAGGGCCCATCCAACACCTTAACCACTATATCACATTATCTCCTCCTCCCTTCCCCCTTCTCTTAAATAAATCTGGAACTACTGAGACACAACATTTCTGTAAACAGGGATGGAACTAGGGTCCGTGTCACCAGGGGCAAACATGGATTCTGCGCCCCCCCCATGGATTATTTTCTCATTTTGGTGCCCCCCCCGGGTGTCATTTTGGCACACACCCCCGGCGCGGCGCCCGGGGCACATACCCCGCTTGCCGCCCCCCCCCCAAGTTGTGGCCCTGTCTGTAAAACACCCAATTAAAAAAAACATTTAAAAATACATACAATTTCAGGCACTGTTCAGAGTTCCAGTTTTTTAACACTGTAGCATTATCAAATCCACTCTAAAGTAGAGAGCTTAGCATCTCAATCAGTATATTACCTCTTTTTTTCTTTTTAAACCAAGTATTCAAGATAAAGATTAGCTTTGAAGGGAAAGAATGACGTCCTATTAAAGGAATTGTTATTTAACCACAGAAAATTTTCTCTGCAGAGCCTTCCACTTTACAGAGTGCTGTAACATCTTTACATGCTAGTATGAAATACTACAGGAGTAAGACTGAACCAAGTCCATTGAGGCACATAGTTTTAACTGCACAAAGGTGTTGATGACTCAGAATCAGATGTACAAACATAGAAGAGAGATCTTCATTTTGTAATTTAAAAACTTCCTAAAATATTTGATCTGAAAAGTGGATATGAAAAATTAATGTGTGTGTTAATGTATTTCTGTCTTTGCTGGGCTTTAATTGAGGAAGGCACTGTTTGAATAACTGGATTATAACTTTATTATAACATAACTAAGATGAAGGATGCTGGGAGTTGAAGTTTTAATAATAACTGTAGGTCAACAGGGTCTTCATATTTGCTTTATTTGCAGACTTCTACTGTCTTTTACTTTGGTCAAAGTTAATATGATAATATAATAAGAAGAAGACAGTGACGACTCTGACTTCGAAATCTTTAATAATAACTGTAGGTCAACAGGGTCTTCATATTTGCTTTATTTGCAGACTTCTACTGTCTTTTACTTTGGTCAAAGTTACAGTGCTGGATGGAAGCTTTATATTTACAAAACTGTAATCTGGTTGTATGAAACTTTAAAAATATTTTCAATTTAGATCATGGTATTTTAGCAATAATCATATCTGCATAATATGTTTGAACAGGCTATGGCTTGTTCAACAAATCATGACTGAATTTCAATGTGATTTAGTGTGATATATGAACCAAATCATAAGCTTTTGAAATGAGCTTAAGGTAAACTTCATCATACAATGGTCACTATCTTGTGCATTTAGCCACCAGTCCAATTTCCAGGATGTTGTAGTAAATAACATGCCATTTTAAAAAGTGTATTTAAATGGTATGGGAACCAGTTTAGTGCAGTGGTTAAGACACCTGGCTAGAAAATGGGAGACTGTAAGTTCTAGTCCCACCTGAGACACAAAGCCAGCTGGGTGACCTTGGGCCAGTCACTCTCTCTCAGCCCTAGGAAGCAGGCAAGGGCAAACCACTTCCGAAAAAACCTTGCCAAGAAAACTGCAGGGACTAGTCCAGGCAGACACCAGGAGTCAACATTGACTCGCACACCTCCTCCCCCCCAAAAGTTAAATGGTGTGGAGTATATGTGTGTAGGTAGCTACAAGCTCTGTGAGTGAACATTGATACCTGAATGCCATTTGTCCTAGCCATACATTAAGACAAATAATAGCAGGCAGGTGTTGGTTAGAAATACTTGGAACCCCCCCCCCAAAAAAAATGAATTTCCTGCATAGTAACCCATTAGACTAACCTAGTCTGACATTTTTATGGGTGTTGTCTAACATTCCTATGTAGGCCATAATCTAGGCCAGTGCTGTCAAATGGCAATATCAGTTAGGGAGTTTGTGGGCAATGCTTAAACTTATATAATTGTAATGGTAGACGGGTTCAAATTCCTATTCTTTTTCCCCCCCCTATTTTTACCGATAGTTATGTGCCTAAATAGCGGTAAAGGTGATTTGATAGTTCTTATACACAGGGCTACATCATTGGCTCTAATGTATGATGCAGCTTTTGGAATTTGAGGAATTTGCTTTGCAAAATAATGATTACCATACTGTATGAACTAAGTCCTACTGATTTAAATTTCCCCAAAGTTTTGATACTACCTAATATTTGAACCCTTCCTTTCAGAAATTACAGAACTGCAATGATGGATTTTTTTTCCAAATCAGTAGCTTTTATTCCTAATTTGCATCTGTGTTCCAGCTTAGTTTGCAAACATTTTCAAAATATGTGAAGTTTTGTAGAGCATCATGGATTTTGTTAACATGTACTACAACTTTGTTTATATATGAAGCAAGGATATACAATTCTATCCAGTCTCTACTGTAGTGAATCATCATTTATCATTTGACAAATGTGAAAGGTAGCAATGGTCCCTTGAGATTTACTATCTTATGAGAAAATTGAGACAAACTCTTTCTCTGTTGACCTTCTAATCAGGGATAACTGGTGCCTTGAAATACTAAATGGAATGAAGGAACAACCCTGTCCACCATTTCAGAATTATTTCAGTGAAGTCAGATGTGTATGTGTGTGTTTCTGTCTTACAGATTTTTTGCAGAAATGTTTTGTGGAATATAAAAAACCCATATAATAAAATAAGCTTTTATGGGCTGGGATAGAGCCAGTTTGGTGTAGTGGTTAGGCAACAGGCTAGAAACCAGGAGACCGAAAGTTCTAGTCCCGCCTTAGGCATGAAGCCAGCTGGGTGACCTTGGGCCAGTCACTCACACTCAGCCCCAGGAAGCAGGCAAGGGCAAACACTTCCGAAATCTTGCCAAGAAAAATGCAAGGACTGGTCCAGGCAGTTGTCAGGAGTCAAGACTGACTCAAAGGCACCGTCTGTCTATTTATGGAGCCTTTTTCTCAGCTGCTTGAAGAATTCATATAAACAGGTGTCATGAGAATCTGGATCTTGTGCCAAATTTCAGGGTTTGTGTGTTATGTGGAATTTGATCAGCAGTGAATACAGGTGTAAACAGGATGTCTGTTAGCTCTGTGGCTCAGAAAAAAATTGTGTTGTATGGTGTGTGTGTGTAACCAACTTCTCTGCTTAATCAGGAGCTTAGTATGGCTGATTATCAGGCGTGTAGGAGCATTGCGTGTTCTGCTTTTCTTCCGGTAACTTGTTGGGCAGGACAATTATCAGCAGGGGTGAACAAATAATTTTGATAAGTGGCCAACATTTTTCAGTCATCAGTTTGGGCTGCCTTAGTGTGATTAGGTTTGTGCCTTAGGTTTGGGGATTCAGATTCCTGGATATGTCAACCACACTTCTATGCCCCCACCCTCTTCTTAGTAACTCTTGAGTCACTACTGTATTTTGAAGTTCTTCTGAGTTGCAAACATATGTACTAAAAAAACAGCTATTGCTTCCTCTTGGCATGCAGGTTAGGTATCAAACTATCTGCCTCCTGTTTAACACATTAATGTTAAAGGTGCTGTGATAACAGGGCTTGGTGCCTTGGAATAATTTATCTAGGGCAGAGCTTTCCAAACTTTTCATGTTGGTGACACACCTTTTAGACATGCATCATTTCACAACACAGTAATAACAGGGGTCCCTACCCCCCGCCCCCTGCGATTGGCTCCCACCTGCAAACCCCACCCCCGGGCCATGCGGTTGGCTACCTCCTGCAAACCCCGCCCCCCGGCCCACATGATTGGCTCCTGCCTGAAAATCCCACCCCCTGGTCTTGTAATGTATGTATTGTATGTCATTGTAGATAAAATACAAAAATACCCTCCAGATGTGCTTGATGGGGAGGTCATGGATCCAAGGTAGATGCCAGAGCAGTGTTTTTCAATCTTGGCCACTTTCAGATATGAGGACTTCAACTCCCAGAATTCCCTACCCAGCAAGGCTGGCTGGGGAATTCTGGAATTTGAAATCCACACATCTGAAAGTGGCCAAGGGTGAGAAACACTGCCAGAGGATGAGAAAACTGCGTCCAATGCTTGGTAAGGCTCTGGGCTGGCACTTTGGAAGGCGAAGGGCGCTCTCCTTGGCGCATACAGTAGGTAACCCTTCTGTAAGGCCACCAAAGGGAAGAGCGCTTTCCTCACCCCTCTTTGCATCCCACGGGGTCCTAACATGCAAGAGCCATACTCACACAACACCCTTCTACCAGGTCACAGAAAAGCCGCTCCCCACAAGGTCTTGACACGCAAGAGAGGTACTCACACAACGCCCCTCCACCAGGTGACGGAAAGGCCTGCGCATGGCATGCCAAGCACGGTTAGGCCCGGGGGTCCGCTTGTCTGTTCCCACGACGTGCCCAGGTGCCCACCAGGGGCTCAGCGGTTGGCGCGAAATCCGAAAAAGGGCTCAGGGCGAGCAGGCTGCCTGTGCCGAGCGAACGGCCCCCAAGAGGGGGGAGCCACCAGCATCTCGCTTCCAATGTGGGGCATCTCTTCTATTTGCCCCCATTGAAAAGAGACGTGCAGCCGACTTCGCCTCCACCACGTGCGGCATGAGACAGGGCTACTCAGCCCTTTCCCCCTCCCTTGCCTCAGGCCCCACTCCGTGCATCCGCATAGGCGCACGGCGATGGGGGCCGAGCCGCCTCGCTTCCCCTCAGTGGAGCGCCTGCTCCCCCTCCTTCCTCCTCCTCCTCCTGTTCCCGCCGATCCTGCTTTTTTTCCCCTCACAGTCCCCGCCGCTTCACCTGGACCGCTGGGCGTGTATGCCCTCACACCCTCGGCCCCAGGCACGATCCCGACACCGCGCGACACACCAGGACACTTCAGGCGGCACGGTAGTGTGTCACGACACACAGTTTGGAAAGCTATGATCTAGGGATTTATTCTGCACCTTTTATTCCACTATATGACGTTTTAAGTAATGAGTTGGTGGAACTTGGCAGCACCGCTGACCTGCAAATAATTTCTGTTTACCTACAAGCAGAAGTAAAGGCAGCTACTTAGAACAACTATAAGATTTTTCTTCTGCTTAATTCAGCATCTTTCTTTACCTCTGTTAAAGAATCAAAATTAGAAATTTGGAGCTGGGCATATGATTTTGTACTTATTTCATTAAGGCATGAGGGAGTTTTGATATTTGAGTGAGTAAAAAATTGGAGACTAAAACCTGAAGAGAACTGATTGTGGACAAGTATAGCATTGAGACAAAATGGTGCCCCCCAATTCCCTGCCCGATCTGTATAGATGCTCTTTTTCATCAATTAAAAGAAGTTATATTTTCACATCAAGATTATAGAGTTTTGTCATGGGCCATAGAAAAAGAGGGCTGCATGCAGCCTAGGGGAACAAGTTTGAGACCCCTGATTTAGGGAGTTGCCTTCTGAATTAGTTTTGTTTCCAGAGCCTAGCCCCTGGATTGAAACAGCCACAAGTCCTCACTATTTACAATATTTGCAAAGCAAAGTAAGAAGGAATATTTTTAGATAGGCAGCCAAGATAGCTGCTTGGTAGGTAACCTCCTTTAGTATTAATAAACTTTGGGTGTGTCAGACCTGTTTTCATAGGAGATTACTTACTAGCTTTATGTGTAAATAAACAAGTTGCTGGATTTACTGGAGCCTTGATAGCTCTCTAGGTCTTTGCCAGTCTGTTTATATGATTTTTGCTGCAGTAGAAATCTAAGTGCTAATGGAAGGATCCTGCTGCTTTGGGTCATCCTAAAGAAGATCTGTGGGAGTTGAGCATTTCCCCAGGCAAATCTGATTTCAGGGATCTGGGTATCACAGTGCTGCAGCTTTCTCAAATGGAGTTGCACAATCCCCATAATAAATGACTAGACTAGACAGACTGAGCAAGATGTCTATTTGAAACAATAATGAGATTACAAATTAGATGACCTTGTGAAACAAGAAGTTCATTCACCTTGGGGAATGTGAACTTGAAGTAGGGCTTTAGGGATAGGAGGGAGCAAAATAGCCGCTCATTTGCAATGTTGGCCTCTTTGTATGAGCTACACCATTAAATGTTATCTGGAGCCAAAGGGTGCCTTTAAGTTTGTTAATGTAAGGGCAACCCATTGGGCAGGTTTTTGAAGGGAGAGTCACACATCTGAAAAATACATTCATTCCTTCTTGCCTCCCCCAACATGTTAGGCTTGACTAGAGGACTTTGGGCAGGGGTCAAGGGGTGGATATTTTGATTTACATGCAGATTTTCTTCTTCTGAGAGATGCAATATCCCCTATTTGTAATCTGAAGCACTAAAATTGAGTTTTACTATATTTTGACCTATGTATATTGAATGCATGGTATAGATACCTCTGTTTCACTCACTCATTCATTCATTCGATTTACATCATGCCTTTCATCCAGTTAGAGTGACACTTAATATCACCCCAACCTTAAAGTAGATTGTTTGATTTGGCTTACCAAGTTTAATGAACCTTATCCATTGTGATTTCTAAACTATTGTTTATGGTTTAGGTCACAGCATTCCAAACTGTGTGTCGCGACACAAAAGTGTGTCACCTGCAGGGCCCAGGTGTGTCGCGTCAAAACCCGGAAGGCGGTGGGCCATCAGCACTTCCGGGTTTTCGCACGGCACACAAGGACACCGCTGCTGCCACCACTGCGGCACGTGAAAATCTGAAAGCGCCATGGTGGCGGCACACAAAAACCAAAAGCGGCAGTGGCGCTTCCGGGTTTTTGCGCACTGCCGCAGGAGCGGTGCTTCCGGGTTTTTGCGTGCAGCGGCAGCGCTTCCGGGTTTTCTCACGCGCCGCTGTTGGTGTGTTGCTGCAGGAAAAGTTTGGAAAGCTCTGGTTTAGGTAATTATGGTGAATCTGGCCAGTTATGACTTTTTCAGCAAACCATATTTAAACAAACAATGGACCTAATCCAATGTATGACTCTGGCCAAAGAGTGTTTAGGATGCGGTACAATTATTATTACAGTGCCAGTAAGCCAGTGTAGCCTTTGGTTTGCATTGTGTTGTATGTTAGCATAATTGTCACAGCCAGATATGGAGTAGTGGCAAGATGCAAAGCTTCTTGAAGTACAGGGAGAAGGCATGCTGTAGATGGGCATAGTGTCAACTTCCAACATCACAGAGGCATTTCCAGCATTCCAGAATCTCCTTCAGAGACAGAAGAACAATGTTTTGAACATGTAACACATGAGATGTTGCTCTAGATCAGGGGTGTCCAACCTTTTGGCTTTCCTGGGCCACATTGAGTGAAGAGAAATTGTCTTGGGCCGCACATAAAATATATAATTTTTCCAAAGACTGGGGGGCAGGGTTTGCAGGCGGCAGCCAATCACATGTGTCGGTGGGCAGGGCTTGCAGGCGGGAGCATTACATTTATTGTGCACTTTATTTCTAGGGGTCCCGGCCCATGCGATTGGCTCCCACCTGCAAACCTTGCCCCCCTGGCAGGCGCTGCCGGCGAGGCTTTTCGCCTCCCTGCTGCTCCAAGCAGCATTTTTTTGCAGAACAGAGGGCATTTTCGGGGTCCCCGGAGCCTGCCCTTTCGAAGGGGCGCCCCAGCAGGGCGCGGGGCAGACTCCCCCCCCACTTTTGCTCCCCGCAGTTTTTTCGGTCCCTACTGCCGTAGCTCGGGCGCGCCTCTGCCTCCCTGTCGCACAGCTGATCGGTGCAGAGATTTTCCATCCTGGGGCGCCCCCCCCCGTCACTTTTTGCGGTGATCCGAGGCTTTTTCGCCTTGTGACCGCAGCTTTTCTTGGCAGAGCGCCACTGTCGCGAGGCGAAAAAGCCTCGGATCACCCAAAAAAGTGACGGGGGGGGCGCCCCGGGTGGAAAATCTCCGTGCCGATCAGCTGTGTGACGGGGAGGCAGAGGCGCGCCCGAGCTACCCCGTTAGGGGCCGAAAAAACCGTGGGGTGCAAAAGTGTGGGGGGGAGGAAAAGTCCACCCTGCACCCCGCCGGGGTGCCCCTTTGAAAGGGCAGGCTCTGGGGACCCCAAAAATGCCCTCAGTTCCACGAAAAAACGCACTGAGCGGCAGGGAGGCGAAAAGCCTTGCTGAACGCACGTGCTGCTGCTGGCGCCGCCATCTTCCCAACCCAGCTGGCACCATCGCTGCGCCTCGGCCGCCACAACCTCCTCACGCCGCCCACCCCCTTGCGACCCCCAGCCCACTGGCACTACCGCCGCTTCCCTCCTCCTCCATGGCAGGCTCGCACACCGCCTGCTCCTCCTCCTCCCTCAGTCAGGACAGCTTGGAAGAGCAGCGATATGAGGTCTGTCTTCATTTGTTAGATGATATAATCTATTTAAATGGCTCCATTTTGTTTGGAATATGCTTGGAGTGCTTGCCTGAAATCCATCACTGTGCAAACAGAACTATGCTTTTATGAAAAGATTTCCTCCACACCCTTCCCAGTTTGCTTCAGGGAATGTCCCTACCTTCCAGAGCAGTTTTGAGAGCAAATGATGGGCTGGAACAGAAAGGAAAAAAATATGCCCACTCCTCATTTCACTGACTAAACAATTCCATTAGCAAAACAGAACAAAATGAATTCATGATCCCTATTGTATTTCCTGTGAAATAAATAGAAAAGTTGCACATTATGGTTGGCTCATGGAACCAATTTTCCCTAGGAAACTGTAGAATTACCACCTTCAATGGAAACTATCTGGTTTGACAGTCTATCAAAGGCGTACAGAACTAATGACTTACTTCATTTCAAGAAGTTATTTGATAACCCAGGAAGCTGTTCTATCTTTTTTTTTTCTTGGCAGTACAACTGTAATTGATTTCTCCTTCCCATTTTGACCTGCAGGCAAAATGTTCTTCATCAAAAGGAAGCAGTGCTTCTCAAGGTTTCAGCAAGTAGGTTGCACATTTAGAGACCAGCTTCCTTCTCAGTTGCTGGAGAATAGCCTTTCCTATTGGTATGCAATCTTTACCTACCTAAAGCAAGAAACTACACCAATTTTTTCTTTCCTTAATAGTGCAAGATGCTGTGGAGAAGTTCTTAAGATACTGGAAATGATGGAATGTTTATTTGTAAAAACAAGTGATTGTAATCCCATGAACAAGTGTCATAAGAGTCTTTTTTGTCTATCTCTGGCAAAAATCAGTTCTCATCTATGCTAGCTGCACATACCAATATTGGAGTTTGTCCCTTCATTATTTTCATGTATTTATTCTGCTAAAGATATATAAATGCATAAACTCCCATTTTCATGTTTATGTGCTATCTTTCTGCTCTTTTAGAGCCCTGTCATGGTTGTATTCTCTTGCTGCAGGAAAGTTCTTAATAATAGGAATGCAGTACTAGGAATTACAGCTCAAGTCCACCAATATCCTCTGATTTACTCTAATATGCCTTTCTTCTTTTTTTTACATTCGTGTTTTTCCAGCTGCCACTACTGACTGGTGTTCCTTCTTAAATCAGGCATTAAAAGTCACTTCTGGTTGCACTGCAAGAGATAAAAATAGTTGTTCAAAACTACAGTGGATATACAATATGTTTGGCAAAAGCAAAGAAAATAGCTTCCCATGTTATGCCTCATGTGTGCCATTTATGCTTGAATTCTTGTGTGTCATTTTGTGGATCTTCTGCCTTTATTGTAGCTATTTGGGATGGTTTGGTATTCAGTTTAAAATAGTCTGCCTGAGGATAGCCCTGCTGTTAGCCAAAGTGGAGTAACCAACTGAGGCAGAAGAAGGGGCAAGGAATGATAGCTGGTGAGAGATTTTGGAAGACAAAGTTTAGTGTGCCATCACAACTCGTTTTGTATTCCTTAAATTAGCCTCTTCCCTCAGATGCAAAGGAGGACATTGCTCATTATCAGTACTGAAATAAGATGTAGATCCTTGCTCTTTATGATGAACATTTATCTTAGAAAATATTCTAGTATGCAGGATGTTCCACCATTCAACAAATTCACAGTTTGCCATTGTTTTTTGTATCAAAATATTTTATAAACTATCCAATTTTTGTGATGCTGATTTGACCTTTAAATCAGGGTCAACCTGCATGAGGAACCTGGCTATCTTCTTGTGTTCCACTCTAGCCTCTCTAATCCTTTAAGATAAACTTCTTTTTGGTAGCTTTTGTTCACCTGACTGTGAATGCTAAGAGTTCTCTGGAGCATTCTTGGTGGCTGCTTTCCAGTTTTGTTCCTTGGAGATTCACCAAATCCTATCATGATGATCAACTGGGAGGCTAGTGACCTTTCTGTTGCCTAGACATGAGTCTCAGTGCAAACATGTAATTTAGTATGCAGTTAGATGAATCAGAGTTACAGTTTAGTATTGAGATTAATGTTTAATCCATAACACACAAATGAGCAGTTGGAAAATGAATTTAAGATAACATGAAGTACTTATTCACCTTATTAACAAATACAAGTACTTTACTCTCTTGGCTTTTAGTTCAATACAGAATTAACAAGTAATGATTCTTGGATTCATATATTGCACATAATGTGGCTTATTTCTCTGGCTTACCTTGAATGTGGGAATGGGGTCAATAAACTATTGTTTAAATATGGATCAGTAAAGAACAGCTTGCAACCTTGATTTGCTGCTGTTTCAACTGTGACCTGGCCTGATGCATGAATAGAGATGCATTATTTGTTAGTTAGTTATTTATTGGCTTATACTTGGTTGGCTTTATCCCCATTCCAAGCTTCTAATCAGTGTGCAGAGGTACAAAGGGGAAAAAGGAAGAGGAACAAACCTAGCATTGGCCAAACAAGCCATTATTATTTTGTTCATCCTCTGGCTTCCTTCTGACATATTCAACATGCTATGGCTAAAACAAGTTGTGGCCTATTGAGACCCTCTGGCAGAACTGTAGAATTCCACTAATGGTATTTTCAAGAATAGGGTTGAAAATACAGGGATAACAGAAAGCACAGTGGCAAATATGTCAGATGCTTTTGTATTTTTCTTTCCCTGCTTATTTCATATTTTTGAAGGAAACTTATCCAGGTGTTTGAATAGTTTTATTTTTTATTTTTATTAACAAGGTTTTCTGAACATATGTTAGCATATATGCTATTATCTAGACTTGAACATTTAATGTAGCCTGACATCCCACATATTTTTGAAAGGCCCCCAACTTTCTAGAGTAGCTTTTGAGGAGAGGTATGAGCATTTATGAACACAATTTAATGTGGCTGCCTAGAATTATGTCAGGTTTCATCTTGACTCACAGGATAGATCGAAATGTACTAGGTTCTGGATTATTCCTACTGAGTTGTATGGACAAGGAATTATAAAAGAAATATGGGAAATTTATATTGTATATGGTAACTGTGGCATCTTGGGGCTGCAATCCAAGCTTTGGGGACAATATGTAGCCCTGGGGATTCAGACTATACACTGTGGTTTATCAAACAAGACATTTATATTTATAAAGCTGGTTTGATCCCCTAAACCACAGTTAACCACTGATTAACCACAATTTTGGATTGAGACTTAAATATAAAATGCAGCTAATTGAAAATGAAACTGCTTCCAATCTTCCATGGGAGAGTTGATGTTCTATGCGTCCCTAAGTCTTGTATATAATGCTAAACTATAGCTTTATTTTAGAGTTGCAGTCTGAAGTAGATAATTGTAAAATTACAGGATAGCTGTGATACAATAAGAATCTGTTTTTAATTGGACATTGAAACTGTTGGTGATGGGAAGGATATCATTACTGAAAGACTGGACTGTTTTCTCATTACATGATTCAGGATCCTGGAATGGCATCGTTTAAGCTTAACGTTATGTTATTGTCTCTTTGTTTTGCTGTTGTGATTCATAAAGCTTTGCAGCATTTTTGCTGCACTTCTAAAATGGGTTAAATAATATATTTTGATTATCTGCTCTGAAGATAGTGCCCTTCTGATGTATTCATATGCATAGTCCATTGGATGCATCTGACAAAACAATAAAACTGCCATAGCAAAACTTGCCCTACAGTTTTGGAAGAAGCTTCAGGTATTATGTCTAATTGTGGAGTCCTTGGTGCTCTCTGAGCCTTGTTGTTTTTTTGCAGATGTTTCATTGCCAGGCTAGGCAACATCTTCAGTGCAAAAAGGGAGTGGGACTTGCTCTCTATTTATATACCCTGGCTTGTCCTGCCTGTGTTGGTGGGGGTGTTGTACTCTCCTTGGTAGTTCTTGATTAGGTTGTTGTTTGCTGCTTGGTTGATTGACTGAGTTAATAGTTCCTTGATTAGGGTCTATTGTGTTGTTTGCTCCTCTGGTGCTAATCCTGGTGTTAATCTTTGCCTATCTGGTTGTTGATTGCTGGCAAGGAGGTGTTCTGGTCTTCTGGCTTTTCTATTGTCTCTTATGAATGGTATGTAAATGTTGTTTACCTCTACAGGTATGTGTCTGTTGATGGCTGCTTTGTCTGAGTGCCAAGCTTCCAGGAATTCTCTAGTGTTTTTGGATTTGGCTTGGTTTAAGATGCTCACAGTTTCCCAGTTGAAAGTATGGTTGAGTCTGTCCATGTGTTGTGAGATTAAGGAGTTTTCATCATGTCTTCTGACTGCTAGTTGGTGTTCATGGATGCGTTCTGCTAGTCTTCTGCCAGTCTGTCCTACATAGTGGCTGTTACAGTCCTTACACTGTATGTTGTAGATAACTCCTGTTTTTTCTTCTTGGGCTACTGGGTCTTTTGGGTTACTTACGATGTTCTGAAGAGTTTTGGTTGGTTTGTGTGCTACGGTGATGCTATGTGGTTGTAACAGTCTATTAGTAGTTTCTGAGATGTTTCTGATGCATGGCATTGTAATCCTTTTCATAGCTTCTGATGGTTTTGCTGTGGTGGGTTGAGTGGACAGGAACTTTTTGATAAAGTTGCGTGGGTATCCATTTTGCTGGAAGATGCTATATAAGTGGTCTGTTTCCTTTTTCTGGTGTTCTGGGTTGCTGCAGTGCGTTTGTGCTCGTCTGAAAGGTGTTCTTACACAGCTCCTCTTGTGGGAGGTTGGGTTACTGCTTTGGTAGTGGAGCACTTGGTTAGTGTGGGTAGATTTCCGGTAGACTTGTGTTTCTAGAATGCCATCATTTCCTCTACTGATGAGGATGTCCAAGAAGGGTAGTGTCTTGTTTTCTTCTTCCCTTGTGAATTTTATTCCTTTGAAGATGTTGTTGATGGTTTCGTGTGTTTCCTCCAGTTGATCCTTTTTTATTATGACGAAGGTGTCATCTACATACCGGATCCATACTTTGGGTTGTATGCGTGGGAGTGCTATCCTTTCTAGACGTTGCATTACTATCTCTGCTATGAGTCCTGAGAGTGGTGATCGCATAGGTGTTCCTTTGATTTGTTGGTATATTTGTCCATCAAACTGAAAGTAGGTGGTGAGGCAGAGGTTGATGAGGTCCATGATTCTGGGTATTTTGAACTTGGTGTATCTAGTTAGGTCAGGTGTGTTACGTAGAACTGCTGCCATGGATTCAATTGCTAGTGCTTGGTCTATGGATGTAAAGAGTGCTGTGACATCAAATGACACCATAATTTCATCTTCATCTATTTTTAGGTCTTTGATTTTTCTGGAGTCACTGTATCATCAATATTTGGAATGAGATTGTTAAAATCTTAGAACCAACATACAGTTCATCTTATTTCAGTAGCTCAGTGCTGAAAATCTATTTTTCAGAAGGGATATTGAAGAGAAAGGTAGTGGGATCTTCCATGTCATTTGATTTTAAAGCTCATATTCTCTGTGAGCTTTCATTCAAGAATCTTCTAGTAATTTTTTTTTCTACAACTATTTCATCTATGACATCTGAAGAGACATCTGCCATTTCCCTCTTAATTCATGGATAGGTGCTCTGCTCATTTGGCTAGCAAGACTGAATGGATCCAAAATCCATATACCACCCTGCCTGCCCCCTCACCCCAATCTTACCTTGGAACCAGTTTACAGAATCCTTTCAAGTTATTCAGGCAATATTGGTGTTCTGTGGAATGGATTTTAAGAAACTCAGCAGTAGGAGACCTCTGGCTGAGGAACGCTCAGTACAAAAGGAAGCTTGGTATGATAACTGGTGGCATGGGTAGCAGTGAGAAAAGGGGCAGGAGAAATGGAAAAGAAGGGGTTTCATAGGGCATTGCCATCATGGAAGTGGAACTAAATGGAACTCTTCATATTATTGATGCAAAAAATATCTGGATAACAGATATTTTTGGGGAAAAAATGTGAAAAAAAAGCCTAGCTCATCTCTTGCAAGGTTTTGCATAGTAAGTCAGCATTGATCGCAACATGTTCTAAGCATTAAGATGAGATAATTTGTAATATATAATATATTAATGTTCTCTCCATTTACGTATAAAGTGGAGCTTGGTATCCTATGTGATAAAAATGTGAATAGCACAGAAACCATCTTTTTACAGCTCCTTGAGATGTGCATGAAGAACTGTCGTCCGAATTTCCAGTCTCTGGTTGTGAAACGGGATTTTTGCAAAGATAGGCTGGTAAAGCTGCTGAATCCAAAGTTTAACCTGCCAGTGGATATGCAGGAGAAAATTTTGACTTTTAT
Organism: Charina bottae; assembly: GCA_023362775.1. Lineage (NCBI taxonomy): Eukaryota > Metazoa > Chordata > Lepidosauria > Squamata > Charinaidae > Charina > Charina bottae. The sequence continues at coordinate 147,769,341 of JALMGJ010000002.1, read as the reverse complement.
CAAGGTAAGCCTTTTTTCCGCATCTCCTTTTTGCTCCCTCTGTGAAATAAATATAATCACTGTTTCATGGCAGCTGTGCTATGGTGCCTGGGAAGGGAGTGTGTGGGAGCCCCCAACCAGTTTCCTTTTTTTCTCTTTGAAACTGTGTATGGAGAACAGCAAGAACAGAGAAGGGTAGGGAGTCTGTCCGATGGCCTGGTTTTCAAGTGATTCCTTTGTGGTTGCATAAGGTTCCCTATCTGCTCATACTGAAAAATTGTAGGGCATTTGCATAGCTATCATTCTGTGTTTTTTCTGTTCTTAAAAAAAGTTATCTTGCCAATCAGCAAAAACAAGTGTTTTTGATTGGAAAGTGGGAGTGTTTATTCACCATCAATTATCATGGGATCATATGGAATCACAAATTCACTTCTACATCTAGTAGGCCAAAACAGGAATAGGCAACCTACGAGTCTTCAGTTTTAGCCTTCAGTTTCCAGAAGCCAATAGTAATGGATTGTGGAAGTTGTGATTGAAAACATGCAGAGGCATCAGTTTGCTTAACTAAGGTATAAAATTTACACTGTAGCCCCAAGAAATAAAGTCACCCTTACTTTCACAGGTCTTACCAGCTTTTCTAGCCATCTAGAATAAAATGTTATTCTAATCTCTGATCCTTATTAGATGGTTGACACAACTATTTTTGAGAGTTGGTAAACAATTAGAGTGACTCTTCTACATACTGAAATGGTTTGTGACAGTGCTTCCATGAGATAAAATCAAAATTGATCATGTCCTATTATACAACTAGTAATTTCCCCCCATGATGTTGAAAGCTAACCTTTCACATAGAGGAATTCACAAGTTTGCTGAATATGAGAAATGCCAGCTTTGAGAACAAAAGAAGGAATGTTGAATCAAAGGAAGGCTTCATCTAATCTAATTGTTATTTTAATGTTTATTTAACTTTTTAATATTTGTATTATGGTTAATTGTGTTTGATGGTAAACAGCCCAGAGTCCCTCTTGGGGGAGTTGGGCAGTGATAAATCAAACAAACAAACAAACAAATAATTGTCCTGCCCTCCCATCAAGTGTCCATGATGCCTATGGATATGAAGAGGCATTTTGCCTCTCAACAGAAGTTAATGTTTAGCAGAAATGTTAAAGAAGTTAAAGAGCGCCAGTTTGGTCTAGTGGTTAAGGTGCTGGGCTAGAAACCAGGAGTCTGTGAATTCTAGTCCCACCTTAGGCATGAAAGCCGGCTGGGTAACCTTGGGCCAGTCACACATTCTCAGCCCAACCCACCTCACAGGGCTGTTGTTGTGGGGAAAATAGGAGGAGGAAGCAGTATTAGGTATGTTCGCCGCCTTGAGTTATTTATAAAAATAATAATGGCGGGATAAAAATCAAATAAATAAAATAAATAATGCATGCATTGTTTGAAGACCACAGTTCTTTCTGCATTGCAAGTCAGTTTAATTTGTGAGCTCTAGTATAATATAAGAATCAGGAAAATATCTGCAGAATGTGTACCTCTATAAACTTCTCTCTCGGGCAATCCCTTTTTTAAGTTAAATCTTGTCTTTTTGTGCTTTCCAGAGCAGGGGTCAGCAACTTATGGCCTGTGGCCTGGATGTGGCCTGCCACCTGAAATCATTCAGCCTGTAGTCCCCAAAAGAAATATATCTACCTGGCCCACAAGAGAATGGGAGAGAATGGCCATCCATTCAGCTGCTCTTGTGAGCCCCTGCCACCTACTTGGGTGGCCATTTTGATGGCGGCTTCACCAGCCGCCTTGGCGCAGGCAGCACAGCAAGGTCCCTGTCCAGCACTGGCGAGAGTGAGTTGGAGAAGGAGGAGGAAATGGCAGCGGCATGGCCTCCGGCTCTATGAGGGAGAAGATTGCCAATCCCTGTTCTAGAGTATCCATTTTGAGAAATTTGAGAGATCTTCATTAAATACTTTGGGCAGTTTTATCTAAACCTTTGATTTGGTTTTGATACGTAGATATCTCTTAGTGTTTCTAAAATGATTCCATTGCAATACCAAGGAATCGCTTTACTTCATCTTGGTCTGCCCATGTGCTAATTTTGGCAAGATGAGCGGGGAGAATTTGGTGTATCAAGTTCTTTTCTGATACAGCTACATTTCTCCGAGAGTCTTTTGAAGAAATAGCTGTTATCCAGTTTTTGCCCGAGAATGGCAGTTACCATGTTTTGAAGGGGGTTTAATCAGTTTCAGGAACTGTAACCTTTTTCGCAAACAGACCTGGGCCAGTGGGTTTCAGAATGCCGTGGATGTGAGTGAAGTCAAGGAGGTTTATTTGGAGCTTCTCAAGAAAGGAGTTGAATTTCCATCTTCAGAGATCAACAGGAGAACCACTAAGGTAAGTGCTGCATTGGGAGCTGCTGATTTGGAACAGGCTCTGCAAGTTGCAAAATTTGCACGTGCAGAGAAGGTGTGTTAATTAAACTCAACAATGTGTATTTGGCACAGTGATTTCCTTTGCTTAGGAAAACAATCATATGTTTCTGTCTTGGAGCTCTTAAAAAATCTAGGAGTAGGAGGAATAGTTCAAAACTATTTCTTAAACAGGAAATGTAGAGGTTGAAGCTTTACATCTGCCCACAAGATCCTAGTAACCCAGGTTTCTTCTTCAGGATAAAGGAAATTAAGTGTCTGGATTGCCTTGTAGGCTTTGCAAAATTCCACCAAAATATAAACAAAGCTGAACATTTGCACACACAACACGAGAAATCAGGAAAGGAGTATAAATAATTTTTTTTTATTTATAATGTATGCAGTATCCTGTAAAATACAGGGAAATTTATTTCCCAGAATTCATCATGATTGATATACAGGTAGGTCTTGATTAGTTAATGCAGTGCTTTCCAATCTGCCGCCGTTGGCAACACACCAACGGGGGTGGGGGCGTGCATGGCGGCGGCGCGGGGGGGCGCGGCAGCGGCGGCGTGCATGGCGGCGGTCTCCGCTAAAACGCGGAAGCGCTGATGGTGCGCCGCTGCCGCCACCACCATGCACACCCCCACCGCCGCTTCTGGGTTGTGTGGCGACACACCAAACTGTGTGTTGCGACACACTAAAGTGTCACAACACACAGTTTGGAAAGCTGTGAGTTAATGAATCCCATAAAATGGTTGCATTATTCGAAATTTGCACTATTCAGAGTGACATTTCTATGGAAAATATGGTAATTAGTTCCAGCTTGACAGAAATAGGCAATGAAAAATTTTAAACATAATTTTTATATGTATATTAATGAAATATTACAGTAAAGGATAAAAAGAATATACTTTAAATTTATGGTTAACAAAGTCACACAGTAGCCATAGAAAGAAAAAGAAAAAAAATCAGTCGTAGATTCAGGCATTCCAACATCTCATCGTATTTTAGTGTTGCTATGACCATGTTCATGCTGTTCACTTACACCAAATGTTTGCGCTAATGCTATATGAGCCTCCTCTTTTTTAAACGTACTGTTTTCCTCTGATGGAATCTTCCTTTTCTCCATTTTGCACACACGAAGATTAGCAGCGTCTAAAACTGTAACCGTGCATGCACAAGCCTCAATTTCGCATGCGCTAGCCTCGCATTAACTGAATTTTAGGTCACATTAAACGCGATCTGGTATCAGTTTACAATTCACACTAAATCAAATGCAGTATTGCATTATTCGAACTCACACTAATTGCGGCCTACCTATATACTCACTCTTTAAGCTACCTCAGTGAATAGCATTAGCAAATAACTCTACTGTTACTAGTTTTTTCATTATGGCTACTACATATTTTTCAACCTAACACTGAAATTAATCTACCAATTGTAAATGTTACATTAGTATACTGCTACTTAGTTATTGTTGGGACTGAGAATGTTTGGACCAAACAGGGGATCAGTACTTGAGATCAGTTGATTTCTGATGGTTGTTTAAAGACTTCGAGAGATTGCATTTTAAATATGATTTATCTACAACATTTGCTTGGCAGTATACTCATCTGAAACGTGTACTGTCTAAACCAGGGTTTCTCAACCAGGGTTCCATGGAACCCTAGGGTACCGCAAGAGGTCACTAGGGGTTCCCTGGGAGATCACGATTTATTTAAAACATTATTTCAAATTCGGGCAACTTCACATTGAAGAGGTAAGTTTCATTATTTTTAGTTTAAGAACACTGTTAATGCATATATATAGGCCTACCCATGAAACGAATATAACAATTTTGTAACTTCTGGCCTATATTTGAGCCTGAATGTGCAGGGGTTCCCCGAGGCCTGAAAAATATTTAAAGGGTTCCTCCAGGGTCAAAAGGTTGAGAAAGGCTGGTCTAAACGTGTGGACCAGATGCATTAGCAGCCTCCGAGCTATCTGCAATTTTAGGATCCATAACATGCAGTACTTGAACAGAAACCAACAATCCAATTTTATAAGAAATTAAAAAGTAAAATAAAAGTTAGCATTAGTTATATATCTGAATTGTGAAATGATGTTCACATGTATTCCTAAAACATGGAATTTGTCATCTCATGAGAAGCTCTATCAACCCTGGGGCACAGCAAAGAGGATAATTTTATGTAAATGGAAATAAACTTACCCTACTAATGGATACAGGATATGAGTTTGTTTATCATCTAAAAACGAGCAGATGAAACAACATGTTTCTGTATGGAGTAGATTTAATGTTGAGCTTAAGGACTGAAATAATTTTAAATCAATACCTTTGAATATGATATGGATCTTTTCTCTTTTTCTGTTAATTAGCCTTTTTTCTTTTTTTGTCACATTTAGTTTATCTTAATCATCATAATATACAAATAATGCAAGAGCAATATTATAAGACAGACAGTATGTTAATCCTCATAACTGAGAGAAAAAGATTTGACTAAGACTTGTGCCATTAAATTTAGGGCTAAAATAACAAACTGTGACTGACAGCTTAAAGGCATCCCTAAATATAGCTGCATGTGCACACAGTCATATACACCCACAAAATCAGCAACTGAAAAAAATAGAGTTCTTAAGGGGTTACATGAATTTTCCCCATGTTGATGTGTAGGATAAAAGTGTGCCCCATTTGAAGTTCCTCCTCGATTTAAATGTTCAAAATCTCCTATTTATATCCACAGCCTTTGCCTAAAACTTCTACAAGGGCATCATGTAATTCCTCCCTGAAGTGCTTTTCACAACCCCTCTCCTCAGCTGCAGTAATAACACTGATTCCTGAGCAGGTAGGGTTTATTCCTTTGAATATTTTACAGATTAAGCCTCATTATCCTGACTATTTGAGCACCCATGGGCATAAATGGTGCCAGTCAGTATTGATGTATTGATTCCAATGGATTCTTTTGTGTACAAATCCTGAAGCTCTCAATTAGATTTGGATGAGAGTGTAGGTGTGTAGTTTATCTTTAACTATCTTATCTGTACACTTTAATTCAGTAGATGTCTGATGGGACAGGCTACCTCCTCCTGGCTGGTGAAGTGAGGCTGAATTTTCAGTTTAAGAACAGAGGAGCAGGGCCAATAAGCCAATAAGAGAATGTTCAGATAAAATGTTGATTTTTTTAAGAAGTACAGACCACAACAGGCCTTTAATTTATTTTGTATTGGATCTTATGCTTTTGAACAGGTTGGAAAGCTCTACAGTGAACTGGACATGGTAAAAATGAATGTTAGGGTCATGTCAGCAATACTGAAAGAAAATGTTCCTGGATCAGAAAACCCAGATGATATGGCACTTCTACAGGTAGTATAGCATAGGGGTTTTGTTGTTGTTGTTTCTTTTTTTTTTGCTGGTGGTGAAGATACCTTCAAGCACTGTCGTTATACAGAAACTTAGCAGGTGGCAAGAATGTGGGCAGCACATCACAAGTGAGATTGCTGCAGCTAGTTCTGGCAATTCCTCAGTTTGTTTGTTTGTTTATTTATTTATTTTTCAATTTCTATTACCGCTCCATCTCCCCCGAAGGGGACTCTGGGCGGTTTACAAAATATAACAGTTAAAATAAATATAAAACCGTACAAATATACAATCCTCAAAAAATACTAATAAATTAAATATAAAATCCAAGAGGCAATAAGATGGTATTTTAAAAGGGCTCTATGGCACCAGCCATCCCCAGGAGGAGCTGTTTCCGTTCCCATCCCAAGCGAGGCGGCAGAACCAGGTATTTAAGTTATTCCGGAAGGTCAGGAGCGATGGTGCCTGCCTCATCTCCGGGGGCAGAATGTTCCAAAGGGCGGGTGCCACTGCCGTGAAGGCCCGCCTTCTGGACCCCGCCAAGTGAAACTCCCTTAACGACGGGGTCCGCAGCATGCCCTCTCTGCATAATCGAGTGGGACGGTTTGAAGTTATGGGGATGAGACGGTCCCTCAGTTGCTCCCTGAATTCCCCAGAATGGTGATGGTATGGTCAAGAAGCTTTCTGGATGTAGTAAGGTGCCTTTTCATCTAGCTCTTCTCTGATTAATAAAAAATAACATTAGAAACAGCTATTTTGAGCTGGAAGCACTTCTGGAATGGCCAGAACAACTCATTTCAAACTTAAGACCAGCTGTTTTAAATCCTAAAACGTTTTGAACCTATCAATATAATGATAGAAGAGAAGATAATCATAATCACAATGAGAAGATAATATAATGGAGAAGAAAGTATAATGAGAAAAAACAAATAAAAAATACTGTAGTTAAAAATCTCAGCAAACACTCAAGGATGTTTAATTGGAGAATTGAGAAGAAATAAAACGAAGATTCTTGTAAAAATTACTCCTTGTAAGGAGACAAAGAATAGATCTTGATTAAGATTTTCCATCTGATAACTCTTAATAATAAGCAACTGTTATTTGCCAAACACAAGGCTCCCAAACATGTGGAGTGTGAACAAAAGTCACAAGGAGGGGGCAAAATCTGTTCTTTCAAAATCACAGCATCTGGTTGGGTTCTCTTCCTCACTGTCCACTTTAAAAATAGCTATTTCTTTTACATATTTCTAGTAATCATTTATGGCAGGGGTAGGCCACCATTTTTCCATAGTGACAGGATTCCCTCAGGTGCCATCTGTCAGAGACTCCATGGTGACCACAGCTGAAGAAAGGATGGGGCAGTGCTGCTAGAAACAAAGTATCTGGGACACTGATTGTCTAACATACCCCCCATTTATTTATTTATGTGTGTGTGTGTGTGTGTGTGTGTGTATTTTATCATATTCTCTTTCCCTGATATCCACTTCTTTCTTTGTGAAACAGCAGGCTGTGAAGGGCAACCTATTATTCCCAAAAGTCTGGACTGATCTCTTGCAGAAAATTAGGCCAAAAGCTTCAAGTTGCCTATCCCTGATTTACAGCATGGAAAATATTTTCACTTTCCTTCCAGTCCCCTTCAATACTTTTTAATAAGGTGGCTTTGTGTGGCATTATGTATAACTTCAAATAATGAGATTAGGTATTCAGTAAATGAAGGCATAGATTACCTCATAATGTAAAATGCTAGGTCTGTAATCAGATAATATCACCATTCAAAACTGCTGTAGTAATATTAGCTCATAAAGAAACTGGAGTTATACCAGGGAGCAATATGGGGATTGCGTCTGTTGTTTGTTTTTAATATGTCGTGATATTCTGGAACGGAACCTAATTAGTCTTTAAATGCCATAAGATTCTATTGCATGACTGTCCCTCTGGAGCCTGTGTGATACATGTGGTATTTATGTTGACTGTCAATAGATAATGCTCCAGTGGTTTCCTTATATTCCTGTGTTTGTTTCCTTTATGCTAGAATTGACTTTGTCTAGCTAAGATCTATGCAGCCCAATCCTGTGCATGCTTATTTGGGGATATACAGTATATCCCTGTGTTCAATGGGATTTACTTCCTGTATCTCAGTGAGAAGCAAGATGTTAACCCTATTCAGAAATGTCCAGAATGGAAGAGTACAGAAAAATAAGGTGAAAATATTAAAGTGAACATTAAAACTACATTGAACCCTTCAAAAGCAGAGTAGTCCCATTGACTGTCTTACAAAGCTTCAAGGTCTGAACCTCCAAGGCTACCAACATGCACTCTTTTGCTTATTTTCCCCTTCCACTTTAAAAAAAAAACACCTTTAATGCATTTCTTTCCCCAAGTGGAAAAATTAAAATTATGTTTAGGCTGACCGTACGTACCGTTTTCAACAGGACAGTACCGTTTTTTTCACATTTCCCGACTGTCCCGTCGTTTTATTATAAATGTCAATTTTGTCCCGTTTTTTAAAAACCGTGTCACTGGTGATGTCAGAATGGAGCCTGACTCAGAGTTGAGGGAGGGGGAGCTTGGCAGCAATGGTTGGAAAATTGCAACAGTTTAATTCGGCGGAAACCTGCAGCGGGAAAACCAGGAGCAGCTGATTGGCGGTGATCAAAAGGTGGAGCCGCTACCGCCTATCAGCACCAGGGGAAAAAGGGCAACAAGACGTGCCAAATGGAAAGCAAACCGGTTGGTTCCTATCCAAAAACGGTGGGAAGAAAAGAATTTAAAAGGACGTCCAAAGTGTCGGGGACAACCGTTCACCTCCTGCTTCAAGCCTCGTCTCTTGTCTCCAGCCGAAGCCTCTGCAGAACTCAAACTTGAAGGTGCCATAGACCCTCTTCCCTCCTCCGCTGTACCCAGCCTTCCCTGCCTGCCTGTCACCACCACCTATCCTACCTCAGTAACCTCACCGATCCAGCTCGCCGCCACACCCCGCCTTCCTGTGCCTTCCCTGCCTTGCTGATTCCACCCGCCTTCCGACTCGGTCGCCCTGCGCTTCCTCCGCCGTCTGTCGCCTTGCCAAACTGAATCCTGCCTCGTCGTTCCTTCAAGCCAACCGCCCGGAACCCCCCGTATCGCGCCGCTGCTTCCTACCTTCAAGCCTCCACGCCTCCTGTCTCTGCTCTCTTCCACTGAGTTCCATCCGGACGTGCCTTCGCCTTGCCCAGCTGAGTCTTGCCTCGTCGTCCTTCCGCCATGGAACGCCTGGCCCTGCCTTGCTGATCACCTTCAGCCAAGTCTTGCCTTGTCGTGCCTCCTCCTTGCCAGCCAGATCCTGCTTCTTGCCTCTGCTCATCATCGTGAGTCCTTATTTAGTGCTCCATCTGATCCAGAGGTTCCCCAACTGCCAGCCATTCCTTAGAACTGATTTCTGTATTGTACTGTAGTCTAAGATTAAGCCTGGTAGTTCATTTCTTCCTGTGGGCTTGGAACCAAGGGTAAGCCAATCCAGAGAGTGTGGTCTTCAGTCAGAACAGGACAGGTGATTACATTGCTGTTTTAAACTTCATATTTTTTATAGCTTAAAGTCTACCCTTGCAATGCCAAAGACAAACAGGCGAAACTACAAAATATTTTCATATATACAGTAATCTGTTTAAGGACCAGCAAATGGATCTTAAAAACTCTTTAAAACCTTTTTTATTGTCTTACTTTTTCATGAATATGGAATATTACATAAGTTTAACCCCGTCCCATTTTTGCCATCCCAATGTCCCGTTTTTGTCTCAAGGAAATATGCTCAGCCTAAATATGTTGCAACAATAGTTTTGGGTCCAGTGGATCTTCAGCTTCCCCTTTCCTACAGCAGGGCCCCTGGGCTCCCAAAGGTGTGTTTCAGTATTGGAATTCTTTTTCTTCACCTTCCAAGGTGAAGGAAATGTGAACGATCCTGCGGGCACCAAGGCAACCTCTTAGGGACTATAAGATTGTATGCGAAAACCTCTTTTGGTTGTTTCCTTATGTCTGATGCTTATGTCTGATGTAAGAACATTATTCAGACGAGCACTAACGCACTGCAGCAACCCAGAACCCCAGAAAAAGGAAACAGACCGCTTATATAGCATCTTCCAGCAAAATGGATACCTGCGCAACTTTATCAAAAAGTGCCTGACCACTCAACCCACCACAGCAAAACCAACAGAAGCTATGAAAAGGATTACTCTGCCATACATCAGAAACATCTCAGAAACTACTAATAGACTGTTACAACCACATGGCATCACCGAAGCACATAAACCAACCAAAACCCTTCAGAACATCATAAGTAACCCAAAAGACCCAGTAGCCCAAGAAGAAAAAACAGGAGTTATCTACAACATACAGTGTAAGGACTGTAACAGCCACTATGTAGGACAGACTGGCAGAAGACTAGCAGAACGCATCCATGAACACCAACTAGCAGTCAGAAGACATGATGAAAACTCCTTAATCTCACAACACATGGACAGACTCAACCATACTTTCAACTGGGAAACTGTGAGCATCTTAAACCAAGCCAAATCCAAAAACACTAGAGAATTCCTGGAAGCTTGGCACTCAGACAAAGCAGCCATCAACAGACACATAGAGGTAAACAACATTTACATACCATTCATAAGAGACAATAGAAAAGCGAAAAGACCAGAACACCACCTTGCAAGCAATCAACACCCAGATAGGCATAGATTAACACCAAGATTATTTAATTAATTAATTAATCAATCAATTTTTATCCCGCCTTTATTATTTTCATAAATAACTGAAGGCGGCGAACATACCTAATACTCCTTCCTTGTCCTATTCTCCCCACAACAGCAACCCTGTGAGCTGAGTTGGGCTGAGAGAGAGTGACCGGCCCAAGGTCACCCAGCCAGTTTTCATGCCTAAGGCAGTACTAGAACTCACAGACTCCTGGTTTCTAGCCCAGCACCTTAACCACTGGACCAAACTGGCTCTCCAGAGGAACAATCAAACAGCACAATATACCCTAATCAAGGAACTATTAACTCAGTCAATCAAACAAGCAGCAAACAGCAGCCCAATCAAGGAACTCCTAAGGGAAGAACAACACCTCCACCGACACAAGCAGGACAAGCCATGGTATATAAACAGAGAGCAAGTCCCACTCCCTTTTCGCACTGAAGATGTTGCCTAGCCTGGCAGTGAAACGTCTGCAAGAAAACAACAAGGTTCAGAGAGCACCAAGGACTCCACAGCTTCCTGCTATGCTGCTTTTACATTTCCTATTTTTATTTCTATCTTCCACATCTTTTCTGAAGAAAAGTAGTATGTGCTTGAATGAATGAAAGCTGTATTTTGTAAAACAAACATAGGAAGCTTTTTTTAATACATAAACATTGCAAATAATACATAGGAAAGGTGAAAATTCAATTTCCTTCACAGGAACCTGCTTTCTCTAAAGGTGACAGCAACCTTAGAGTAAGTGTGCATTTTAGATAAAGATTTTTCAATTTTGTCATAGCAATAATCTTTGGATGCAGGAAAGGTAATGAAAGGAATGGAGTAGTTAGAGCAATTTCCCTTATATATTTTAACCTATTTCACTGAAGAGAAAAATAAGTCAATTGTGATGTTATCATCTTCAAGATTTTCAAAAGTATGTGTGATGAGGAAAAGGATAGCTATGTTTGACTTTCCTGTAATCTTACCATTTGAGGTTAACTATATAAATTGATTGGCAATAGATTCAGAAAAGTCCTACCTTGTACAATAATTTACAGAACTTACTATCCCAGAATGGGGTGATAACCACAATTGTTGATGGTTTGTAAAAGCGTCTTGATCTCTAAGTGGAATCAGATTCCTGAAACAGCGTGCATGCAGGCACATAAACACATACTCCAGATCAGTATTCAGCCTCCATGTAATGAACAAAATCCATCTGAAATACACTCAATAGAAAAGTAAAAGGTCTCTGTTCTAAGGCCTGATTCACACAAATGCTAAGTTGACTTTGAAAAGCAAAAAACCCAAACCTTGGTTTCTTGAACAAGTCATACTATCTTGGTTTGCACATAGTGCTAAGCCACAATTATGTGCTAACCATGGGAAAGAGCCCCAGACTTGAAGTTTGCAAGTTTTCTCAGGCCAGAATCCCAGCCACCTTTGCAGTGGCTCACTAACTATAGCTTATCCTTCCCTTAGTCCCTCTTACTGCTGAAGAAAGCAACAGAGAGGCATTGCTGCCAGAGATGTTTCCACTTTGTGACCATTCCCACCATCCTGCTGTAGCTCCAGAACCTGGAATGGGAAATTAACCATTGGTTAATCCTAACATCCAGATTTAGCCAACACATAGAGCTACTATTTACATAAATCAATCTATATTTTCAGTTTATTGTTAAGGCTCTCTCCCCTAAACATAATCTTGGCTGTGATTGGAATTTGGATGTCACACTTACACCCAGTTAAAATATGGCTTAGCATAATAAGAATACACACAGCAGGTGGATTCAGACTAAGAGCAAAACAAACAATACTATGGCTTAGCATTGTGTATGAACCTATGGGCCTATGTCTTACTATTATGGTCCTGTCTCATGTCTCAGAGGGAAACTTATAAAAAAGAACACAGTAAGTCTTTTTTATTAAATGTATCGTGTGTTTAAAAATACACATCTGCATTTTCTGTGATCCATGAATGAAACACATTCTAAATGCCTCCCATTCCTGCTGGAATATCCTTTGTAAAATTCAGATATAAACCCTTCCATAACCTTTGCTGTTGCATCCTTCATGATAACTACCTATAGCATTTGCTGTATGGTTATAATTCTCTGCGATAGCGCCTGCATTGTGGAACATCTTGCCCCCGGAGGTGAGGCTGGCCCCCTCACTCCTGACCTTCTGGAAGTCTCTTAAGACCTGGCTCTGCCGCCTTGCCTGGGACGATGGAGGTGGTAGTGCCTCCTGGGGGTGGCTGGCCCCATAGTGCCTTGATCCTGATAGTGGATTTTACCATCTTTTGGATTTTTACTTATTCTAACTATTTATTGTTTTATTGTAATTTTATGTATAGATTTTAACCTTTGTTATTCTGTAAACCGCCCAGAGTCCCCTATTCGGGGAGATGGGCGGGGATAAATTAAATAAAATAAATAAATAATCACCAAAAGGGGGAGATGCTTGTGGCCATTTCTAAGAATTACTGAAGTTTTTTAGTATGTCAGTTTAAAAAATGTGGCATGTTTCCTCCCTAAAACAAGGGAAGGGGGAGGGAGTAATGAATTAAACACAGTGTTAATGACATGTTTTTTAATGCCATGTGGACCTGTGCATCCAATGTTTTCAATATTTTTAGCATCTCTTATTTTTTGCTATTCAAATGCAAATAGAGAACCTTTTACCTTTTCTCCCTTGGTAGAAGCTCTACAAGACATGTCGGGCAATGCAAGAGAGACTTATGGAATTGCTAGCAACTGTGCAGAATGAAGATGTGATTACTGAACTCATACAAGTGAATGAAAATCTAAATAATGTCTTATTGGGACATGAAAGGTATTATTATTTACTGTTATATATGTAGTCTGTGCTAACAAATAGTTGTGCCAGTCCTAATTGCAGTTGGTAATTGAGGACTACTTGTATAAGAAAAAAAATGCTCAGAATCTCAAGAGACTGAATTTACATTTGAAGTTCCAACTAGAGCAATCCTGTGGATTTAAATAATAATCAATGCTTTTTTAGCCTACAATCTTCTTTTTCAGTCAGGTTTGGAAGTTGGTTTGAGCTGATAGATTGCCTTTATGGAGAGATATCAGTTGGAGTTACTTTGGGCCATGAGTGTTGGGAGGATGAGCAGACTCTAATTGCCTTACTCATTTGTAAAGACAATTTCTTTTGAAATAGAGTTCAAATTGAAGAACAAAAGATCCTGGTTACATTTTGACATATCAATAAAAAGTGGTCTACCATGAAATGTGGATGCAACTCTTGATAAAAAGAGCTTTTTATTACAGATACTAGGAAAGTTATTAATACGAGGAAAGCAAGCAAGTGCAAACTGTAAAACTCAGACCATGCATCTCTCTCTCATCTGGGTGAGAGCCACTGGGGGTTTTTTTGGCAGGAGAAGCACTTGACACCTGTACGTGTCACCATAAGAGGCGCTTGGCTTCTGCTAGGCCTCATGTACACCTATAGGCAGGCTAGTCGTTTTACAGGGATTTCAGAACACTGTGTGTTAGCAAGCAAAGAAAATTACATTGACCACCAGGGGAAGACACTACGCAACCAGTTTCCACCTATTTGGGACTCATCACACATAGGTAATCAAATATTACTCTGTGGGGTTCAAACTCGCTACGGGGAATTGAACCAACAGACCTTTGCACTTATACAGTGCATTAACTTTAGGAGTTATCCAGTCCTGGCACTCAGTAGTTGCAGGAAGGGGTGTATAGAATCTATCAGAGTGGTGTATATATAGTCCACTTTCTTTAAGCTGTCACAGCAGAAAGATGTTACAATACATCATGCTCCTGCATAAGGCGTGTTACATGACTTCTACTCTTCCTGTTTGAGGGAGAGGAAATTTCTCTTTATTTACACAGTGTATATCTTGTGCGGTGTTTTCAGTTACCTTGATCACCAGGAGGCAGGCACTACATGACTGGTTTTGTCCTATTTGGGACTTGTCAGTGCAAACATCCTTTGCCTCCTAAGGCCTCCTGTTCTATTCCTACCCTTAAGCCTTCTCACACAAGCCAAAAAAAATAGGTGAAATTCATCAGGAAAATGGCGATTTGGGACAGGATTGGAAGGATGGTTAAGAGCAGGAGGCCTCTGGGAGGCGCCCTGCTGCTATTCCCGCCATTAATTTTGAAAACAAACTAAAAAATGGTTTTAAAATGTTGTTGAAATTTGGCAATAATTCTACCAGTTTTGGGTGCTAGAATGCTGGAGTGCTGGGCAGGTCAGTATGGCGTGCAATTTGAGGGCAACAAGTTTCCCACCCTTGCCTTACAGGCTGTCTGTTACTATCCAGGAGTGACATCACTGTACTCTTTACTGTGACACTAGTGCCCCATATTCCAAACAGCTTCTGTCATGTACACTGAGTTTCCCTACGTGTTAAATGTTTGTGCTGCAAATTCTCAGGATTCTAGTTTGATATGCCTCCTTCCACATTAAGAGATGTATAAGATGGGTACAGGGAAGAATAGTTCTCCAGAACTTTCCGTAACCAACAGTCCTATACACCAGGGGTTGGCAACCTGTGGTCCGCAGGCCGTTAGGAAGTGGTCCGCAGGGTGAGCTGGAGCAGCTGGTTGGTGGGGACCCAGAAGGGGAAACACCTCCACTTATCAGCGTGGCGAGGCTTTTTGCCTCCCTGCCGGAACCGAGGGCATTTTCAGGGTCCCCGGAGCCTGCCCCTTCGAAGGGGCAGGCTCCGAGGACCCCGAAAATACCCTCGGTTCCAGCAGGGAGGCAAAAAGCCTCGCCGGGCGCACACACGCTGCCGGGCCACTTCCCCGCCACACAACTAATAGGCGCAGGGGGCAGGGGTGGAAAATCTCCGCGCCAATCAGCTTCGAAAGGGCAGGCTCCGGGGACCCCGAAAATGCCCTCGGTTCCGGCAGGGAGGTGAAAAGCCTTGCCGTGCGCACACTGCCGGGCCGCTTCCCCACACAGCTGATCGGCAAGATTTTCCACCCCGACCCCCCCCACACCAATCAGCTGTGCAGCAGGGAAGCGGCCCGGCAGTGTGCGCGTGCGATTTTCGCCTCCCTGCTGGAACCGAGGGCATTTTCAGGGTCCCCAGAGCCTGCCCCTTCGCAAGGACAAGCTCCAGGGACCCCAAAAATGCTCTCGGTTCCCCTAAAATACGCACGGAGCGGCACAAACCCCGCCCCCGGTCCTTGGAAAAAAATTTCTGACGGGGGTGGTCCCTGATGGAAAAAAGGTTGCCAGACCCCTGCTATACACTCAGGAAATGAGCTCTGAAATCCTTGTTTTTCACTTTTGAGTCATGTGCTGCTTGTAGGAACACCTACGTGTTATTTCACAATAGAAACAAAAGAGATTTATTTCAATTGTTCCAGTAATACCCCTGCAGTTTTGTTTCCTTGTTATACCATCTCTGGCTTAATAGTGCCCAAGACTTCATTATGCTAAGTCATCACAGACTGTTAAATGGAAAAGGACATAAATATGGAGATTGCTATGAGAAAGCTGTGTTTTATGTTAATAAAACTCACCATAATTGCATCGCTTGAAATTGATTATATTGATTACACTATTTTATACAGGTTTTCTAGAAACAGAGTACGTTTCTTGGAGAATCAGAGAATCCAAAATGAACGCACGGCAGTAAGTAACCGTGAGTCATTTCTACCGGTCTAGAACAGTATTTTGTTGTCTGAATGTTTATCCCTTCTAAGTTTAGGAATGTTCACAGAATTAAGTTCACTGGGTTTAGCATGGTTTATTCTTTTGAATAACATCTTTCATCTTCCTGCCTTCATTATACGCTAGTTAGTAGAAAACAAAAGCATCCAGGGAGGAGCGAAAATTTTTAACTCAATACAAATCCACTTCTAAGCATGATAGGAATGAAGAGCTTCTAGAAGGAGAAGAGGAAAAAACATGTTGTGAACAGAGGAAAGCAACTATTAACATCTGTCTTTATCTAAACCTCACCTGGCAGAAGACCATTTTCTTTTGTTCAGTCATGTTCACTTGTGCAGTGCTCTTCTGATTGGCACAGAATCATATGTCACATTCAGTATATTTTATGCTTATCAGGTAACAGGTAACAAATGTAAAAACTGTTTGAGCAAGATTTCTAAGGAGTTCTTGACTGGGCAGGAACCCTTGAAGGAAGTGGATTATTTCATTCTGGCTTTTGAGGCTACATTTGATACTTCAGTGGTCTTGGCCAATGAATGGATTGTCTTCACCAGGAAGGAGACAAGAGGAATATGTCTCTATTGATCTTCTGGACTTGTCAGCAACTTTTGGCATTCTCAAGTATGAGGACATGGTGAAATGGGGATTTTGTTACTTGTAGTGATTGTGTTCAAAAAGCCTATGGAAACGCCCCGTTCAACCCCAAGGTAGTTGTGTCAGAGATTTCACAGGGACCTACGTATGCTTTTCTCCATGCTTTTTCATATTTATTGATTTGATTTGATTTTTGATGCCGCCCAACTCCAACTGATTCTAGGTGGCTCACAAGTTAAAACAGTTAAAAAGCAACACAAAAACAACAAATAAATAAGGATACACTCAAAATTAACCCAATTACAAAATAGTTACAAAGTAGCAATCCAGCAAACATACACATCTGAAACAGGTCCATCCACCCTACCCCAAGGCCTGGGAGAATAGCCAGGTTTTCATATGAAATCTCTAGGAATGATTAAGTATTTTGGGGAGAGATGCACCACTGGGCTGATGAAACCAAATCTCATTGTTCTTGTCATCTGAATGAGATAAGTGCCTGAAGATGATGAATCAGTGCCTGATAAGGCTGTAATGGATCAGAGGAGCATGAAAATGAATCCCAACAGGATGGCTGTTCTTTAGCTGATTCTTAGTTCCAGGAGTTAGCTATATAGCCTGTCTTGGATAGGGTTGTGCTCCCCGCAAAGAAGAATGAATCTTTTGGGAGTAGTTTTGATGCAGCCTTGTTACTGGAGGCTTAAATGGCTACAGTGTGGCTCTGAAGATGATCTGGAAAGAACTACCAACATTCTGTCAGGAACTGTTGTCAGAATCTACATAATGTCTTTTCAGGCCCACTTCTTTTGCTAGAAATTCATGAAAGAGTAGCTGGCACTGTAACATGGCATGGAATTTGTCATTTTTTAAAATCTTGTGTTGATTTTAGCTACCTTTATTGAAGTAATGCTGTTCGTTTTAGTATTGTTGTTACCTGAACTGCAATATGGCTTATGTGGGGCAGGATGCAAATTTAATGAATCAGTAAATAATCACTGATTTCAGGAGATCCTCGCTGCCTGCAAAATGTGTTTCAATGAGAGTTCATTTGCAGTTAGAGGCATTTAATTTGGGCTTCGAGGTAAAGTAGGTATAATTTCTAACTATTTTAATTCTAAGGCCAGTGGCAACCAGCCATCTGCTCCTTCCTGCGATTTGCTTGACCTTGAGTCAAGTCCTGCTGCTGCTGTGCCGAAGCCCGTGAGAACTGACCTTCCCCAGTCTTCAGAGTTAAGTAAGTAAACAATATGAACTCTCTATAATGTTTTAACAGAATTCTAGAAGCTATGTAGGAAAAAAATTCTTTGAGTTCATCTGTGCAGATTTATGCTTCAGAGCTGTGCTATGAAATGTATTTCAAATAAAGGTAGTGGCTTATCTTCCTATCAGTGTTCGGGATAGTTTCAAATGCATTTTGACTACCAGAGAAATTCTGCTGACATTCAGAGCAGGAGCAGTGGGTGGGCTGGTTAGCTGAATTTCTTTAGAGGTTGTCTGTTTGGGGCTGCATTCAGTGATTGATAGGGTAACCTCTTTTTCCTCTCTCTGCACTCTTCCTGGCACAGATGGCAGCAAAGGGAAAGGTTGCTCTTGAAGTTGCATGCAGAAGTCGCAGAAAATTTGGCTGTTATATAACACTGCATAGCTCTAGGCTTATGGGATGCCTATCCCCAGTCGAACATGTAAGATGTACTGGTTGCCATGTAGAAGGCAATATCAATATCAGTATTTGTATTTCATGTGCATCTATGACACATAAATGTGCCTAAGAAAAGGCTTAATACTAAGCTCCCTAATAACATGTTCTTACCAAATGCTAGCTAGAGTTGGTTCCTGTATTTGAATATGTGCAGAGATATTCTGCCCTTCATGATTACTAACTTGCCTCCCTTTAGATAATCCACCAAAAAGTGTGGCTGTTCGACATCCTCATTCTGCTCTGCCATCAATATACCCTCAATTAAACTCACCCAGTATTGCAAATGCTTCACAGTCCTCGTAAGTAACTACGTTTAAAGTCATGTAAACGTTTAGATAAGCTTTGAAAGTTGTTAAGCCAAAAGGTCTCATCTTTGGAAGTTCATCCAATAACTGGCTAGGCTTCTAGCAGATTTAATTTGCATTAGTCCTTCATTTTAAAAGCTAATTTATGTAAAGCTGTATAGCTATTGCAAATGAAGCAACAGACTAAGAAGCTTAGCAGAGACTAATACAGTAGCTGAATAGTTAACTGTCCTGTGGGGGGCACAGAGGGAAAGCTGGGCATTTCTATTATATTTTGGAAACCACTGTTTCCAATGCACTATTTTTTCCTTTTAAAGGTTCCCAACAGAAGCACAAAGCACATGCCAGGTGATCCCAAATGGTCAGATGTATGTCAATGTGAGTACATATAGCAGACTATGGTCTGGTTCAGTCGCAAGCTTCAGAAAAAGCAATCTTGTAGAAACTTTAGCTATATTCACACTTTTGTAAACCATTACTTATAGTCTAGTGAGTTGTATCAACACAACCACTAAGGGTGCACTGTTGGAAGAGGAATTAACCCTAATTTTCTCAGATCGTTGCTAAGAATTCCTAATGCCTAGAGATCAGTTGTACACAGGAAATACAAAAAGGTAATAGGCTGAATTTATTTCCCCAGTGCTCATCATTCTGTAACCAACATATACTACATGAATGCGGGTATAAATAAATTTAAAAATCACCAGTCTAAAGCTGATTTTTAAAAAATGTATTGTCCAGGATGCAGAGTATGAGGAATCTGATTCCGTAAGCCACAGGCAGAATGCTTTGAATTCTACTGGGTTAATTCCACTGGGTTAATGCAGCCTAAACAATCCTATGGATCTTTTCTAAACTATTCATTTAGTACCATCTAATTTATAGAGAACTAGCAAAAAGCTAGCTTAATATATTTCTGTTTATACTGATAGAAGCCTTAATCACTTCTATTATAACCTTATGTAGTACACACAAAAAAGAATGAACCAGCTTGTTATGCTAAACCATTTTTTACAAACCCATCTTCCTGCATACCTGATTTAATTCACTGAATTTCCTTAGGTAAACACATGTTTAAATCCAGAGTCCTTGTATGCTGTAAACCTTCTAAGTAATGGTACAGGAAATGCACCACCAGCAGGTAAATTTTAATTATTGCAATTAGAGTTTAGCTGTTTATAACCTGTCACTACAATGGTTGCCAAATGTGTGGGAAATCATCCAAAGTGGGATAGTCCACTTTGGAGGATTTTCATTTAGAGGGCATATGTAGTAGAGAAGCAAGTTCACACCATGCCAGATGAATCAGTTGCATTGTTTCAGTCTGTCTGTCTGTCTGTCTAATAGCCTGCCTTATATTCAGGAGCTCAAGATGTACATAGTCCTCCCTTCTCCCATTTGCCCCAACAATAACAACTCTGTGAGATACGTTGAGCAGAGAGAGAGAGAGAGAGAGCGACTGCACCAAAGTCACCTAGTCAGCTTCTGTGGTTGAGAGTGGACCTGGATCTCACAATTCCTGGTCCAACATCTTCACCACCATACCACACTGGCTCTCACATTATGTCCATATGAGGGCGTTACTTCTGGAGGCAGGATGGCAGTACTCACTGTATCTAACCAGCCTTAACCCAGACTCTGTGTCTGTCTGTCTGTCTGTCTATCTCTGGAGACAGCATCCTTCATAGTAACATTACATTTAGCAATTGCTCCGTATTCTCATGATATTTTAAAAAGTGCGTTCAAGTTTATAAAGTCTGCTCACTCCTGAACTTTACTGCTGGGGGAAAGGTCTTATTCCCTTCACTCATCCCTTCCATATACAATTTTTACCTTTTACCCTAAACATGGGATTCAATATAAATGGGATTTTTGTTTCTTAATACTTTTGATGAGCAAAATAAAACTTCACAATTTTTCCTTTTTTATCTCTGGCTTTCTTTTTCCAGACATATCAAAAAGCAACCCACATCCTCCTAATTATTATGAGCTTATGGAATTTGATCCTTTGGCCCCTTGTGACAAAACTGAGTAAGTGATTTTCAGAATTACTAAATTGCTGCTTGTTCGTTTGTTTGTTCTTAATAGTCCAGGCCAACAGAGACAGATTTTCTTATGTCAGTGCAGCAGAAATATGATACTGTGTGTATTTTAAGTCACTCGTGATGGCCGCTAAAATTGAGCAGCCACATATTTTTCTTTAATGTTTCTTTGTCTCATGTTATTGAATTGCATCCAATAGTACCCATCCACTAGAGTGGGTATCTCTTTTGCCAGCCCCCCCCCCCCCCACTTTCCCTAGCAGATATGGGGGACAGCAGAAGAGAGAAAAGTTTTGCTGGGTGAGCAGGTACCTGCTTACGTGATACTGCATTCTTACCATTGTAACGAACAATACATACATACATACATACATACATACATACATACATACATACATACATACGCTATTCTCTGTGGGGGTAAGCAACATTAATGCAAAGCACAGAAAAGGGCAAGTGTAACAGCCAGTAGCTTGAAGGATGAGGCATCTTTGGGCGACACTATGCTGGCCTCCAAGATGGCACCTGGATCCGAGACAGAACAGAGAAGTATGTAAAAGACTCAAGCTGCACAAAGAAGCAGAAACACCTCAGCCATGTAACGCTGAGAAGAAAAGTGCAGAACTACATACATTGAGTGGCTCTGCAACATGGTGAGTGATGAAAGAGTGAGAGAGTGCAAAAGGAGAAAGATCAGCTCACAAGAGTACTGGAGAATATTTAAGGCCACCTGAACTGGGGCTAGGCTGGGCTCTCAGGAAGAAATCAGAGTCTGAATTCCCACACAGATTGTTGGAAACATCATTCAGTCTACTCACTTCAAATTTCATAGCCCACTCTCACTTGTCCCAAAGAACCTGACCCTCACATTGTGACCTGGATAACCTATCAACTTGCCTTCATGGGTCCATAGATAGTGACCTCTGGTGTTCATTATACCCATTCTTCTGTTCAATGCGGTAACTTTTTAGCCTCTCACAGTTCTCAGATGCACACATGTATTGCTTGTTGAGAACTCAGCATGACCTCAAAAGGCTCGGGGAAATCTCACCACAGCTGTAATCACCTATTTATTAAGCCTCCTGATTTGCAAAAAGGAGAGAGAGGAAGTTGAGGAGAACCCAAAACTAAGCACCATATAAAATTAGTATGAATTGAGAGGCAAGTATATTGCCATTGACAGAAACTAGATTAGATAAATACATGTAGTTAGTTCTAGAATAGGGGGCGCGGTGGCTCAGCGGTTAAGACGCCAGGCTTGTCGATTGGAAGGTTGCAAGTTCGGAGGTTCGAGACCCGAGCACCGCATGACGGAGTGAGCTCCCACACTCGACCCAGCTCTTGCCAACCTAGCAATTCGAAAGCATGCAAATGCAAGTAGATGAAGATACCACTTCGGTGGGTATGTAACAGCGTTCCGCGCGCGTCATGCCAGCCACGTGACCGCGGAAGCGTCTTTGGACAGCGCTGGCTCTTCGGCTAAGAAACGGAGATGAGCAGCGGCCCCTAGAGTCGGACATGACTGTGTGGGGGAAAACCTTTACCATTGCAGATTAGGAAATTGGAATTGGGGTATTGCAAAAGAACAGAAATTTGTACTACAATTGTATTACAGCTCCTGGGGAAATAACTGCTTTGAAATATGCTGGGCTTGTTGGGGCCATCAAGTTATTTCTTCCTTTTGCAGCAAACATTCAGTGTGACTTTCAGTTTAAAAAAAATCAAATATAATAAGGCAGTGACAGTCTTTGCAAAGGATGGCTAATAGTGCCACCCATCTATCTTGTAGCATAGAAAGGCAGTAGTGGCATAAAACAAGATATGGAGGATAACAAAGGGGTTATGTAGGACAAACTACAGTGACAATTAATATACAGTATGCCCTTAGGGGGGCGTGGTGGCTCAGCGGTTAAGACGCCAGGCTTGTCGATTGGAAGGTTGCAAGTTCGGAGGTTCGAGACCCGAGCGCCGCGTGATGGAGTGAGCTCCCACACTCGCCCCAGCTCTTGCCAACCTAGCAATTCGAAAGCATGCAAATGGAAGTAGATGAATAGGTACCACTTCGGTGGGAAGGTAACAGCGTTCCGCGCGCGTCATGCCAGCCACATGACCGTGGAAGTGTCTTCGGACAGTGCTGGCTCTTCGGCTAAGAAACGGAGATGAGCAGCGGCCCCTAGAGTTGGATACGACTGTGTGGGGGAACCTTTACCTAGTTCTAGAGCATGGGTGTCCAACCTTTTGGCTTCCCTGGGCCACATTGAGTGAAGAAGAATTGTCTTGGGCCACACATAAAATATATAAATTCATAAAAAAATAATAAAGGGATAATAAATAAATAATATAGTTAATGTATATAAGTAATAAAACTTCATTTCTTTTTTTATATTTTTTGTTATAAAATTTAAAAAAAAGGCAACTTAATACTAGTGGGATATTTGACCTTGTTTTTGTGAAACTAATGCATCAATGTCTGGTTCGATGAAAGCGGTTGCAATTCTCAGTGAGTTCTCAAGGTGCTTGTCAGCTTTTACCTGGGAGAACCATCACCCATTGGCGACTGCTGCTAACAGCACCTTTTTCTGCCGGAGCCGCTGGCAGCCTCCCCTTCCCGCTCGGCATCTCAGCTCTACTCGGAGCAGCATCCTCCGCCAATCTTCGCCTACTAACTACAGACACGTTAATGGTAGAGCGGCGGACTCTGCTTGGCTTGCGAGTCAAGTTGCAAAACTGATTTCGGCAGCTGCTTCCAAACCGGCGGAAGGCCGCTGCCTGCCTGTATGGGAAGCCGAGAGGAGAAGCCTGCTCTACACAGGCGATGTAACTACCCTGAGCTTTGTTACTGTCTCAAATGTACCGGGATTGTCTATTTTTGGCATGGGCTTGGCTGCAAAACAGAAGAGAGAACGGCAACCCAAAAATCACAAAATAATGTTAAAAGTTTACGATTTTTTTGGGCCACATTACTAGCTGTTTAGGGCCGCATGATGTAGTCCATCAGCGCAGCATTTCAGAGTGTCTATCCCTTAACTCTCCTGTTTGCAAATGTTGCTTTAGTAACCAATTTTTAAATTATTCCTTGCCATTAAATGTTTATCGTCTGCTTTGATTTCAGACCTATTTATGAAGAAATTGATCCACACCTCTTCAAAGCACATGCTAACATCAGTTGCTAGAAGCAGATTCCAGTAACAAGAATTTATCTAACAACATGGTAGATTTCCGCTGATTGCTTCAAAATCTGTCATGTAAAAGACAGAAACTACTCAGTAGGCAGAGATTTGGGATAAGGTGATTTATCAAACTATTCAACAGAAGACACTTCAAATCTAAGATGTGTATCCTACATACCCCTTACCTTAAATACAGTGCATCAGGTTCAATTCATTAACAATGCAAAATTCGCTTTTGCAATCTTTGGACCAAAACCATTGATACAGCGAGTGTTTTAATTCTTCTAGGAAGTGTAACACTGGAATTGCAACTGACATTTACAGAATCTTGCACCTAGAGTAAGTTACTTTTATAGAATTCTTTTAATAATAAAAGCAAAATCTTTTCCCATGGGAAGAACTACGCCGCATATGGCTGAATAATTGATTGGTATCTAGTAGAACTGTTTATGATCCCAATCAAAGCACTTGAGTGTTGAATCAATGACTATACCTGTAGAGGCCCAAGCTCAGATCCAAACGGTTGAGTACAAGGAGAGATCTAGCTGTTAGTTAAATCTTGCAGTCAGATTTCCTGGCAGGCTACTTGGTAGGACAGATCTTACAGTTTGTCTTTAATATCACTCTTTGGTGAAAAATAATCGCTACCCAGGTAGTTGGTTAGATTTCCTTGCAATACGTTTCCTGTTCTTCTGATAGTTAGCTACTGTAACACTTTTCTCAGTTACAGAATTACAGTTTTACATTACAATTACAGAATTACAGAATCAGTTACAGTTAAAAGGAAAAAAAGTATGCACAAGCTATTGCAAAACAAAGCATATAAATCACTAGCATATGTGGTGTGCTACAATAGCAAGTCTTGTTCCACTTTGTTGTCTTAATACACTTCGATCTATTTTCCTAGATTATTTCATTCTCTCTTGCAGAGAAGCTAAATATGTATAAAGCAGTAGCTTTCATAAGTTATCGAGGGCTGCATTTGGAGCAGCTGCAGCAAGGCACTACCAGAATGCATGGGGACAGCGAAGTATAAAACATCCCTTGCATGGTATTTGGAGTGACCGTGCCTTTGATTATATTATTGCTGTTGCTTTCTATTATCCCCAACAATTCAGGTTATCTTGAATAATTAATAGTCATGGGATCATATAAAAGAGTGACTGAAATAAGTGCCTTTTCTCTCTAAGTTGTTTCCAGAATTAGTGTCCAAACTTATAATAAATTGGTACCCTTTAAGTTTTGAGTAATATGTGTACCATTATTTATGTTTTACAATGGCTGTTATTGACATACAATCCAAGTAAAGAATCTGGAATGGAAAATTGAATTAATGGTAGCCGATTCCAGCAAACATACAATTCTATTAGAACAGAAATTCTCCCAAATGTTTTTATGGTTAGCTTGTGTTTTATGTATAGTATATAAGATGATTTATCAAACTATTCAACAGAAGACACTTCAAATCTAAGATGTGTATCCCACATACCCTACCTTAAGTACATTGCATCACGTTCAACTCATTAACAATGCAAAATTCACTTCTGCAATGGCTTTGTGGTACAGCAGATCCACTCTCCCAGATTTGCTCTGGACTGTTGAGGGATCTTCCATAAACATTAGGGAGATGCATAGTGAAAAGCAGGGAGAAGTACAAAATTAAGTAGTGTTAGGCTTAGCCTCCTATTTTCAACGCAAACGTGCTTTGCAACAACATTGTCAAACCTATAAAGTTTTTATATGGGGGGGATTTTCTGCCTCCTGCCCGCCCCCCCCCAATTTCCACCACACAGTGAAGTGAATCATTTGTGGTAACAAATAGCCCTACTTTTGAAATGTAATACATTTTAGATATTGTTTAACACGGTTTTCAATACATACTATTAAGTACAGTAATGTTCATTTTTTCTTTTGGAAAAGCAGTTTGTCAGGTTCTTCAAGGCAGGGGTCTATTCAGATTTACTGAAGCTAAAAGCCCATGTTAATAGAATCATTTTCTCAACACCCCCCCCAAACACAGATATATTTATGAGAAAATCAGACCACCATCATCTACACTGAAAAATTGGCACAACAAATGTAACCTGGTTATTGAATTTTAATCCATTTTCTGAGTTTGCAGAAAACGCAGTGGATTTGTGCAACATGCTAAGCCACAGAAAAAGGTAAATCGAGGTTAGACCTAATCAAGCTTAGCGTGTTACACAAATGCAGCTGCTCAGTCTTTATTTGACCTGGTTATGTGTTACTTAAGGTGATAATGAAACAGAAAGAATAGAATTAAAGTGTAACTATGTTACCCTGAAGAAGAACTCAAGAGGAAAGGTTTAACTTAGACTACTATGGGCGGGATAAAAACAGCCTTTCCAAAAAGGTTGCTGATATTAGTTGTTCTTCATTTATTTTGGCTTGTAGATAACTCATCAAAAATGTGAATATAGCTTTCAGAAAAAAAAGCTGCTGCACAGAACTGAGTTTTAACGTAACACGTTCAATGATATAATCGGCACATTTATTCAAACAGCTTACAAAGCTTACCAGATCATGCTGCTTCTGATTTAAGGTAGACAAGTAAAGTCAAATCTAGTAATGCTGCATCTATTAAATAGACATCAAATATCCCAAAAGTAAACAATTTACTGTTTTCCCCTTTGACACACTAATCTATTAAGTAATATTTTAGATAACTGGGTGAAATTGAAGCTTTTAAAAAAAAACTTTATAAAATGAGTCATAAATTGGCAATTGGACAGATCTTCCTGTAAGTGAGAGAGAGAAATGAACAATATGAGCTATTTTTGTATATCATTTCTTTGTATTCCAAGTTTGGTCTTAAAGTGAAGATTAATCACATCTCCAAAGAGAAGACACATCAGTGCATATTCAGCACATAAAACATAATGCCTGAATTGTTCAGCATCTTCTTCCTAGGTTAAAGAAGTTATTTTTACAGAGTCAGTGGATCATCAATGGAGAACTGAAGAGAGATCTCTGATGCAGAGTCTACATGTTATACTATTAATTATAACCTGGAAGTGGTGGTTTATATCCTTCTTTTGCTTCAAAAAATGTGTAGGAAAGAGTAATCAAATTCACTTTCTCCATCTTTGGGTCTTCTACGAATTCAGGATCAATGAAGAAAAATACTGGCATGTCCACTTCTTCATGAGGATTGAGTCTTTGTTCTTCAAAACAAAAGCACTGAGAGGGGGGGAAAAGTTTATTTTTTTCAAAATTGAATAAGCAGCTAACTTGTCTGTTTTGTATTAACCTTTAATTCAGTTCAATACATTTTTTAAAAAAATTATTAAAAACAAATCCATTTTCAAACCAACTTTGTCAAGTAATGATTTTATAAACATTTTAGAATCTGCCAAAATGTGAAGCATTTAAAGCAACAGTAACATCAAAAACTAAGTGCCACTGGTGAACATCCGTTTTATTCATATTTCAGGGAAAAGTGAGCATTTTGAACTATTGAAAATCTCATGTTTATTATGCTATAGAAAAGGTAACAATCCTTAAAAGAAAAAAAATGAAGCTGTACAGAAGTTCTGAATTCAAGAGGACAAGAACAAGAGAGGCTGGGATCATACCATAAATTTAATTCTTTCAATGGCTGCAAATATGGATTATCAAAACGCTCTAGTTATAAATGATTGAGGAAGTTAACCAAACTGAGCAGCACTTACTTGTATCTTATTGAAATATTGTCCAGCTTCAGGTGGTAGTACGTTGTAGGTAGATATTCCAATTATTGGTTTATCAGTGGGATTCTTTGCTTTATAAAAGGCCAGCGCAGTTTCTCCTGGAACCACCTATTTTAAAAAGTTGTAACTGTCATGTTTCTAGCTTCTCTCCATACTTGCTGTTATTTCTTACAAAATGGATTTTCAAACAAAGTCTGCATTAAGTTACAATAATGGTTCAGTAATCAGGTAGAGCACCTCTGTTGGCATTTTATTTCAAAATATTCATAAAAAGCCATTTTAGACTGTATGAAGAAACTAACCAGAATTCTGTTCACTCTAATACAGATGGAACACCAAGATTAGATAAACATAGTGGAAGAACTCTAAAAAAAAGTATCTCTAAACTTAATGATATGGTGTTCTGGCCAGAAAGATGGGACAGCATGTTATGGTTCAAGCTAACTCATGCAAGCACATTAATGGTACATGCAAAGGTAACAATATTAGCATAGTAGGGCATTTCCATAGCTTCATAAACTGCAGTTGTAAACTTGGCAAACAGGCAGAGGTACTGGGGTTAAGCCTGGTTGCCATCTACATTTGCAATCGAAATTATTCAACCCCCATTGCAAATCAGGTTTATTGTCAAAATTTACAGACTTTCAGCTGTTTGCAATGAACAAATCAAACAAAAGCAATTGAAATAGCTCAACACAACAAATGCTTCAAGTGGTGTCCCCAAATTCAACTGGAAATGCAACTTATAATGACTTCTCCAGTCTCAAAATTATTCAGCCCTTTCATGGCAAACATCTTCAGTACTTAGTAGAGCACCCTTTTGCTGTTATGACCTGCTGCAAACGAGATGCATAGCCAGACACCAGCTTCTGGCAGCGTTCCTGAGGAATCTTAGCCCATTCCTCATGAGCAATGGCCTTCAATTCAGTAATATTTATTTATTTATTAATCAAATTTCTATCATCACCCATCTCCCTCCTCTGGAGGGACTCTGGGTGGTTTACAATAAAATGATTCATTAAAACAAGGGACATAAAATATATATACCATGTATAAAATACTATTATTAAATAATTATAAAATAAGATTAAAATCCAAGAGGCAAGAATAGTAAAAAGATCTAACTCAGTCCATATGGGTGAGGAGCCCTCTAAGGTACTAGCCATCCCAAAGAGTAACTATTTCTTTCCTGGCCCCAAGCGAGGCGGCAGAACCAAGTTTTCAGGTTCCTCCGGAAGGCCAGAACTGATGGGGCTAACCTCACCTCCGGGGGCAAGATGTTCCAAAGGGCGGGGGCTACTGCAGAGAAGGCTCACCTCCTTGTCCCCGCCAGATGGAATTCTCTTGCAGACAGGGTCTGCAGCATGCCCTCTCTGCACGATCGGATGGGATGGGTAGATGTATTGGGGATGAGGCAGTCCCTCAGGTAACCTGGCCCCATGCCATGTAGGGCTTTAAAGGTGATAACCAACACCTTGAATTGGACCCGGAAGCAAACTGGTACCCAATGCAGCTCGCGTAATAGAGCTGTTATGTGTGCCGATCTAGGGGCACCAACGATGGCTCACGCAGCTGCGCTCTGGACCAGCTATAGCTTCCGGATACTCTTCAAGGGTAGCCCCATGTAGAGCGCATTGCAGTAGTCTATATCCTTGGGTTTGCGTGCTGCAACCGCGTTCCTCAAATCCCACCAGAGATTTTCTAAGGGGTTCAGGTCAGGTGTGTTGAGCTATTTTAATTGCTTTTGTTTGATTTGTTCATTGCAAACAGCTGAAAGTCTGTAAATTTTGACAATAAACCTGATTTGCAATGGGGGTTGAATAATTTCAATTGCAACTGTATATTTGCTACTAGCATAAACTTAATTCTAAAATTAGTATTGCTAATAGAAACTAGTAGAGCAAAATTTATTGTTTGATTCAATTTACATCCCACCTATCTAATTGAAAAGGAGCCTTACTTGAAAACTCCCAGTTTGCTACAACTAATCACATTTTTTATATTTTTATAACAGCAGTCTGTGTCAGACTGCTATTAATATTAATACAAATATTGGTATTTGTAATAAATGCCTGTGAAAGAAAGTTCATGCAAAATTCACCTACCAGATTTTAATCACTTACATAAACTTCAGTCTGTTGAGGCTTGAAATTCCACTGAAGACTTGAATGTACATCTGAATTGAAGGTGACTTTAATGATGCGGTCTTTTACAGGTTCCATGGTCTCAATCTGGTCTGAACTATGACCTGCTACAGCTGACCCACCAAGTCCGGTAGCCTGAAAGGAAAATAAGCTGTAATTTAAAAATAACTTGCTTGAAAACAAATTATTTTCAAGGCAAGAAGAACTGATTATTTTTTCATTAGAAATTAATTGTTTACTTAAAATTAGCAACACTTACTAGAGCTGTGCAGTGCTTTAGATTCAAAGGCAAAAAGATGCCTCAATGTCTGCAAGGGTGCTCATGGAATATCTCCCTGCAGCTCCTTAAAGCAGCTGTGTCTTTTAGCAGGATCATGCAGTTGCCTTCTGCATTTGCAGCAAGATCCTGGGAAAATGAGAGTTTGGTTTAAGTAGTTGGAGAGAGGAGCAATGTGTGCATCCATTAATGCTTCAAAGCAACTTTTTGAATCTGAAGTGCTCCACAGCCATTATAATCTGAGCAGCAATTGGTTTTTTTCCTAAAAGTCATGCTGGATCAAAAGGTTTATCAGTGTCTCACTCTTCAATGAGGTCAATTAAATGCCTATGGGGACCCCACAAGGAGGACATTAAACCAATACCCCATGGAAATTCAGATGTGCACTGCATCTGTTGCTGGAGGTAATATATAATTACCATGATAGCCCCACCCTTCATGAAACTATAAAATCCCCTTATAAAGCTCCCTCTCAGCAGATTAGCACTTTCATGTAATGGTGCAGCAGTTTCAGTGAAACTGGCAAGAGTGAGAGCACTTACTAGGAGGTTGTTGCTGAAAAGTTAAAAGTGGAGGGGTTAAGCTACTTTAGGCAAGAAATTCAAACATTAAAACTGGAAAGAACAAACCATTTCTGTATTGTTGCCAAGGCAAACACATGGGCATGACTGGAACATTTAGACAAATGTTGGTGCCAGATGATGATAATCCCCTTGCCCCATAAGTCAGAAAATATTTCTCTAGTTATCGGAGAAGAATACTGAATTTTCATATAGAGATCTGGATGTGATGACATGATCAGACCGAAGCCACAAGGAAAGGCCAGTAAAGCCTCTGTTACATTCAGATGTCCATTCAATCTGTCTTTGCCGCTTGAGTCAATTGACATCATTCTGGTCAAAACCATAATAAAAGTTTATCATATAAATTATGTAAATTATGTTTAGTCTGGATTATTTTGGGTACAGTAAACTTTGTTAGTTATGTTGAGATGATGTCTGGATGCAGCTTATGTTTATTATTTGAGGACTACTAAATTGGAGGTTGTTAAACTGAGATTTTACTATGCTGAAAGAGGAGTTCTTCACTTTATAAGGACATGAACAATTGTGAACATGAAATGTGAGAAGCATGAGCCAAGGAAAACTAAAATTGTCAAAACAAAACAGAGTACTAAACTGGGAGGGAAAGAAAGTGGCAGAAGGCCAAGAACATTGGCAATGTGGGATTGGAGGAAGGAATCAATACAGGAGGTCAGTGTACACTATACATTTGAGATATGCAAATACAACCTCTTTGTTAGCTGAAAGTAAAGAAAATTTAGAATAGCTCATTATGAAAGCAAAATTAGAAAACCAAAAATCCATGTTACTACTAAATTTAAGTCAACAGTAATGTCAACCAGCGCACTGGTGTACCTAAAGTTGATGGAAAAGACGTGAAAGTCATAGATTCGTTTTCTTGGGCACATATACAGATAAAGCTGGACAGTGTGTTGCAAAAAAGTAATTGGGAATAATAAATTTAGACAAAATCGTGAAGGTTAAGGACACTCCAATAACAACAAAGATCAGAATAGTTTTAGCAATTAGCAATCTGTATATAAGATCGTTGCCTTATTCTCATATCACATTCATTCATTCATTCATTGGCGATCACTCGTAGCCGAGTAAGATTGTCTTCCAAGGGTAAAATTTTAAAAGTGGATCCGTAAGTGGCTGTAAAGGCCAATTCTGGATCCGCACAACCTCCCACAATGAGGGCATAGGTTTCCGGGTGGGAGACGGTCATGATGAGGGTTTGCTTGACGTGCCTTCCCTTTAGCTCTTTTCTCCTTTTCGCCCTGTACTCGTGCTTCTTCAAAGTCCATAGCGCCTTTAATAAAGGCTGACCTCCAATTGAAACGCTCATGAGTTAGGGCATTCACATACCATGGACCACAAGAAGAACCACCCCCGTCCTCGCCCCCTAAAATACAGTAACTCTATGGGGCAGACGGGGGTGGAGAGGGAAACGCATCATGAGCTGCAGGTCGACCCCAACCCCTCGCCTCGACCGCCCCTCACCTGGCAATAAAGGCGATACAACGGCACGGCTGCGTACGATAAGCCTGCCATGCCCACGGCCCCGGCCGCCAGGTAGGTGAGCACCGTCCTGTTGCGTTGCTTCCATTGCTGCTCCTGCTGCCGGCGAAACGCCGCGAGAGCCTCGGAGCTGTTGCCGCGCTGCTCCCCGCGGAATGCCTGGCTGTTGCCACGGTGACAGAGCCTAACCGGCCTCCAGCCCCAGCCTCCCACCGATCGGGCCACCAGCACCAAGCCCCGCGCGCCGGAACGCATGCTTTTTCCTGTCACGTGAACACTCTTTCTGTTTGGCTGCCTTTCGCAGTCCGGCGAGCGCGATTAGCAACTATCGCGAGAGAAGCCAAGGTCAAACCCAGCAGCATTGTCGCTTTGATGCAAAACTTTTAGCGCTGTCATTAGAACATTCTGACTACGGCGGCCGTGGGGGGTAAGTTCGCGTTTTCGTTACCTGCCGCCTCTTTGCTCCGCCTCCGTGTTAGGAGCAAAACTCCCGTTCCGCAAACTTAGACGCCCCAGGCTAAGCTTAAAAAGGGATGCGTGCGTTGCAGCCTTGTTCGTATCCAGGCACACCCCTGGAAATAATGGGAGAGCTCGGGGCTTCAAAGGAGGCAGTCTAGGGATTAAACTTGATTTTCAAGTTTTTAATGTCCGGTCTATTGATCACCTGATTTGTTAGGAACCAGAGGGGTTAGCCCTTTGGTATCCACACCTAACGATATGAGCAGGATGGGGGTGCTGGACTTGTACAGGGGAGACCACATTCAGCCACCACGAAGCTCCCTGCGTGACTTGGGACTAGGCAAGATCTTTCAACTGACCTACCTCTCAGGGTTGTTGTGAGAATAAGTGGGGAGCAGGTGGAGTACTGTGCTGCTTTGGGTTCCTGAAAGGGAGACAAAATCATTTCAAACTAATAGCCAGGATAATCGTTCTCTCCCTCTGTAGTGCCCGAGTAAGCATAGTATTAAATGGCACACAGCCCTTCCTGTTGCTGGCTGTCTGTGGTCTAGTTTGGTAGGGACAATATCACATTCAAGCTTTGTGGTCCAGAAGCGACTTAAGTTCTGTGTCTTCAGAAGTACAAGCACGATTGCTTTCATCCGCTCTCCTTTCAAGTGATATTCTGCACATACACACACACACATTGATCTGCATGCTGGATTAAAGTACTGAAATCATAGGAATAGAAAATGCATGGTAGGTAATAAGGGAAGTCAGCATGAGTAACTTGCCAAATCTCTCGCTTCCCCAGGGAAGAAAAGATGTGGGAGTGACTCAGTTATTGGAAGATGGTTGTGATTGGAATTGGCTCCCCTATTTAGGGGCGGTTTCCATGGGAATAAGGAGGGTGAGCCAATCCCTGTAATGACTGGTCAGGGGAGATATGCCAGGGAGTGCAGGATAGGCCATTCCAGTAGAAGGGGGAACATCAGTTTGATGCTGATCCCCACTTCTGGCCCTACAACTTCAGTCCTGGGTCTTGGTGGCCAAGATCGTTGGTGGCCTCAGCCTCAAGCTGCTGATGGTAAATGCCATGAGACCTTACTTATCCATGATCTGGTAGTGGTTGAGCACTTGGACCTAGTATGTAATAATGGAACCTGATCATTTCAGAGTGGCAGTGTGGCAATCTTAGAGATCTGCCATTCCAGGATT
This sequence comes from Charina bottae, assembly GCA_023362775.1. Lineage (NCBI taxonomy): Eukaryota > Metazoa > Chordata > Lepidosauria > Squamata > Charinaidae > Charina > Charina bottae. Next base: position 147,735,526 of record JALMGJ010000002.1, on the reverse strand, counting down.
CAGGTTCTATAGCAGCCTTCATGCCTGGGGTGAGGGTTATAGATCTATAAGGAAACATTGATGATGGCCAGGGACTTGGATCCCAGATATTGAGAGATTAGTGTCTTGTAGCCTGGTAGGGTCCCTGACTAAACTCCTGGACCTGATCTTGGGGCTGATGTTGGAATCCCCTTGCCTTTTGGAGTTGGAAGACTTCAGTCCTATTTCTTGGGTCTGGGAAGGCTCAATATTTCACAGCTTCCATGTTACCATGGGCTTGTCCCATATAATCTTAGGTCCAGCAAACATAGGCAATCATACATTGGACATTGTATTTGTCTTGGAGCAGTTGTCAGATGATCTGCATATGGGGCCATCTCACTTAGTCATGGCAATCGGATCATCTCCTAGTCCAGATGGGACTGACTACCACCTAGGATCCCTGCAAGGCAGATGGATTTATTAAGATAATTTGCCCTAGATGCCTTATGGATCCATATGGATTCTAGTGGGTACTTTCCATTGGCATGGATACCATGACGATTGGTGACCTTTTGTCTGCTGCAGCCTTCATCTTCTTCAACTTCGCTGGACCGGTCATGTTGTTCGAATGCCTGACCATCGTCTTCCAAAGCAGCTACTTTACTCCCAACTTAAGAATGGAAAACGGAATATTGGTGGACAGCAAAAGAGATTCAAAGATACTCTCAAAGCTAATTTTAAAAAATGTAATATCAGCATTGAGAACTGGGAAGCCCTAACTCATGAGCGTTTCAATTGGAGGTCAGCCTTTATTAATGGCGCTATGGACTTTGAAGAAGCACGAGTACAGAGCGAAAGGGAGAAAAGAGCTAAAAGGAAGGCACGTCAGGCAAACCCTCATCATGACCGTCTCCCACCTGGAAACCTATGCCCCCACTGTGGGAGGTTGTGCGGATCCAGAATTGGCCTTCACAGCCACTTACGGATCCACCGTTAAAATTTTACCTTTGGAAGACAATCTTACTCAGCTACGAGTGATCGCCAATGAGTGGGTACTTGGGGGATTCCCCAGCAATTTGATAGGCAATTCTTTTGATTGCCTGGTTAACCGCTGGCATCAGATGGCAACCTGGGCTCTTGGCATGGTTGCTCCCATTGGTCCCTCTGTCTGCCAATCTCATTTAGCTCCTTGTTTTACTGAGAAGCTCTGAGAGATGGCTAGAGCAGTGTTGAAGAAAGACAAAAAGGGAATCTGATTGAGCATGGATTTGGGCCTATACCTTGGGGACAAGCTAGGCAAAACAGTTGTACTCCTTTCATTGTAAGTTGGCAGGCTATTGTCCAGCAGCCATGTTTAGGGTAGTGAATTCTCTTTTTACAGAAGAATGAACATGTAGATTTTTCTGCATGCTGTGACCATTTTATCCAGCACTTCGTTGACTTAACTTGTTTAGACTCACCTTAATCTTGACTCTTCATGGCAGGAGTCTGAAGTGGTAACCGGGGTGACATCTTGCAGTGCTAGCTGTGATCTGCCCCTCCTCTTGAAGCCCTTCCTGGATTAGACCAGCTCTGACCATTTTCACCCGGTCTCTAACCTCTCATTTTTGGGGAAGATTGTGGAGAGGGTTGTGAGGCAGCACTATAGATTATCCTAGAAATCGCAGATTATCTGGATCCATTTTAGTCAAGATTCAGGCCTGGGCATTGGAAAGAAGCAACATTGGTTGCACTAGTGCAGTGTTTCTTAAAGTGTGGTCCTAAGACTCCTGGGGGTCCCCCAAGACCCTCTCAGGGTCCTCGAAATCAAAATTATTTGCCAGTCTATGTTGAAAAATAATACAATATTAAAATCACATCAAATAATAGTAGCGGTAGCGGCAGCAAATGCATCAATTTTAATTTTTAATACAGTAAATATTGATAAATATAACCCATACAAACAAAAGCTCTTTTGGGGTCCTCCATAATTTTTAAAAGTGGGAAGGGGTCCTGAGAGAAAAAATGTTCAAGAAACACTGCACTAGTGGATGATCTTTCTCAGGATCTGGATGTGGGGAATTTGAGCACAGTGGTCTATTCCTTTCTCAGTGGGTGGTTTCACTGGTGGTTAAGCGGAGGAGAAGTTGACTTGGTGGATTCTCACATGTGGGATGCTACAGTAGTCAGTCCTCCCCACTTCCCCCACAATTTAATATCTACATGAAGCTGATGGGAGAGGTCATCTGATTTGAAAAGCAGAATCATCAATATGCTGATGATACCCACGTTAGGAACCACAACTTCCAGAACACGGCCACACAGCCCGGAAGACCCACAACAGCCATCGAACTCCGGCCGTGAAAGCCTTCGACAATACATACCCACTTTAGTTTGCCATCTCAGGCCAAGCTGGTGATGCTGAGTCTTGTCCCAGTCCCAGGAGGCTGTTAGGATCTGGATGGGATGAAATAGGCTGAAGTTGAACCTAAGCAAGATGGAGTTGCTGTTGTACATTGGTGTTCTCATCCAGCTTCAGGGTTGTCTCTCATCCCTGCTCAGTGGGGAGCAAGTTCATGATATGGGAGTCCCACTGAATTCACAGCTACTGCTTGATAGGCAGATAGAGATGTGGCTGGGGCAGGGGTGTGAGGGGGTTCTTTTTGGAAATGGTATAGACCACCAACCAACATACTGTTTTTATCTTCCCTGTGTTTTTTGTTTTTTATTTATTTTCTATTCCACCTTTATTATTTTTATAAGTAACTCAAGGCAGCGAACATAGCTAATACTGCTTCCTCCTCCTCTTTTCCCCACAACAACAACCCTGTGAGGTGAGTTGGGCTGAGAGAGAGTGACTGGCCCAAGGTCACCCAGCCGGCTTTCATGCCTCAGGCGGGACTAGAACTCTCAGTCTCCTGGTTTCTAGCCTGTTGCCTTAACCACTAGACAAAACTGGCTCTCCAGGAAGTTTCCAGGAAGGCTTCATTATATAAGATTTAACAAACGTACTTTTCCTAGCTTCTACCTTAATGCTTATTACTAAGCCTATGCTATATTATACTATACTTATACTAAGTATCTATGTCTGTGCCAATGTGTACTGTATATCTTATTCCTAAACAGTCTTATAAGAATTCTGTTTTCCTTTGTTGGTTAAGCTTATACCAAAGTCTTTAGCCACCTTCAAGATGGTTTATGGTGTTGTCAGCTGCTATTCTAAATTGCTGCTGAAGCATTAGCTTTGCAGTTTCTCAGTCTGTGCTGGGCTGGGGAAAGGAAAGTGGTTTATCAGCTGTTGGCTGGCTGCAGCTTAGCATTTCTGCTGGAGTGGTGAAGCTGCTGGGCTCTGCTTCTCCTTTCAGCTTTGAGGGGCGCTCCAGTCCCTTGGCTGAAAATTCTTAGTTTCTGCTAAGGCCAGGCCAGACATTTTACTGTGGACACAGTATAGAAACATGAAACATGTTAATGTAGTTCATGGATGGCATGTCAACAATCATATGAAAACATCCGTTTTTAATTCTACCCATCTCCTTTTTCTGCGTATAACATTATGTATGTGAGAGAGAGAGTAGAGTGGGCTATGGGCTACCAACCCACAACAAGGTAGCCCCATCAACTGTGGGCTGTGGACACATCACTTACAGCATGCAGCACCTGAAATGAATGGCCAGAATCAGTTCAGCTCTTGGGCCAAAAAAAGTACATGACTTTGTGGGAAAGATTCAGACTGGAAGTGAAGATATGGGATATTTTATTATTTATTTATTTATTATTTAGATTTACAGTACTGTGCAAAAGTTTTTGGCAGGTGTGAAAAAATGCTGTAAAGTAAGAATGCTTTCAAAAATACATTACAGTATATATTGTAATTGTTTATGTTTATCAATTTACAAAATGCAAAGTGAGCAAACAGAAGAGAAATCCAAATCAAATCAATATTTGGTGTGACCACCCTTCAAAACAGCATCAATTCTTCTAGGTACATTTGCGCACAGTTTTTGAAGGAACTTGGCAGGTAAGTTGTTCCAAACATCTTGGAGAGCTAACCACAGATCTCCTGTGGATGTAGGCTGCCTCAAATCCTTCTGTCTCTTCATGTAATCCCAGACAGACTCGATGATGTTGAGCTCAGGGCTCTGTGGGGGCCAAACCATCACTTCCAGGACTCCTTGTTCTTCTTTACATTGAAGATAGTTCTTAATGACATTGGCTGTATGTTTGGGCTCGTTGTCCTGCTGCAGAATAAATTTGGGGCCAATCACATGCCTCCCTGATGGTATGGCATGATGAATAAGTATCTGCCTGTATTTCTCAGCATTTAGGACACCATTGATCCTGACCAAATCTCCAACTCCATTTGCAGAAATGCAGCCCCAAACTTGCAAGGAACCTCCACCATGCTTCACTGTTACCTGCAACACTCATTATTGTACCGCTCTCCAGCCCTTCGGCAAACAAACTGCCTCCTTCTACAGCCAAATATTTCAACTTTTGACTCATCAGTCCAGAGCACCTGCTGCCATTTTTCTGCACCCCAGTTCCTATGTTTTCGTGCATAGTTGAGTCGCTTAGCCTTGTTTCCACGTCGGAGGTATGACATTTTGGCCGCAATTCTTCCATGAAGACCACTTCTGGCCAGACTTCTCCAGACAGTAGATGGGTGTACCTGGGTCCCACTGGTTTCCGCCAGTTCTGTGCTGATGGCTCTGCTGGACATCTTCCGATATCGAAAGAAAGTAAGCATGATGTGTGTTTCATCTGCTGCATTAAGTTTCCTTGGCCGACCACTGCGTCTACGGTCCTCAACGTTGCCAGTTTCTTTGTGCTTCTTCAAAAGAGCTTGAACAGCACATCTTGAAACCCCAGTCTGCTTTGAGATTTTTGCCTGGGAGAGACCTTGCTGATGCAGTATAACTACCTTGTGTCTTGTTGCTGTGCTCAGTCTTGCCATGGTGTATCACCCGTGACATGAAACTGTCTTCCACAACCTCACCTTAGTGGCAGAGTTTGGCTGTTCCTCACCCAGTTTTAAGCCTCCTACACAGCTGTTTCTGTCTGTTAATGACTGTGTTTCGACCTACATATGACATTGATGATAATTAGACCTGCTTGATATAATTTGTTCATCATACCTCTGACTCTAATCCTACAAGATCCCTGACTTTGTGCAAGTGTACAAAGTGTTCAAGTGTAAGAATTGATGCTGTTTTGAAGGCAAAGGGTAGTCACGCCAAATATTGATTTGATTTGGATTTCTCTTCTGTTCACTCACTTTGCATTTTGTAAATGCAAGATGTTCCAAAGGGCGGGCGCTGTTGCAGAGAAGGCCCGCCTCCTGGACCCTGCTAGATGGAATTCTTTGATCGATGGGGTCCATAGCATGCCCTCTCTGCATGACTGGGTGGGGTGGGTTGATGTTCTGGGGATGAGACGTTCCCTCAGGTAACCTGGTCCCATGCCATGTAGGGCTTTAAAGGTGATAACCAACACCTTGAATTGGACCCAGAAGCAAACTGGCACCCAATGCAGCTTGTGCAGCAGAGGAGTTACATGTGCCGATTTTCTGGCTCCAATAACTGTCCGCGCGGCCGTATTTTGGACCCGCTGAAGCTTCCAGATACTCTTCAAGGGTAGCCCCATGTAGAGTGCATTGCAATAGTCTATATGGGAGATGACAAGGGCGTGAGTGACTGTTCGGAGGGCATCCCGGTCCAGGAAAGGGCGTAATTGGCGCACAAGCCGAAGCTGCGCAAAGGCCCTCCTGGCCACGACTGCCACCTGCTCTTCAAGCAGGAGTTGTGAGTCCAGGAGGACCCCCAGATTCCGCACTGGCTCCGAATGTGGCAGTGCCACCCCATCCAGGACCAAAGATGACAACTTCCTGGATTCTGAGAGGCCATCAATCCACAGCCACTCCATCTTACCAGGGTTCAGCTGAAGCCTGTTGTTCCCCATCCAGACCCCTACAGCCCCCAGGCACTGAGACAGGGTGGCGACTGCATCACTTACTTCATCCGCGATGGCGATGTATAATTGAGTATCATCAGCATATTGATGATACCTCATCCCATGGTGACGGATGATCTCACCCAGCGGCTTCATGTAGATGTTAAATAGGAGAGGAGAGAGCACCGAACCCTGCAGCACCCCACACAGTAGGGGTCGCGTAAAATTTTATTAAAAATAAAATAAATAGTTAAATAATTTATTTAAAAATAAAAATTTTATTATTTTAATAAAACAATCACAATTTTATTTTTTTAACTAAGAAATAGCAGTAAATTCAGTACCGGCTGTATCAAACAAACTATCAAAGGATGTGATTGTCTGCATTAGTTTTAATATAATGCATAGGAATTGTGTATATGATGCCCTAATGGGGTTCTCTTCTGCTTTACAGCAAAGGGTCAGTTTCAGTTGTGAACATCTTGGAATTTCCCATCATTAATGACATTTGTCCACAGAGATGGCATCCCCAGACTCAAATCACCCTGAAATGTAAGTCATATATAATGTTTACATGTCTGTAGACATGCAATAATTAAATACAATAAATCTCTTTTATTTTATAAATCAATATTAATTTGATTTATATTATAAAAACAATTCCTAATATATTTCTATTAATGTTAGCATGATACATCTAGTTAGTGCAGAATATAAAGAAAAAAAGAAATGCTTTCATACATGTTACACATACATGCATACATTACTGTTCTCTTACAAGCTGAGCTAATAAGATTCTAGGGTGATACATATTTTGTGATCACTGACAGTAAATAAAGTAAAATACCAATAGAAGAGCAGCCAACACACAGATAAGCAGGGATTAACACCAGACAAACAAACAAACAGAAAACAATACCCTCATCAAGAAACTACCAAGGAGAAAACCACACCCCCACCAAAACTGGCAGGGCAAGCTACTGTATATAAACAGGGAGCAAACCCCACCCTCACTAGCACTGATTATGTTACCTAGTTGGGTAATGAAACATCTGCAAGCAAACAACCAAGCTCAGAGAGCACCAAGGACTCCAAAATAAAATACATGTCATGGTGCTTTCTGCCATTCCACTTCTTGTTATCTTGTATCCGTGGAAGCTCCGCGGAGTGTCTTGTATGTCTATGGATATTTTGAAGAATTGCTGCATCCTACTATCAGGAAGAGGTGGTATTTTTCTCTTCTTACTTGCAAATTAGTTAGAACATACAATTGCCAGTACCAAAATGTTAACCACTTTCTCAGCATTATCCCCATTGCAGAGCTGCAAAAAGTGGTAGATAAATAGGTAAGGTAGATTAAAGAAATAGAAAGTGGGTCAAAAATCAAATCTAAAATCTAAGCTTGAAGAGTGGGGAAGGAGACACAGGCATGCTAAAGTAGCTCAATCTAAGCATTCTTGGTGACAGTGAAATATAATATATACATTATATATCAAATTCATTATTTTAATCTTTTTTTTTTGCCTTTGAGTCAGTGTTGACTCCTGGCGACTGCCTGGACATGTCCCTACAGTTTTCTTGGCAAGATTTCAGAAGTGGTTTGCCATTGCCTGCTTCCTAGGGCTGAGAGAGAAGGACTGGCCCAAGGTTACCCAGCTGGCTTCATGTCTAAGGCAGGACTAGAACTCACGAACTCCCGGTTTCTACCTTGGTGCCTTAACCACTACAGGTAGTCCTTGACTTACGACCATTCATTCAGTGACCGTTCGAAGTTACGGCGGCACTGAACGAAAGGACTTACAACCAGTCCCCAAAGTTACGCCCATTGCAGCACCCCCAAGGTCATGTGATCAAAATTTGGTCACTTGGCAGCCTGTCCGCATTTACGGCCGCAGGGGCGCTTCAACTCCCCCCACCCACCTATCTCCCACCCCATCTATGCCCGTTTGGCCCCCTGCACTCCACGGCCCCTGCCGCCCTAGCTGACCTTCGCCGTCTTCCTGTTCCCACTGCTGGCCGCACGAGGCTTTCTTCCCGAGGCCATGCACAGTGGTTTCCTTGCGAGACCTGGGGCAGATGGCCTCACATGGTCAGGAGCTGCCTCGCGAAGGGCCAGGCCGGGCACACCTCCTCAGCAGTGGAGCAGGAAGACGGCAAAGGTCAGGTGGGGTGGCAGGGGCCGTGGAGTGCAGGGTGGCGAGGGAGACTGCAGCTGGGACTGGGCTGGGGAGCTTCCTGGGACCCTGCGGCTTTGTGCTGCACTGTTGGGGCTTCCCAGGATGTGGTGGCTTTGCGCCGCACTTCTGGCCTGGGTTGGGGCAGGTGAAGCTTCCAGGGGCGGCTGCAGCTTTGCCTTGTGCTGTGGCTCAGGGGCTCCTTGCAGCCTCAGAGCATGGCGCGCCAAGAAGCCCCTGAGCCACAGCGTGGCAAGTAGCCTCAGAGCCACGTGGGTTCTGGGGCTGTTTGCTGTCCCGCAAGTCAGGGAGCAGGCAGCCAAAAGGACAGCAATGGGGGGGGGGGGGAAGATAGGCAGGTGGGGGGAGTTGAAGGGGAGGCAGTCCCTTACCTTGGAAGAATCGAGGCTCAGGGCTGGGAGGGACCAAGCCCAGAATGGCTTGGATTGGGGTGGGTCCTCACCTAACGACCAGTAGAATTCGCTTAACGGTGGCAACGGGGAGTGCTGGGATTGCTGTCACTAAGCGATAGGGTCACATGACATCACGCTTTACGACCGCATTGCTTAGCGATGGAAATTCTGGTCCCAATTGTGGTCGTAAGTCGAGGACTACCTGTACACCAAACTGGCGCTCTTATATGCATAGGATATATTGATAGATATATCAATATTCCTTCATATACAAATGTAAACATAGACTTTTAGTCAACTCTTGACAGCTAAAATAAAAAGCAGGTGAGGTTGCAAGTTCTTGAACTGCAGTGAAAGTTTTGAATGGAATCAGCAAGAATTTTGACTTGGAGTTAGAAGTTCTATTAGGTTAAACCCATTAAGTATCTAGCCCAATGTTCTGTTTTCAGTTACAGAAAAGCAGATATGTCTGGAAGCAAGACATAAGGGGATAAGCATTCTGTGTAACTTTTGTTAATGCCCAGCATTGACATCTGGATTGTAAAGAATTAGTTGGTAATTTGTCTATATAGAAATGTAGTAGAAGATAGTAATTGTCTTGCAGTATCATTCTGAATTTATCCTGCTCTATTTTTCTGTGCCACTATGTTCATGATGGATAGGTACTGTGGAGTTTTAGGTGATTTTAAGTTGGTGAGTAAGGAGTTATATTTCCTACATGTGCTGACACAATCTTATAGACATATTGTTTTAAATAAATAAAGGTAGTTTAAGTTTTATGCCAGGAGGATTCTAAAGAGTCAATTCCTGGCACAGACAAAAGAAGCTATAGTTTATTATAAATCTTTTAATGGATAGAAAAATAGCAAAATGATATATTAAAATCCAGAGAAAATGCAAGTAATCGTTATACCATTTAAAAATGTAGTTCTTTATACCTACTGAATTGTGCAGGGAGAACTAATCTTTGCTGTCATATGTGAATTATCCCATGTCAGAAGATTAACTGGAAACAGAGACAACACTGATGTTTTAGTAACATAAAGTATGATTGATATAAGCATTATACCGCTGCTGAATACGAAACCTTTCAGTGCTTTTAAAGATGGATTTATTTCATTTGCAACAATTGTCTTTTACCAGAAGATGAATGAAAACCAGAGAATAAGATCTGTAAGATATGCTTCATAGTTAGACTTTAAATAGCTGTTCCTAGCAATAGTCTGAAATCTTATGTAAACAGAGGTATTTTCATCTCTGCAAAATGTGAAGATTACTACAGGCTTACTCTGTAGCAAGACAGTAGCAGTATGGGATTCTTACTCTTTTTGTTTAAATGGGGAGTTTTGTTGCTGCAATGGTGTTATTTTTACTTTAATGGTTTTACTGCTGTGATTTTTGTGTACCTTATTCAGGTAAAGAGAAATGACTCATGAGTTATATATTGAAAGAATTTCCTCACTGAAATTTCTATCCAACCCTCTCCCCTAGATGCTACATACATATAAAACCTGTAACTTCTTTTGGATTTATTTTACAGAAACACAGAAGTGAGGGGTTTTGGGGGGTTGTTTCCTTTTGTGGAGTCCTTGGTGCTCTCTGAGCTTGCTTGTTTGTTTGCAGACGTTTCGTTGCCCGACTAGGCAACATCTTCAGTGCTAGAAGGGAGTGGGGTTTCCTCTCTGTTTATTGTCAGAGTCTAGCAGCCTCTGTCATCTGGTCAGACAGTATTGTGGAATGAGGGGGGAAAGAAACTGCCACAAAAGAGACATTAACATCAGCCCGGAGGCAAGTACCCATTCCCCCGGAACGGCTGTCTGAGCACCCAAGGCAGGATATTAACACGTGTCAACCTGAAGGGACAATGGGAAGGGGAATGTTTAAATGTAATGCATCTTGCCTGCATGCCCATTCAGTCTTTGTACGTGTTAGCCTGAGTATACTGGAATAAACCTTTACTGCTTCACAAACTTCTTGTCTGTCGGTTTGTGTAAGAGAAACGGATTCCGGATATATTTCAAAGTGCACCTCACATTTATATACAGTAGTTTGCCCTGCCAGTGTTGGTGGGTGTTGTTCTCTTCTTGGCAGTTCCTTGATTAGGCTGTTGTTTACTGCTTGAGTGTTTGTCTGAGTTGGTAGTTCCTTGATTGTTTCCTTTTGTTTTGTCTTCCAGAACCTTAAACATGTTTTAGCAAGATAAAAAATATTGATTATAAGTAGATTATCATTCAAGAAACCATTTATTTGTTTATCATTAAGCTACCAAAAATGATCTTGAGGGGAGAGGGGCAAATCATAATTGATTAAAATGTAGTCATAAAATTCAGTAACAAAATGCAGCATACAATTATTTGTTGCTACGGTTAGCAATTACATTATCATTTTCCACTTGTAAACATTTATGACAGAGTATGCAAAATGCTAAAATTCATACTTCTGAAATGCAATTCATCCCAACTAGAATATGAACCTATGCTTTTTAGAACAATCCTGTACTGAATTATTGCTATTACTAATACTATTTAGTAGAAGCCCTTTAGAACAACCTTCTAGTTTATTGAGGGGGGTGGGGGCTGTTATGTAAAGCAAATAAAATGTTGTTAGGTAAGCAGGTCATGACTTCATTATGCACCTGTGTTCTTTCCCCCTTTTTCACTTTCGCTGTTTATCTTGATTTCATATTTTCAAAAAATGTCTAGTAAGAGTCCAAGCTGATCTACGTACCTCTTCCTATCTTTCAGCTTAAGTCTGGAAGGATATAGAAAAGACATAAGAGCAGAAACCTATGTACTGCATAGCATTTTTACAGATCAGAGTGATGACAGGTGGCCGACAGTGTAGATCAGAGGTACACAACAGTGTCCTTTATATTCATGGTACATGCTGCCTATTTACCTACTTTCTGTCTCTAGGAGGGTGCTGCCAAGGTAACAGTGTCCTAAGGAAATGTATCACAATTCTTTGGGCACAAAAGAGAGGGTGGGAAAAAGTTGCCAAGGGTGGGGGGGTGGATGACCATCATTTAACTTTTCTTTAATCTGCTTATCTTTCTGCTTGTTTGTTTTGAATTTTATTGTATTGTATTCTTTTGTTGCACAGGTAGTCCTCGCTTAACGACTGCCCTATGTAGCAACTGTTCAAAGTTATGTCGGTGCTAAAAATTAACAGTCATATGATGTCTCACTTAACAACCGCAGGTAATTTGCTTAATGACCGCAGCAGGAGTGACATCGTAAGTCTGGCACGGTCACGTGATGTTTCACTTAATGACCGCATCACTTAGCAACAGTTGCCAGTCCCAATTGTGGTCGTTAAGTGAGGACTACCTGTATTGTGAGCTGCCCAGAGTCGTTTGGAGTCAGGTGGCACCTAAATCAAATTAATTAAATTAATTAAATTAACTTCCTGAGCTCAACTGCAGATGCACAGCTTCACAAAAGAATGACAAGAGCACTGCAGGAACTGAGCCTAATTTTGTAAACAGTGTTTTATGTTAGTACATACCATCTAAATAGAAATAAAACAAATATCACCTCCTAAATGGGCAGCTGAAACGGTGGAAGGAAACAAATGAATTCAACCACATTTTCATAACCATTTCTAAAGATACCTGTTTTTATTACCCTGAGGACAGATATAATAGGCTCTATGTTTTAATTTTTTTAAAAATTCTTTCATAAGTTGCAACCACTCTGAAATCAACCTTCCCCTTTCTGTTTCAAAGGACCATTGTAGGCCCTCATGGAACCAATCGAGCCATACACCATGTGGCATTTTCGGACTGCCAAAATGGATTAGGTAATTAGATTATGTATTCAATTTACTCAAATAAAGTAGGAGTGCTGCTGTGCTCTTTTGGGCAGGTGGTCCACTCTGATGTAGATGGGATTTGAAACATATACAGTTATTTAGTAATTACCACGGTATGTTTACCACAGTGAAGAAAATAAGAAAATAACCTGTTTATACCTTGCTTGTTTTGCTTGCTCAACAGGCATTAAAATTATTGGAGGCTGTCAAGATCAATCTGAAGAAGAGTATGGAATTTTCATAAAGGAGATATTACCTGAGAGGATAGCTGCTACAGATAGTAAATAATTACTTGTAATCTTCATTGGTGGCAATGCTTCTAAAAAAAAAGCTGTATCATTCCATGTATTGATTTTCCTATTTTTTTTTAATTAAAGTTCCACACATCCATACCATCTTCTTTTTCCTTCCCCTACAGCACTGCCTCATTCTGTTCTAGAAATTCCTTCCAACCCTCTAGAGCAGAGGGAGAGGCTGGGGTCACCACATCCATAGTTCCACGGATGGAAATAATTCTATCAGTTGAAAAAATTCCTTGGATTTCATCCATTAGATTCAAAGTGAGAGAAGATTAGGCACACTATATACCTGATTTAATTAGGCTTGCAACTTCTCTCTGGGTCATACACACAGTTAAGCATGTTAATGGGTGGGTTATCTTGTTGTGAAAAAAGCTAAACTTAATCAACAGGGGGATTAGAAGAAGTTGCTATTAGCTCCAGACAGCCATGGAGTGCTTTGGAGCTAAATTAAGTCTTCCTATCAGCTGTGTTGACCAAATAGAGGAGGAAAGCTTCTCTAAGCCCATTTTACTTCCCATAGTATGGTGGAGAAAGGGCAGGAAGGGTAGAATGGGTAGCCTCCCCCTGCCATCTCTGTCCATGGGGGCTCCAAAACTTGTTGGGTTACCATGGACTTTTTAAAAAACGTTTTTACTCCTCTTTACTGGAAATGCAAACACATCTTTTTATTCGCCTTCTAACCTCTTATGTATCAGCTGGCAGGACTTCGAAAATGTCAGTTCCCTCTTTAACCAGGACATTGTTGATCATGTGTTGCTGGTACACCAGGGTAGGTCTTTACCAGTGGGAAATAAATTACTAGGTCATAGGAACACAGCTCTAATATTTAGTTCAGTAATTCAGGGCAATAATGTGGGATTGAAGTACTATATAATAATAGGTAGTCATATAATAAGATTTGTAGGATAGTTAAGTTACCCCAACTATAATGTCCTTATATTGTATTAGAAGGGTATGACAGAAATGTTCATACAAAAATAGTAAAATAAGTAAAACATTAAAAAGTGGCATAAAAGACTAAATGGAAGATTGCCTTAAATCATTATCATGAAGTCCTATATAAAGATATAAATAAAATAAATGTAGTCATTCAGCAGTCAGCTAGAAAGTAGCTAATCACTAATTTCGTAGCTGTGTCATACCGGCGAAAGTATATCAGAAGTAATTCTGACATTTTTTGGTCCAAGTGGGGTTTTTTTTGTAAGTTTTTTTCCTAAACAAAAAGTTTTCCTTTCTTGATGTAGCTGAATTGTAATTAATTGTCATGCCTTTTCTTTTCAAGATCAATTGTGTATTGGAGATTTGATTTTAGAAGTCAATGGCCAAAAAGTATCTGGTGTAACTAATGAAAGGTAAGCTCTAACATTTAATTAGAAGCATGAACTGGAATGGCTAGCATTTATATTAGCCTATTAGTATTTTAGATCAGATTAGCCGCAGATATAGAAAGAAAAATGCCATTGAAGCTTACAGGGTTCTGTCTGCTTGCACTAGAGCAAAATGGCCAAAACGCATAGCAGGTCCTGGGAATATATGATCAACAAGGATATTTGTGGAAACAAGGTTCCATGGTCAATTTCTGAGAATACCCACTTTTTAAAAAAAAAAAACACGTAATTTTGAAAACTGATAAATTGCCATTTCTGGGCACTTTTCACAAACAGATACACATACTGTAGAGTGCATTGAAGTACAGGTAATTCTCATTTAGCAACTGTCTCAGACAGCAATCATTGGCAGTTACGACTGATGAAGTAACTTTGTGACCGATGCTCACATTTATGACCTTCACAACGTCTCTCTCTCTGTGACATGTTCGCCATTACAGTCAATTAGTATGCATTGTCCTGTGCCTGACCCTTTTTTTTCCTCCCCCACTCGTAGAGCGGAGAGATTGCCTAAACAAGCAATCTCTTCCTGAGCTGCTTTTCTCTGCGGTGCAGTGCCCTAAGGGCAAGTTAACAAGCTCAGCTCTGTGACCTTAATTAGTTGATTTGGCCAGCTCCTAGCTGCTGCCTGAAATTGACAAGACCCTAATCAGTTTCACACTAAAGGCTTTGTGTGCCTTCTAAGTGGCTTGTGGGGAGTGCAGTAGGCAACAGCTGGTGCTAGCATGTCAGAGGGAGCGTGCGGAGGTGGAGCGGCCTGCCTCTCTCCTAGGCACCAGTGATCCATTTACTTTATATACATACGTATTTACAGATCACTTCCACAAGTAACAAATGATACACCATCAACAATACAGCTTTCATGAGGTAAAATGGGAATAATGGGAAATGAGAATGTCTCTGCATATATAGTGAACCTGACCAATCACATTATAGGTCACTCTCGTTATTCACCACACCCAACCTAACTCTAAGCACCTGTTGAATGAGTCACACATGACACATCATTCCTACAACAATGGCTGCTAATTGGGTGACACTGCAGAATATTTCACCTTTTACCTAGAAATCAAGCCTCTCTGTATAATTTATATCTAGAAGTAAATTCCTGGGTTTATCAAACCCCAACATAGCACATTCCTTTGATGTGTATTCCCCATTGGGTGCCTGCTTACTCTCTTGTAATCCCTTCTTCTCCAATGAATGTAAATACAAATATTTATTCTCTTCTTGCTAATTATCCCACTGCTGGGGGGAGCATTCCAAACAGCAGGGAATGGGGGAAAAGGGCTATAAGATTTGCCCTTTTACCCGGCTTCCTCATGAGTCAAGTTCCAGAAACCTTCCCCGCTGTTTGGGCTCACCCGATTGTTTGGGGTCATATCTTTCTGACTCTGTAAAGCAAAGGAAAGCTGAAGTAAAATCATAAGCACAGTTGCAGTCAGCGACTGCTTCATGCAACGACTGAGTTGCCAGTCCCAATTGCAGTCACTAAACAAGGACAATCCGTAGTCAAGATGGGATGTAACTTAGATATACCATCACTAAATCTAACTGGTTCAAAAAGGATTGCAGGTGGTGTACTAACTGAAGTTGTACAAATGTGCCAATTACCACAACAGTCACCTGCAAATCTAGTGATATCTGGGGATCAGAAAACCCTCCCAAACTGCAAATCAGCTGTTTTGGGAGAATCATAGAATTATAAAGTCAGAAGTGATCTTAGATCAGAGCTTTCCAAACTGTATGTCCCGACACGTTAGTGTGTCGGCTGCAGTGTCTGGGTGTGTCGCGGCAGCTGCTGCTGTCTCCAAGCCCTGCCAGGATTCCGCACAGGTCCTAGTGCCTGCATTCTGCCTTGCTGCCTCCAAACCTGCTGTGATTCCACGTAGGTCCTAGTGCCTGCCTTGTGCCCTGCTGTAAGAGTGTGTCGTGAAATGATGCCCTGCTGTAAGAGTGTCGCGAAATGATGCATGTGTAAAAAGTGTGTCACCAACATGAAAAGTTTGGAAAGCTCTGTCTTAGATGGTGCAACCTCATCCAAAAGGAGGTTCCCCCCCAACCTCTAAGTGCAGCTTTCTCCTGGCCAACAATACCTCTGTCTTGTTTGGATTTAATTTTGGCCTGCTTTCTCTCATTATAAGACACTATGTAATAAAGAAGAAACTGAGTTACAAATAGGTTCCCTTCTATCTTGGCTAACATGGCTCCAACTTAAAACCTTTTTGAATAAAAAGGATGTAAATAGGTCAGCATCCCATTCTTTAATTCGTTCTGAAAAATTAAGTATTACTTGTAATGGTATGTGGAAATGACCTTGGGAGACAGGAGGAAGTGTCGCAGCCTAGACAATGGTCTGTTAAACGAAATTTGAGTCTGAAGGAGGAAGGGTGGCGAAAGGGTACTTTCAGACTTGCAAGTTTCTGTTAACGTAACCTTACAATAAAGATAGAGCTAGAACTCCTGGTTATGCTTCTTGTCTGGACTACCTTGCAAGGCTAACATCAATCTTGTAAGTCTGAAAGTACCCCTCCCATCCTTCACTTTTAATTGATTGATTCATTGTGTGCCATCAAGTCATTTTCGACTACTAGCGACCACATAGATAGATTTTCTCCATGATGATCTATCCCTAACCTGTTCTTTCAAGTCTCCCAATGGTGCACTCAGGGCCGCAACTAGGGGGGGGCAAGCAGGGCATGTGCCCCGGACGCCACGCTGGGGGGGCGCCAAAATGATGGAATCCATGTTTGCCCCAGGTGACACAGTCCCTAGTTCCATCCCTGGGTGCACTCATCGCCGCTATAACCAAGTCCATTCACCTTGCTGCTGGTCGTCCTCCTCTTCTCTTTCCTTCCATCTTTCCCAGCATTAGAGCCTTTTCCAGAGAGCTGGGTCTTTGCATAATGTGTCCGAAGTAGGATAATTTGAGCCTGGTCATTTGTGCCTCAAGTGAGAATTCTGGGTTGATTTGTTCGATGCTCCATCGGTTTGTTTTCTTGGCTATCCACGGTATTCTCAGGAGTCTTCTCCAACACCAAAGTCAATATTCTTCCTGTCCTGCTTTTTTAAAGTCCAACTTTCGCTTCCATAGAGTGTCACATGGAATACCACAGCTTGCATGATTCTGATCTTTGTAGGTATAGACACATCATGGCATTTGAATATCTTTTCCAAGGCCTTCATGGCTGCTCTACCAAGTGCTAGTCTGTGACTTATTTCTTGACTGCTTGTTCCTTTACTGTTCATGTTGATCTTAAAAGGCAGAAGCTGTCCACCACTTTGATACCTTCATTGTCAATTATAAGGCTGGTTGTTCTACCTGTTGTCATTAGTTTGGTTGTATTTATATTTAATTTTAGTCCCATTTTTTCACTGCGCTGTTTGACTTTTAGTACTAGGGTTTGAGATGCTTTGCATTTTCGGCTATCAGGGTGATCAGGGTAGTGTCATCAGGGTAGTGTCATCAGCATAGTGCAGGTTATCAATGTTTCTTCCTTCAGTTTTAAAACCATGTTCATCTTCTTCCATTCCAGCTTCCCTTAATATATATTCCTGGATCGGGAGTCCCTTCGAACGGTCACTCATGCCCTAGTCACCTCCCGTATAGACTACTGTAATGCACTCTACATGGGGCTAACCTTGAAGAGTATCCGGAAGCTACAGCTGGTTCAGAATGCGGCCATGCGAGCAGTCTTAGGAGCCCCAAGGAGGGCACATATATCACCATTGCTGCGCGAGCTGCATTGGGTGCCAGTCTGCTTCCGGATCCAATTCAAGGTGTTGGTTATCACCTTTAAAACCCTACATGGCATGGGTCCAGGTTACCTTAGGAACCGCCTCACCCCCGTTACATTGACCCGTCCCACCCAGTCAGGCAGAGAAGGTATGTTACGGACCCTGTCCATGGAGGATTGCCGATTAGCAGGGTCCAGGAGGGGGGCCTTCTTTGCCGTGGCACCCGCCCTTTGGAACAACTTACCCCCGGAGGTAAGACAGGTCCCCACTCTCCCGGCCTTCCGGAAGGGGGTGAAGACTTGGTTATGCCACCTCGCTTGGGATGGGAGGGGGGATAGCCATTCATGGGGGTGGCTGGCACCGTGATAGTGCCAAGAATAACATCTTATGCCCATCTTGAATTTTTATATTTTATATTTTTGTATTTTTAGACTTGTAGTGTTTTAATGACTGTCATTTTATTCTCTGTAAGCCACCCAGAGTCGTTGTGTATGAGATGGGCGGCATAGAAATTTGATAAGTAAAATATTCCGCATATAGGTTTAATAAATAAGGGGAGAGTATGCAGCCTTGTCACACTCCTTTGCCAGCCTGGAGCCAGTCTGTTTCGCTATGTTCTGTCCGTACTGTGGCTTCCTGACCTGTATATAAATTTATCATGAGGACAATGAGATGTTCTGGGATCCCCATTTTTCTGAGCACTTTCCACAGCTTGAAGTGATCAACACAATCTAAGGCTTTTCTATAATTGATGAAGCACATGCTGACTTCTTTTTGGTATTCTTTGGCTTTTTCAATTATCCAGCGTGCATCAGCAATAATGCCTTGTGTTCCTTAGCCTTTTCTAAAGTCAGCTTGAACATCTGGCATCTCTTTTTCTATGTAGGACTCTAATCTGCGTTGGATGACCCTAAGCATTATTTCGCCAGCATGTGAAATTAAGGATATTGTATGATAGTTTGCACACTCTGTTAAGTCTCTCTTTTTTTGTATTGGAATGTAGGTTGACCTCTTCCAATTGGTTGGCCAGTTATTCTCCAGATTTTCTGGCATAGCTTGGTTAGAACTCCCTCACTTTTACTCTCCCAAAAACTAGAGAGTGTCCCTTCTGAGACACTTTCACCACCCTTCCTCCTTCAGACTCAAATTTTGTTTATCAGACCGTTGTCTAGGCTGCAGCTCTTCCTCCTTTCTCCCAAGGTCATTCTCAGATACCATTACATTACCTTTCCCAACCCAAAGGAGCAATCTCAAAAAATTATATATTATTATTAGAATTGGAGGAGGGTGACACACACACACACAGGTTTGAAAGAAGCTTGGGATACAGATTTAGGAAGGCAAATAGAAGAGACAAAGTGGCAGAAACTTTGGAAATCAGGTAGCTTTCTTTCAGCTTCCATACAAGAGATGCAGTGGAAGATTTATTTATTATTTTATTTTATTTATTTATTTATTTGTCATATTTATATCCTGCCCATCTCCCCTGCAGGAGAGATATTATTTTATATATTTTATCCCGCCTTTATTATTTTTATAAATAACTCAAGGCAGCGAACATACCTAATACTCCTTCCTCCTCCTATTTTCCCCACAACAGCAACCCTGTGAGGTGAGTTGGGCTGAGAGAGAGTGACTGGCCCAAGGTCACCCAGCTGGCTTTCATGCCTAAGGTGGGACTAGAACTCACAGTCTCCTGGTTTCTAGCCCAGTACTTTAACCACTAGACCAAACTGGCTCTCTAATATCTAAGTATTATAAATGTAAGATATTACATTACTGGCATTTAACTACAACTGATTAGCACAAATAGCTGATAATTATTCATCAAAATGTTGGAGGGGTTTCAATCAGAAGGGAACATTTTTTCATAAGTGGTGGGCTTGTGAAAAAGTGGTGTCTTATTGGAAGACAATATTCAAAGAAGTTAGAATAATAACTTAACAAATAGGAGCTTATTGTATTCTTACTCCTGGCTGCAAAATTAAGAATTGCTCAAAAGTGGAAATTTCTAGATAACCTATCAATGAGTAATTGGCATGCTAAAGTATGGTCAGTTGCTCTTATGGAAAAAGTTACTGATAAAATTTGAATACTGACTTCTCAGAGGGATGAATCACATTTTTATCAGCTCTGGAAACTTTATAACAATAATAACAATTAACCATAACAATAATAATTCTTTTGACAAATTAAAAGTTATATCTAACCTATGATTGAATGTCAATCATGGGGGTGGTTGGCACCTTGATGGGGCCAATGATGACACCGTTATTCCACCATCTTGGATTTTATAATTCATATTTTGTATTCTTATATTTATGAGTATTTATATTTTATACTGTATCTGTTTTTAACAGTATTTTAATTTTTTATTTTAATTTGCTTATAAACCACCCAGAGTCGTTGCAATACAAGTTGGGCGGTAAAGAAATATGATAAATACATAAATATTGTTCTGGGCTGTTATCTTGTATTCTAGTTTCTTCTTGTCTTACAGAATATTAAAAATGAAAAATAAAATTCAAAAGTTTAAGGAACATTCAAGGGTGTAAATTGCCTTTTTGGAATTAAATGGTAAAGAGCACATTGATGGTATCCAGAGCTCCAAATGATCTCCTCCACTGGTTTTATGTAGATGAGAGAGATAGATAGATAGATAGATAGATAGATAGATAGATAGATAGATAGATTGATATAACATGATATATCAATAATAGTCCCCTAGCACCATTTGCCAGAACTATTGTAAAATAGTGTTTCCAAGTACCAATCCTGCCAGAAAGATACCATAGTCCAAAAATAAAAAGCTAGCAAGAGATGCAAGAGAACTACAGGTAGTCCTTGACTTACGACCACAATTGGAACTGTAACTTCTATCCCTAAGTGAAGCAGTCATTAAGTGAGTTGCACCCAATTTTAAAACCTTTTTGCCATGGTTGTTAAGTGAATCACACGGTTCTCCATTGATTTTGTTTGTCGGGAGCCGGCTGGGAAGGTCACAAATGGCAATCATGTGACCTCGGGATGGTGCAACCATGATAAATACATACCGGTTGCCAAGTGCCCAAATTTTGATCACGTGACCGCGGGGACACTGCAACAGTCATAAGTGCGAGGACCGGTCATAAGTCACTTTTTTCAGTGCCATCGTAACTTCAAATGATGGTTAAACAAATGGTCGTAAGTCAAGGACTACCTGTAGCAGGATTGCACTTCCTCCATCTAGTTTCCACTATAAGACATCCATCAAGGTGATCAAAGCAATCTCAGTCCCATATCTCAAAACTATTAAAATTGGTTCAGGTAATTAGTTTCATCCAGGTGTGTCTGGAGATATGGGGCCACTTAATCATCTTATGCAGGAATGAAAGATTAAAAACAGGCCTATAATTACAATTATACGAAATGGGCTTTTTCACTAAAGGTTGTATAACTGCTTCCTTCAAGCAAATGAGATTATATCACTCCCTTAATAAGATAATGATCACCTCTTTTAACTATGGGGCCAGTCCCAATCTGGCTGATTTAATCAGATGAGTGAGGCAAAGGACAAGCAAACTGGTTGTGGCCTTCACCTCTCCACACATACCCCATCCTCATCCTCAAGCCGAAAGAGATCCCTATGAACCGGACATTCCTATGACCTGCCCCAACACTAGAGTCCAAGTCAAAGTGAATCTGATCAACTTCATCTGCAAAGATCAAGAACAATAGCCATAGTGAGCGTCCAACTGCTTAGGTCTCCTCTAACATCTTCATGGAGGAGATGCCACACAATATGAAAAAATGTCACTGGCTTGCTCCATGCAATCCAAGACAGAAAAGGAAGCCATCTTCATTACATCCACTGCCATGAAGAATTATTGCAAAAGGGCCTTTAAGGAGGGCCCTAGTCTATGTTTAGATGAAAAGTTCCTTCACTTGTGCTTCAACAAGTTCGTCTGCCTGGGATTTTTAATCTCTAGAATCATGAATCATGGCCTCATGCCAACATTTAGTAATTAAAAAAAAACTGAATATGTAATCATTCAGCTAATAGAAAACAATTACATAAAATAAATTATGGCAATGCTTTTGTAGCACCTCAGTGGAGAAAATCAGTACATTTAACTCTTCATTTTTAACTTTACAGAGCTGTTGACATATTACAAATGGCATCGGCAACCAATTATGTGTCTTTACTTATTGCCAGAGATGAAGATGCAAAGTAAGAAATGTTAAATTTCCCCAAGTCCTAGAAAATTATACAAGATCCAAGACTGACCATAGATCTTGGCATGTCCCCACTGTAACCAATTACCTTAATTTTTCCCCTCTCTACTTGCTCTCTTCCATTAGAACTTCTTTTAAGAGTGGGAACTTCCCTTGGCTCACTGCAAAAATTTATTAATAGTTTTCAAGTTTTCTTGCAGGTTAAAAAACAAACAAAAGCACCATGTCTACTCTTTTTGAGAAAACTTGGAATGAAAAATAAATATGGTATTTGTTGCCACTTTAATAAATCATCTCTAATAAAATCAAAAAAGGTAAAGGTAAAGGTTTCACCTGCACAGTCGTGTCCGACTCTAGGGGCCGGTGTTCATCTCCATTTGTTAGCCGAAGAGCCAGCGTTGTCCAAAGACACTTCCGCAGTCATGTGGCCGGCATGACACACGCGGAACGCTGTTACCTACCCACTGAAGTGGTACCTATTCATCTACTTGCATTTGCATGCTTTCAAATTGCTAGGTTGGCAAGAGCTGGGGTGAGTGCGGGAGTTCACTCCGTCACGTGGGGCTAGGGATTCTAACTTGCGATCTTCCGATCGACAAGCCTGGCGTCTTACCTGCTGAGCCACCATGCCCCATCAATAAAATCAAAAGAGAAGTGAAACTAGATGAGAATCATAAACGTATGCAGATGATTCCTGCAGTCTGTTCTTGAAAACTGAAGTCTGCAACTTTGTTTTCCTCATCTATGAGTTTTATACTTGTGGACTTGTGGTCTATCAAATCATTAATTGCAGGAGTTTCATGATAACCCTACCTTATGAGCTTTATGAATAGAGTTCTCATATAGCAGCCTTCTCCAACCTGGTGCCTTCCAGATGTATCTAGACTACCACTACCAATATTCCCAGCTAGCATTCCCAATGGCTGTGCTATCTGAGGATTCTGGGAGTTGTAATCTCATTATCTCTGAAGGACGCTGCAAAGTTGGAGAAAATTGCCATTAGAGAATCATGCGAATACATTTGTCTAAATTTGATTTCCCTTTTCACTATTATAATTCTGCTAGTGTGGACGTATACGTGTTTCAATCTATCTTGCTTTATTTATAATTAATACCTGCGGGATCAAACTAGATATTATCTAAGCAAAACTTGCCCACCAAGTTAACTGGCAATTGTAGGGAAGCAGCTCCTATAGGGAAGGTTTTATATGGATAGGAGGGGGATTTTGTGCAAGATTTCAAGCAAGTTTTCTTCTAACCAGGCCTTTGCCTGATATTAAAACCTGGCTAACCCCCAGAAAACAGCTTTTAACAACTGAATGCACAAATGCTTGTTCTCAAAGATTGGAAAAAAGAGCTGGATATGCAACATCTTGAACCTCTGATCAAAGAAATAATTAGAGACATTCAGGAAGCAAAAGACAAAATTAAGAAAACTAAATATTGAAAATAAAGAAATTGGCTTTGTTCCTTCCTATAATGGGGATTGGAGCATTCTGCCTTTTAAACTCTAGATTAACATTTAGCAGTGAGAAATACTGGCTACAGTTACTTTGAAAGAAAAATGGCTAATTTCCCCTAATATTTTAAATAACACTATGCTTCTGGGCACTCTTCACAGTGTAATTGCCAATTATACGCAAATGGTTTTCTTCTCTTCCTGTTATATAGATGGAGATTCTTAATCTGCTTCTAGCTAACAAATGCTGACCTAGTTTTTTTTTTACTAACCATCTTGAATAATTGAAACCCATAAGCAGTTTGGGCATTCCAGCATATCTCAGTACAGAACAGAATTAGACCCCTTCTTGCTAATTTGTCATTCTGTTGCTTATTGGGGTAGCTTTTTTTTATTGTATATGTACTAATATGTGCTTTCAACTATCTTTAAATTTACACTGGTAAATTGTTAGAGGTAGTCCTCGACTTACGATCACAATTGGGACTGGAATTTCCATCGTAAGTTGTTGCGGTCGTATGTTGAGTCACCACGTGACCAGACCCCATTTTATGACCATTTATACGGCAGTCTTTAAGTGAATTGCAGCAGTCATTGAGTGAATCCAGCTTCCCCAATGGGCGCTTTTTGCCGGAAACAGCAAAAAACATTGCCAAACATGATCACATGACCGCGGGGTGATGAAACCGGTTGTAAATGCGAGCTGGTTGCCAAGTGCCCAAAATGCAATCATGAGGCCACAGGAGGGTGGTGCGACATTTTGCGATGCTCAGAAGTGTTTTACAGGCCATAAAGCACCCATTCCAAGGCCGTTGTAACTTCAGACCCTCATTAAACGAACAGTCATAAGTCAAGGACTACCTGTATAGCCTACAACTGCCTGATTTTGGAGGCTTTTTCCACCTGCCCATATTAGCCCACTCACTGTTCCTTTCTTGTGATACCAGGAAAGAGAATATAGTCCTAAAAATGTATGGTTAAGCCATATTGAACTTAATCAGATTTACTTCTGAGTAGATCTTCAGGTGCTAGTATGGTGACTTTGGTATTATAGAAGAGACCTTCTGATCAAGCCTACCTGTGTCCCCAGGCTTCTAGATATTTGTGAAAAATGTCTAAGTCTTTCCTTTATAAAGGATTGAACTTGGTGCATTTGCAGCTTAAAATCAATTCTGATTTCCAGAATGGTGCTGTTTTGATCATTCTGATCATAGATTTGTTAAATCTATGGAGAAATCCATAATATAACCCTGGCTATTCCTCTTCCTGTTTGTGTGCAGAGAAGTTGGTCCATTTTGCTATTCCATACTGATGTAGTAGGTGGTGACAGGTCTCCAGATTTGTCTGGCCGGAACCTCTGAAAA
This sequence comes from Charina bottae, assembly GCA_023362775.1. Lineage (NCBI taxonomy): Eukaryota > Metazoa > Chordata > Lepidosauria > Squamata > Charinaidae > Charina > Charina bottae. The sequence goes on along the minus strand of JALMGJ010000002.1, from coordinate 147,710,771 downwards.
GACAGAAGAGAATGTGGGGAAGTTACTAGTCAGCCTTAAAAATCAATATGGGGAAAGCATAGGCATTTTGACAAGCCCAATTTGTGTTGGAATTTGCAAATCAAAAGAGCCTTCCAGAAAGTACATCAAGAATTCTTGCTGTTTCAAGTCTGTCTTTGGGAATGTATCAATCTTGCATATTCCATGTCACACACCACTTTCAGCCGGTATTAGTATGTAACCTGACTGCACTGCAGTTGGAAACATGATGGAAAAAACCTCATATCTTTCAGAAAATGTACTTAAGTTGTCTATTGTCTAACTTTTAATACCACCATTCCTGCTTTTCATAGGATATGAATGTATATTGGTATACTTGTTCACTGCTGCATAAGACACTAAGCAAAATCCAGGATTTAGCCCAGCAGCAGCAGCTAAGCTAAACATCTGTTTCTTGAAAGGTCTTGGATCAATGCATTCTAAGAGACATCAAATGTTGCATCACATCTTCAACTTTAAAAAAAATATATTATTGCAGGAAAGAATTTCTGGCCTTGATGGGGAGGCACAGTTCACACAGTAACGCAAACTCAAGAAGGAATTCCCCAACACAGCTCCTAGCTGGTAAGGAGTTGGTTATATTTTCACTGTGCAGTATAAGAGAACAGTACTGTAGAGAATGCTTCATGGCTTGATGGCCTCCATTAATATTTCAGGTTGGTAGAGATGCTTTCACGAATTGGAAGGTAGACCTTTAACCCAGATTTTATGGGCTGATGTTTGATGGACAGAAAGGACACCTCAGTTCAATCAAGGTTTTAAATATATATTTCGTTATGGGACTGAACAAGAGAGTAGAAGTGTCATATTGCCCCCTAGGGGTTCATTTGTGCATTTTCAAATGTTTGGTGGATTGAGAACATATTGAGCCTATAATTCCAAAATGTGCCATGTAAATAATTAACTGTATTCTCAGGCAATCAGTGGCTAACACTGATGTGTTATGATTGTACCACAGTGAGAAGGAAAGCACCAGTAAACCAGCTGTTCAGGACTGTTTCAGGCCCCAGAATCCTGTATTGTGCATAGGCCACCATGTCATGTGCCAATTCCAGTCAATTAAAGCCAACGCAGGGCCCCTGCACTGTAATATGGGAAACAGTTCAATCTCTGATTTCATGTTTAAAAGGGAGAGAACTTAATTTTTACTAACTTCTATTTTGTGAAAGTGCTCACGGGTTTATTTATTGCCCATATGAATAAAAGATTAGACTTTGGACTTTTTATTAGACAATAAAAAAAAGATTTATTGCCCATATGAATAAAAGATATATTAGAAGTTGCTGGATGGAGCAGATTGGAATTCCATTGCAAAGGATGGTTTCTGGGCCTATCAGCTTGTGGTAGTTGAATTACATTTGCCCCTTGCCTTTTTCCCAAGGAGCTCTGGGTAGGATGATTCTTCTCACATCCCATTTTCCCTCACTGTGAGGTAGTGTAGGTTGAGCCTTATGAATGAATGGTGATTTGAAACTAGGTTTCCCCAGCCCTAGTCCAGCAGTCTGCTAACTTATTGCCTTACTGGGGAGCCATTTCTGCTCTTACTGGTGGGCAATTAATTAGTATGGGAACACTCATAAGCAAAAGTACTATTTAATGAGGTGACTTAGTTGTAACTTGAATGCAGACATTCACTATGCAGTAAAAACAGCCCTGTGTATGAATTCAGTGTTGAGCAGATTCCTCAGAATTGTGCATGCTTGTGCACATATTTTGGGGTTTAAGGCTTCTCATATGTTCCACATCTTTGCCTGTACATGGATGGTGGTGTGGAACCATGCCTTCTGGTCCTTCCAGCTGCTGGTTCTCCCCACACATGTTGAATATGGATGCCTTAAGAGAAAAACAATACATGAGCAGCTGCCCACATGGAAGTATCAGCCATTCTAGACTAGGTAATTGGAAATAAATGAAGGATACATAGAAAAGGCCTCTTCCGTTATATGGTCTCATCCCACCCCCACCCCAACTGTCCTGGGCACAATGGACTGAGTAGTGACATAAGCCAGGAGCAGGAAAGGGGAAAAACAAATTATATAAATGGTCTCACTTTTTTAAATTGACAGAGTGGGTTTTGTTTACTTAATTCAGCTTTAGCACATATACTACAATTTCTGTATATTTCCACTTTAAAAAGGCATGGAATTATACTTCCAATTTGGGGGAATTGGGGATGCAGTTGGAGGTTGCTTCTGAGGTTGTAAAAGATGTTTGGGTCTGTATTCAGCCCTGGAATTGCTGGTCTCCTCCCTTCCTTGATGTCACTGAACTCACTCGAGATGTGCATAACAGGACAATGTGAACCTTGGGTTGGACTCATTCTTCACCCCTACTCTAAAATAATAGAAGGGCTGGACAAGGCCTGGCAATCTTTATGGGGCCAATCGAAGAGAATATTTGTAGCTCAGGGTTGAACTGTGGAGTCCTTGGTGCTCTCTGAGCCCTGTTGTTTTCTTACAGACATTTCATTGCCAGGCTAGGCAACATCTTCAGGGTGAAACATCTTCGCACTGAAGATGTTGCCTAGCCTGGCAATGGAACGTCTGCAAGAAAACAACAGGGCTCAGAGAGCACCAAGGACTCCACAATCTTTATGGTACTGAGCAATTGCTTTCTGTAGAATATACTCATTTTTTTCTGACTCTTTTTTTCCCCATTCTAAAGGTGTTGATAGCTTTTCTTCAGGATCATCTTCAAGGTCAACGAGTCCTCCGCCGCTGCATCCAAAGGACACTGTGACAAGTCCCCCGGGAAGGCCTGCTGTGGTAACTTCCCTTCAAGCTACCACAAAGTAACTATTGAAGTTGTAAAGTTTGTTTTTTGTGGAAAAGGACAGGATGCACGGGTCAAAGCATAGGAATGTTATCATTTCCAAAGCCTTCCTTTTAATCTAGGATTGTGAGCTGTCAATACTGAAAAAAGGTCCTCAAAGAGTTTCAATTTTTGTTTTATATGCTGTTTCTCTGCACAGAAAGTGAATTAACTGTGAAGAATGTCATAGCTAGGCTGTGCTGCCATTTTCTCTAGTTTGCTCCCAATTATTTTTCTTAAATGGTCTCAGTTTTTAAGAAAATATAGGAAATTTTCTTATGTCAGTTCAGAGGTAATCCTTTCCATCCAGTACTGTCAGCCCTTTCCTGTCACCTGCTCCCCAATCCTTTAAACTCGAGCACCTGAGGACAGACCCTGGCCTCTGTCCTTGAGCTATGACGCTGTTGCCTAAGAAACTCAGGCACCCAAGTGGAGTGGAGCTGGAAAGAACCTAGTCCCTGAATTTGAGAGAGAAACACTCTGTACCAGTGTTTCTCAACCTTGACAACTTGATGTGTGGACTTCAATTCCCAGAATTCCCCAGCCAGTCATGATGGCTTTTTCGCGCTCCCCCCCCCCCCCACGAACTACAAGTACTTCAGGCAAAGCGAAAAGCACTTTATTAAGGAGGGTCAAGTCTTTACATAGGGTACAGAAAGAAATGATAAATATATTCGATATACATGATGTGTCAGAAAGCAGCAAATCAAACAAGAAAAGAAATTGATTAGACATGAGAAAAGACAGACACCCTTAAAATATGTTTCATCTCCTCCTTTCCCACCCGGGCTTGTTTCTATAACACTTGCAACTCTCAAGGACTTCAGAATACAGCCCTATTGTTTAATTTCTGAATAGGCTAGTTTTTGCACATCAAAGGAAATGGTTTTGGCTAAAAGGAAAAACATGGTTTCCTAAACTTCAAAATGAGGCACGGATGCCATGCTAAAATGCTTAATATCACCTTTATTAAAAAGCTAACAATGAAGCCTAAAATTCCAGGTAAGAATGTTTCCCTGAGGCCTTTCTTTACTTGCTGCTTTTCCTTTTTAAATTAAGCAAAAATAAAAAAGCAAGTCATTCTCGGAATAGATCCTGAGGGCTGAGAGGCACCACAAATTCCTAGCTGGGTACTCCCATCCATGATCCTTTGTAGATGCAGAAAAACTTTGCCTGTTCCTATTGTTCAAAACTTGGAAAAGAAGTAATAATGTGGTCACAGTTGCTTAGCAACTGTGCTTTTCTTTCATGGGCCCCAATAAAATTCCCAGCTTTTCTCAGCGGAAGCAGACACATATCCAGGAGACAACAGCAAGGCCACCCAGCCTGCATGTTTTGTGTCATGGTCACTGATCCTGGACACATAATTTCTAGGACTGATAGTGAAAATCACCCAAGAGCAGGAAGCCTAATGGGTTCCAAGGATGGTGTCTGTAGGCATATGGGTCTCCATGACTGCCATGTTGGGGGCTCAGGGAATTAAAACACCCTGGCTGGAGGTGGTTGCCTTGCCAGCCACTCAATCAGAGTTTTGTCCCCTATGATACAGTATTTAAGCAACGTCACTAAAAAGCCTTGTGTCCCTGTTCCTGTTCCCTAGGTTCCTGGCTCCTAACCTAACCTTGCCCTACTGTCTGCTTCCTAGCTTCTGATCCTTTGCTACCAATTCTAATCATCCTTGTATTATGGACCACAGGTCATTTTCCTGATGTCTTAGTATGTGATCATGGAATTTCCAGAGAAATATATAATATGTCTGTTTTCCCTGGTCTTGGCTCACCACTAAACTTCACCAAGTTCTTTGAAGGTCTATCAATAGAAGTTTATAAAGCTCAGTTTTTATGTGTGTAGAGATCAGCGTTGCCCCAAGAAATTTGTCATCCAGATGTAGCAAGTTGTAGCACTCAGAGTAAAAACTGAGTTTAAATGTATATTCATTTGTCACATTCCAAAGACATACAGTAGTGGATTCTTTCTTAGCCCACTGGGGAAAAATAGCCTTTACAGAAACAGAATTTCACAAGAGGCCCTGCACCAAAGTTTCCATTTTGCACAGGGACTGCTGGATTCAACTTTCCTGTTCTTAGTTGCATTTAAGAACTGGGGGGGGGGAGAGAGTAGGATCTCCTGCTTAATACTCCTAAGCATACCAGACATCAAAGCATGGCTATGAGAAAACAAAATGAGATTTTGCTGCAAGGTGTTCTTTGTGTTTGTTCTGTTTCCCAGTCACTGACCTTTTAAAGCTAACTTTGTTTCTTCTTCTCTAGTGACAGCATATTTCAGATTATCAGTGTTTCCAAGGAAACAGGTCTCGGCCTGCACATTGTAGGAGGCATTGACAAGAATGAAGGGCCCTTGGTGTATATTCTGGCAGTTATTCCTGGAGGTGATTGTCATAAGGTAGAGAAGGGAAAGAAGAGTTGGGGAAGATGGGTTCTATCTCTGTTTTTCTTTTTGCAATCCACGTTGGAAGTGAGTGCCATTGCTTGGTATCTGCTCAAGTCTTGGAAATGTTTTTCAAAATTAAGATGAATCTCTTATTTAGAGCAGTGGCAAACCTATTGCTAGGCCCCTCTGAATTTTGCCTCCCCTAAATAAAAATGGGCACAGCTTCAATTTCACCATCATGGTCGCCATCTTGACAACTTTGACGATACCCTGTGGACACCGCTGATGTTAGATGTTCTGACAAATATCTGGGACAAGAATGTATCAAAGCTGGAGTATAATCTGAGTTGATCCAGAAACTGCCTGGGATCAGTCAGCTGTCAGTACAGAATTGTCTTCCTCAATGCAGACGTTTTACCAATGAAATGCTGTTTGTTTTGATGTTTTCATTTTTCTTATTCCATTGTGCTTTGTGTTTTTTGAAATTCCCTTGATTTTGATTATGAAAGGGAGGCATATTGTGTGCACTAATCTCCCTGTGTCATCTGGATAGCATTGAAATACCTGAAATGTCTCATTAAAATATGGAGCAGGTAGTAACACTTGCCTGACCTTGTCTATGCTTGAAAGCTAAGCAGGGTCAGCCCTGCCTAATTCTTGGATGGGAGATCACCAGGTAACTTCAGGATTACAGGCTAGACTGGGAAGTTGAAAGACTGGGAAGTTGGAAGAAAGCAGTGACAAAAGCACTTCCATGTTACTGCCAAGATAACTCATGAACTCACTGAATCAAATCCAACTTAAGGGTTTCATTTTACATATGTTTAATTTCCATATTATTACTAGGCTGACCATACGTCCCGTTTTGAACGGGACAGTCCCTTTTTTTACCTTTTCCGTACCGTACTGTCTTTTTCTTTAAAAACTCAATTTCGTCCCGTTTTTGAAGGGATGGAATGCGTGCGTGCGTGTGTGCTGGCGTGCGTGCCGGCGTGCGTGCTGGCATGCGTGCCTGCGCACGTGCGCGTGCCAGCGCACGCACGCGTGCACGTTAGGGTCCCGTTTCCGTCTCAGGGAAATATGGTCAGCCTAATTATTACAGCAAGAATATAGACAGCTGTTGATAAATTAATTCCGATTTTCAAAATTTGTAGATCTCTCTCTGCAACCAGACCTCTCTGGTTGTTTATTTCAATATATTAAGGTAATGGTCTTTTCTATCAGTTTGGTCCAGAGTTGGTGCCAGAATTGGGCAACCTGGTGCACTCCATATGTTTTGGGCTGAATTTCTTACAATTTGTTTTCATGTGCAATATTGTCTGGAACTGGTAGGTATAATTCTCTTCGATTGGTACTGGTAGGTATAATTCGTAACATTCAAATGGAGAATATTCTATTTGTAGTCATTGCCACAAGAGGTCACAATTGTTGCTTGTATCAACATGCATAATCACAGCCTTTCCCAACTTGGTGCATTCAAGATGTGCTGGGATTGTAGTTCCCATCCTGGTTGGAAATTGAGGGAGTTGCAGTCCCAACATATCTGGAGAATGCTGAATTGAGGAGACTATGTTATAAAAGCTATAAGGGGTTAATCAAAAGAAATCTTAAAGAACTGCCCAGATGCAAGTGTTCAGTAATACTACAGCTGAAGTTATACATCAACATTTAAGAATGCAACCAATTAGCATCTTATGGACCATAGGAATATAGAATGTTATTAGAGAAAAAAAATTAAAAATGGTAATGGTGGTTTATTGTAGACATTGATCTGCATTCCAAGAAGTACTTGCATTATTTTCTGTGAGCCTTTGCTTCATCCATGCATCTCACACTGACAGTCCCACAACTCCTGTTACTCCTTTTTCTCAGTATCTAGCTCCTTGTAAGTGTAACTTCCTTTATTTCTTTTATGATGTCGTATTGCTGCAGGCACACAAAGTAGAATCTCTTTAAGACAGAAACCCCAGATTATCAACATAGTACCTTGCTACTGATATAAAGAATCTCTCTCTAGTTCTCTACCCTGAGAGCTAGCCAACTCTAAATCAGCCTTCCTCAGTCTGGTATTGACTACAAATCCCTGACTGAAGGCTGGTGAAGGCTTCCTTAAATTATTGATATAAAAATCAATCCATCATGTTTGTATCTTCCTAATCTATTTGTTCACTGAAGTTGTATGTGTACTGTAGCCATTGACAGCAGAGCTTTTATTCCGCATCCCTTTGATAACAAATTAATCAAGCTCAGGGCTGGATTAACTAGTACAGAAACTCTCACAGACTATTTATGGCTTAATTCTATAACAGAACTACCACCTGTTGTTTAATATAACCTTAACCCCAAACCTCTCAGAGCTGTTATTTAGGCAACAACAACAACAACAATAATTCGCCTGTCTAATAGCAAATCAGTTCACCAAGACATTGATGTCAACTTTCCCTTTCCAATATATTCCCTACCAACTTTTATGAAAAGCCCCTTAGCGGTTATTTGTAGGAAATCCCCAGCTATGCTGGATAGACATTAAATGTCTGGTATTATGGAAAATAAGATTCTTGCTTCCTTTTAATTCAGTAGAAAGAACAACTGATTCTAAAAGAAACCAAGACATGGAATGGAGTAAATGTTTTCTCAGAAACATATACAATATATTTCCTGGAACTCCCTTCCATGTGTGTAAGCATAGTCACCTTCAGTGCCAGAGAAAGATGAGACTTATTTCTCCCATTCTCTCTTTGAGTGGAGGATATACTTCAGAGTTTTTATTTGTTTTCTTTTAGGAGTAATCAAACATCTGCATTCTGATTAATAGGCGGGAGGCTGCATTACATCCTTTAGGGGGAAATGTAATCTTGCTATCGTCCCCTTTCCCTGCATACAACATTAGTTTATATATTGAAAAGTAGCTAAGTCTTTGGAGGGGGGAAAGTGCTCATTAGGACAACAAATCCCAGTTGCTCAGAGGTGAAACACAGCATTAGTTTTATCATATGAACTGCTTTTCAAAAACATTATTGCTGTAGTAGCTACTCTACTTACAGAGGGCATTTTATGTTACCTGGCTTGCTATTAAGTTCTACATGCCACTGTTTATTGGGAAGACCTACTCATGGTGAATGAGTTAAAAGAGAATGCTTTGGGAATGTGAGCATGGAGCAGAGCAAGAAATTAAAAGCTGGCTGTTAAGGTAACATCAGTTGTATGTATCAGCCCTCCCCTGCCTTTCACACTTTCTTTATCAATCTGACTGACAACAATTTAGTTTCTCTTCACAGTTATAGATTTACAGAAGTTTTCATTAAGCTGTTTGAACTGGTTGTAAAAATCGGCATGAAATCCTGTCCTCATTATTCTTGTTAGGATGGTCGACTGAGACCTGGGGACCAGCTTGTATCTATTAACGAGGAATCATTGATTGGAATCACCTATGAAGAGGCAAGAAATCTAATCAACAGAACAAAGCCGAGGTAACCACTTGTTACAAAACCAAGCCTCTGCACATTCACTTTCATAGATTAGATTTATGTAGTTAGCTCTTTTGTTGTTGTTTATTCGTTCAGTCGCTTCCGACTCTTCGTGACTTCATGGACCAGCCCATGCCAGAGCTTCCTGTCAGCCGTCGCCATCCCCAGCTACACCACGGTCGAGTCCGTCACCTCCAGAATATCATCCATCCATCTTGCCCTTGGTCGGCCCCTCTTCCTTTTGCCTTCCACTTTCCCTAGCATCAGCTTCTTCTCCAGGGTATCCTGTCTTCTCATTATGTGGCCAAAGTACCTCAGTTTTGCCTTTAATATCATTCCCTCAAGGGAGCAGTCTGGCTTTATTTCCTGGAGTATGGACTGGTTTGATCTTCTTGCAGTCCAAGGCACTCTCAGAATTTTCCTCCAACACCACAGTTCAAAAGCATCTATCTTCCTTCACTCAGCCTTCCTTATGGTCCAGCTCTCACAGCCATAGGTTACTACGGGGAATACCATTGCTTTAACTATGCGGACCTTTGTTGTCAGTGTGATGTCTCTGCTCTTAACTATTTTATCAAGATTTGTCATTGCTCTCCTCCAAAGAAGTAGACGTCTTCTGATTTCCTGGCTGCAGTCAGCATCTGCAGTAATCTTTGCGCCTAGAAATACAAAGTCTATCACTGCCTCCACGTTTTCTCCCTCTATTTGCCAGTTATCAATCAAGCTGGTTGCCATAATCTTGGTTTTTTTGAGGTTTAACTGCAACCCAGCTTTTGCACTTTCTTCTTTCACCTTAGTCATAAGGCTCCTCAGCTCCTCCTCGCTTTCAGCCATCAAAGTGGTATCATCTGCATATCTGAGATTGTTAATGTTTCTTCCAGCGATTTTAACTCCAGCCTTGGATTCCTCAAGCCCAGCACGTCGCATGATGTGTTCTGCGTACAGGTTGAATAGGTAGGGTGAAAGTATACAACCCTGCCATACTCCTTTCCCAATCTTAAACCAGTCCGTTGTTCCTTGGTCTGTTCTTACCGTTGCTACTTGGTCATTGTACAGATTCCTCAGGAGCCAGGCAAGATGATTTGGTATTCCCATACCACCAAGAACTTGCCACAATTTGTTATAATCCACACAGTCAAAGGCTTTAGAATAGTCAATAAAACAGAAATAGATGTTTTTCTGAAACTCCCTGGCTTTCTCCATTATCCAGTGGATATTGGCAATTTGGTCTCTAGTTCTTCTGCCTTTTCTAAACCCAGCTTGTACATCTGGCAATTCTCATTCCATGAATTGCTGCAGTCTACCTTGCAAGATCTTGAGCATTACCTTACTGGCATGTGAAATAAGTGCCACTGTTCAATAGTTTGAACATTCTTTAAAGGTTCCCCCCGCACATTTGTGCAGTTGTGTCCGACTCTAGGGGCCGGTGCTCATCTCCGTTTGTTAGCCGAAGAACCAGCGTTGTCCGAAGACGCTTCCACGGTCATGTGGCCGCATGACGCGTGCAGAACGCTGTTACCTACCCACCAAAGTGGTACCTATTCATCTACTTGCATTTGCATGCTTTCGAATTGCTAGGTTGGCAAGAGCTGGGGCAAGCGCGGGAGCTCACTCCGCACGCAGGGCTAGGGATTTGAACCTCCGAACTTGCGATCTTCCGATCGACAAGTCTGGCGTCTTACTCGCTGAACCACCACGCCCCTCGTTCCATGAATTGCTGGAGTCTACCTTGCAAGATCTTGAGCATTACCTTACTGGCATGTGAAATAAGTGCCACTCTTCAATAGTTTGAACATTCTTTAGTGTTTCCCTTTTTTGGTATGGGGATATAAGTTGACAAGAGAGTTTTGGAAGTAATCACAGGAAATTAAAGTATATGAATGGGCCTCATTGGGGGCCTCATTGAATTATTCAGATCTTATTTTGATCATAACACATGGGTTTTCTTTTAGTTTTTCTAAACACTGTACCCAAGACACAGAATGTTAGAAAATTAAGGTCTTTACAATTAAAATACTAGCCTATCATATCAAAGCCACTAAAAACAGTGTAATAAATTTTGATCTTGCTGAATTTTAGTTATTTACTAAATTTGATTTGTTTCCTGAATAGCTAGAAAGCTACAAAGAAGTCTTTATTATTACTGGAAGGATTCAGCATATGATACCGATTTTCCACCTTTTATGTTCATTTAGATCAAATACCTCTTGGGAGATAGCTTTCGTTCGGCATGATTCTGGTCCTGGTCAGGTGGAAAATATGCAGCCATTCTCCAATCTGCCAAGTTCAGAGAGATGTGGACTACAGAATAATCTACCAAGCCTCAGTCCAACATTGTCTTCTAATAAGAATGTTGCTGCCGAGAAGTCTGTTCTGAATATGGCAAGTTTAACCTGTCAAATATAAGTTTTGCTTTCCTTAAAAAATTGCTTTGCTTTGAATAGGATCATTATAGTTAGGCAGCACCTAGTACTGTAGATCCTGGCTGATCTCGAAAACCTGAGCAGGGGAACTTATTTAGTACTTTGATGGGAAATCATTAGGAAATAAGGCTGTAGGCTAATTAACAAATAGTAAAAAAAAAAATCTTGGAGGTTGGCAGTGCCAAGCAATTCGCACAGCCATCCTCTTGAAGTCACCAGGAGTTGAGCTCATTTCAAAGGACTTTACAGTTTAGTTTTGCAAAATACATGACAAACTGTGATATATATATATATATATATATATATATATATATATATCAGATTTCTTGCAATGTTGTTCATGCATTGACTTTTATGAACTTAGAAGCAACAATTGTCTTCTGTAAGTGCATATCCAAATATTTCCAAATATGTGGAAATAGGTGAGCATTTATTTGCATAAGGCAATTCCTGCGCAAGATTTTAAAGACAGTTCTTTTGGCTTTTCTAGATGGAGGTTATATAAAAAAAACAGTATTATTTTTAAATTTATTCGTATGCCGTCCGACTCCCTGTGACTCTTTTGTTTATTGCTAATAGGTAATAAGAAAAGAAAATCAAAGAAGTCATAAGAAAAGAAGGTGGGGTTACTGATGCAACAATGTTTGGACTCCCTGTAACGTTTTATGAATGAGGCACAGCTATTACATAAGAAGCATTTTGTTTGCAAACACCCACTGTTTATTGATTATCTATCTATCTATCTATCTATCTATCTATCTATCTATCTATCTATCTGCCAGCCCTTTCAAGGCAATTTGCAATTTAAAGTAGTGTACACTAACATAATAATGTACACTTTCTGAAAAGAAGAAAAACAGAAATTCAGAAATTAAACTAGTTAAGAGCCAGCTCTTCAGGCTCCTTATTGCCAGCTGAATAGGACTGGGTGTCATGCTTACTTTCCTTCCGTTGCTACCTCTATTATACTTGTTTTCTTATGCATAAAGCTTTCGACATAAGGAAGTAAGGAAATTCTGTGCATTGCCAGTGCTATTGCTGAGGAGAGTATGACTATCAATGACATGATGAGCTAGATAAATTACTCATCTTCAGCTTAAAACATCTGGCTACCAACTAATTAGTACTATCACAAATGATTTCTTTGAACTCTTGGCTTGCACATGGCACAACTCACAGAAATACCTTGTTCGGTTTGGCTTGTCTCTCTCCAACCTTATGTCCTCGGTATATGTTGCATTTCAGCTCCCAGCAGACATGGTTTTTGCCAAGTTTCTTGGGGTATTATGTGGGGCTTAAGTTCAATGTATCTGCAGGGCACCAGGCTAGGGAAGGCTGCTTTGGATGAACCAAGTGGCTGCCTGGATTGTTCTACACAAGGTGGGCTCGTATTTGCCCACTTTAATTTGCTTTATGAAAAAAATAAATCTCTGAAAAATGTCACTCTTTCCTTTCAGGAAAAAATCATTTTCATTTATTCTTAAGGTATAAGTAGCAGCATTAGTCTGACAAAACAAATGAAACAAAGATGAAGAAGATGAACTAATATTCAAAATAATTGATCGTCTATATCAGCTTTTAAATTAGATGGCACTGCTCCTCTGGACAAATGTTCTCAGAAGAGATATTTTTAAATAGGATAAGGGGGAGTATATGTCCTAGGAGGTGTGGGCTGGTTTCTCCATTATCAGCATATTTCCTTTATGGAGAAACATATCTATGAATAGAAACATGATTTCATCAAGGCCTCTTGGAGAAAAGGAGTGCACAAAAAGCATGCTCCTCTTTGAAATAAAAACTCATCTAAAAGCATGCTGCATTTCTCAGAGAAATTTCAATGCACAGAATAATATGGTTGTGCAAAACTTTCAAAAGAGATGCTTTGCAAGACCAGGTTCCTGTATGAAGCAACCCTTTTTAAATTGATAAAGCAGCTACATCAGCTACAAGGCTCATGTGACTGCTTCAAAAGCTGCTCCTACATGTTTCCATATCTGTATAGATGCCCAACCATTTTGCTTCACAGCTTTGCACAGTCCTGGAGAACTAGGGAACAATGTTTTATTCCACTGTGTGGTTCAGTTTGGTTTTGTGTTTGGTTTTGATCTTGACTGAGAAGAGCCTTGCACTGGGTTAGACTAGAATTCCAATTAGAATTCAAGTCCCAGGAAGTGAGCTCCATTGAATTGTTGGAGTCTATGCGTATGATTGTACATTAAATAAATGTACAATCATATGCATAAACTCCAGCACCAGAAGAAAGAACAGAAATTGGGAGAAAGCAGAAATGATATTCTACAGATTCATAAAGCTGTGTTTCAGAAATTCTCCCTACAGTGTTTCTACAACACTTGCATGCGGTTTTAATAAATTTGCATAAATAATGTAGAATACAATGTTTATTTTTAATGGCATTAATAATTCCCAGCTTGTTAAGAAATGGCATGAAACGGCGACATCCTCAATGCTGCAGGTTTAGTTAGAAGGTCTGGAGAAATGCCTTCATCTGACAGGTTGCGGATTACTTAATGCATAGTTCCATATGCCCATATTTACCTTTGGGGGCAATAAATTATACTCAGTGCTGTTTTGGATCACTTGCACTCAAAATTATCACTTAAGCATTCTCTGTGTGAAGCAACCAAGGGAAAAATGTTATGAACTAGTCCAGATTCGAAAGGCAGTGGAAGAGCCAGTAGCATATAGTAAATTGATTGAAAGTGTTTCTCAACATATAATCTGACAGGGTGGTGGGTTCCTTAACTAGGATCTCTTGGTTAAGGCTGCCATGTTAGAAATCCTGAGATACTTATGCCTGCCCCCATATGTAATGGAACACTCCCCTCTTTTTTGTGGTTCTTGGTTTGATTGACTTGGTTATCATTGATTGACACAGGCTTCTGATAAAGTTGCTTGTAGTTTGGCCTATACTTACTCTGCTCCTTCCATGAGGCCACATCACAACATTAGACGAAAAGTATTTGCAGAAATACCCACTTGTTCTAATCCTGTTTGAGGGGAAACAATCAATACTATCCAAAGGTTCTGCTAATCTTTATTCTATGTACTAAGATTACTGTGGTAAAAGTACTCAGTTGGCTTTATAAGCAGCCCTTAATAGTTGTTATATTAAACTTGTTGGGTGTTAGGCAAAATGTAAGCACATTTTTTCTCCATAATAGGCTAATAATTTGGCTAATAAAAACTTGACATTAGTATTTAGTCTGGGACCCAACATACTTTAGTAAATGGTACTTCCTAATTTTTATATTTTTCTTTCGTAGATGAAAACTGGATTCAAGGAAGGAGAGCAATTTTCAACATTTTCTACAGACAACAGTTCCATTGATGTATCAGCTGGGGGTAAATGCTTATTCATTTGTTCACACACACACTCTCTCTCTCTGTTGTTGTTATTACTTTTCACATGAGTTTCCTTTTCTTTAAAAAAACACTATGTGGGCCTTTTCTTTGATAATGTGAACGAAAAACTGAAATGAATGAATTGTTGAGACATGTTTTTTCAGTTTAATGACAACTGAATAAGGTTTGATTGCCCTTGTTTGTAACATTTGCTTGAATTGTGTAGCTACTGTATGGCACTTAAACTGACAGACTGTGGTTATAAATCTCAGGGTATGGTCCAAACTTTAGTTACACCAAGGAAGTTGCAATATGGTAATTTAGACTTAGGTGAAGCAAGCAGGCCTTTGTGACCAGCCTATGGATGGGAATCCCTCTAAGAAACCATATACACTTATTTAAGTTCCATGATGGAAAAAAATATGAGATATAAATTGAATTATGAGATGCTTTTCAAAGTACATTGCAGGAAATGTGGGGATCCCAGAAAATTATAAGGGGTTCTATGAAAATACCAGGAGCTATGGGCAAACATACCCACAATGACTTATATTCCCTAGAATGGACAGTTCAGTGTGTCCAAGGATGCAGCCATAGTTCCAGCAGCAAGTGTTAAATCCAGTAAGCCTGGCTGGAGCCCTGCATGGACTGAGACTCTGTCCTTATAGATTCCCATAACTTCCTGCAATGCACAGGAGTTCAGATTTTCAAATTTCTCTAGCAACAGTCAGGAGTTAAAATTATTGATCCAAAGAATAAGACTCTCTGAGCTCCAATTAGTAAAATTTATTAAGAAAAGAGATTAAAGTAACAATACTGTACAAGAATTCTATCAAGTACTTTGCTTTCAATCGAAGAGAATATTTGTAGCTCAGGGTTGAACTGTGGAGTCCTTGGTGCTCTCTGAGCCTTGTTGTTTTCTTGCAGATGTTTCATTGCCAGGCTAGGCAACATCTTCAGTGCGAAAAGGGAGTGGGACTTGCTCTCTGTTTATATACCATGGCTTGTCCTGCTTGTGTTGGTGGAGCTGTTGTTCTCCCCTTAGGAGTTCCTTGATTGGGCTGTTGTTTGCTGCTTGGCTGATTGACTGAGTTAATAGTTCCTTGATTAGGGTATATTGTGCTGTTTGATTGTTACTCTGGTGTTAATCTTTGCATATCTGGGTGATGATTGCTGGCAAAGAGGTGTTCTGGTCTTCTGGCTTTTCTATTGCCTCTTATGAATGGTATGTAAATGTTGTTTACCTCTATGTGTCTGTTGATGGCTGCTTTGTCTGAGTGCCAAGCTTCCAGGAATTCTCTAGCATTTTTGGATTTGGCTTGGTTTAAGATGCTCAGTTTCCCAGGCCGGCAGAAGACTAGCAGAGCGCATCCACGAACACCAACTAGCAGTCAGAAGACACTATGAAAACTTAATCTCACAACACATGGACAGACTCAACCATACTTTCAACTGGGAAACTGTGAGCATCTTAAACCAAGCCAAATCCAAAAACGCTAGAGAATTCCTGGAAGCTCGGTTCAGTTCCCCAAATTCAAGGCAGGGAAGAGAATGAAGCAATCAATACTCACTCCAGTAAAGCAATATGAGCATGCAAAAATCATCATTGAGTTGGTGCCTCCTGGGTTATAGTAGCTTTTGAAGTAACAAAAATCCCTTCATCCTGCTCCACATAAAAAGGGAGAAAATAAATTGAAATTGTAAGCTCCAACTCCACCCCCCTTGTTTCTAAATGATCTAAGCTCTTAGTATAAGGGTAGACCTGTCTGGCTATCAAGACCTCTTTCTTCCTGCATATATGGAAGCAGTAAAAAGATGGCATGAAACCCTAGTTTGGCAGCCAGGTGCTTTACCCTACAGCTGCAACAATGGTTATACAGCTTCTGTTTGGCGGGGGGGGGGAAGGGAAGGGCAGAGCAGAAGGAAGCTGTTATCATGGGTTCTGCAGAATGGGGTCAAAATCTGCAAGGTGATACGCACATTGTTACAATTGAAGCCCCAGCCCTTTTTTTACACACGTACAAAAGGGGCAGGGCTGTGATTGTGACAACATGCCTGCCATCTTGCAGATTTTGCCCTCCTCCACCAGTTGTTGTTATGTAGACAGAGAAAATCAGACTATGCAGATTTTTGCTGCGATTGTGAAACTGAGAAAAATTGACAAGAAGGATTAAATGGAGTCTTCTGCTAAATATATGTGCATATGTATCCACCAATGTCCCAGTAAAAGATTATCCTTTTTGTGGGCGCGTTTTAGAACTTGAAATGACAATATATCTTGGCGTGGGGCAAGTTTTAAGTTCCAGATTTCATCCGGAGATGGACGGAGGCTGTGAATGAACTAACCAAGTACTAGAACAATACCTTAGATGCTACGTCAGCTATCAGCAAGACAATTGGGTAGACCTATTTCCATTCGCGGAGGTAGCCTACAACAATTCCGTGCATCAGAGCACGGGGTTTCCCCCCTTTCAAGTAGTAAATGGACAGGAGTTCCTGGCGCAAGTTATTTCTGAGTTCTGTTTTTTGAACAATAGCTCCCTTCCTCTCCTACTCGTATGACCACCGATTTTAAAACAAGGAAAAGATTAAGGACAGTTTATGATACAGCTTTTTCAAAACAGGAACATTTAGTCTCCTTGGACCATATTTATTTATTTATTTGTCAAATTTCTCTGCCTCCCATCTCGTATACGACGACTCTGGGCGGCTTACAGATAATAAAATGACAATCAGTAAAAACACTATAATATAATATTAAAACAAGTATAAATACACATAAATACAAGCACAAGTATAAAAATATAAAATATCTCAATCTTTGGAAAGCTTGAAACAGATCTCTGATTCCCATTCACAAATATCTCTTGTTTAGATGAAGGGATGAACAAGTATGCAAATTACTTAAGGTTGCAGGTTTCCCATGCCCTGTTCTGTATTGGGAAAATATATATATTGGGGGCCCTTGTTCTGTCGTGCCATTGGTGATGCTGGTAATCCAACATATAGCATCTTGAGACTATCAGTTTGAGAAAGCCTGCATCATGGGGCTAGTGTGATTTTGAAAAAGCAGTTAGTGATTTGCCAAGAGGGTCCTTCCAAAACAAAATGCTTGCCATAAGGATATGGCAACCATATTCACAACCAATCTGTCTCCTACGTCTTGTTAAAAAACATCTATCACAGGTACAACCCATGTGCTTCGATCATAATATGACCTTTACTGTTTCAAAAATACCTTTTTGTTCCACAGTGTCTTTATCAATTAAGCCCCAGGTGTATGTGATTGTATTTCCCATCCCTCCTCATTTCTTGGTGGGTAAATATAAAGGGGTACAGCAGCGCCTGTAAGTTTCCATTTTAATAGTATCTTGCTTAATGTTTAAAGGAGAAAAATAATCAACATTTGGCATTCAGGTGATTAGCTGAGTTGTTTGAACAGCAGGAGTTCAGAACATATCCTTCAGCAGAAAAAAAAAATCCAATTAGATTTCCAATTAATATGCAACCTGTTGTCTCATAGCTGTTAGCCCCTCCTGGAGAATTGATTATGGACCACAAAGAAGGAAGATTTCCCTTAATCCCTCAGTTCGCCTCAAAGCAGATAAACTAGACATGGTAAATATCTTCTTATTTTAATTTTTGTTCTTATGTAGTTTGATAGCAAAGTTTTCAGAACTCACATTTAATGTTACTTCAAAATAAAATTACTATTCCACTTGGGTCAATAATTAATTCATCAAGCTTATAATTTATGATGCTGCATCTACAGTATATTGATATGTGGTAAAATTATTTAGTCAAGAATGAAATGTATCAATCTATATAGGAATTTGATGCTCCAATTAAATGTATCAATCTATATAGGAATTTGATGCTCCAATTAAAGCTGTGGTTTCATTTGCTAGCTTTGGAAATGCTTAATGTTTTGTTTGTTGTTTAGCAAACAATATAGGATGTTTATTTATTCACTCTGGCCAACCCTGCCCCCCCCACCAAACAGCTGGAAATAAGTTACAAGTGAATTAGAGTAACCCTGCATGTTTTCTTTTCACATCCCAGCTGCAGCAGCTGTTATGTTTGAAGGGGCAAGCCATTTCTTAAAGTGTAGGTTGCCTTTTCGGAATAAGGAGCTCATGCAGCAAATGTTCCAAAGAAAGTTCTAGCTATGCCTGCAGAGCCCATATCTTAGAGTGCCACCTGTAAATTTTGACTTACAGATAGGATCCCAAGGGCCATGTGTGGTTTTCCATGTGTTCAAGTTTTGTTCATTCTTACCTAACCAACATGTTTCTAGCTATCTTTGGCAGGAGGGCCAGGTAAAACTCACTTGACATCAAACATGCTGTCCTTTTTAGTCAAGATGGAAAAAGAAATTGTCCAGGATCATAAGAGCTGTCTGGATCAAGCCAAGAGCTTGTATAGTTCTGCATTTTCTTTCTTTATTACTGCATTTTTACCTTATATTGTATATAAAGGACATATAGGTAAAGGTAAAGGTTCCCCACGCACATTTGTGCAGTCATGTCCGACTCTAGGGGCCGGTGCTCATCTCCGTTTGTTAGCTGAAGAGCCAGCGTTATTAAGGGGCGTGGTGGCTCAGCGGGTAAGACACCAGGCTTGCTGATCGGAAGATCGCAAGTTCAGAGGTTCGAATCCCTAGACCTGCGTGCGGAGTGAGCTCCCACACTAGCTCCAGCTCTTGCCAACCTAGCAATTCGAAAGCATGCAAATGCAAGTAGATTAATAGGTACCACTTCGGTGGGTAGGTAACAGCGTTTCGCGTGCGTCATGCGGCCACATGACCATATACATCTTACCTTTTCCCTTGGAATTCAAAATGGTGTATATATAGAGGTTTTGCTTAATTTTATCCTCACAACAATAACCCAGTGAGGTAGATTTTGCTGAAAGAGGAAGATCAACCCCAAATCCCTCAGTAAAATGGGGGCATGAACCTGGGTTGTCCAGCACTCTAAATGCTACACCACACTGGCTGTTTCCACAATACCTCCCTGATTTCATCACCCATCTCAAGCTCATCCTGAGCATTTCGGCCAAAGAGACTATAGCATGTTCTGCAAACTAAGATATTTTGAGAGGTCTGATATAATCATCCAGTTCTGTGGAGAACTCTACACCTTTCTCATTTCCATCCAGATATGACTAAATGTTACTGACTCTCCACGCCATCAGATTTCCATTGTTTCCCCTGCATCTATTTTCTTTAAAACCAGCTCATTCATTTTGGCTCAAATTTCTGGCATTTGCTCAGGAACAGCTGTATGTAGTATCCCTTTCCCCATGTGTGCATTTTTTCCTGTAGTTTTTTGGCCTATTTGTTTATTTATTTTATTCAGTTTATTTAATTATTTATTTAATTTTTATTTAATTAAATTTATATAACCGCCCATCTCCCCCAACGGGGAACTCGTTTAGATGCTACCCGACTCCAGTAAGGACTCTGGATGACTTTTTTGGATAACTATCATGTTTTACACTTATTTCTACTCTTTCACCTTTTGAACATGCCAGAGTACCTTTAAACTTCATTAGATGGATAAGATTCTTCTTTGAACCAGTCTCACCAATTTCAGTCATGCTTTTCTGAGTTCACTTGAAATGACATTGTGCTGCAGTTTAATTTTAATGCCAGCATTCTGGTTCCATTCTGGTTGTCTATTTTGTGAAGTCCAGGTTTCTTAGAAGATGTTCCCTAATACCTAATAAATCTAAACTCTTTGTCATTAGCACTGCCATCCAGTCCACCTCCACCAGCCCTACTATCCTGTGTACAAAACAGGTGACCTTTCAGAAAACAATACTTTTGCCTTTCAAACTTCCCAGCAACTTAAATTCAATTTATTTCAATTATGACAAAATGTCTTTGGCTTTCAGCTCCGGTTACAGTTTGAGCAGTTTGGGACTACAGTGTGTCCTGCTTGCCCAGGTTGCCAAATAAATTAATTGTTGGAGGTTCGAGCAAATCAGCATGCCTCATTAGCATATGGGTGATTGCTCTAGGAGGCAAACTCTGTGCTTCTAGAGAAAGCTGCTTGTTGCCCCTCCCACTTCCTCTCTTTCTCTCTCTTGCTTTCTTCCACTGGAGAAGAAGGACCATGCGGCTGCTGGTCCTTCCATGGAGAGGCCATGTGCTAGGCCTCAACTCCAGAATTTTCCCCTTTTCTCCACGCAGCCTTCACCAGCAATGAGGGGTGAGGGTAAATTAAGTTTAGGGACAAAAGAAGAACAAGAAGTCATCTTTCCTGAACAAAAATGTAACTGGACCAAATAAACAGTAAGAACTCTTTTCGTAACCTACATTGTCTAAGCGTGTAATTCTTTATGCTTGGGTGAGCTATGTGTTTAAGATCAAAAGCCTATATTTCTCTGGTGTGCTCATTAATGCTATTAAGATAAAAACTCCTTTCTGTGTGTGCATGTTTCTTTGCTGTTATACGCTCTGCTCCATTCAGTGGTACTAGCTGCCCACTAATGGTCTTCATTAATGTCAACAAGATTGGATTCAAGACCTCACAAAGAAAGGGAGAATTAACACGCAGGTGAGTTCCCATCGTAGTGTAGCTGAAGAAAAAGGCTAGGTCTTTGAAGCCAGATGCATTGCTGAAACAGTTGCAAAAATGTTCACTGTGGAAGTGAATTATCTGGAAATCTTTTGCCAACCTGTAGTTTCCAGGATTCCTCTGCCTGAAGGTTAGAACAAGATGTGCCTTTCTATAGCATCTTAGTTCTCCTGAATTCCTGAGAGATTATTTTATTTCTGAGACCATATCAACAAGTTTGCTAATTCTTTAGCATGAAAATAATTTGATTCTGAAGTTTTCAATTCCCTTAAGATAGTTAGATATTTCCTGACCAACTTCTCAGATCTGAATCTTCAGTCGCCCCACTCATGTTACATTCATGAGTCTGCATATATTTTTAACTTTGGAGTTGACAAGGGCGGAATAGGAGGTCACCCATTCTTCCCTCATGCTGTTGTGTATTAATATATCACCATTCTTTCTTACACTCTTGCTTCAAACATATCTGAAAAAGGTATTTTTGTTGCTGGTGGTATTCCTCGCCATTCTCAGCTTGTTCTGAATCCTAGCTTTCCTGAGTCTGTCTACCTATCTTTTATTCCATGTTCTGGTCTTTTCTTGTTTTCTAATCCTCAGTAAGCTTTGTGTTTAATGTCTATCTTTTTTTCTTAAGCAGAATTGTTTGTTATTGTGTATCTAATAATATTCACTCCTTTTAAAAAAATATTCCTCCACCAAACCTTAGGCTCCTTTTACAAGCAAAGTCTCATTCAAGTCAAGCTCTGCTCCTCATGACCACAAACATGCCTATGTGGTTTTCTTGGCTACAATACAGAAGTAATTTGTCATTGCTTCTTCTGGAATACTTTTTCAACTTCCCAGCCTAGCCCACAGCCCTGAAAACTGCTGGTCATCTTCCATTCAGGTTCCAACTAAGCCAAACTCTGCTTAGTTTCCAAGCCCAAACAAGGTCAGTCTGGTAATGCCACCTGCCAAGACAGGCTTCTTTTAGATGTTGGTATCTTTACATTTAATTAAACTAAAGCATTTGATTTCATTTTTCAACTAAAAAGGCTGGGACGAATTTACCAAAATTAACAAGGCAGCCCTTGCCCTCAGGCTTGTGAATTAAAACAATATGGCACAAAATGAAAATGAATTGGGCAAGAGGAGAAAAATGTTCTCAGAAGTATTCTTTCCCACAGGAAAGATTAAAGCAAACTTCCTGAAACTGCTCCCTGTATGGCTGAAGTGTGGAACCACTTTGGTCTTTCCTTTGCATAATGTTCTTGGGGTACAAAGGGTGCAGTCACACAGTGGCCCTTGGTCTTCTGACTAATGGATCAGGAGAAGCTGAAGTCTCTTTGAGCTTAATGTTTTTTCTGGAAAAAAGAGGTAAATCAAGCTCCTTGCAGTTTTTTCTCCTCTGGCCAGTAGAATCCAACCTAGCAGTTCTCCAAGCTTGCTAAAATTTAAAGAACACATTTGACTATAGTCATCTTTAGATTTTTTTTTAACAAATTTTATTTAACATACCTGTACATTACATAAAATAACTATATCAGATAATACATGACATAACAAAACATAACATAATTTAACATAACATAACATGGCATAATATAATATAACATCACATCACATAATATAACATAACACTATTAAAATAAGTACGTTTATAGCTTCTCCTACATACCAAACTTTCCTCCCTTTCCAACTTAACTTCCCTACCTTCTTCTCTCCTCTCCATCTTTCTCTCTTTGCCTCCTCTTCCACCTCTAACCTTCTTTATCTCACTTCCATTCCCCTTCTACTCTACCGTCCCTTTCACCTACTCGACTATCCAACCAAATTAAAAAGACAAAGAAAA
Organism: Charina bottae; assembly: GCA_023362775.1. Taxonomy (NCBI): domain Eukaryota; kingdom Metazoa; phylum Chordata; class Lepidosauria; order Squamata; family Charinaidae; genus Charina; species Charina bottae. The sequence goes on along the minus strand of JALMGJ010000002.1, from coordinate 147,687,862 downwards.
AATAAAAATAATAAAATAAAATAAAATAAAATAATAAATAAAATAATAAATAAAATAAAATAAAATAATAAAATAAAAATAAAATAATAAAATAAAATAAAATAAAATAAAATAAAATAAAATAAAATAAATAAAATAAAATAAAATAAAATAAAATAAAATAAAATAATAAAATAAAATAATAAAATAAAATAAAATAAAATAAAATAAAATAATAAAATGACATGGACTTCCTACTTCCCATCCATCATTTCCGTCACATATTAATAAACATAATTAATCTTTATCTTATTTACATTATTTACATCAATTTCCCAATTGGATTTTTTGAGTCTTTTCAATATATTTGTAAAAAGGACTCCAAACTATATCAAAATCTTCCAAGTTTTTATCATTTAATAGGTCCGTCAACTTCGCCATCTGCATCAAATCCATCACTTTTATTGTCCATTCTTCAATCGTTGGTGTGTAATCTTCTTTCCAATGCTTGGCGTATATAATTCTAGCAGCAATTATTAAATAAAATAATAATTTTCCATATTTGATGTGTAAGTCCAATTTTATAAATCCCAATAGATAGAATTCCGGCTCTTTATTAAAATCTTCCTGTATTATTTTACATATAGTTTCGTGTATTTTATCCCAATATTTTTTGGATTTCCGGCAAGTCCACCATAAATGAAAAAAGGTACCAATTTCTTTTTTACATTTCCAGCATTTGTTTGGTATAGCAGTATTCATTTTAGACAATATATTCGGGGTGAGGTACCATCTGTACATCATTTTGAAAAAAATTTCTTTCATATTATAATTGAGGGTAAACTTTAGATCTTTTGACCACATTTTCTCCCATTTTTCAATTTGAATATTATGACCCAGATTTTCTTCCCATTTGATTATACAATTCTTTTTAGGTAAATTTGACATATTATTTTGTAATAAGTTTTTATAAATTTTTGCGATCAGATGTTCATCCTCTCTCCATAATATATTGTCCCATTTTGCTGAATCGCATTTGAAGTTAAATTTTTTCGAGTCAATCTTAAATTGTTGCTTTATTTGTAGGTAGGTATACCAGTATACGAAGGGGCATGGTGGCTCAGTGGGTAAGACGCCAGGCTTGTCGATCGGAAGATTGCAAGTTCGGAGGTTCGAATCCCTAGCCCTGCGTGCGGAATGAGCTCCCGCACTAGCTCCAGCTCTTGCCAACCTAGCAATTTGAAAGCATGCAAATGCAAGTAGATGAATAGGTACCACTTCGGTGGGTAGGTAACAGCGTTCCGTGTGTGTCATGCGGCCACATGACCATGGAAGCGTCTTCAGCCAACGCTGGCTCTTTGGCTAACAAACGGAGATGAGCACCGGCCCCTAGAGTCGGACACGACTGCACAAATGTGCAGGGGGTACCTTTACCTTTTTATACCAGTTACAAGTGTGTCCTTCCTTCTCTATTTCTTCTCTTGTTTTAAGTTTATAATTTGTACCATCAAATTGTACTATATCATTGTATTTTAACCATTTACTCAGGTTCAGATTTCCTTGTAGCGCAAATGCTTCTTGTGGAGAAATCCATAATGGTAAATTTGGTAATATCATATTTTTATATTTGTCCCAAGTTTTTAATATGGATTTTCTAATTGGATGGTAATTAAATGCCAAATTTGCTTTCATTTTATTGTACCAGAGATACCCGTGCCACCCAAATCTGAGATCATGACCTTCTAAATTTAATAACTTTCTCTTTTCTAATTTTATCCATTCTCTCAGCCAAACAAGAACGCATGACTCATAATCTGTACTGGTCAGTGACCGTAATAAACCAGAATGAATGAATATAATTTTAAATTTGGTAGTCCAAAACTTCCATTTTCCTTAATATTTTGCAAAAGTTTATATTTAATTCTGGGTTTTTTCCCTTGCCAAATAAATTTGGATAAGTCTTTTTGCCAATTGTGAAACTTTTTTCGGTAATTATAATTGGTATTGTTTGGAATAGAAATAAAATTCTTGGGAGAATGTTCATTTTAATTGTGGAAATTCTTCCTAAGAAAGATATCTGAAGTTTTGTCCAATTTTGTAGATCTTGTTTTATTTCATTCCTTATTTTTATATAATTATTTTTAAATAGCTCTGAATTTTTTGACGTAATTTCTACTCCTAAATATCTTATTTTTTTTCATTTTTAAAACCCGTGACCAATTCCAAATTTCGTACAGTATATTGTCTGGGGGTGTATTTAAATTTATCATCTTTGTTTTTTGATTATTTATTTTAAATCCAGCCAATTCTCCATAATCTCGTATCTTTTTTTGTAAATATCCAATTGAATTTTCAGGATTTTGCAGAGTGATGACAACGTCATCTGCAAAGGCTCTTAATTTATAATTTTCTTGTCTACTTTTACTCCCTCAATTTGCTTATCGTTTCTGATGTTTTCCAAAAGAACTTCCAATACCAAAATGAACAAGAGTGGAGATAATGGGCAACCCTGTCTGGTACCCTTATCTATACAACAATTTTTGGTTGTGTCTCCATTTACCACTATTTTGGCTGTCTGATTTGTATATATTGCTTGAATTGCATTGATAAACATTTTTCCATAATCCATAGTTTTTAATGTTTTAATCATAAATTCCCAATTTAAATTGTTGAAGGCTTTTTCCGCATCTAAAAATAATAACAGAATTTGTTTTTCATTGTGGCACTTTGCATATTCAGTTATATTTAAGATAGTTCTAATATTGTCTTTTATACAGTATGTCTTTTTGGTAAAAAACCACTTTGGTCCAATTTTATAATATCTTGTAAAACTCCTTTCAATCTGTTAGCCAAAATAGTGGTAAAAATTTTATAGTCTATATTCAGCAGAGAGATTGGTCTATAGTTTTTGCATAATGTCAAGTCCTGATCTACCTTGGGAATCAAAATAATATTGGCTTCTGTCCACGAATTTGGTATTTTATTACCGGCCATTATAGAATTTAAAAGTATGTTAAATGGAGTTATAAGATAATCTTGAAAGTGTTTATAATATATTGCCGAGAAGCCGTCTGGCCCTGGTGTTTTGCCTGATTTTTGTTTCTTAATGGCATCAACTATTTCTTTCTTTGTAATGGGTTCATTTATATTATCTCTATGTGTTTGGGATATTTTTTCCAAGTTACTTTCTAGTAAATATGATTCACATCTGTCCTTTGAAATTTGTTGTTTTTGATATAGTTTATTGTAAAAATCATAAAATGCTTTTTTAATGCCTTGATTGTCTATTAATTCCTTCCCATTTTCTCTTATTTTATTTATAATTCCCCCCCCCTTCTTTTCTTAATTTAAAAGCAAGCCATTTTCCTGCTTTGTTTGCATATTGGAAATGCCTTTGTTTTGCGTATCTCAGATTCTTTTCCATTTCATCCATTGTTAGTAGCTCTAATTGTTTTGTAAAACTGTGATCTGATTTTTAATATTTTTATTGTTGGGATTATTTTGGAGTTCAATTTCTTTAACTTTAATTTGGTCACATATTGTATAAAATTTTTGTTGTTTTATTTGTCTTAGGTGTTTACTTAGAGACATAAAATGGCCCCTAATAAAAGCCTTACTTGCGTCCCAAACTGTTGCAATATTAACCTCATCATTCATGTTTAGGTCAAAAAATTCCTTTAATTTGTTTTTACTGTCTTCTAGGTAATCCTTATTTCTTAATATATTTTCATTAAGTCTCCATCTAAATGCCTTTAGTGTAATTTTTAATTCTAATTGAATTGCATTGTGATCTGAAAAGGTTTTGGCCATTGTCTCCATATTTTTTATTTTATTTGCTAAATTTTTAGAAAGCCAAATCATATCTATTCTAGAGTGAGATTCATATCTATCTGAAAAGAAAGTAAATTCCCTTGCATTACCCATTTTATGCCTCCATGCATCCACCAATTCTAAATTATTTATAAGATCAAAGAATTCTTGTGGTAGTTTATCCAGATTAGGTTTAATTTGCTTGTCTGATTTCCTATCAAGTAAAGGTGTTACAACTCCATTGTGGCCGCCCATTATGAGCCAATACGTATTGGGTATATCTATTAAACAATTTGAAAGAGCTTTAAAAAAAAATTTTTTTGCTTCTCATTTGGGGCATATAGTCCAACTAATATAACTTTTAAATTTTGTATTTCTAATTCTATAATAATAAATCTTCCCTTGATGTCTGCTAATAAAAGTTTTGGTTTTAGATGAGGTTTGATATAACAAACTATACCATTTTTTTATTTTCATTTGCCATTGTAAAATCCAATCCTAGTTTTTTATTTATTAATAATTTGGTATCCTTAGTTTTAATATGGGTTTCTTGAAGGCATATTATGTCTAATTTTAATTTGTTAAGAGTATGAAAAATTTTATTCCTTTTTACTGGGGCATTTAACCCATTGACATTCCATCTAAGGCATTTCAGGTTATTCATTATTTGATTGGCTACTTATCTCTTTAGAACACGAAGCTTGAGAGTCTATTTTAAAATTTTCTTTTTTCCCTTCTTTTTTACCATTAGTTCCTTTTGTTTGTTGATTATCTTTTTCATATATTCTAAGGAAATCCTTTGCTTTATCTATTGAATTTAGTTTATATCTTTGATCTTTATAGTTAACCGATACCCCTTCTAAAATTTCCCATCTAAACATAATTTTGTTCTTCTTCAACACCTCAGTTAAGAAAAAATACTCTTTTCTTTTTTTTAAAACTGCATTTGGAATTTCCTTAAAGATTTTTATATCTCTATCTTCAATGTTAATTTTCTTGTCGTATGCAGTTTGTATTATCAAGTCCCTAACTTTCTTTCTACTAAATTCAATTACTAAATCCCTTGGTAATTTATGGTCTTTAGAATATTTTGAATTCACTCTGTAAGTAGCTTCTATTTCTTCTTCCAACTGTTCTACCTCCCAGTCTATTAAGTTTGCCAACATTTGAGTTAATGTATTTCTGATCTCTAATTCTTTGCCTTCTATTAGCCCTCTTATTCTTATACATTTCTCTTTTTGCTTATATTCTATTAGAGTAAGTTTATCTATCTCTTCTTCTTTTTGTTTTTCTATTTTTTGTACTCTTTCTTTCACTCCCTTGATTTCTGATTGGAATTTTTGTTCCATACTATCTAATTTTTTATCCAAACTATTTTCAAACCCCTGTATTTTTTCTTCTAGGAGGGTGGTAACATTTGAAGTTATACTCTGTATTGCTTTTTTTGTAAAGTCTTCAAAAAGTGTTTTCATCCATTCTGCTCTTTCTTCTCCAGAATCTGATCCCCTCCTCTGTGTTTTCCTTGTGTACATCTTTCACTGCTTAAACTATTTCAGATAGAAATATACTTTTATCTTATTTTTCTAAACTTAACAAAATGTTCTATAGAGTATATAAGTAATATAACTATATAAGTATTCACAACCACTTAAAAGTAACAAAAATCTAAACACAGTAAATATGGCGATTTTAAATAATTAAATAAGTAGTCCTTTCCTTTCAAGTCACTTTCAGTTCAGTTCAGAAGTCTCAGCCGCCTTCTTTAAGTTCTTTAAGTACTATTTAGGTTTTCCTTGGATGGCAAGTATTATTATTATTTTTCTTCTCTTTGATTTAAGTTCTTATTTGCAAATTAGGCGAAGGAAAATGGCAGCAAAACCTAAAGTAATTAGGTATCAAACGGGGTTAGGAGTTTACCCGACTTCCCGGCTGCTTTCGCTGCGAGGCTGGTAACGAGCTGAGAAAGCGAAAGTGAGATAGATACAGCCAAGTTTCTCGCCGCTGCCGTCCAGAAGCTGCAGGTTTTTTTCTTCTATCAGGTCCGCTCTTTTGTTAGCTTCCCTGCCGTGGTCCGCTCGACTTTAACCTTCGCGGAACCGGTTTACTTTCCCCGTTTCAGATTTGATGAGTTGACGAGCTATTAGTCTTCTCGTCCACTCGCCATTGTCCTCCACCGGAAGTCTCGTTACTTCTCATCTTTAGATTTTTCATAAGATCACGGATTCCAGCCGTTCCAGTTATTCCCCCTACCTTCAGATTCCTGATACTTTAATATCATTGACCAGTTCTTCCTTTTTGTCTAGAATAAAGTCAAATATAGTCAGTGCCATTTTTCCTTTATGCATTCTTCAAAGAGTAGGTTGTCAGAAACATATAACAAGAATTTCTTGGAGATCCCATACTTCGTGAATGAATGAATGAATGAATGAATGAATGAATGAATTTCATAAAAGAAGAAATAGCAAGCAAAACTCACAAGACTAAATAATTCTAAAACTGATGTCAAAGTACAAATTATTTTACAAAGAGTAAAGCAAAATTTAGCCACATTGAGAAAAATGAAATCACACTGGCCAGACAATAATGATTGTGAGTAGAATGAATCTGGGTAGCCTAAAAACCATGCACTTCAATTTCTCATGTGTCCTATTCTAGGATGAGACAAAAATCAATTAAAATCAGGAGGCCAAGCTCATGGGATGGAAAAGTAGCTTTAGCCGGTATGAGGGGAAGCATATCCAAATATGTGCCTCAGTATTGGTCATGCCGATCTCGAGGTGCAAATCCACATTAGGAACCCACTGTGGAACTTAAAAGGTGTTCCTTAAAAATTTAGATTGCACCCTCTCCAAGGGTGTAAGGAGTTATATGGTACCAATTGGGCTCTGAACAGAAGTTGTGCCTGGACTCTAGCCAAAAATAAGCTGCTCAAAAAAATAAAGGGAACACTGAAATAAGACATCCTAGATCTGAATGAATGAAATATTCGTATTAATTACTTTGTTCATTACATAGTTGAATGTGCTGACAACAAAATCACACAAAAAGCAATGGAAATCAAATGTAAGCAACCCCTGGAGGTCTGGATGTGGAGTTACACTCAAAAATTAAAGTGGAAAAGAACACTACAGGCTGATCCAACGTTGATGTAATGTCCTTAAAACAAGTCAAAATGAGGCTCAGTAGTGTGTGTGGCCTCCACGTGCCTGTATGACCCCCCTACAACGCCTGGGCATGCTCCTGATGAGGTGGCGGATGGTCTCCTGAGGGATCTCCTCCCACACCTGGACTAAAGCATCCCCCAACTCCTGGACAGTCTGTGGTGCAACGTGGCGTTGGTGGATGAAGCGAGACATGATGTCCCAGATGTGCTCAATTGGATTCAGGTCTGGGGAACGGGCGGGCCAGTCCATAGCATCAATGCCTTCGTCTTGCAGGAACTGCTGGCACACTCCAGCCACATGAGGTCTAGCATTGTCTTGCATTAGGAGGAACCCCGGGCCAACCGCACCAGCATATGGTCTCACAAGGGGTCTGAGGATCTCATCTCGGTACCTAATGGCAGTCAGGCTACCTCTGGCGAGCACATGGAGGGCTGTGCGGCCCCCTAAAGAAATGCCACCCCACACCATTACTGACCCACTGCCAAACCGGTCATGCTGGAGGATGTTGCAGGCAGCAGAACGTTCTCCACGGCGTCTCCAGACCCTGTCACGTCTGTCACATGTGCTCAGTGTGAACCTGCTTTCATCTGTGAAGAGCACAGGGCGCCAGTGGCGAAGTTGCCAATCTTGTGTTCTCTGGCAAATGCCAAACGTCCTGCACGGTGTTGGGCTGTAAGCACAACCCCCACCTGTGGACGTCGGGCCCTCATACCACCCTCATGGAGTCTGTTTCTGACCGTTTGAGCAGCCACACGCACATTTGTGGCCCACTGGAGGTCATTTTGCAGGGCTCTGGCAGTGCTCCTCCTGTCCCTCCTTGCACAAAGGCGGAGGTAGCGGTCCTGCTGCTGGGTTGTTGCCCTCCTACGGCCTCCTCCACGTCTCCTGATGTACTGACCTGTCTCCTGGTAGCGCCTCCATGCTCTGGACACTACGCTGACAGACACAGCAAACCTTCTTGCCACAGCTCGCATTGATGTGCCATCCTGGATGAGCTGCACTACCTGAGCCACTTGTGTGGGTTGTAGACTCCGTCTCATGCTACCACTAGAGTGGAAGCACCGCCAGCATTCAAAAGTGACCAAACCATCAGCCAGAAAGCATAGGAACTGAGAAGTGGTCTGTGGTCACCACCTGCAGATCCACTCCTTTATTGGGGATGTCTTGCTAACTGCCTATGCTTTCCGCCTGTTGTCTATTCCATGTGCACAACAGCATGTGAAATTGATTGTCAATCAGTGTTGCTACCTAAGTGGACAGTTTGATTTCACAGAAGTGTGATTGACTTGGACTTACATTGTGTTGTTTCAGTGTTCCCTTTATTTTTTTGAGCAGTGTACTTTTAGTGCATCAGGTATGAATAATGCACCTCCAAACTAATAGAAAGATTGCAGGATCATCATTTCTGTGTGATTTGAACGATATACTCCCTATGTGCCCTGCGTTTACCAGTAGCATAAAACATTACCCCTAAATACTTGAAGATTTTAACCTGTTCAATTGGGTGACTATCCATATTTAGTCAAATTTACCATTTGATATTTGAAATGTTCCCATTACTCCTTATGCTTGCTTTCTTGAAATATCTACAATTTGAGAAGAAAATGCTTGGTTTTCAGTAGCATAACTTTTTTCCTGCTTCTGAGCACTTTTATTAAGATATTTTCATCACAGATGTGTTGTTTGCCTTTGTTCACAGTTATTTTTCAAGATTATTGACCAAGAGGAATTTGTTTGTTTTTATTATACTTTTCACCTTTCAATAATATTGACAGAAGAAGAAAAAACTTGGGAATTGCAAGGCCCATTCACTTTAAGACATACTATTTTGGTATATGATATCACCTATGCTTGAAAAATTGCCTTTAGAATTTGTTCTCCCTTTTGTCCTTTTAGAAGGAATAATGTTGTTTGAAGAGTTGACTCAAATTCCATAAGCTTATTTTAAAAAATGCCTCTCTTAAATCTATGTTTATATGTGGGAAAGCAGTTGGTAAATGGCTCTTATATATAATTTGCGAACAGCCTTCATTCATATGCTTATGCCAAAGAAGAGTACAATCTTCTCAGCATTGCTGCTCTGAATTTTTCATCAATTTCAGTCAGAACCTGCTGAAAAGAATGAGGTTATAGAGCAACTTGGGTTTGATTTAATCTGAAAGCTGATATGGGTTTTTTTTTACCTGCAGACAGAATGAGAACATTACACAGTGGGAACAATTTCTTCACATAAAAAGGTGCACTTAACAGTACCATTTCAGTCTAAACTGAACTTTCTGTTTGTGAAAGATAGCGCTACCATACAGGTCTTGTTTTTAACCCAGAGCTATAAACCCAAGTCTAATGCCCCTTTTAGATTAGAAAACCTGAACTCTCCTCACCTTCAGCTTTTTTCTTTCATTTCTTTCATTTTTTTTCCTTGTCCAGGCTCTGAAGTATCTTGGGATTCAGCCTACAGAGGAACAGCAAGAAATCCTAAGGCAACAGCTAGCAAAGGATTCTAAAGGAACAGTCTGTTTTGGAGGTAATTAACTGAAGGGACATTTAGGAAAATGTAATAGAGATTTCAGAATGTCTCTTCAGTATAAAACTCTTCCTGACAGAAATCATTAAATGTGCTTCAGGGTTGATTGGATATTCGGTAAGGCATTGCGTGAAGTGCTTATGTACTGTATAACGTGAAGGTTTCCATTCCCATTTTAAAGGTATTCTTTGTTAACCAACAAAGCTCTTTTTAGCCCTTTCTATTAGGAAAGACTGAGGTTCATGAAAATTAAAATGGAAGGAAAGATTAGCTATTTTTTTAAAGCTGTCATTTTGTAATATATATTCAAACATTTGCATCCAATTTGGAGGTGTGTGGAATGGGCTAAAGTTTGGAAATAAATCGTAAATATCTAACTGGTAATGAGTTGTTGGATTAAAAGTGTAAATTGACTTTTTTGTGGTTGACACTACAAAGTTATTCTAACTTAAATTCTGTGTTAGATTTTGTTCAGGTGGCAAGAAATTTATTCTCTCAGCAGCTGGATGAGGCTGGTCAAGGCCCCGTACATGAAATTGCTAAATTATTAGATTCACAGGTAAATAATATGATTTTTTTCCTGACAGCCTTCAGATAAACTATGGTGGAATTTTAATTTTAAATTCCTTGAAGACTTCCGGCCCACTATGGTCATTCAAGAGAATGACTAGAAAGGATAGGATTTCTAGGAGTGCTCATAACAAGGCACAAACTAGTTTCAATGCTCTTATATGATCATGGTTTTCCACAAATTATAGCTAATTATTGCATGCATTGTTTGTTTGTTTAAAATAGTCTTCTCTAACCCAACACCATCCAGATGTATTAGATTCCCAACTTCACTTGAGGGCAGCAGGTGGAGAAAACTTATTTAAAATAACTGGGGATGACAGATTAGGCACTAATAGCAGCAAGGTGCCAATGCCCTGGAGTTATCTTCTGAGAGAGAGCCATATTGCTGCCTGCCTAGGGGTAGGCTGACCATATTTCCTTGAGACAAAAACGGGACATTGGGATGGCAAAACGGAACAGGGACTTATGTAATATTCTGTATTCATGAAAAAGACAGGGTTCCCTGCCCCCCGGTCCACGTGATTGGCTCCCCCCTGCAAACCCCACCCCCCAGTCCACGCGATTGGCTCCCATCTGCAAACCCCGCCCAAGTCCACGCAATTGGCTCCCATCTGCAAACCCCGCCCCTGGTCCGTGCAATTGGCTCCTGCCTGCAAACCCCGCCCCCCGGTCCCTCCTTTTCCGCACACTGATAGGGAGGATGGCTTCCTCTTCCGGGCTGCCTCCAATTAGCAGCTCGTATCCTCCTTCCGCACCGTTCCCGCCAGGTTTGAAAACCGGGACAAAATTGAGATTTTTATCAAAACGACAGGACGGTTGAAAAATGCTAAAAAAACGGGACTGTCCCGTTCAAAACAGGATGTATGGTCAGCCTACCTAGGGGCAAATTAAAAACTTTTCCTTTAAAGATCCCAACAATTCTTGAAAGCTAACTATTTGATTACATATGTAATCCTCCCTCTCTTTTCTACTGCTATCTTTCATGTGTTTTTTGTTTTGTTGCCATTTTAATTGTAGCTTGTGTAACTAGTCCAATTGTGTGCATATTTATTTATCTGTAATAAAATCAAGCTTGCTTCCACTAATGTAAATAGTATTGCAACTTAAACTACTACAGTACACTATATAGCCACTTACGGATCCACCGTTAAAATTTTACCTTTGGAAGACAATCTTACTCGGCTACGAGTGATCGCCAATGAATGAAAATGAAAGTACACTATCTAGTAGTTTGAAATGTAAAAATGAAATAGTTCCCCACACACCCTCTTTAATTGTACATGTTAGCTTTGTAAGTTAAATCTATCTATTTACATGGTAGAGAGGACTTTCTGTTAACTGGGTTGGGTTAGAAAGCTTAAAACGTTAGGTTTGATAGCAGACTAATTTTATTATTTTTTTCTGTTATCTGTATCCATATATTCCCTCATACTCAACTTCTGCTCCTAATTTTTCAATGCATACAGCTTTTATCCTGTGATCTTCCAGAAAGACACGAAATGGAAGGACTTAGGAAAGAGAAAAATGAAGCTTTGAAAGAAATATGTCAACTGAAGGTGACATTTTGCTTTGATCATTTTAAACATCTGCACTAATCTTTGCTTATTTTAAACATATTGCAGTACCTACCACTTAGTAGAAAGGTGAGGTACAGTAGATGTAGAATGATTAAATAAAATTAACATTATTTGCTTTTTTTATACCATGCTATTGAAATTACCTAGATATGCAGTTTAATTTTGCTCTTGCTATAAGAAAGAGGTAGTGTAAGAAATGCCATTTTTGGACAGGGAGAAGAAAATATTTGGCAGTTATTTGTTCTTGTATAAAATGCCATGGTATGCCCATGTAACGCCTGCTCCATGAGCTACACTGGTTGCCACTTAGCTTCTGGGTGCAATTCGAAGGGCTGATTACAACTTATACTCCTTTGTGGCCTAGGGCCTGGCTATCTGTGGGACTGCCTAGCTCTGATACTTTCTACCCATCCTGTATGATGGGTGGGCATGCTCCGGGTTCCCTCAAACGAACAGTGTCACCTGATGACACCCAGGAAATGGGCCTTCTCCCTCATGATTCCTTCATCCCCCCAGATATCCACATGGCCCCAATCCTTCCTACCATTAAACGTCTGACTGTTTCCCCAGGCCTTGGGTTAGGGTGGATGACAAGCCCCTTTTAAGATTTTAAACATCCATATTTGCTGGATGTTCTTTTTCCAGTACACACTTTGTTATTTTGGGGTTTCTGTTACTTTTGATGTTGTATACTGCCTGAATCATCTGGAATTGGACAACCTTCATAAATAAATTAAATAAATAAATAAAGTCCTGTCCCAGCTATTGTTCAGCAGTAATTATTTGTGGTTGCTTTTTATTTTATATATTAATATATTTTTTATCCATTCCATTCCCATAAAGCCATTGGTTTTTGGATGTTGCCCTGAAACCTTGGGGGGGAAAGTTGGATGAAAACATAATTTATTTTTAAAGTATCTTCCCTGTTTATTTTGGAAGAGGTAAAGTGGCTCACAAACACAACCCTTGGGGACTACATGGGTAGATCTATACAGTTTTTTCAGCAAAAAAGAGTATTTTTATGCTTTTTTAATGACTGTATCCCACCTTCCTTATGCTGGTCTATGACCATAATAAAGATTTGATTGATGCTTCTTAACAGGAAGTATTGATTTCTAGTCTTATACATGTGCTGGGTTTTAAACTCTTTTTAAAATTGTTACTTAGTGTAAGTTTTTAAATGCTGTACTGGCAGAAGGTTTCTGTCGTCATAATTTTTGTTTCATTAGTTCTCTACTAACTTTATGGAATAATCACTGTTCCTGTGTGATTGCCTGCAATAAGACTTAATTTGTTTAGTAATTAAAAAAACAAAACAAAAAATAGTTGATTATGTCCCTTGGATGTCCCCAGGAGAAAATTTTCTGCAGACTTCTACAATATGTCTTCAATGCTGGCAATGTGTAATTGCTATTGCTACCTACTACAATGAAGTATTATTGGACCTTGTATATGCTTTAATTTGTAACTGCATTGCTTTAATTTTGATTATTTTTAACTATGGGCCTCACTGAACTTATCCATATAAAGCTTTGATTAAATGGAATTAAGAGAGATTGTTTAACCAACTGAATCATATGTAATGAAATCATCAAAGTGAGAAAGCACAGAATGTCATACGCGGAGGTCCCCTGAGATTGGTTCTGTAAAGAAGGGAAATTGAGAGCTTTTTCATCAGGGACTTTTAGATCAGACTTTCCCAGTGAGGACAACTCCCATCCATAGCTGGCTGCACATGATAGGAATTAATCCAACACATCTGCAAGGTATAAGTTTGGGGATGCCTAACATTATCATTATTTCCACAAATGCTTTTGGGCCCCACCTAGATTGCCCAGGCATTCTTACAATGCTTGTTTAAAAGAATACTCACCATACCCAGGAAAAGTGGCAAATAGTATGGAGCACCCCATGCTGGGGAAAGGGCAAGCGGGAATAGCAAGGAGCACCCTCACAGGCTGTCTTCTAGCGTGTGGGTGTTTTCTGGGGGAACGCACGGTCCTAAAGTCCACTTCCAGTGGGAAGAAAATCAGTTACCTTGGTTTATTTGTTATGGAAGGGAATCACATATGTATGTATGTGTTGGAGTGTCTGAATTGCACTTGCAATTCCCCAGTTTTTAAAACAAATTGTTCAGTGGAAATAGTCTCATTCCTTTTGAGGAGAGTCTGATTCCTCATTTACTTACATCCTGTCAGATGTATCCATCTCACAGAACATTAAGATGGCAGCCCAATGGTAGCACTATGGCAAGTTTCCTCTTTCCAAGATGAAATTTGACCTATAACAGTCTTACTTTAACAATATAGTGGACATTTGTTCCTTTTTCTCTTTTCCCAGCATTTTATATCTTTTTTTAACCCATCATTTTAATAGAAATTAAGCATTTTTCTCTCAACTATATACATTACATTGTCATGCCTTTCCCACAAGGTTTCAGTCATTAAGATGTTTCAGACAAGAAATCAATCTTCTTCTTTCTTGCCTCCAGCCTACCTGATTGATGTGGCACACAGTGACGTCAAGCTGTCAGTTTACTGCTTTCAGATGCCATTAGGAGGGAAATATCAATAAAAAATAACAAGCCTGCTCCATTTTTTACAGAATCCAGATATCTTCACATTTAGCGTTGCAAGCTAACTGTATTTGCTGTTTGTTCATGTGACCGTCGCGACCGTCGCACATCCATAATTTTTTAAAAAACAAACAGCTGTAGGGTGCATTTCCAGAATGAAGGGGGAAAAGGGATTGTACATAGTAGTTGTTCCAGACACTGTGGAAGAGAACAAACAAGCCAATCTGATGAATGACTTTCTCCTGTTAAAAGCATGCAGCTGAGGCATTTCTAATCTGCTCTTCTGGCTGATTCAAGTCACTCTTGATTTGATTGCTTTATTTATTTTATTATTTATTTATTAAATTTCTATGACCGCCCATCTCCCCCTCAAGGAGGGACTCTGGGCGGTTTGGGATTTTTAGTAAACCTGCAAAGAAAATAATGGATTTTGATTAGCAGTCAGGAGAGCTTCATACTCCCTATAACGTAGCTATAGTTGTTGTTGTAGTGGAACCAGAAGGAGCCAAAATGCTGCTTCTGTGCACTCATGTATTGTGTGTCTGCAAATATGCACACATGCACATACTGTGAGTAAGTAGAATTTGAACTGTCTGAATGGAATGAATGACTTGAAAAAATGTGAGTTGTTTAATTTGAATCTGTGTACATTTCCAAGAAAATCACTCCTGGTACCTATGAAGCAATACAACAGGAAATTTTCCTTAGACATGTTCAGAGTGCTGTTCTGTCACAATTATCTGATCCCAAATAAGAGGAATACTTTTGAAGCAGAGACTGAGTTGCAGCCCTGTCTGTCTGTCTGTCTGTCTGTCTGTCTATCTGTCTATCTGTCTATCTGTCTATCTGTCTATCTATCTATTGCTATTAGAAACAATCACCTTTTCATTGATGGAACAATACTGTGAGATTAAGGCTGACTTTCCTCTGTTGATAAAGTTGGATTGGGTGGAGTAGAAGGGAAAGTGACTGGTTCCTCTACAGACGAGGAAAGGAGGAGTCTGTGGACCTTTTCCTTGTTAGTGGTTTAGGCGGTTGCCACCTATGTTCCTGAAAGAAACATGTTCTGACAGGTGATTGGTGAAAGGTGTAAGTGGATAATTGATTTTTTGAGTTTGGTTTATGGTGGGCAGGCTCAAGGAGCTGATGAGTATTAATCAGATGCAGCCTCTTGGGATACCTCCAGGTCAGATGGTGGGATGATTAGGGCTGGATGATGTGTGTCTATGAAGGTTCTCAGTCATCCAGGTGGAATTGTCTGTAGCTTGAATCATGTCAACTGGATTTCTATTTTCTCAGTGGAAACGTTTCGCTCCTTATCCAAGGAGCTTCTTCAGTCTGAGCAAAGTTGGTAAGGGAATCCTAAATATGTTTCTAGGTAGGATGATGTGGTATGTTATTGGATAAGAGGGGTCTCTAGGGGTTGGAGAAGATAGGACTGATGGGAGTAGGAAGCAGATGGGAACACTTGAAAGAAGAGAAAGATATGGCAGGAAGCAAGGGGAGGACCATGCTTTGAGAAGGGGGTTTCAGATTCTCAGAGGCTTTGGTCTATTTTCTAGGAAGCTGAAATCATTTATTGGTAGTTGCTTGTATCAAAGTGTCACTGAATGATGGGTGGTGGTGGGAAAGCCTCTGAATTTAATGCCTAACTTACCTTTTCTCTCTGTGTGTTATAGGAAGAATTGGCAAAGTCAGAACATTCGAGAAAACAACTAGCTGAAGAGCTGCAGATTACCAAACAAGTGTGTAGAGTATCTGTGAAGTTAAATTAAGTAATTTAATCTGTTTCCCCCCACCCCCACTGGGAGATATTCCTTGTTTCAGAGATAACTGTTTTCCATATTTCATAACTTGGTTGCATAGTTTATAATATAAGTATATCCCCTAATAAAATTAGATGCTGAAAACGTGTGTGTGTGTGTGTGTGTGTGTAAAATGGATCCTATCCTTCCAGTATAATGTACATAGGATTTATTCCAGTTTTTCCTGACAATATAATGAGGGAGGAATGTGAGTACAGATTGGCATGGAATCATCATTTTATGTTCTTCATTCTATGTTGATTCATAGAGTCCTGACATCTTTCTCCTAGACCAGAGCTTTCCAAACTTTTCATGTTGGTGACACACTTTTTAGACATGCATCATTTCACGATACACTCTTACAGCAGGGCATCATTTCGTGACACACTCTTACAGCAGGGCACAAGGCAGGCACTAGGACCTGCGCGGAATCACAGCAGGTTTGGAGGCAGCAAGGCACAAGGCAGGCACTAGGACCTGCCTGGAATCCTGGAAGGGTTCAGAGGCAGCAGCAGCCGCGACACACCCAGACACTGCAGCCGACACACTAACGTGTCCCGACACACAGTTTGGAAAGCTCTGTCCTAGACCAAAGTCTCACTTTTTACACAGACACAAAGAGAGAGAATTTACACATTATTAGTTTCTGTCCATTTTGTGTTTTTATCCAATGAAGATGAGGTAGGATAATTCTTCTGAGATGGCCTTCCCCAGAAAAACTCATTTGATCCACATTCTGTTGTCTTTTCAGAGTCAGCCAAACCCTTTTTCTTCTCTCCAACTTTTCAACTGTTAGTTTTATGCGGCAAAACGTTTTGCTAAATAATTTTATCTCTTCTGCTTTGATTTCTTTTATGTAATGTTAGGGTTATTTAGTTAGTAACTATTTAGTAGTTAATTGACTTTAAATCTTTAAACTTCTCACCTCCCTAATTTTCAGAATTTCGTCAGCTTCTCCAACCATGACTTCCCCTTTCTCATAACCCATCAGATTATATTAAGTACATTAAGAATTTTGTTCATGCAAAATAAGCAATGTAGAATGAGTAATTCTTAATGAAGTTACTAACAAATAAAATAATAATTTGCCATTTTTTCTTGATGCCTCACTTTGCCTAATAGTTTTTACTTTATTTTATTTATTATTTATATTTATATGGCCACCCACTCAACGCACAACTCTGGGTGGCTAACAGTCAATTGAAATAGCCAACAATAAACAAAGATAATTTGAAAACAGCACATTTTGCCTAGGCCAATTCAAAACACATACAGCCACAGCACCAAAACAGCCTCACTGAATAACTTGACCCAAAGTCTTGGACAGAGTCAAGCCTACCTGAATCTCCAGGGATAGGCTGATCCATAGGGCAGGACCACAACAGAAAAGGCACAGCACTGTTTAATACAGAGGACCTGGAGCCTGTCCACCCTGTCAAGCCATGAGGGGCAAGCAGAAATGATTGGAGATGTAATTGGCTTTGGGCCATAGAGCTAACTGTGGGTCTCTGGGCTTTTACACAATTCTCAAGTATTTTTATTCTTTTTCTTGGAGCCATTCTTTCTGAAACTCTACATGTATTTCTATGAAGGTTCTCAGTCATCCAGGTGGAATTGTCTGTCTACATGTATTTGCAACTCTTTGGGTTTGTTTGGATCAAACAGTACTTAAAATAATTTTTTTCTAGCTGCTTCTAAAGGATAAAAGATTTATTTAAAGTAACTTTACACAGTCAAAAACAAAATGAAGGTGTCAAGCTAGCTTGAATGGTACATTTTAAAAATAGAATTTGATTCCCTGTAGGAAGCCAAGGCATCTGTGGAGGAGACGAGAACCTTGCGAAGCAGAATCCATCTTGCAGAAGCTGCCCAAAAGCAAGCTCGTGGAATGGAACTGGACTACGAGGAAGTAATCCATTTGTTGGAGGTAGAAATAACCAAGCTGAAGGCTCAGCTTGCTGATCACAGTGGCCAAAATAAAGTAAGCACCTCAGTAGTCTCTAGTAGAGTTGCCATGGTTTCCTTGCTGTTGTTAAGTATCCTGTTTTTCATTTTTCTTCCATTTGTTCTCCTAAAATAGGTCACTGTTTGTCTTGTATTATTCAAGAGCTGGAATTAACGTGTTGTGAAGGGAATAGGGGCATAAAAGCTATGAACTTTTTTTCTTCAGAGATCTGTTTTGAGTGGCAAAGCATGATCTTTGGCTTCATTTGGGTTGCTAGCCAGTATGGCGTAGCTCAAGCATATGGGACGTGGAGTAGATTGCATTTCTATTTGATCTATATTTTAACTAATACGATGGACAAAAATGCTATATTTTTATTTGGAAACTAAAATTACAATCCTATAATCCCTGAGCTCAGCCTGAGCTCCAATGAGCCCAGTGGTCCTTAGTCTGCATATTTATTTTGGTTATTTTATATAAAATATTTATAGCTCCTGATCTATGTACAGGATCTTATGGTGGTTAATGGGGTAAATTTTATAGAGGTTGTATAGTAATAACATACCATTTCATTTTTTATATGTTTAAAAATTAAAGCTTTATTTCAAGAGCTTTCATTTTAATGCTGAAATTAAACTGCAGCTGTGGCAAGCAGATACTCTATCTGATTGGTGTATTTTCCAAAGGTGGTATAAGGCTTAAAGCAAAAACAATTAAGTTGATGTTGTGATTGGTAGAACTAGGCTGATACAGCCCATACTTTCACCTTACTATACATTATACTATACATGTTATAAAGTAAATAAACAGACCACAAAGAGTGAAATATTCTCAATTTCACCAAACCATGGACCAAAGAACCATGGCCTTTTCAGCATACAACATACTAAAGGAAATTCATTGCCAGCTTGAGAGCTGAATTATTCTGACCCCAGGACATAGGAATAGGATGAATACTAGGTCAGGAGACCAGCTCAATTCATATTTCTGCAGTGGGGGAGGTGAATTTCAGGGTTATTTATTTTTATTTATATTTATTTATATATCAAATTTAGTCAGCACCCATCTCACTCAGAGAGCAATTCTGGGCAGTTTACAATAACTTGGGTCTTCATATCTTGGGTTATATAACTTGGGTCTTCATATCTCGTTTGTAACAAAAGTTTCAGTCAATTTTTGCACTGTTTACATACCAATACCCTATTTCTCCTTTTAATTTAACTTAATTTAATTACTTAAAATTGTTTTTCATGATCTTTGAGGAACAGACACAGGAAAGATCTGTGGACTACTTTTGCATTATAATAAAGACAAAGCTACAAGGGAATTATCTGAGCTGCAAAAAAAAGCAGTACTTTATTGTCTGTTTTATTAAAAAAAGAAACGTGTTCCTGGGTAGGTGTGTTGCATATATTTTTATGATCTTAAAAGAATATGAAGGCTAGTTTAAAAGCCAAGCCTAAAAGTTTTTTCTGTGGGCTCCAGGAGAGCACATGTTAGCTCCCCCCTCAGGAATGTTAATTGCTTGTGCCTCAAATTCTGTTTGTTTAGCCATTCAGAGATTTACCTGATGGTTCTTCCCAAATAAAGTGATAAGTTGCCTAGGTGAATGGTCACATGTCAAGCCCTGTCCAATCAGGTACTGCCAAGTAGTGGTAAAAGCTTTAAATTGTAAACCTGCCTTTTGTCTTCGTTACCTTGCTGTTATCTCTCTGTTTTGTCTTCTCTGCCATGTGAGTACGGGGCTATGTTAATTAAGCCATGTGCTTTTCTTTGACTGAAGAAAGCAAGCTAAGTTACTGTTCTTTGTTTTTAAAATAAAAAAGCAACGTTTTTTTTACTGCAAGCTTTCAGTTCGCTTGTCTCTTAATATTTCTATAACTCTGATCTCACAAATTTTTATAAACTACAAAAAGGTGTGTGTATGTATGCATGTGGTTGGGTGTGTATGTGTGTGTACGTACACACAGACACACACACACACTGAAAATGGGAAAATGTACATGCATTTAACAGTGCAAATTGAAGCCATCTGAAGTTGCCATGGGTGATAATGTTTTATATTTCAGAACATACACACACACTAACCCAATATAGCATTTCTCTAAATCTGATTCTTGACTACCAATCATAATCTTTCTAGGTGCTTGAAAAGCATACATGGTTTTTCCCCCCTCATTCTGAAACTAAAACATAAATAGAGTAAGTGCCTTTTAGCAAGTGCTACAGAAGGCTTATAACAGAATCTGAAAAACTTTGTTATAGATGAACTTTGGTTACTTTGCCTTAGTTATTTTATTTGTCTGGTGAACAAAATGCCAACAATCTGTCCTTGCAGCTACATTCACTTTGCCTGAGGCCTGAAGCAAAGGGCAAAATAAGGGTCTCTGCATGTAGAATCCTAACAGTACTGCACATCAGTCTTAATTCAAAGTCATAAGGATAATGTAGATGAATTGAAGATGTAGGTTTAATTAAGAATAAAAGTAGTGAAATGTGTATCAGAAAGTATGAAGTTTTGTCATCTAGGTTGTTGTGGATGCATATGAAAGTAGGAATCCATATGTTGATAACAATTGTTTCACTCCAATGCACTGTAATAATAGGAGAACTGGAGATTAATTTTAGGGGAAATGTTCTCAATGAACATGATTGTGTGTGTGTGTGTGTGTGTGTGGCGGGGAATTACTTCATTAGGTGACATGAATGGATGGGTGACAATGAGAGGAGAGGCTACAGAGAAAATGACCTGGCCGTTCTAAGACCTAAGAACTCATGAGAATGACGAGTGGTGAGTACCTACTTAGAAAAGAACTTTGTTTCAAATACAGTATGTGGTCTAGGCATATCTGTTCATATTTACACATAAATATGAAAGTATGCCCATTGATAATTTAATTGATTAATAATAATTTAATATAATCAATAATCATTTATCATTGTTTATTATGAAAAATTGAGAGAATTAGTGAAGGCTACATGGGTGATCAGATCAATTGGTTCTATATGAACCAATTATTTTTGCTAGCCTCAAGAGCAGATCTTGGTGGGAAAATGGACATAATGGAATAAAAGTGAAGAGAAGGTAGGTAGAGTGAACATAAGGAAAAATGATGTAGAAGGTGCTTGTAACTGAATTAAAAGAATGCCACAGAAGTGTGTGGAGTTATTCTACTGAGAATTATGAAAAAGAATACTTTGTAGAATGATGAAGTAAAAAAAATGGAGATGATAAAAATGTATATAAGAGAATGCTGCAAAAGATACGGATGAAACAAAGATATAATAAATATATAGGAAAAGTTGTTGCAAAGAATGTACTCAAAGAGAGCAAGGAATGGTTAAGAGTAAAAGAGGTGGAGAAAATACAAAATTATTTTAATGATTTTTTAAAAAAATTAGAAATAGGCGAAGAAAGCTGGAAAAAAAGCTTCCAGCTCAGTGAATGGAATTAAAAAATAAAGTAAAGCTTGTGATGAAACTGAAATGAGGGTTAAGATTAGGAGCAGTGGTATGCCGAAGAGTGGAATTGAAACAAATGCTATAAATGACCAAGAAAAAATAATGAAAAGTTCTGTGAGAATGTGCTAAAATGGTATCTGTAGGTGTAGTTGGTGTAACTGGTGTAAAAATGTGTTTTGCTTATGGAATGGATAGGAAAAAATCCTGTCAAACGGAAGGATTTTGCAACCTTTTCTAAGGCTGTAAGTCTAAACAAGTCTAACAAAAATGATGGAACACAAAGAGATTTACTTGAGAGTAAACATGCATTGCTCTGCCTGTATACACATGCACACATACCTTTACAGATGCATTTACAAATGCATTTACAAATGCAGCACCCAAATTTGTCTCTGCTGCTTTCACATTACAAAGTGTCAATCTGTAAGTATAGCCTGGCTCCAGTCCCATATAAATGCTGTTGTTGTTCCCTTATACAAAGGGAAAGATAGCAAGAGAGTACACTTGTTTAATGTGCCTGGGGAGGTGTTTGGCAGGATTCTAAGTGAGAGATGGCAGTGAACAAAATTTGAGAAATTCATTGGCGATCACTCGTAGCCGAGTAAGATTGTCTTCCAAAGGTAAAATTTTAACGGTGGATCCGTAAGTGGCTATAAAGGCCAATTCTGGATCCGCACAACCTCCCACAATGAGGGCATAGGTTTCCGGGTGGGAGACGGTCATGATGAGGGTTTGCCTGACATGCCTTCCTTTTAGCTCTTTTCTCCCTTTCGCCCTGTACTCGTGCTTCTTCAAAGTCCATAGCGCCATTAATAAAGGATGACCTCCAATTGAAACCCTCATGAGTTAGGGCTTCCCAGTTCTCAATGCTGATATTACATTTTTTTAAATTAGCTTTGAGAGTATCTTTGAATCTCTTTTGCTGTCCACCAATATTCCGTTTTCCATTCTTAAGTTGGGAGTAAAGTAGCTGCTTTGGAAGACGATGGTCAGGCATTTGAACAACATGGCCGGTCCAGCGAAGTTGATGTTGGATGATCATTGTTTCACTGCTGGTGGTTTTCGCTTCTTCTAATACGCTAACATTAGTCCGCCTATCTTCCCAAGTAATCTGCGGAATTTTTCGGAGGCAGCGTTGATGGAATCTTTCAAGAAGTTGGAGGTGGCGTTTGTAGAGGGTCCATGTTTCACAGGCGTACAGAAGGGTTGGTAGTACAATGGCTTTGTAAACAAGCATTTTGGTCTCCCTGCAAATGTCCCGATCCTCAAACACTCTACGCTTCATTCGGGAGAAAGCTACACTCGCAGAGCTCAGGCGATGCTGAATTTCAGCGTCGATGTCGGCTTTTGTAGATAGATGGCTGCCAAGATAAGAAAAGTGGTCGACATTTTCTAGTGACACACCTTTAAGCTGGATTGATGGCGCTGCGGAGGGATTGGTTCGAACTTGCTGGTAAAGCGCTTTGGTTTTTTTAATGTTAATCGAGAGGCCGAGCTTTTCATATGCTTCTGCAAAGATGTTTAGGATAGTTTGAAGATCTTCCTCGGAGTGTGCACAGACTACGTTATCATCAGCATATTGAAGTTCTATAACAGAAGTTGCAATTACCTTATTTTTTGCTTTCAGCCTACTAAGATTAAAAAGCTTTCCATCTGTTCGATATATAATTTCTACACCAGTAGGAAGTTTCTCTTCAACAAGGTGTATAATCATAGCGATGAAGATAGCGAATAAGGTTGGAGCAATAACACATCCCTGTTTAATGCCGGATTCCACTTTAAATGGATCACTTTGAGAGCCATTGTTATTCAGGATTGTTGCCATCATGTCGTCATGGAGTAACCGCAAGATGTTCACAAATTTATCAGGGCATCCGATTTTCAGAAGGATGGTCCAGAGAGCAGTACGATTTACAGTATCAAAAGCTTTAGTCAGGTCAATAAACGCCATGTACAGAGGGCGGTTTTGCTCCTTGCATTTTTCTTGAAGCTGTCATGCAGTGAAGATCATATCCACTGTTCCCCTGGAAGGGCGGAAGCCATTTTGCGTTTCAGGGAGGATGTCTTCTGATACAGATAGGAGACGGTTTGCGATGATCTTTGCCAGGATTTTGCATGCTGTGGCTAGAAGGGAGATGCCTCGATAGTTTCCACAGTCTGTTCTATCACCCTTTTTAAAGAGAGTGCCAATGAGGCGGCATGCAGATCATTTTTTTGCTCTTCAGCAGGTGAAAAATGTATGAATATGAGCAAGAAAGTTTACTGTATGTTTACTGATTTAGAGAAAACATAAAATCATATGGCTTGAATTATGAAATGTTTTGTGTGACTATAGCATTGAAGGTTGTAGCCAAATGTGACAAGAATATATACAGTATGATGGAAGTAAAGCATGCATTAGAATAAATGGATTAGCATATGATTCAGCCATTATCAGGAGTAAGCCAATGATATGTGATGACCCCTTGGCTGTTTAATGTAATTATGGATGAATGTATAAGAACTGCTTGTGATGATGTTAGAGGCAAGTTGTTTTGTGACATGAATGTACATTGACTTTTGTATGCAGGCAATGCCATGTTGTTGGCTGAGAATATAAATGATTTACGGCAAATGTTAAATTGATTGTGTAATTAAATTGAGAGACAGTGTAAAATTAAGAGACAGTGTGGAATAGTACTTAAATCATTAGACTATGACTTGGGAAATCCAGATTCAAGTCTAGTCTCAGCCATAGAAACTCACTGAGTGACTTTAGGCCAGTCACTCTCTTTCAACCTAAACTACCTCACAGGTAGGTTGCTGGAGCAGGAATAAAATGAAGGGAGATCTCCATGTAAGTTGCCTTGAACTCTTGGAGGCTATAAATCTTAATAAATTAATTAATTGAAAAATAAGGATTTGAAAACTAATGTGTCAAAGATCAAAATGGGTTGGGTTTGACAGAGACCATTAAGCGAACAACTGTAATTTATACATGCATGATAAAAAAAAGTTAGAACAAATAAATGAATTTGTACACCTTGGTTCAATATTTACGGAACATGGGAAAATGGATGGAGAAATTTTATTTTGGGCAAATTTTGGTAGATAGCGCATAGTATGTGGTCTGTTGTGAGGAATTTCAAAACAAATGAAAATGGCTGTGTAAAAAAAAATATTGCCCAGTTTGTAAAATAGAAGGGAGAGTTGGATATGTCAACATAAACAAAAGTAAGCTGAAGGCAAAGAAGCATTAGGGTCAAGAATGAAAGTTGATTGAATAGCAAAGTGAGTGACCAGTGTAAGAGTTCATTGAGGTCATGTAGAAAGAATGAACAAGGATCAAATTGTGAAACAAATACATGAAGAAAGAGTGAATGTGTCAAGAAGAAAGGGAAGAATGGGAAAGTTATGATTGGATGGAGTTGATAAGATCCTCAAAGAAAAGAAAGGTGAGCAGTTTAAAGAACAAAAGGTGGTATATGGATGTGGTGGAAGAAAGGATGGCTTGCAATGTTAGAAAGGTACAGAGGGGTAAAATGGACATTATATGCAGCAGCCTATAATGTAGCATGTATTTCTATCAGCATCCATACAAAAAGGAAAACAAAACTGCTGGAACTTTGGGAAGAGCCCTCTGCAGCTAATATTAGCATGGGTTGTTGGAGAATGAGTCAACTTTAGCAATCCCTGTTTTATGCTAATTTTCTCTTAAAGTCACAGTAGTTTCCTTTGTGGAAGTCAAGGAACTTCATTGATAAAAAGGCTTGTCATAATGCAAGAATCCTCTTTTGGGGGGAAAAACCTTTCTACTTAAAGAGGAGTCAAAGAGTGCATAATCAAATCATAATTTATGGCATCAGTTTGCTTGGTGTCCCTATGCTAATTTTTGAAGAGGAGGAAGCAATAATTTTATAAATTGGAAATTTAGCTGCAGTCCTAGGCACAAATACATGCACTTGTGTGGATGTGAGTAACATGAAAACCTGGAATTAATAATACACGAGGAATGGTAGCAAGATTTTAGATTACATAATAAATGGAGGCAGTTTTCATACCATGGGCTACAATATATTTAAATATAAAGTTGTATTTTTGGAAGAGGAGAATAGTACTTGTAATGTTTTTATCATCTTAGAGCTCAGGATATCCATGGCTAGCATTTATGTAGTATGCATGTCAAAACAAGTTCCTAGGTTCACCTTGTCACACCCTAGCTTGACCAAGAAACAGCACTTGCAGTGGGAATGGATAGACGAATTGTCACACATTTTAAAACTGGCTCAGCTCTTATCATTCCTCTTCCAGATTGCTAAAAGAAAAACAATTGGGATGAGTGCAGAGAAGCAAAGCCTGCCTTCTTCCAGCAAAGTGTGGCTCACACAGAGCAGAAGCAAAGCTGTTTTCCCCACTCTTCCATAAACATTGTGTTGCCTGAACTGAAGGATTAGATTAGGCTGACCATCTTTCCTTGAGACAAAAATGGGACCCTAACCTACCCACGGCTCGCCGGACAAAGTGGGCGTGCGCACGCGCACGCACTCCATCTAACAAAGCCTCGCTGGCAGCGCAGTCTCTGTGACGCCCTGGCAAACAGGGCGGGTGGGCGCTCTCTCATTGAGAACGGGACAAAATGGACATTTTTATTAAAACGACGGGACGGTCGGGAATTGTTTAAAAACCGGGACTGTCCCGTTCAAAACGGGACATATGGTCAGCCTAGATTAGATGAAACAGGTAACTAAGCTGACTGTATGCCACATAGTTGACTGCATGCCACAGTCAACTCTATCCTCACAGTGAATATCTGCCACCCAAGGTGGCTGCCTTACCCTGCTTATTCCCACGTGTGTCATTGGTAGATGTACAACCCGTGAAAAGGATTGCAGTGTGTCATGTTGCCTCTCTGACAGCGAATACTTTGTTCGGTTTACAAATCAAAGGAATAGTTAACCAAGCTTTAAGATGTCCCCCTTTTTTAAAAAACGGATCAGCTTCTTCAGTATTTTAATCACCTTCAAGCTCACTTGACCCCCACCATAAAATCTTCTGTCTTTGCATTGTATCTGGATGCTGGATCAGATCTTGGTACAAGTAATGCCCTTGTGCCCCTTTGTTGACTGAGAGTTAAAATCTCCCTTCCTTGACATTTAGGTTCTAGTGCTTCTGCTTTGGCGAGCCACTTAATTTATTTCTTTCCTAGGAGAGTGTGCAAGATTTAAGGAAGAGGATTACTGTGCTTGATTGTCAATTAAGAAAATCTGAAACAGCCAAGAAGACCTTTGAGGTAGCAACTGAAAAGTTGCTGCAATTTGTCGAGGTAACAGCAAATTCAAATATTGTTGTTCCTTAAAGGGACCAGTGGGGCGTGGTGGCTCAGCGGGTAAGACGCCAGGCTTGTCAATCGGAAGATCGCAAGTTCAGAAGTTCGAATCCCTAGCCCTGCATGCGGAGTGAGGTCCCGCACTAGCTCCAGCTCTTGCCAACCTAGCAATTCGAAAGCATGCAAATGCAAGTAGATGAATAGGTACCACTTCGGTGGGTAGGTAACAGCGTTCTGTGTGCGTCATGCCGGCCACATGACCGCGGAAGCGTCTTCGGACAATGCTGGCTCTTCGGCTAACAAACGGAGATGAGCACCGGCCCCTAGAGTCGGACACGACTGCACAAATGTGCAGGGGGAACCTTTACTTTTTTTTAAAGGGACCAGAACATGTTGACTGTATTAGCTGTTACAAAGATTTGTTATTAAAAGTGATTTAATTGCACTAACTATTATTAATGGGTTAGAAACTTATTCTCTTTTCTTCTTTTAAGTAAAAACTAAAAATTCAGAAAACAGAATATACCTGGAAAAGCTAAGTCCCTCTGTGGACAGACAAGTCTCTGTACAGGAGCTTGATACTATGCAAGGGCTGTAATTATTTTATAATTCAACTGTTGCTGCAAACCTAGGGTTTATAATTCAAAAAATTGCAGAATTGTAAATCTAGATTTTCACATTAGAAGATTCTAGATTATTTATCTCAGAAACTCCAATTGAATGTTTTTCTGATTATTGAGACAATGTTTAATAAGAAGAAATGTGTTTGCTTTTGCTTTTACTTTGTTATTGTTAGTTTTTTAACTTGCTTGGTGGTACTATCCATGATGCCAAGTCTAGAGAGATGCTGCTTATGCTGTTGGGATCCCTTTCCCATCTGCCTTCTGTATTAGTCATAGTTGCTTTCCTAGCAAACCACCAGGGAAGGAAGGGGAAGCCCTAGTATCTGATCCATTTTTTTTCCTTCCAACTCTTAAGAAATCCCCAAAGAGGTTCATTGACAATACTATCTGTGCCATCTCCAGTATCCCCTCCCTCTAGTTCTTCCATTGTTACGACTTACAGCTTCACATTGATATAGAAGCTTGGTACAATGTATTTGGTCACCAGTTCATTGCTCAAATCATATGAAGCTAGAGGGACTCCTTTCTTCTCTTTTTGATTGCATCTCTTAGATACTGTCTTAGAAATTTATTCATAGGACATGATTTGTATAATACATGGGGATAATTTTCATTAAACCTCTCCCCTACTTTCCTTCCCATAATTTGACCAGTGGACTAGGGATAGTTCAGGGCATTCTTCCAATAAGGTGTAGAACAAAACTGAAGTTGGCAGAAGCACCTTGAGAGAATGGGGTGATCTTGTCCACACCACACAAGGCCAAGCCTGCCTCCAACTTTAGCTCTTATGCAACACTACTGTTAGGATTGTAGGCAGACTGTAGCATGGCAACTGCAGATTGGATGCTGATTTGTTTGCATCACTACCTGTCCTGGTACAACAGCAGAAATTCACAGGCATTCGAAAGATAAGGCTGTTAGCTGCCCCAGTGAAGGCAACTGGAAAAGTCATGAACCATTAAGAAGGGGATTAACTTTGCTGTTTGCTGAGCTTTTGGAAATGGTTATTTTATTTGTTTTTCTTACCTTCTACTATTTGCCCGTAGACTGTACCTGAAATACTATTGGATAGCAGTAGTCCTCCAGTCACTTTAAGGTAAGAAATTTGTGCTGTTGAAATTCATCTGCTGAAATTATCTGGAATTAATACTGAAACTCTGATATGAGGGCAAAGAACCAAGAACTGATTCTTAAACTTTGGCACCATTTGCTTATAAAACCCATGCAGAACTTTTTTTGCAGATTTTTAAAATTATAATGTTGATACCCAGAAGATTCTGTTTGACAGAACAAGTAGTCTTATTTTGATATGGATAGAGAGAATTGTCTCTGCAAAAATATCTGATTTGCCAAAGGCTAAACAACTGACTATGAAGGTTCTCAGTCATCCAGGTGGAATTGTCTGTAGCTTGAATCATGTCAACTGGATTTCTATTTTCTCAGTGGAAACGTTTCGCTCCTTATCCAAGGAGCTTCTTCAACACACTGAGACAGAGGCTTGTACACCCCAAAGATCAAACTCCAAAACACAAGAAAAGCAATGTAGTTTATGCAATCCAGTGCAGTGAGGAGTGCTCTGAACTTTACATTGGAGAAACCAAACAACTTTTGTACAGGAGGATGGCCCAACACAGGAGAAGTAACACCACAGGACCAGAGTCAGCAGTTTATCTTCATTTAAAGGAAAAAGGACACTCATTTGAGGACATTAATGTTCACATTTTAGACAGAGAAGATAGGTGGTTTGAGAGAGGGGTCAAGGAATCCATTTATGCCAACTTGGAAAATCCTTCCTTGAATAGAGGTGGGGGCCTCAGGCACAATCTTTCTCCCATCTTTCTCCCGGCTCTGTCTTCTGTGCCTAGGAAGATTAAGACCATTTCACAAGCTCAACAGCAGGATGGTGATCTTAACGATCCTCCTTTAGATGATAAAAGGACTTAAAATAACATCTCAATATAACCATGCCCCCAGGTGTAAGGTCACACAGCTACCTAGAAACATATTTAGGATTCCCTTACCAACTTTGCTCAGACTGAAGAAGCTCCTTGGATAAGGAGCGAAACGTTTCCACTGAGAAAATAGAAATCCAGTTGACATGATTCAAGCTACAGGCTAAACAACTGAGTTTGTCACAGATAGTGGACCTGAATGCAGTTCTCTCAATTCCAATCACCCGTCAGCTGAAGCTTTCTTATTCCTGTTGAAAATTGTTTTCAGAGATTTTGAGAATAGAATCAGATTTTGGGGTTAGAATCTATCAGAATAGTAAATACAGTCCACCTTCCCTTAAGCTCTCAGAGCAGAGAGATGTGGATATAACGTTATGTCATGTTCCCATGTATGCAGTTTTACGTGACTTAATTAAACCTAATTGATAATCCTTCTCATATATTGATGTAGATCACTATCATGTCAGTTTCTAGCTCTCAGTGTTCTGTTGCAATCTAGTACTGTCATTCATTTATTAGTTACACTTTTATTTTGGCCACCGGATGCACTCTATTATATAAGGCAAGGCCATATTTCTTTTCCATAAAAATAATTCTAGTTTCATCATAATATTAATCCACAGTGACTTTTGCATCATTGTATGAATTTGCACCCAAAATTCCTTTGCTTTTTCACAAGTCCACCATGCATGGTAAAAAGTCCCCTCTTCCTTTTCACACTTTCTTTTTTTTTTCCCATAAGTTTTATTAATTTTAAAATACACATTAAAAGCTAATACAAAAGAAAAGAAATAGAAATACAAAGTAAGAAAAAGGAAAAGAAAAAGTGAAGTCAAAAAATAACAAACAAGAAAAAATATAGAAAATAGATGTCCTCCAATTTATCCTTGAACTTTTAAGTACAACAATTAACTTTAAATGTTAGTCCTTAATACAATACACAGAAACTTTTCTTTGTCATATCTTCCTTTTCACACTTTCAACACTTATTTGATATTCCTTTATACATTTTAGACAGTGTAGACGGTGCCATATACCATCGATAGATCATTTTATAAAAGTTCTCTCTTAAATTATGACACAATGTAAATCTAACACCGGTTTCCCACATTTTCTCCCATATATCCATATTTATGTTATAACCAAAGTTTGCAGCCCATTTCACCATGCAGTCTTTAACCTGTTCACCCTCTGTTTCAAAAATTGCTGTTAATTTATATTGAGAGATACTTCAGCTCAGAATAGAGTGTTGTGGTAAGTCAATTCTTGACTACTCTTGGGTTATAGGTATAGGTGAAAATGAATATGCATTTAGTGACATAAACAAGAATATTATAATGCTGTAAAAAAAACACTTTGTTCCTTTCCTGATCATTTCATCCAGTGACAGGAAAGCCACAATCTCTTCAAAAATGCTTGTTGCACATCTGGGACGGAATGGCCGCACCCTTGCAGCATCTCTTGCAACAGAAGCCAAAGAACTTGCTAGATCTGTCCGTGCCCTTCTAGAAGCAGATTGTGAGTCCTCTCAGACTTGTTTCTTTTTCTACCCTCTTTTTCCTCCTTTGTTTTCCTTTCTTTTCCACCCTACCTCCTTTCTCTTGTTCTTTTTAAAATGTCCCTAAAGAGGAATATTTGGCATATTTTGGGTTGTGCCATGAATTCATTATGTGGTTTGTCAAAAGGAAGGAAAAAAACAGTGCAATGCTCAAATGGTGACAAATGTAATAATTTAGATAAAGTGTATTATATATACTTGGGAATTTGGAATTACAGAATTGGAAAAAATGGTTGGTGTATACATTCTCAGTCTCTAATTGTACCTATTCTTGTTTAACTGCAAACACGCAAAGCAAAAAATAAAAAGAGCAAATTGTGACTCAAATAGATGAAGCTTTCAAATTACATGCTAATTATCCCAAATGTTTTTTCTGCCAGTAGGATGATGCACGTAGAAGTACTCACATCTTTATAGTAAGCAGAATTTTAAAAAGAGTACATTCTAAATGTACTGCATGGATGGCTTTATTACAAGGCCATTCTAAATGTTGCAGATGGGTCATCTTTTATTTCTTAAAGAAGACACATGACCCCAGTTGGCTAAACAGATATTAGAGAAGATGCTGCTTCTGAATGTATATATGTTGGCATTACTCACTTGGTTACGGATTTAGTTGGGACTGGTCACCTGTAGATCAAACGATGATCCTTCCTTTGCAGCATATTTCTAGTATTTTCCATTGTTAAATAACAAAACAAATCTGTTCTCTTGTGTTAATTCCAATATTGAATTAATTTGTAGTGCTAATTTGTGAAAAACCAAAGGGCAGGCTTTTGCCCCTAAAGCCTTTTATTATTTTAAAAAGTGTGTGCCACTGTAGCATTCTATGTATCTTCTGTTAAGATACTCTATCTATTTGACTCCTCAAGATAATTACACCAATTTAATAATGCTGGCTTTCTTTTTTCTTCTAAAAAGTATCAAAATAGTATGTGGCAGCAACCCAACAAAGAAACTGTCTGGGGTTCAGGCTAAACCATAGTATAACTGTAATGAGAAAACTGTGATGAGAACAACCTGCATGGATCCCTTCCCTTCCCATCCCATCCCATCCCATCCTTCTCCACTGTGACTACAAAGGAGTTCAGACTTTTTTTGCTTCAGATTCGGATTAACCAGTGGGTCTTGCTTTCTGAATGCAACAAATTGTGGTTAAACTTAAATGTGATTTCCTTGAAAGATGCTAACTTGCAATCATGGGCTATGTGTTGGCTTGTTGAATCAAACTATGGCTAAGGATTCAGATGATGCTATATTTTGATGTATTAAAATTGGAAGCAACAACTTCCAAGGTCTTCGCTGTGCAGGAAGTAGTCGTGCAATAACATAGTCAGATTTACTATGTATCACTGAGTCCCTAACTGTGGGATGTTTAGTTTTTGCAGCACTGTTGCCCCATAAAGGAAGGCTCGGAAGGCTCTTAAGACCTGGCTCTGCCGCCTGGCCTCGGACGACGGGGGTGGTAGTGCCTCCTGGGGTTGGCTGGCCCCATAGCACTATGATCTACTCTGCAGTTTCAAATCCATCTTGGACTTTATTTATTGTTATGCTTGGTGTGTTTTTTAGAAATTTTGTATAGTTTTTTAAATTTTTACTTGTAACCCGCCCAGAGTCCCTTGTATGGGAGATGGGCGGGGGATAAATTGAATAAATAATAATAATAATAAACCAAATGCAATTAATATTTTCTTAATGAAGAGTGAGGATATATTCAACATTAATGAAGCATGTATTTAACAATACACACTTTTACTTGGCAACTGTCTAAAAATAAAATATCCTTTGTTTTTGTTTTTTATACTGTAGAAGGTACTATATTTGCACAGGCATTTATAAGGAAGGAACTGAAGATTGTGTAATCGATTGAACAGAATTTTTAAAGTATGTTTCAGGAAAAAAGGTTACAATTTACTGAACTTCTACCCTGGAGATGATTCAGATAACTGTCCTATTGGCTAAGTTATTCTAGAGGGATGTGATTAATGATTAGCACCATAAATATTTTTCTATGTTTTTATTTTGGAGGTTATTTAAGTGTTGTTCATTCTTATTATAGCTTGTTTAGGAATTGCTCACAATTTCAGGTAGTGTAGATGACCACAGTTTCACAAAGAGGATAAATTGTCATTTAAATCTGCGTAATCCAAATACACACTCTCGTATTCATCCTTGCTATAATAACATTAATTATCTATTCCCTTTCAGTCTGGAAAATGTTGTTAATGGCACTCAGATTCTAGAATCAAATGAGAAAAATAATAGTTGACCTTGCTGATGAACAGAGGATGAATTTTCTAACTCAAACAAGACTAAATAATTTATTATTACAAGGTATTTATGGAATTAGATGATAATCCAATTTTCTCATGCCTTCCTTGGATTGTGCAAGGCATATAACTTTCAGATGTGTGGGCAATACTGGCAATGGAAATCACATGGACAAAAAGCCTCATGTGCATACCACTTTAGTCACCTGCATTCTACTTGGGCCTTATTATACGTCATTTCAAATTCTTGAGCTGCCACCATGTAAATATGGTATTTTCTGCTAATCCTTCAGGTGATTCAAGTTGCCATGTCTCAAGAAGGTGCAGAAATTATCAGTGGACTGAAGCACTATTTATTTATCGTATGGCACATTCACATCGCATTACAATAAAAAACATAGAGCGTAATAAATATGAAATATAAAATATAAAATATAGACAAGAAAATTACAAGCAAGCAACAACTTTATTGATTAGTCTTACGACCATATCAAAGATAAAATAAGATAACAAGAATACAATTCAATTTAACTGATAAAATTGATAAAAATACACCAAAATAGGAAATAAGATAATTGAATAACCTGAAATAATAATAAATACAATACATGTATATCTAATCAGAATTCAAATGAGTTCATCACCCCTACATGGCACTCCAATCTTTTCCATATAATGGGCTCTCTGGTGAACTGCCTTGTCTACAAACTTGGCAGTCCTATTCACAATAAAAGTATTTGAGCCCGAAAGAAAATAAGATAATCTGTGATTAGAATCCCAGTGTGCTGTTCTTTCTAACAAAGGAGACAGGAATTTAATCCTAAGTGAATCATGTAATTTGCAGTCGAACAAAACATGGGCAATATCTTCTATGGCTGGGTCCCCACATACACAAGTCCTCTCATCATATGGCAAATGATGAAAACGTCCATATTTAACCATAGAGTCCAACAATTCAAACCTAGCCCTGGAATAGGCCCTTCTCAGATTTTGTGTTAGACTCATCGACAGGTATTTTTCAAATTTAAAAATAGTTTTATTCTTAGCTAACCATTTTAATGAACCATTTTTTGCCAATGTCTCCATGTCCAATTGGGCACTGATATCCAGGGCTCGCTGTTTAAAAATATCTTTTGCCTGCGGTGCAGTTATGAGTACCTGTTGAATGGAAAATCCATATTGTGTAATAACTTTAGTGAGATGTTTTAACCAGGATGTGGTAAAATCCAAACTCATTTGTTCAAGTAGGCATAATTTGGGAAGCCTATCATGGTCCATTGAATGGACCTTCTGCCAGTAAGAAAAGACCTTTGATACTGTCTGGCTATGTATAGAGTGGATACCTGTTTCTGCTCTAATTGCGGGTGCTGACGTATTTTTATCAACTCCCAGTATACTTCTTAAAAAGCGGGTTTGAACATATTCAAGTGCAGCAGAATTTGTAAGACCCCACACTTCCGCACCATAAGTCAACATTGGGACAATTTTTGCTCTAAATACTTTCAGAATAGGGGTCAAAGTGCCGGGATATTTATAATTATACAGTTTAGATAGCCTTTTGGCACAGACCTCAGCCCTCCCTGCGGTCCTTCTGAAATGATTGTCCCAGGCTCCAGTATCAGTAAAAACCACTCCTAGGTAAGTGAAAGAATTCACTTGTTCTATAGGCTCCCCATTTATTTGCCATTTATATTTCATCCTTTTTCTTTTACCAAAAACCATCACTTTAGATTTAGACTTATTTATAGTTAAAGAGTTATGAACACAATAGACATTCAACTTTTTCAGGAGTCTTCTCAGGCCAACTTGTGAATGTGCCATCAAAATCATATCATCTGCATATAATAGGACATTCACAAATATGCCATGAATTTTTAACATGTGAGTATCTACGGTACGCATAAACCCTGGAATATCATTAATATAAAGATTGAAGAGCATTGGAGCTAAGATACAACCCTGCCTGACACCTCTATGAGTAGGAATACTTTTGGTTAAAGAGCCATTTACACCAGTTCTTACTTTTAAATAAGTATTTGAATAGAGGGCCTTTACCAGGAATAAAAGTCTGGGCTCCATATTTAAATTAATTAATTTCTTCCATAAAATGTTTCTATCTATGGAATCAAAAGCTGCGGTAAAATCTATAAAAGCAGCGAACACTTTTTTACCATTTGCCAATTGTTTTGAAATAAGATGATGTAATGTGAAACAATTATCTATTGTGGAGCGATCTGGTCTAAAACCAGTTTGTTCCTCTACAAGGAGGTTTGTCCTAATTACCCAGTCCTCTATTTTGCCCAAGAGGTGTTTGGCATACATTTTTGCAGCAATTCCTATAAGACTGATTGGTCTATAATTTTGTGGCTCAGTCCTATTTCCTTTTTTAAATATAGGGACAACAATTGCTACTTCCCATCCTACTGGAATGAATCCTGTGTTGTTTATATAAGAAAACAAACCTGCAAGTAATGGGGCCCACCAGTCAGTATGGGTTTTAAAAAGTTCTGGTGGTAAAAAGTCCTCTCCTGGAGCCTTGTTGGGTTTCAAGGAATGGATGATAGATTTGACTTCTGCCACTGACACTGAGGGCCAAAGAGGGAGGTTTTCAAAATAAGTAGGATCAATTATACTTTCCTGCAAGGGTCTTTGGTTTGACTCAGTAAATAAACTTGTATAGAAATCCTCCCAGACTGAGGCAGGTATAGGAATGTCAAGTTGAAAATTGCGTTCCTTCAATAAACCCGAGACGGAATTCCAAAAAAATATTGAATTAGTTCCTTTTGCTGATAATTCCAAGTCTGCCCATATTTTAGCTGAGCTTTTTTGGACACAATAAGTTTCTTATATTCCCGCCTGATTTGTAGCATTTTGGATTGATTTTTTATACTAGGATAACTCTGGGCCATACGCATTGCTGCCCTTAAATGTTTCCTAGTATGTAGACAATCAGAATCAAACCAGTTCATACTGTTTTGAGAATGATTTCTAGCAGGAACTTTATCTATCAAAAATTTCCTCAACGAGCTAGACAAAAGAGCATATTGTGTCAAGATCTTGTCTGGGCATTGAAAAGGAGTTGAAATAGAATTTCTCCAAGACTGAACCTGCTCTGAGTTTAGATAGGTTGTTATTGCCTTTGTATCTACCTTGTGCCACCTAAGTCTTCTGTTTTGCCTAATTTCAATATTGGCTAGTAACCTCTTATCATAAGTCATAAATGATCTAATATCTGATCTGGCTGCAAAATAAACTGTAATCGGCTGATGATCGCTGTCTTCTCTCACATGGGCTTGAATATCTGAAAATAACCCAGACTTATTTCGAGAAACACAAATATAATCTAGGACACTACTAGAGTTTCCTGTATGAAATGTAAACGGATATATAAAATCAGATTCTTTGCCTCCTAAAATATGAAGGTTACATTTATAAATTAGTGAGACCAACTGAGAACCCGCCATGTTCCTTTTGGAATCTCTAGAACGCCAGGGTGGGTTGTTAATAAGGTAGTCCTCAGGAATAACACCCAGTCGTACAAAATCAAATAAAGAAGCCCCCACTCTGGCATTAAAATCTCCCGCTAAAATTACAATAGCATTGGGGTAATTAAGGTTTATCTTCAACAGTAAATTTTCTAAATTTACCCAAATGTTGGGAGAAAAGTATGGAGATGAATAAGGTGGCAGATAAATGTTCACTAGTACTACTACAACTGCTTCATACGAAAATTTAACCACCAAATAGAAAGGAGAATCAAAACCAAACACCAGTTCCTGGCCTTGCCAACCCAACTCAGCCTTGGCAAGTATCGACAATCCTCCCGATGCCCTTCCTTTAGTCTTGTGTTTCACTGCCGGGACTGACCAGGAATTAAATCCTGGAATGTGGATCCTTTCTTCCTCTTTGGACAGCCAAGTTTCTTGAAGAGCTATAAAATCAAAGCCAGAGAGAAATTCCAACAAGTCTCCATCAGATACTCGATTTTTCCAACCGGCAATGTTCCAAGTCAGTAGGTGGAGAAAAACCTTGCAATTGATGTTGGCAGGCGGCCCCATTGGAGACTTGAAATTTTGGGTTAGAGTACATGAGGCTTTTAGTCAATCGGCAGGGGTGATGTTGTCTAGAATGCCTTCTGTATCGAAGAAGACACATTGATTTACAAGTTGTCTGCCTTCGTCATTGTCTTGTTGATGGGGAAGCGCCAACAGAGATTGGGGAGCAAGACAATTATGATGAAATACTTTAACAGGTTGAAGAGTCAAAGTAGAATCAGCATCCAAACAAACAAAGTCCTCACTAACAGGTAAGGATGTTCCAGCCTTTAGTTCTTTCCATAACCCATTTTGAACTTCTCCTTCAAATGCTGTAGATCTAGCGTATGCGGGACTCATTTGAGACAACATTTGGTTGGAAATAGAATCCTTAGGACTCAGTTCTATTCCACCACCAGCATCCGATTTTAACACACAAGATACTTTAACTTTCTGCAAATTATCTGGGACTGGATTGAGCAATGCCATTTCCTCACAATCAGCCTGTGTTTCTAGACATTTCTTTTCTGTTGAAGTAGTAGTATTTTGTTGAACAGATATATTTTCACAGGCCTGAGTACTTAGTAATGCCATATTTATTAATGGCTTTGCCATAGATTGTGTTGTTTTCAATGTCTCTCTTAATTCATCCAGTCTTTGTATAACATCTGATTGCTCTGATTGTGGTAACTCCCCAAATAAGTCAATCAGCGTTTCTTCTGGCATTTCCTCACTCAGGGTCATTGCTGTTGTAGCAACTTCATGATTATCTGTATGTTTGCTACTGCCATCAGAACTTAAAGCAATATTACCCCCTTTCAAAGACTGATCAAGGAGAGGACTCACTTTCTCTGAGCTAAAAACACGTATTGGAAATATTGAAAAAGTACTCAGGAAAGGCTTCATTTTAAAAAGCATGCTGGGAACTATAGGCTGCTTAAATATTAACAAAACTCGGATATAGTCTCTTCTGGATGGCAGCCATTCAGCATGCACTAAGTCTATCAGAGAGCGTTCGCATCGTAGCAGCAGACTCAACGAGAGCATAACAGCTCTCCTATCACCCCATCTCCCTCTATTCATTTTATTATCATAAATCTGCAAGGTAATCTGTTTGGTTTGTAAGTAATAACTACATGGATCTCCTCTCTGCCTTTTTCCTGGTTGAGAGCTATTTTCTTTAGAGCTATTCTTTCCTCTCCTTTCGGTTTTGGGAGTAGAGCCAGCTTTATTTTCTGTATTAACCCCTTGATGACTGTTGGTGGGAGTAGTAGTAGATATCTTCCTGTTTCGTTCTGTTTTATTTGGATAGTTCTTAATGAATTTTACAACGGACTCCTTCAGGGAGTCAACCTGATCCTTAATTGATGTTAGAAGTTCGAAGATTGAAACCACTGTCTGTGCGGTAAGCAAGCACTGTCTAGATATAAAGTCTCTTGCATTCTCCCTTTTTAAGTCCATAACAACTCCCTCCTGCATAAGCATAGCAGCTGCCGAGCAAGCTGCTGTAGTCTGGGAGGGGGAGACATTTTCTGTAAGGCAGGAGGAAAGTTCTAAGAGCTGTTGACTATCCCATTCCACTGAGCTCTGTAAGTTAGCTCTACCTGATAAGGAGTCCAAGGTTAAGTTACTTACTACAGCAGTCTCTTTACTTGTTGTATAATTATCCATTTTCTGCTGCTTCAGTGGCTTCTGTGCTGCGGAGTGCGCACGCTGCCTCTTTTTCCTTTTCCCCATTCCTGAGAGCTAATTTAAAATGTTGATAAATTAAAGCTAAAAAGTTGCCTGTCTGTCATAAAATGATGATAAAAGTGGTTAAAAATAGTTAAAAATAGTTAAATATATAAAAATTTTAAAATAAAGTATAAAAATAAACTACTAAAAAGTAAACTTTAGAGGAGCTCTTTCCAGCAAATGCTGCCTCATCGCCATCTTGGCCCCACCCCTCAAGAAAATTACAAACGTATGTCTAGGTTACAAATATAGTTTTTTGCTTCAGTTGTCACAGCCAGGAAATCAGCAAAGTCTCCATTGTAGGATCAGTTTTGACACTCTGTCACTATATGTTGGATAATTTGTTTTTCGGCTCCACAATCGCAATTCGATGATGTTGTTTTGCTCCATTTATAAAGGGCATCTGCACATCTACCATGACCCGTGCGAATTCAGTTCAAGGTTGTCCATATCACACAGGGCTGGTCAAATCCAGGTGGTTTTTCCAAGATGCAGGGCAAGCTTCGACATTGTGGAGGGCAGTTTCCTAGCCAATGTTGTTTCCACGTGTTGTGGATATTGAAATCATCTTCTAGAAGAGCTTTAGCGGTAGAAATGGCTGGATGTCTCGATCTCAGCCTGTTTCGCTCCAAGCAGGCTACGTCATTTAGTATTGGTAGTTGGGGATTACCAATAATCTTCCGATATTCTTGAAGAAGGGCGCTCTTTCGTCTTGCATCCAGAGGTGGTATGTGGCTCAAAACAGGCAGCCAGTATGTGGGAGTAGGTCGTATCGTCCCACTAACAATGCGCATTGACTAATGCAGTTGCGTATTGATCTTTCTCGTGTGCGGGCTATTAAGCCACACTGGAGCACAGTACTCTGCTGCTGAGTAAACCAGGCTGAGTGCGGACATTCTCAGCGTATCCGCTGTCGAGCCCCTGCTAGTGCCGCATAGTTTGTGTAGAATGTTGTTTCTACTTCTCAGTTTGGCAGCAGTCTTCATCAGGTGTTCTTTATAGGAAAGTGTCCTATCCAGTGTGACCCCAAGATATTTGGGATGCATGTTGTGATTGAGCCGGTTTCCCTTAAATCGAACGTTGAGCTCTCTACCTGCTGATCTATTACAAAGGTGGAAGCATGTTACTTCCGTCTTAGTTGGATTGGGCTATAACCTCCACTTACGAAAATATTTATCCAGTATGTCTAGATTGGAAGTGAGGACACCTTCAGTTGTCTCAAAGGATTTATGTTGAGTGACTATAGCCCAATCATCCGTGTAGCCAAACTTCCTAGACTTTGTGTGTGGTATGTCAGCTATGTATAGATTGAAAAGAAGGGGTGCAAGAACCGAGCCTTGTGGTAGTCCGTTGTTTAATATTTTAGGGATGGTAATATCGTCTCCTATAGTCACAGAGAAAGTTCTTCCAGCAAGCATATTATCAATAAGTCAGGTAGTCTTTTGGCATGGAGTTACTTGTATTAATTTATAAAGTAGTCCATGTCTCCACACTCTATCATATGCTGCACTTAAATCTATGAAGGCAACTGATGTTTTTTGCTTCGCCTGATAACCTGCTTCTATGTAGGTTGTTAGTGAAAGCACTTGGTCAGTGCAGCTTTGTGCGGGGCGAAATCCAGCTTGTTCCACTGGAATTATCTGGAGTATCTTCTGGCTGATTCTATTATGCAGAAGCCTTTTGAGAAGCTTATAGACAGTGCTTAGCAGTGCGATTGGTCGGTAGTTCTTTGGTTGGTCATTTGTTTTTCCCGGTTTGAGTATTGCAATTATTTTTGCTTGCTTCATCTTGTGTGGTATTATACCTGTTTCCATAATATCCGAAAAGAATTCTGCCAACCATCTTTTTGTGTATTTTCCACAGTTCAGGAGGAATTTAGGATGTATACCATCACGTCCAGGTGCCTTGCCAGCGTTTATGGACTGAAGCAATTCTGCAGTGACGAATTACACTATGTGGAGAGTTTTCTGTAATTAGAAGAAAAGATAAGCAAAGAGAGATATTAGGATCATTCAATGAGAAGGAGAAGATTATGTTCCCCTAATGCCGTATAAGGCCTTATCAGTGATGCTGGAAGAATATAATATTTACAAGATACATTTAGCGCTTGTATATTGCTAAGATGGAGTTTGCATAGATGAAATCTATCTTATAGCACAATACCAAGACATAAAGGGAGAGGACGCCTTTGTGCAGAGGGCTAGTCCTGAAAGCCCATCAATATTATCTAAGTACACATAAGCAGAGGATACATTTTTCAGTCTAGGAAGGAAAGAAGGAAGATTTTTCTGCACTGAAGAGTTTAGTTTTATATGTGTTTGTATTAACACAATAGTAACTATTCTAGGTATGCTAGGTATATTGCGTAACTAGGTATACTAGGTATTAACTAGTATACTAGGTATTAACTAGGTATACTAGGTATACTAGGTATATTGCGTAACTCAATGAAGTCAGGTCAAGAAGAACAGGTCATGATGGAGAGTTCTGACAAAACGTGGTCCACTGGAGGAGGAAATGGCAAACCACTCCAGTATCCTTGCCAAGAAAACCCAT
Source organism: Charina bottae (assembly GCA_023362775.1). Lineage (NCBI taxonomy): Eukaryota > Metazoa > Chordata > Lepidosauria > Squamata > Charinaidae > Charina > Charina bottae. The sequence goes on along the minus strand of JALMGJ010000002.1, from coordinate 147,646,416 downwards.
GGACAGTATCAAAAGGCTAAAAGATATGACGCCGGAAGATGAGCCCCTCAGGTCGGAAGGTGTCCAAAATGCTACTGGGGAAGAGCGGAGGGCAATTCTGAGTAGCTCCAGAAAGAGTGAAACGGCTGGGCCAAAGCCGAAAGGACGCTCAGTTGTGGATGTGTCTGGAAGTGGAAGGAAAGTCCGATGCTGTAAAGAACAATATTGCATAGGAACCTGGAATGTAAGAACTATGAATCAAGGTAAGCTGGATGTGGTCAAACATGAGCTGACAAGATTGAACATCGACATATTGGGAATCAGCGAACTAAAATGGACAGGAATGGGCGAATTTAATTCAGGAGACCATTATATATACTACTGTGGGCAAGAATCCCTTAGAAGAAATGGAGTAGCTCTCATAGTCAATAAAAGAGTGGGAAAGGCAGTACTGGGGTACAACCTCAAAAACGACAGAATGCTTTCAGTTTGAATCCAAGGCAAACCATTCAACATCACAGTGATCCAAGTCTATGCCCCAACCACTGATGCCAAAGAAGCTGAAGTTGACCGGTTCTATGAAGACCTACAACACCTTCTAGAACTAACACCAAAAAAAGATGTCCTTTTCATCATAGGGGACTGGAATGCTAAAGTAGGAAGTCAAAAAATAACCGGAATAACAGGCAAGTTCGGCCTCGGAGTACAAAATGAAGCAGGGCAAAGGCTAATAGAGTTTTGTCAAGAGAACACGCTGGTCATAGCAAACACTCTTTTCCAACAACACAAGAGACGACTCTACACATGGACATCACCAGATGGTCAATACCGAAATCAGATTGATTATATACTTTGCAGCCAAAGATGGAGAAGCTCTATACAATCAGCAAAAACAAGACCTGGAGCTGACTGTGGCTCAGATCATGAGCTTCTTATTGCAAAATTTAGGCTTAAATTGAAGAATGTAGAGAAAACCACTAGACCAATCAGGTATGACCTAAATCATATCCCTTATGAATATACAGTGGAAGTGAGGAATAGATTTAAAGGATTAGATCTGGTAGACAGAGTGCCTGAAGAACTATGGATAGAGGTTCGTAACATTGTACAGGAGGCAGCAACTAAAACCATCCCAAAGAAAAAGAAATGCAAGAAAGCAAAGTGGCTGACTGATGAGGCTTTACAAATAGCTGAGGAAAGAAGGGAAGCAAAAGGCAAGGGAGAAAGGGAAAGATATAAACAACTGAATGCAGAATTCCAAAGAATAGCAAGGAGAGATAAGAAGGCCTTCTTAAATGAACAATGCAAAGAAATCGAGGAAAACAATAGAATGGGGAAGACTAGAGATCTCTTCAAGAAAATCGGAGATATCAAGGGAACGTTTTGTGCAAAGATGGGCATGATAAAGGACAAAAAAGGCAGGGACCTAACAGAAGCAGAAGAAATTAAGAAGAGGTGGCAAGAATACACAGAAGAACTATACAAGAAAGATCTTAATATCCCTGATAAATACGATGGTGTGGTCACTGGCCTTGAGCCGGACATCCTAGAGAGTGAAGTCAAGTGGGCCTTAGGAAGCATTACTAACAACAAAGCTAGCGGAGAAGACAGTATCCCAGCTGAGCTATTTAAAATCCTAAAAGATGATGCTGTTAAAGTGCTGCACTCAATATGCCAACAAATTTGGAAAACTCAACAGTGGCCACAGGATTGGAAAAGGTCAGTTTACGTTCCAATTCCAAAGAAAGGCAATGCCAAAGAATGTTCAAACTACCGTACAATTGCGCTCATTTCACATGCCAGCAAGGTTATGCTCAAAATCCTACAAGCTAGGCTTCAGCAGCATGTGAACCGAGAACTACCAGAAGTGCAAGCTGGGTTTCGAAGAGGCAGAGGAACTAGAGATCAGATTGCCAACATTCGCTGGATCATGGAAAAAGCAAGAGAGTTCCAGAAAAACATCTACTTCTGCTTCATTGACTACGCTAAAGCCTTTGATTGTGTGGATCACAACAAACTGTGGCAAATTCTTAAAGAGATGGGAGTACGAGACCACCTTACCTGTCTCCTGAGAAACCTGTATGTGGGTCAAGAAGCAACAGTTAGAACCGGACATGGAACAACCGACTGGTTCAAAATTGGGAAAGGAGTACGACAAGGCTGTATATTATCACCCTGCTTATTTAACTTATATGCAGAGTACATCATGAGAAATGCCGGGCTGGATGAATCACAAGCCGGAGTTAAGATTGCCGGGAAAAATATCAACAACCTCAGATATGCAGACGATACCACCCTAATGGCAGAAAGTGAAGAGGAACTAAAGAGCCTCTTGATGAGGGTGAAAGAGGAGAGTGCAAAAGCTGGCTTGAAACTCAACATTAAAAAAACCCAGATCATGGCATCTGGTCCCATCACTTCCTGGCAAATAGAAGGGGAAGAAATGGAAGCAGTGACAGATTTTATTTTCTTGGGCTCCAAGATCACTGCAGACGGTGACTGCAGCCATGAAATTAAAAGACGCTTGCTCCTTGGAAGGAAAGCTATGGCAAACCTAGACAGCATATTAAAAAGCAGAGACATCACCTTGCCGACAAAGGTCCGTATAGTTAAAGCTATGGTTTTTCCAGTAGCAATGTATGGCTGTGAGAGTTGGACCATAAGGAAGGCTGAGCGCCGAAGAATTGATGCTTTCGAGCTGTGGTGCTGGAGAAGACTCTTAAGAGTCCCTTGGACTGCAAGGAGGTCAAACCAGTCAATCCTAAAGGAAATCAACCCTGACTGCTCATTGGAAGGACAGATGCTGAAGCTGAAGCTCAAATACTTTGGCCACCTAATGAGAAGAGAGGACTCACTGGAAAAGACCCTGATGCCGGGAAAGACTGAGGGCAAAAGGAGAAGGGGACGGCAGAGGATGAGATGGTTAGATAGCATCACCGATGTAATGAACATGAATTTGAGTAAACTCCGAGAGACAGTGGAGGACAGGAAGGCCTGGCGTGCTATGGTCCATGAGGTCACGAAGAGTCGGACATGACTGAACGACTGAACAACAACAAAACTATTCTAGGTATGTACATTTGGAGTTTATACAGGCTTGCATTCTTTTTATCACTACATACTTCATGGCTCACCAGAACAGAGCAGTAAGGATATGTTTACCTGCCTGCTTTTTTCATACATGTGGACTTTCTGCTTCCGACTTAATGAAAGTGACCAGGGTCACAGTTAACACCCTAAATATTTTAAAAGTGATCTTGCCACTTTAAGTGTCCTTTGGGTACAAGACCAAGATACAAAATTAAAGTAATATAAATAGTAATAGTACTACTAGTAGTCATAATTAACAACAGGAGCAGGAGTTTAACAATTAAATATGTACTTTTGAATCCATTTAAAGTCTTCATTGTGAAATTAATTGAGAAATGACTGCGATATATGAATCCACATTGAACAAGTTTTCATTATAATAGCTATTTGGACAACCTACAAAATGCATTTTAAAAATTGGATTCATTTTCTTGAAGCAAGAGCTAATGATTAATTATAATGCCATCCAGTAACATCTCTTGAACATATTCCTGTAATGTTCTTACCTTTCAGAATGACTAAAATATTACTGTAGTATATGATCTGAAACCTTCCCAATTTCTTAATGAATTTGATTCTGAAATAATTAAGCACTCACTTGTTTCCAAGGAGTCAGATTATTTATAGTAGGAGTCTAATCAGTCATTTTATTAAGAAGCAACACTTAAATATTTCAATGAGATTTGCTTTCAAGTATGTATGTACAGTTGAAGTTTTAAGCTAAATCTAACCAAGATTCAGAATACAGTAAATCTCATTACTTTTTTTGTATTGTAGTTGTTTTTACACAATTTACAGATTAATGTTCTTAATAAAAGAACGTGCTATGAAATTTCTCACTTTTGTGATGAATCAGTGAGCATATATTATAGTTCCAATCTCAAAGGAATTAAAATGTACAAAAGGTCTTTTAATATTTTCTAAACCTGTTGCTAAAGCAGTATCTCTAAAGTCCCCATAGAACACACATTTTCTTTTACTATAGTGTTTACAATATATTATAGAATGCAAATACTGTGCTATATAGTTCCATCCCACTTTACTTCTTCCTTTTTTCTCCTATGCACTGTTTAATACACAGCACTTACACAAATTTTTAATCTGCCGACCCTTGGGTTTGTTTTGTGAGTGTGTGTGTGTGTGTGTTTGGTTGTACTTCATCTAATCCATTAATAGTATGACAAACACAGGATAGTGGAACAATACAAAATAAACATGATACAGTAAGTAAGGATGTAGTTGTCCAAAATTCTTACTTATTTTTTGCTTTCTGTACTTTTTTATTACAGCATTAGCATAATTTTTGATAATTTTATATAAACTATAAAATATAATTTGATAGATATATTTGGATTACCTAAAGTATATAGATTAATATGCTATTATTTGCTTTGGCAGTATGTAACAACATTGTTCTTCAAAATATTGCTTGAGTTGCTAATTAGATTTCAAGATAATGACTTTAATTTTAGGAGTTTCATCTATGAAAATCCAGCTTGATTGTTTGGTTTTCTCTGAATTTAAAGAAAAGCATCTCTACTATAGATGTTATACAATCTGAATTATTAACTGGTTTCTAAACTGATCAAGTAAGGCAAAGGTAAGGACTCCTGGAGATTACATGGACACAGCCTTGCAGAGTTGCCATTGTCTTTTTCTATCATATATATCATATAGATATTTTTTATTAAGAATTTTGATTACAAAAGTAAAATCTAATACAAACTAAAGAAAGAAAAGAGAATAGAGAGGAGTAAAAAGTGCAAGGAAAAAGAAAAGAAAAGAAAAAGAAGAGAAGAGAAGAGAAGAGAAATATATAAAGAAGTGACTTCCAACCTTCATCACAACAAGTATAAACAAATTTAGTAACACTTCACCCTCTCTAAAGATACAAACATTTATCTCTTCATCCCATATCCCATCTCTTATCTCTAAACAAATCCATAAAATATCATCTTTTCAGTCCTGGTGTCAGCAGAAAGTTCATAAAGGGTAGCCAGAAGTAACAACCTTTAACCTTGATCAAATAGACCAACTTTATATTCCTTCCTTTTACTTCTAACAGTCTTAATCTGTAGTTCATTCAAATATTGTCCCAGGACTTGATTTTTCTTCTTTGTCCCATTGCACAGAGTTCTTCAAGGCTTTAACAAGACTTTTTTGTAAATCCAATAGGAAAAATTATCCAGGTCACTTTCTTGGTTTGTTATTTTTATTTCCCTTTTAAATTTTAAAACCTCAGACAGTTTCTTTTCTAGATCCCATGAAACATCCTTTTCTAAATCATTCTCTTGGCCTGTCAGTTGTAAATCCACTTTCAATACCATCTCTATCTTTTCAGATAAAATTTGTTCTACATCTGACATTTCTTCAATAACATCTTTTGGACATAGTCTATCCCTAAAAGCAGACATCATTACTGACATTGTTGATATTGTGGCTACTATTTTCTAATTCCATTCTTTAAAAGTCTCTTTCAATATTTTTATTGTCATAATGTTTTGCATCATCTTACAGGACTGTATATCCTTCCTCTACTTAAAAACTTTAATCCCCTCTAGTGTCTAATTTTTGAAATCATGAAATTACTTATCTATGTTATGTCTTGTAAAAACCAAAACAGGATCTATGTCCCACGAGAAGCTGTTTGTACTTTATAATTAATTCTAAAATCTTATTTTAAAAGTTTCAATATTCCAATTTTATCTGGACCCTTAGTCTGTTATAACTTTCTAAGATCAAAATCTTATTTAGCTTTTTGTTGTTTATTTCAGATTCTTTAAATTCTTACGTTTATGATTAAAATTTTCTTTTGTTCAGGATTGAAGGCAGATTCACCCAGCATTTTCAAGCTTGTCATTCTGAAGCTCTCTTAAAGCTTAGAAGTAGTTAATGAGCAATTTCTGAAAGTGATTAGAAAGTGAGATTTGCAAACTTATTATCCTTTAAAGGTCTCCTCTGCAGTTGAGAGCAAGATGGCTAATCCCATTGTCTCCCAGCACTCAAAACCACAGAAAACTGCTGTCCTGCAGTTTCCTTGTGAGGAGCAGCAGTCCAGAGCACATGTGGGCAATCTCCTGTCCTCTCCTTATCTGGAGAGGTTCCAAGGAACTGGTCTACTCACCAGTTCCTTGGTCTTTGCCACGGTCATTGGCTCCGCTTTTGCAGAGCCATCTTCAGTTTGCCATGCCTCCCCCAGAAGCCTCCACCATTGCCTTTTTCCAGGATGTCTTTTACCAACATAGCCTGCAGTCCTGACATTCCCAGTGATCTCCCTTCCAACAGTAATCAGGACCAACCATCTACATATTTCAAGGGTAGTCAAATGTTGCTGTCTGCTGAGACTAAAAATGGTACCACTCACAAATAATACATGTATGTGAACAGGCTCAAATGAGTACCTGCATTGATTTTTCAGACGTAGGAGCATGCATACCTAATATATTCACTTTTCATATGTTGCCATAGTCTCATGGCATGTCAGAAAAATATGGATCAGGGGAACAGTTAGAGTACGCAGACATTTTGATTTGATGATGGAGTTTATGATAGCTGAAATACGACATGCTGCAGCTTTGGAAGCAAGAAATAATAATCCCCCAAAGCTAAGCTGGGTAGAACCATTTTCTAGCAAAATTATTCTTTGTGAGCTGGAGCGATTTGGTGGGAATGTGGATGAAAATATTCTGTCACATTAAATTACTTCCAGAAGGCTGCGGGAGAAGTCATGCAAGAGAAACCTTTAATTCTAAATGCAGCTGAAGACGAACAGTCGGTTGTGTCAACTTTAATAGACAGAAATTGGTTAAAAAGTACTGGAGCTAGAGTATAGATCCCTTCTGTGAATCCAAAAGTTAAAAATAACGCTGTGGAAAAGGATTTAAAGATTTAACACCATCCCTCTTGATTCGTTTTGACTTGGGGAATTATTGCATATATATCCACATTTATTCTGAGCTGGCACATATTGCATTTCAAGAATCTTCAGTGTTTTAATAGTTTATTTAGAATAGTTGTTAACAGAAATAACCAAAAAATGTGAGAATATTCTGCTAATGAATAACCAACTTGATTAACACATTTGCAGTCAGCAGGGATGCTTTAAAAAAATACACTTCCCCTGATTTAAACCCGTTCTTACTCATGTGTACCTGTTTTATGTCCTACAGATCAAAGTGATGTATGTTAGCTGACCTGGAATAAATGAGCTTCTCTATGTCTTGTTATTTCCTAACTCCTATGCTTAGCCTTGTATATTCCAGCTTTGGCAAACCAGCTACTGCCAGCTTTAATGAGAAAAATGGTCTATATTTGTTTGTCAATGAAGCATGTATGATGCATTTTATGATACACATTGGTAAATCCAGTTTGAAAAGCTTACAAAAATGTAATTTAAAACAACATCATTGCAGACTAACACTGCAGTCTTACATTTTCTTACAGGAAGCTAAATTCTACTGAAGTCAGCAAGCTTCTTTATAGGTAAAACTTACATTGACCATGGCAGTTTATCTCATAAAATACTACTATTAAAAACCAAATAACTCTCAGCAAATATAAATGTACACTATTATGCAGAGCTAGATGACATATGTTTTGGTCACTAACTGCTTCTTGCTAATTTATGTAGATGAATTCACCTTTTACTGTCATCTGTGGAATTTAACATGCTAAATGAACATATTATAAACTAAGATCTTGTCAAAAAGTATGGGCAGTGTGTTCTTATTTTGTTTTGTATGGGAAAAATGTACTTCCTAAATAATGAAGAACTGTCTGGAGAGAAAATACTTTGCCTATGTCAAAGACTATAATCATTCTTGTATTTTTTTATATGCTCATTAAATATTTGCAGAATTCCCAAAGATTTTACTAAGCAATAAGTAGATATTCTGGATAACAAGCATCAGTTGTTATTCTTAAAGTCATATGATACAATTGGAATGCCACAGGTTTTGCAGTTCACATTCTACAGTTTTAATTCCTAGTTGGATAATAAGGCTTGTGTTCAGTCGGATTTGGTCCTTGTCTTCCTCCAGCGGCGCTCTAGACATCTCTTAATCCTCTTCAGAACCCTCAGCTCCTCCGTAAACCACAGGGAGTGTAGGGTTCGATGGGACAAGAGAGGTCACACAGGCGCGATCCTGTCCAAGGCCCTGGCCGCCTCCCTATTCCAGGCAGTAGGCAGGGCCTCCACTGGACCATGCAGCAGATCCTCGGGTATAGCCCAAACTCCCTTTGGAACCCCATCGGGTCCATCAGTCGCCGGGGGCGGACCAATCAAATGGGTCCTGCCTCCCTGTGGAGGGGGGCAGCATAAGAGAATCTCAAGGCCATCAGGGCATGAACTCCCGAGCTGCCTCTGAGGCATGTCCCAGGGATGGTAGGTTGAAGTCCCCCAGAACCATAAGCCTGGGGAACTCAACTGCCAACCCCGAGACGCAGCTCAGGCAGGGAGGTTGCTACACAGCAGAGAGGCTGGTACAATAGCAACAATCCCAACTGCTCTCTGGAACCCAACTTCAGGAACAGGGTCTCACAACCAGCCACATGTGGAACAGTGCCCCTGAAGGCCACCAGAGATTCTCTGATGACAACAGCCACCCCTCCTCCCCTGCCCTGGGATCTCGGCTGATGCCATACCATAAACCCAGTGGGCACATTTCCGAAAGGGGCACCCCCCCTCAGGGCCCAGCCAGGTCTTGGTAATACATGCCAGGTCTGCCCCCTCCTCAATGATCAAATCACATAAGGGGGGCCTTGTTGTTAACTGACCTGGCATTCAAAAGCAACAGCCGAAAGCCAGGGCCTCCATGGGTCTGCTGTCTAGGGCCTGGGTCTGAGTGCAGAGGGTTGGAACACACTACCAGTTCCAAACACCAAGGGTGTCTTCCTCAAAGATGGCCTGCCCTCTGACTCCCGCCTTGACACCCCCATCCTGTCACCACCTGAATGGAGTAGCCCGCCCTAAATCCCCCAGAGCTCCCATTTCCCCCCAGTCACAGCCCTCCAGGGTCCCTGGTTAGGGGTGGGTCCATCCAACCATCCAACAACAGGCACACACCAAGCAGTCACACGGTGGTGGGAGTTCCCCAGCACTTCAGCTCTCGCTCTCAGCGCTGCGGGAACTCAACCATCACCCCCACATCTACCATGTCCCCTTCACCGGGCTCTCTCACTAGCTGGCAGGGGGCACCCCACCCACTTCTCCTCCTCCCTGACTCTCACTCAAGGAGGGAGGATCCCCACATACACACCTCATCCACTCTCAGGCTCCCTCCTCATCTCTCACACCAGGGGGAAGTATCTTTCTCATCACACTGGAGGGCACCAGCAGGGCACTCAGCTCCTCGCTCCAGGGGGCTCACTGGCCCACTCATGTCTTCACTTCGAGGTCCCGTCCACCGCTGTACTTGGCTCCTTATTCCGGCCCAGGGAGTTTGCCGACCCACCCGGTTTGGCATGGTATTCAGTTGCTGGGCTGGGGGTTTGCGGGAGATGGGAGACTTATAGTCAACCCGCTGAGTCCACTGGGCCACCCTAAGGGTCCGCCGTACCGCTCAGTTGCTGCGCTGTGCCTCCACTGTTCCGTCTGGGCCCGCTGGGCCACTCTTCAGGGGCCTCTGTGCTTGGTCCCCTGGGCCACCCCAAGGACTCGCCACACCACCGGTCTGCCACGCTGCACCTCCTGGGTTCACCACGCGAAGCGGCTACCACGCTGTGCCTCTGCTGCTCTGGGGGGCTCTGTCTGGGCCTGCTGGGCCCACTAGACCACCCTTCGGGCTCCATACTGAGTCTGCCGGGCCACCCCAAGAGTTCTTTGCAGCGCTTGGCTGCTGTGCTGCACCTCTCGACCTCGCCACAGCTGCCCGCACCACCCGACCACCGTGCCACGTCTCCACCGCTCTGCTTCTCCGCCACTCTGGGGAGCTCTGTGGGGCTCTGTCTGGGCCCACTGGGCCGCCCTCCGGCCTCCGTATTGGATCTGCCAGGCCACTGGTATAACAGGTATGGCCCAGGTATTGATGGTTTTGATGGCGTTTCCACCATTCAGTTTTGTCTTTAATAATTGTCTCGCTCTTTGGATGTATTCATCATCATCATCAATCATCTAAAATTCTTACCTCTAGCTTTTTATATGGTGCAAAACATTGTGTTAGGCATGTCTATAGTATTGTGTGGTAGCGGTCCATGCTTCAGTGTTTCTGAAAAGTTAGATCAGGACTAACTTGTGGAGCATTTCCAGTCTAATTCCCCAGTGAATTTTAATGGGGAGCTGCCTTCTGCTTAGCTCTACACATACTATAAATGTTCTGAACTTAGAATATGGGGCCAACTCCAAAAGAAGCTTTGTTGATTTTTTTTAGATTTTTTTATTCCACCTTTATTGTTTTTATATATAACTTTTCCCCACAACAACAACCCTGTGAGGTGAGTTGGGCTGAGAGTGTGACTGGCCCAAAGTCACCCAGCCGGCTTTCATGCGTAAGGCAGGACTAGAACTCACAGTCTCCTGGTTTCTAGCCTGGTGCCTTAACCACTAGACCAAATTGGCTCTCTTTGATGGCTTTCTTTTTCTCTTTCACTCTCTTTGATGGCCGAGAAGGAAGAGAGAGAGATTACTGTCAATAAAGAGAGAGCAACTGCAACCAGTATTATAACACATCTGAAAATTATACTTCTATCTTCAGATTTCTGGCAGATCATAAGAGCCTGGTCATTTGTGCCTTGAGTTATAACTTTTATTGGGTTGATTTGTTTGAAAATCCACTCATTTCTTTTCTTGGCTATGCATTGTATTCTCAAGAGTCTTCTCCAACACCAAAGTTCAAAAGCATCAATACTTTTCCTATCCTATTTCTTCAAAGTCAAACTTTGGTTTCCATAGAATATCACAGGGAGAACCATTATTTTTTAGGAACTGAACCCCAATATATACTATCTGAAGTTTAACTCTAGCCTGTTTTGCTCTCTTAGGGGAACCTTTTTCTTTTCATTCCTGAAAAATAGTGTAGAAGGCTCCACAAAAAGCTGGGATCCATCCCCCTTAATGTCATTTGAGTTATGAGACTCAAGTGAGAGGGCTGGAAAATGAGTGCCTGAGAAACAGCCTGAGGACAACGGTCCCCTTCCCCCATGGTTTTGTTGTACAGAATCAGGGCACATGGGCAGAGAGTTTAGAATTTTCTTCAAAAAGGGAAAGGAAAAAATAGGCAAGCAAAGGAATAGAATAGTCTTAATTGGTATTCTCTTCACTTAAAATGTGTGTTCAGAATGCTGCATTACAAACTCCTCTTCAGACCATAAGCTCAGTTGGTTTCAGCTTACTGAGTGCAACAATTGTTCATGTTTGATTGCCTTCAGCAAAGCATGCAAAGGTGTTTTATTGCTTTGATCAGTGCTGTGCGCTCATTTCTTCTAGCATTAAACTCCTGCTTGGATTAAAAATTAGTCACAGCTGGATTTTTCCATTTTGGGTTTAATAACCCTCCAGATCCATGAAGCTTTCTCTGATTTGAAATAGTGAAAGCCTTTGGTCTGACAGAGTTATACTGGTTTCTTTTGATAAAGATGATTTTCTAATTAGATTTTGAAAGATTCAGTTTGCCATATTTTTAAATGGCACCACAATAAGTAAAGGAACACTCTACATACATTTTAATGTTCATTTATGAGTTCTTCCCAATGTCAGGATGGAGGCTGAGTCTGATTTGGAAGAGGAAGGGACGGTAACAATATAAGCGGGGAAGAACTGGGATGGTGCGAAATTTGAATTGGGTCCGGAGCAGCTGATTGGAGACAACCCAGGAGAAGACTCACCTCCGCCTATCAGCGTGAGAGAGAGAAGGTGGGAAAGGCTTCCGCTTACAAACAGCGTGAAAATCAAAAGGATAAAAGGCGAGCGCAGCGTGTAACCATTGCCGGAGACAACCGTTCACGTTCCGTACTGCATCCTGGAGTGAATCGTGATCCCGTCACCGTGCCAGCATCCCCGCTTGGGCCCTGCCTTGCCTCCACGCCAGAGCCTTGCCTTGCCCTTGCAACCTCGCCAAGCTTTGTGCCAGAGCCTTGCCTTGCAAACCAGCCAAGCCTCGCATCCGAGCCCTGCTTTGCCACCCAGCCAAGCTCCATATCGGATCCTAGCCTTGCCGCCCAGCCACGCTTCGAGCTGGAACCTTGCCTTGTCGGCCAGCCATGCCCTGAGTCGGAACCCTGCCTTGTTGCCCAGTGGCGTCCTGAGCCGAAATCTTGCCAAGCCTCGTGTCGGAACCTTGCCTTGCTGCCGCCGCCCCATGCCTCACGCCAGAACCTTGCCCTGACATTGCTGCTCCAAGCCTCACATTGGAACCTCATCCCGCCCTTGTGCCAAGCCTCATGCCGGAACCTCCCTTTGTCTCTGCGCAAAGCCTCATGCTGGAACCTCGTTGTGCAGCCACCGCACCCAGCCCCGCGCCAGAGCCTTGCATTGCAGCCACATGGTGGCTGCCCGTGTTTGCACCCAGTGGAACTGATAGTGGCGCACCACCAAGTCCGTGAGCACCACATGTCATTTTATTTGAGAGATTGTGTGTTTAATTGTAAATAAAGACTATATTCCACACCTTCCTGCTTCAGGTCTTAATCGGGACAGGACACCCAACTACACTTCCTCATTTGTAACTGGCAGAGCAGTACTCCCATGTGTTGTGAGGGTGATGGCAAGTAGGAATGAGTTTTGTATTTCTCTACTAGGGAACTGTTGCTAATGCATATTCATGCTACTTTGCTCAACTCTGAAATGGGTGGAGTTCAGCACACGACTGAACATAAAGCACTCCTTGACCTTTAATTCAGTGCTAATTCCCAGTGTAAGTTCTGTTGTTGTGGGCACATCTTGTATTGACATAACATTGTGCCAGATTGGACATGCTTTATGGTGTTCTTCATTGGTGAAGTGCCATTTTTTCTCAATCAGCAACAATGACAAATTAGATCTGATTGTTTGTACTAGAATCTGCAACACAGAGAAAAAATAGGAATGTTCCTTTAGCAGAGTCTTATTGAGATGAAAATATATAGTTGTTTGTGAGCAGAAGCAGGTTGAAGAATGGGGAGGCATGTAAGATGAAGGCACCCACTTTGTAAAACTTCTCATGTCTTGTAATAGTAAACAATACTTAGTAAGAAGTACTAGACATTTTATGCAATTTGTTCTGTCAAGTTCACCTTATTTTGAATTGGGAGTGATGAGGATCAGTTTTCATTTATTGTTATGGGAAAGCAAGGGAGGAGGACTCCAATGCATGTTCTTTTCTAGCTGAGGCTCAGAGTTCAAGTCTGTGTTTGCATTAGTAAAGCTTAGAGCAGAATACAATGAAAAATAAAATGTCACATCTCTTGTGGAACTGGCAGTATTGGGTACAGTAGGGATAAAAGGGGTAGCTTCAATCTCCAACAGATTATCCCCATAGTGATTTTAGATATTTGTAGACAGCACCTCTCTCATTCTCCTGGGTAAGAACATAAATCGATGATATGAACTTTGTAAGACCCCAAGATTTCTGTTACTTCCATCAATTTGTTGTTTATTCATTCAGTCGTTTCCGACTCTTCGTGACTTCATGGACCAGTTCACGCCAGAGCCCTCTGTCGGCCGTCACCATCCCCAGCTCCCCCATGGTTGAGTCCGTCACCTCCAGAATACCATCCATCCATCTTGCCCTTGGTCGGCCCCTCTTCCTTTTGCCTTCCACTTTCCCTAGCATCAGCTTCTTCTCCAGGGTATCCTGTCTTCTCATTATGTGGCCAAAGTACTTCAGTTTTGCCTTTAATATCATTCCCTCAAGTGAGCAGTCTGGCTTTATTTCCTGGAGTATGGACTGGTTTGATCTTCTTGCAGTCCAAGGCACTCTCATCAATAATTCACTTCCATCAATAATTGTGTGGAATTATTACTGTTTTTGTTCCCTATGCCATATAATAATTCTGTAAGTTGCAACCAATCAAATTCTGTGTCTATTTTAACTAACACTGCTACTTAAGCAAACTTAGGACTGAACCACAGATGCTGTATTATTTCTTCTCCTTCTGATCCTGTTGGTTATAAGAAGATGGCAGTTTATGTCCAAGTGATATCCCATGTTCCTGTAACTCTGCTCAGGGAAGTTAGTATTACTATCTCTGTAAGGACTTCACAAAGAAACATATTGTTTGGGGTGGACAGAGAGAGAAATATGCCCTGAGACATTAGAATCACTGAGCAAGTGAACAGGAGCAAACAGGAATTTAGCAGGGAATTCAACTGAGGACAGGGAAGAGGCAGAAGAAAAAGAAGTGCCTAGGAAATAGACAGACTGCTGCAGTTTCTACATTGTGCTGTTGATTGCTGCAGATTGCCTTTTGTATGTGATAGCAGCTGATATGGCTGAGGTACATTCAGGGATCATATAAGGAAGCCAGTTCCCCAGAGAGTAAACTCACAAAGCAAGCAAACAGGAGTTTGGCAGAAAAGGTCAAGGAGGAGGGATATTTTCCATTGTTGTTCATCAAAGGAACACAGAGATCAAGAGGACTGCTCTCGCAACCTGCACAACCTGCAGGGGAAGCGCCATGTTTGTTTTTCTCTGTGAAGATGAACAAGAGTCCAGTCCAGTCAAGAGCGGACTTCCGGGGAAGGTATGGCGAACTGAAGACATCTCTGCAAAAGTGGAGCCGATGACCGTGGCAAAGACCAAGGAGTAGGCTGGTTCCTTGCAACCTCTCCAGATAAGGAAAAGACGGAAGATCACCCACATGTGCTCCGGATAGCTGCTCCTCATGAGGAGACCGCAGGGCAGCGGTTTTCCACGGGTTTGAGTACCGGGAGACGACAGCATCAGCCATCTTGCTCGCAAGCACGACGGAGCCTTTTAAAGGACACCAAGTTTGCATGCCTTACTTTCTAATAACTTTTGGAAATTGCCTATTAATCATATTAAAGCTATTAGAGATCTTTGGAACAAAAAGTTTGAAAAGCCATTGGGTGAGTTTATCTTCAATTCCTTTCTTTTTTATAAGAATTTTATTAGATTTAAAGCAAAGATAAAAACTAAAAAAAAGAAAAAAACTACAAAAAAGAGAAAAAACTAAAAAGTGTGAGAACACAAGAAAAAAAAAGAATTTTAAAGATTACATAAAGAGGTGACTTCCAACTTTCAACAGGAAGAATATACAGCAATTTCCATAATCAATTCCTTACTCTATATCAAACCAAAATCACATTATTTCTATAAATCATTCTACTAGCACATTATAAAAATCACTAAATACAAGTGCTTCTTCCCCTTGTATTAAAAGAAAAAGAAATATATAAACCTCTTAATCAACTTCCCCCCCAAAAAAAACATTTGTTTAATTATTTCCTTCCTAACACTATTTCTATACATTTCTGTCCACTATAATAAAATTCAAACTAAAAAATATATAAATTGTCTACTCTTAAAATTAATAATACTACAATTATAACAATCTTAATTCTATTAAACCTAAAACCAACATTTATTGTTTATACCTTATTAATCTTAATTCAAATTGTTGAGAAAGAATATAAAGTCAAACAAGCCTTAAAAGCAATCCCAATAAACATTCTGAGTTTATCTTCAATTCTGAACAAAAGAAAAATTAATGATAAGCTTAAGAACTTAAAGATTTGAAATAAACAGCAAAAAGCTAAATAAAATTTTGATCTAAGAAAGTTATAAGCAGATTAAGGGTCCAAATAAATTAGGAATATTGACTTTTACCATAAGACTTTGGAATTAATTCTAAAAAATAAATAGCTTCTTGTGGGAAACAGACTTATTTTGGCTATCCAGGCTATTGTAAATCATAACAAAGATAAGTTACCAATCGAAGAGAATATTTGTAGCTCAGGGTTGAACTGTGGAGTCCTTGGTGCTCTCTGAGTCTTGTTGTTTTCTTGCAGACGTTTCATTGCCAGGCTAGGCAACATCTTCAGTGCGAAAAGGGAGTGGGACTTGCTCTCTGTTTATATACATGGCTTGTGCTGCTTGTGTTGGTGGAGGTGTTGTTCTCCCCTTAGGAGTTCCTTGATTGGGCTGTTGTTTGCTACTTGGCTGATTGACTGAGTTAATAGTTCCTTGATTAAGGTATATTGTGCTGTTTGATTGTTCCTCTGGTGCTAATCTTGGAGTTAATCTTTGCATATCTGGGTGATGATTGCTGCCAAGGAGGTGTTCTGGTCTTCTGGATTTTCTATTGTCTCTTATGAATGGTATGTAAATGTTGTTTACCTCTATGTGTCTGTTGATGGCTGCTTTGTCTGAGTGCCAAGCTTCCAGGAATTCTCTAGCGTTTTTGGACTTGGCTTGGTTTAAGATGGTCACAGTTTCCCAGTTGAAAGTATGGTTATGTCTGTCCATGTGTTGTGAGATTAAGGAGTTTTCATCATGCCTTCTGACTGCTAGTTGGTGTTTGTGGATGCGTTCTGCTAGTCTTCTGCCGGTCTGTCCTACATAGTGGCTGTTCCAGTCCTTACACTGTATGTTGTAGATAACTCCTGTTTTTTCTTCTTGGGCTACTGGGTCTTTTGGGTTACTTATGATGTTCTGAAGGGTTTTGGTTGGTTTGTGTGCTACGGTGATGCTGTGTGGTTGTAAGTCTATTAGTAGTTTCTGAGATGTTTCTGATGCATGGCATTGTAATCCTTTTCATAGCTTCTGATGGTTTTGCTGTGGTGGGTTGAGTGGTCAGGCACTTTTTGATAAAGTTGCGTGGGTATCCATTTTGCTGGAAGATGCTACATAAGTGGTCTGTTTCCTTTTTCTGGTGTTCTGGGTTGCTGCAGTGTGTTTGTGCTCGTCTGAATAGTGTTCTTACACAGCTCCTCTTGTGAGAGGTTGGATTATTGCTTTGGTAGTGGAGTACTTGGTTAGTGTGGGTGGGACTCATAGCAGAGATTGTAATGCAACGTCTAGAAAGGACAGCACTCCCACACATACAACCCAAAGTATGGATCTGGTATGTAGATGACACCTTTGTCATAATAAAAAAGGATCAACTGGAAGAAACACATGAAACGATCAACATCTTCAAAGGAATAAAATTCACGAGGGAAGAAGAAAACAACAACACGCTACCCTTCTTGGACATCCTCATCAGTAGAGGAAATGATGGCATTCTAGAAACACAAGTCTACCGGAAATCTACCCGTGCTGTTTGTGAAGAAGAAATTGGGGGAGCTGCCATTGTGTTCTGATTACCGGTGGCTAAACGACATCACAATCAAGAACCGGTACCCATTGCCACTGATTTCACAGCTCCTCGAATGGCTTCGAGATGCCTGGATCTTCACCAAATTGGACCTGGGGGGGCTTAAAACCTCATCTGCATTCGTCAAGGGGATGAGTGGAAAACTGCATTTCGCACCCACTATGGACATTTTGAATATACCGTGATGCCCTTCGGGCTTTCTAATGCCCCGGAGGTTTTCATGTATTTCATGCATGACATGTTTAGGGACCTCCTAGACTGGTACCTCATCATCTACCTGGACGGCCTCTTGATTTACTCCTCTTCACGCGAACACGAACAACATGTGCGCACCATTCTGCAGCGACTGCGGGAAAATTGGCTGTACGCCAAACTGGAGAAATGCTAATTCGCCCAAGACACAGTGGACTTTTTGGGCCATTGGATTTCCGCCACCGGCATCGCCATGGAGACAGTCAAGATTAGAGGCACTCCAGTCCTGGCAGCCCCCATGCCAAGCCAAGGACGTGCAACACTTATTGGGGTTCGCAAACTACTATAGGAATTTCATCCCTCGCTTTGCAGAGCTCACCACTCCTTTCTCAAATCCACTTCAGAAACAGACTAAGTTTATGTGGGGGGATGCCGAGCAATGGGCTTTCAACGGTCTCAAAGTCGTCTTCACCTCAGGCCCCATCCTCAGACACCCCGATCCTCTCCGGGCATTCGTGGTCGAAACGGATGCATCTGATGTCAACATCAGGGACATCCTACTGCAAGCAGATCCGCGAACTGGAACCTTGTGTCCCTGTGCATACCACTCCTGGACGTTGGTGCCCGCCAAAAGAGCCTACACCATCTAGGACAAGGAATTGTTAGCGATTAAAGTGGTGTTCAAGACCTGGAGGCACCACCTAGAGGGAGCCCATCATCCCATCATGGTGAGGACAGACCAAAGCAATCTGGAGCATTTGAAGACTGTGAGGAGTTTGAACCAGTGGCTGGTCGCTGTTCTGATTACGCTTCAACTTCCAAGTAACCTACATCCCACGAGGCCAGAGTCAATGGGCCAATGCGTTATCCAGAACGCCAGAGTATGACCGTTTAAAAGCCTCCCCACCGCACCAGTCAGTAATTCCATTTGAACGATTCACCACGACCAGCGCACCACGTGACCTCCTACAGCAGATCCGTGATCAGCAGCAACAGGACCCGTTCATAAGCAAACAGAAGCAGGAAATCTTGCAGAGCGGCACAGGCCAGGCCAACCCGTGGACCTGGTCCCATGATGGACTCTGCTATCGGGGGTGTTACTATGTGCCCACAGGAAAGTTGTGGGAAATGACACTGCTGTTGTGTCATGACAACCCTGCTACAGGCCATTTTGGCTTCTTTAAAATGTTAGACCTGATTTCCCGGGAATTTTGGAGGCCTCGCATTCGGGACGAGGTGAAACAGTACGTGTTATCGTACCCCAAATGCCGCCGGGCCAAGAACCAAATGGGAAAGCCATTGGGCCTTCTCATGCGCCTACCCACACTGGGACAACCTTGGGAGGCCATATCAATGGACTTCATAACAGATCTCCCAGACTCTCAAGGCACCACGACCATTTCGGTTGTGGTCGATTCAGTGACTAAGATGGCGCATTTCATCGCTTGTGCAGGCCTCCCCACTGCTCAAGAAGCTGCGCTATTGTATATTAAACATGTCTTCAGGTTACATGGGTTAGTCAAGAGCATGATCTCCGACTGAGGTTCTCAGTTCACTGCCCAGTATCTGCATTGTTACGTTGATTTCCAGTAGGACAATTGGACAGACCTGCTCGCAGTAGCGGAATTTGCCTACAATAACACGATGCACACCTCCACCAAGATGTCTCCCTTCCTGGCGAACTATGGGTTCCACCCTCGGCATCTTCCCCTTGCGCCCCAAGAATCCTTCATGCCTGCAGTGATCAGTTCTTCCAAGAGTTACAGACCAGCCACCAGGTCCTCCACAAACAGTTGGAGAAAGCAAAAGAAGATTACAAGAGGTTCGCGGATTGCCATCAGAAGTCGGGCCTGTTGCTAGTGGTTGTTGATTTAGTGTGGCTATACACAAAGCATCTGACCTCCGCACGCCCTTCTCAGAAATTGGACCACGGGTTCCTGGGGCCTTTTCCAGTTGAGGCCGTGATAAATCCTGTCACCTTCAGACTAACCCTGCTGCCCCACATGCAATTACACCCTGTATTTCACAGGTCCTTGCTAATCTCCACAGCGGCAGCCAGCTTGTTGAGATTTTCAAAGCCTCCACCCCCTCTAGTCCTCATCCAAGGAGAACCCGAGTACGAGGTTGCACACATCCTGGACTCATGTTTTCGTCATGGTTCACTCCAGTACCTCATACCTCATTGGAAGGGGTATGGACTGGACAAATACTCGTGGGAGAATGCGACAGACGTACATGCACCTCGATGGGTGAGAGATTTTCACCGGCAATATCCCCATAAACCCAGACCTCCAAGCCAGGTGGAAGGGGTCCTGTGGGGAGGGAGGATAGTGTCAGGATGGAGACTGAGTCCGATGAGTCTGATGAGTTCAATTTGGAAATAGAAGGGCCAATAATAATAGAAACAGGAAAAAACAGAATTGGTGTGAAATTTGAATTAGATTCAGAACAGCTGATTAGAGGCAGCCCAGAAGGAGACTCACCTCCACCTATTAGTGCACGAGAACGGCGGTGGGAAAGGCGAGCAGAGCAACGTGAGGCACAATTGGCTGCCGTTCACAAACGGCACGAAAATCAAAGAGATAAAAGGCGAGTGCAGCATGCACCCATTGCCAGAGACAACCGTTCACATTCTGTACAGTTTCCTGGAGTGAATCGCGATCCTGTCGCTGCACCAGAATCCCTGCTCAGACCTCGTCTCATTTTCATGCCAGAGCCTTGCCATACAGCCCCGCCAAGCCTTGCGCTGGAGCCCTGCCTTGTTGCTGCGACACATGCTGCACCCAGCCCCACTACACAGCTGCACTTAGTGCCGGAACCTTACCTTGCTGCCGCACCCTGTCCCATGCCGGAATCCCGTCCAGCCTTCGGGTCCAGTCTCGTGCCAGAGTTTTGCCTTGCCCTCATGCCCAGCCTCAATCCGGAACCTCGCCTTGCAGCCGCCATGCCCAGTCTTGTGCAGGAATCATCCTTCATAGCCGTGCCAAGCCTCATGCCGGAATCTTGCCTTGCCTGCGCACCCAGCCTCGAACCGGAGCCTCACCTTGTAGCCACCGCATCCAGTCCCATGCTGGAATCGCCCTTTGCAGTCACGCCGAGTCTCATGTTGGAACCTTGTCTTGCCTTTGCTCCCAGCCTCGAGCTGGAACCTTGTCCTGCAGCCGCCGTGTCAAGCCTCGTACAGGAGCCGCTCCTTGCCACTGAGCCAAACCTTGTACTGGAGCTGTTCCTCACTGTAGCGCCATGCCTCACGTCAGAACCTTGCATAGCTGCCACATGGTGGTTGCCCGCGTACGCGCCAACTGGGAACGGATCACAGTTGACCACCTGAACTTTGTAAGCATTCTTCGATTTGTTCTCTAGATTTATTTGTGTGTTTTAATTATAAATAAAGTACTTTATCCACACCTTCCTGCTTCGGGTCTTAGTCAGAAGAGGACAACTCTGTGCAATGGGACAAAGAAGAAATGAAGAGAAATCAAGTCCTGATATAATATTTGAATGAACTACAGATTAAGACTGTTAGAAATAAAAGGAAGGAATATAAAGTTGGTTTATTTGATCAAAGTTAAAGTTTGTTACTTCTGGCTACCCTTTATGAACTTTCTGCTGACACCAGGACTGAAAAAGATGATGTTTTATGGATTTGTTTAGAGATAAGAGATGGGATATGGGATGAAGAGATAAATGTATCTTTAGAGAGGGTGAAGTTTACTAAATTTGTTTATACTTGTTGTGATGAAGGTTGGAAGTCACTTCTGTGTATATCTTTTCTCTTTATTATATTCTTTTCTCCTCTTTTTCTTTCTTTTTCCTTACACTTTTTACTCCTCTCTATTCTCTTTTCTTTCTCTAAGTTTAGTTTGTATAATTTTTACTACTGTAATCAAAATTCTTAATAAAAAATATATCTCTCTCTCTCTCTCTCTCTCTAGCTCTATCTCTATCTCTATATCTAAAGAGTCCAGTCAAGAGTGTTTGGGTAGGAATTCAAGGAGGAGGTGACTACAACAATACTATTCTGAGAGTTTGCTATGGACCGCCAACCTGGCAAATATAAGGTTAATCCCCTCCTGGAACAGATTGCCAAATTTCAGGGAGGAGAGCCATATTAATGATGGGAGGCAACTTGACCAAGAGTGGAAGATCCTCAAAATTTCTCAGTGACCCTGCTGACTGTTTCATTTTCCAGAAGGATGAGGAAGAGACAAGGGGATCTGCTCTCCTAGATTGGGTCCTAATCAATAGGAAAGAGGTGGTTGAAGAGGTAAAATGAGATAAAAGATAATGAGATAAAACTTTCCTGGAATGAGAGGCCCTTCGAACAGTCACTCATGCCCTGGTTATCTCACATATAGACTACTTTAATGCGCTCTACATGGGGCTACCCTTGAAGAATATCCGGAAGCTTCAGGTGATCCAGAATGTGGCCGCGCAAACGATTTCAGGAGTCCCTTATCGGACACATGTAACACCTTTCTTACGCGAGCTGCACTGGGTCCCAGTTTGCTTCCGGGTCCAATTCAAGGTGTTGGCTATGACCTTTAAAGACCTTCATGGCACGGGATCAGGTTACCTAAGGGACTGTCTTATCCCCATTACATCGTCCCGTCCCATCCGGTCATGCAGGGAGGGCATGCTACGGACCCCATTGGTTAAAGAATTCCATCTAACAGGGTCACGGAAGCATGCCTTCTCTGCAGTAGCGCCTGCTCTGTGGAACATTCTCCCCCCGGAGGTAAGGCAGTCCCCCTCACTCCTGGACTTCTGGAAAATACTGAAGACCTGGTTCTGTCAACAGGCCTGGGGCGGGAAGAAGAGTGTACACTCTTGGGGATGGCTAATGCTTTAGGGTGGCCCTAGAATGTCCTTACCATCGTTTTAAATAAGATACTACCATCTGGATTTGATTATATTTATTATATTCTTGAATTGTTTATTTTAATGTTTATTTAATTTTATTTATATTTGTATCACAGTTAATTATGTTTGATTGTAAACTGCCCAGAGTCCCTTTGAGGGAGTTGGGCAGTGATACATCGAATGAATGAATGAATGAATGAATGAATGAATACATACATACATACATACATACATACTCCACCCATCCATAAAAATTTACCCTAATGCTAATCCTGACACTTCTTTTTAACAGAGAAGACTTGCAATTCAAGCCCTAACTTCACCCTACCCCTAAGCCTAAGCCTAACCATGAAAGATGTTTACTCTAAAGAGAAGAGCAGTAATCAATTGCAGTCCTAAAATAAAAATCACGTTCTCACTAAGCATGAAAACGCAGCTAATACCATCACACTGTATTTTAGCATAGTATTCAAGAAATTTTAACATTAAATGTATTTTCACCTTAATGCCAATTCAAATATTTTTATGGGCATTAGTTTGAGGTCAGGGTCTTCTTGAATAAAGGTTAGTGTTAATATTTAAATTGGCAATAGGATAAATTTACAGCTAGGGTTAGCATGAGGTTAAGACTATGCTACATTGTGTGGGTGAACCTTAGAATGTTGAGATTTGATTTCTGGGTAAGTATGTAAAGCAGAGCTTTCCAAACTGTGTGTCGCGACACAAAAGTGTGTCGCCACACAGAGACTGGTGTGTTGCCACACAACCCGGAAGCGCTGATCATCATCAGCGCTTCCGGGTTTTCCCGTGGCGACACACCAACAGCGGCACGCAAAAACTCAAAAGCGGCAGCAGCGCTTCCGGGGTTTTGCGCGCTGCTGCAACGGCGGCACTTCCGGGTTTTCCCGTGGTGACACACCAATGGCGGTTGGTGTGTCGCCACGGGAAAACTTTGGAAAGCCCTGATGTAAAGATTGTCACCTTAGCCACTGAATACTACTGAGGTAGGAGGATTCATTTGCCCTAGGCTATGCCAAATACCACATAATCTCCAGAAAAGGAGATCGTTACCTTGTCGTGGTGCTGGAGCTTGAGCACCTCAATGATGCCATGAGCTAAACCTTGAAGGGACACCCAACACAGGAAGGTCATGGCAGAGAGGTCAGACTAAATACGAACCCTGGGGAAGGTAACAGCAACCCACCCCAGTATTCTTGCCGTGAAAACTAAATGGATCAGTACAACCAGAGATATGTTGGTATACCATCGGAAGATGGGACTCCCAGGTTGGAAGATGGTCAAAATGCTACTGGAACAGAGGGTAAGTTCAAATAGCCCCAGATGTGATGACGCACCTAGCTCAAAGCCGAAAGGATGGCTAGCGGCCGACGGTGCTGGTGGTGAACAACGAATCCAATGTTCTAAAGATCAACACACCATAGGAACCTGGAATGTAAGATCTATGAGCTAGGGCAAATTGGATGTGGTTATTGGTGAGATGGCAAGATTAAATATAGACATTTTGGGTGTCAGTGAACTGAAATGGATTGGAATGGGCCACTTCACATCAGATGACCACCAGATCTACTAATGTGGACAAGAGGACCACAGAAGAAATGGAGTAGCCTTCATAATTAATAATAAAGTGGCTAAAGCAGTGCTTGGATACAATCCAAAAAACGATAGAATGATCTCAATTCGAATTCAGGGTAAGCCATTTAACATCACAGTGATCCAAATATATGCCCCAACCACAGATGCTGAAGAAGCAGAAGTAGATCAGTTCTATGAAGATCTGCAGCACCTACTGGATAACATGCCAAAAAGAGATGTTATTTTCATTACAGGAGACTGGAATGCTAAGGTGGGTAGTCAAACGACACCTGGAATTACAGGCAAGCATGGTCTGGGAGAACAAAATGAAGCAGGACATAGGCTGATAGAATTTTGCCAAGACAATTGACTGTGCATAACAAACACTCTCTTCCAGCAACCTAAAAGACTACTTTATACATGGACTTCACCACATGGTCGACACTGAAATCAGATTGACTACATCCTTTGCAGCCAAAGTGGCGGACATCTATACAGTCGGTAAAAACAAGACCTGGAGCTGACTGTAGTTCAGATCACAAACTTCTCATTGCACAATTTAGAATCAGACTAAAAAGAATAGGGAAGACCCACAGATCAGTTACATGTTGTTGTTCAGTCGTTTAGTCGTGTCCGACTCTTCGTGACCTCATGGACCATAGCACGCCAGGCCTTCCTGTCCTCCACTGTCTCCCGGAGTTTACTCAAATTCATGTTCATTACATCAGTGATGCTATCTAACCATCTCATCCTCTGCTGTCCCCTTCTCCTTTTGCCTTCAGTCTTTCCCAGCATCAGGGTCTTTTCCAGTGAGTCCTCTCTTCGCATTAGGTGGCCAAAGTATTTGAGCTTCATCTTCAGCATCTGTCCTTCCAATGAGCAGTCAGGGTTGATTTCCTTTAGGATTGACTGGTTTGACCTCCTTGCAGTCCAAGGGACTCTCAAGAGTCTTCTCCAGCACCACAGTTCGAAAGCATCAATTCTTCGGCGCTCAGCCTTTCTTATGGTCCAACTCTCACAGCCATACATTACTACTGGAAAAACCATAGCTTTAACTATACGGACCTTTGTCGGCAAGGTGATGTCTCTGATTTTTAATATGCTGTCTAGGTTTGCCATAGCTTTCCTCCCAAGGAGCAAGCGTCTTTTAATTTCATGGCTGCAGTCACCGTCTATGGTGATCTTGGAGCCCAAGAAAATAAAATCTGTCACGGCTTCCATTTCTTCCCCTTCTATTTGCCAGGAAGTGATGGGACCAGATGCCATGATCTGGGTTTTTTTAATGTTGAGTTTCAAGCCAGCTTTTGCACTCTCCTTTTTCACCCTCATCAAGAGGCTCTTTAGTTCTTCTTCACTTTCTGCCATTAGGGTGGTATCGTCTGCATATCTGAGGTTGTTGATATTTCTCCCGGCAATCTTAACTCCGGCTTGTGATTCATCCAGCCCAGCATTTCTTATGATGTACTCTGCATATAAGTTAAATAAGCAGGGTGATAATATACAGCCTTGTCGTACTCCTTTCCCAATTTTGAACCAGTTGGTTGTTCCATGTCCGGTTCTAACTGTTGCTTCTTGACCCGCATACAGGTTTCTCAGGAGACAGGTAAGGTGGTCTGGTACTCCCATCTCTTTAAGACTTTGCCACAGTTTGTTGTGATCCACACAATCAAAGGCTTTAGCGTAGTCAATGAAGCCGAAGTAGATGTTTTTCTGGAACTCTCTTGCTTTTTCCATGATCCAGCGAATGTTGGCAATCTGATCTCTAGTTCCTCTGCCTCTTCGAAACCCAGCTTGCACTTCTGGTAGTTCTCGGTTCACATACTGCTGAAGCCTAGCTTGTAGGATTTTGAGCATAACCTTGCTAGCATGTGAAATGAGCGCAACTGTACGGTAGTTTGAACATTCTTTGGCATTGCCTTTCTTTGGAATTGGAACGTAAACTGACCTTTTCCAATCCTGTGGCCACTGTTGAGTTTTCCAAATTTGTTGGCATATTGAGTGCAGCACTTTAACAGCATCATCTTTTAGGATTTTAAATAGCTCAGCTGGGATACTGTCTTCTCCTCTAGCTTTGTTGTTAGTAATGCTTCCTAAGGCCCACTTGACTTCACTCTCTAGGATGTCCGGCTCAAGGTCAGTGACCACACCATCGTATTTATCAGGGATATTAAGATCTTTCTTGTATAGTGCTTCTGTGTATTCTTGCCACCTCTTCTTAATCTCTTCTGCTTCTGTTAGGTCCCTGCCTTTTTTGTCCTTTATCATGCCCATCTTTGCACAAAACGTTCCCTTGATATCTCCGATTTTCTTGAAGAGATCTCTAGTCTTCCCCATTCTATTGTTTTCCTCGATTTCTTTGCATTGTTCATTTAAGAAGGCCTTCTTATCTCTCCTTGCTATTCTCTGGAATTCTGCATTCAGTTGTTTATATCTTTCCCTTTCTCCCTTGCCTTTTGCTTCCCTTCTTTCCTCAGCTATTTGTAAAGCCTCATCGGTCAGCCACTTTGCTTTCTTGCATTTCTTTTTCTTTGGGATGGTTTTAGTTGCTGCCTCCTGTACAATGTTACGAACCTCCATCCATAGTTCTTCAGGCACTCTGTCTACCAGATCTAATCCTTTAAATCTATTCCTCACCTCCACTGTATATTCATAAGGGATATGATTTAGGTCATACCTGATTGGTCTAGTGGTTTTCTCTACGTTCTTCAATTTAAGCCTAAATTTTGCGATAAGCTCATGATCTGAGCCAGTCAGCTCCAGGTCTTGTTTTTGCTGATTGTATAGAGCATCTCCATCTTTGGCTGCAAAATATATACCGTATTTTCCGGCGTATAAGACGACTGGGCGTATAAGACGACCCCCAACTTTTCCAGTTAAAATATAGAGTTTGGGATATATGCCGGAAAATACGGTACTTGCCGTATAAGACCTCTCCTGGCCAAGTGCAGCCGCTCACCGGAACGCAGCCCCCAGGGAAGAGCAGGAGGACGAGCGCGGGGCGGCGTACTGCATTGGGTCCCGTCGCTCGAAGGAGAAACGCGGGGAGGGGGGAGCGAGCTCCGTTCCTTCGGAGCAGCCTTGGGAAGGGAGGGGGCAAAACGCAGTGGCTCCACGACGGGCTCCAAACCCGTCCTCCTGCTCTTCCCTGGGGAGTTCCCAAGTTCCGGCGAGCGGCTGCACTTGGCCAGGAGAGGTCTTATACGGCGAGTACGTATTTTCCGGCGTATAAGACGACACCCGGCGTATAAGACGACACCCGACTTTTGAGAAGTTTTTCCTAGGTTAAAAAGTCATCTTATACGCCGGAAAATACGGTAATCAATCTGATTTCGGTATTGACCATCTGGTGATGTCCATGTGTAGAGTCGTCTCTTGTGTTGTTGGAAAAGAGTGTTTGCTATGACCAGCGTGTTCTCTTGACAAAACTCTATTAGCCTTTGCCCTGCTTCATTTTGTACTCCGAGGCCGAACTTGCCTGTTATTCCGGTTATTTTTTGACTTCCTACTTTAGCATTCCAGTCCCCTATGATGAAAAGGACATCTTTTTTTGGTGTTAGTTCTAGGTGGTGTTGTAGGTCTTCATAGAACCGGTCAACTTCAGCTTCTTCGGCATCAGTGGTTGGGGCATAGACTTGGATCACTGTGGTGTTGAATGGTTTGCCTTGGATTCGAACTGAAAGCATTCTGTCGTTTTTGAGGTTGTACCCCAGTACTGCCTTTCCCACTCTTTTATTGACTATGAGAGCTACTCCATTTCTTCTAAGGGATTCTTGCCCACAGTAGTATATATAATGGTCTCCTGAATTAAATTCGCCCATTCCTGTCCATTTTAGTTTGCTGATTCCCAAGATGTCGATGTTCAATCTTGTCATCTCATGTTTGACCACATCCAGCTTACCTTGATTCATAGATCTTACATTCCA
The DNA here is from genome assembly GCA_023362775.1 of Charina bottae. Taxonomy (NCBI): domain Eukaryota; kingdom Metazoa; phylum Chordata; class Lepidosauria; order Squamata; family Charinaidae; genus Charina; species Charina bottae. The sequence goes on along the minus strand of JALMGJ010000002.1, from coordinate 147,618,526 downwards.
GGTTCCTATGCAATATTGTTCTTTACAGCATCGGACTTTCCTTCCACTTCCAGACACATCCACAACTGAGCGTCCTTTCGGCTTTGGCCCAGCCGCTTCACTCTTTCTGGAGCTACTCGGAATTGCCCTCCGCTCTTCCCAGTAGCATTTTGGACACCTTCCGACCTGAGGGGCTCATCTTCCGGCGTCATATCTTTTAGCCTTTTGATACTGTCCATGGGTTTTCTTGGCAAGGATACTGGAGTGGTTTGCCATTCCCTCCTCCAGTTTTGGACCACATTTTGTCAGAACTCTCCGTCATGACCTGTTCTTCTTGACCTGACTTCATTGAGTTACGCAAGCCCCTTCGCCACGACAAGGCAGTGATCCATGAAGGGGGATCAGTTACATATGAGCTCACTAATATTCCTAATGAATATGCAGTGGAGGTGAAGAATAGATTTAAGGGGCTAGATTTAGTAGATAGGGTCCTGGGAGAACTATGGACAGAAGTTTGCAACATTGTTCAGGAGGTGGCAACAAAAAACGTCCCAAAGAAAAAGAATGCTCAGACTGAAGAAGCTTCTTGGATAAGGAGCGAAACGTTTCCACTGAGAAAATAGAAATCCAGTTGACATGATTCAAGCTACAGACAATTCCACCTGGGTGACTGAGAACCTTCATAGACCTATGGCTGTGAGAGCTGGACCATAAGGAAAGCTCAGCGAAGGAAGATAGATGCTTTTGAACTGTGGTGTTGGAGGAAAATTCTGAGAGTGCCTTGGACTGCAAGAAGATCAAACCAGTCCATACTCCAGGAAATAAAGCCAGACTGCTCACTTGAGGGAATGATATTAAAGGCAAAGCTGAAGTACTTTGGCCACATAATGAGAAGACAGGATACCCTGGAGAAGATGCTGATGCTAGGGAAAGCGGAAGGCAAAAGGAAGAGGGGCCGACCAAGGGCAAGATGGATGGATGATATTCTGGAGGTGACTGACTCGACTGTGGGGGAGCTGGGGGTGGTGATGGCTGACAGGAAGCTCTGGTGTGGGCTGGTCCATGAAGTCATGAAGAGTCGGAAGCGACTGAAAGAATAAACAAAAAAAATGCCAAATACTCTCCAAAATAATGTTTTGTAGAGGGGGGCCTTCTGTAGAACTGGAAAACTGCCTCTGGCATAGAAATAACTATTTACAACACTTTTTCTAGAGATGGAGCTTAATGGATCTAGCCATCCCTTTCTAGTGCTTAGCTTCTAACTTTCACACTGTGAACCAAAACCTCTGTTGTTTGCCTGCTATTTAATCATGTCAATGAGTATGTTGCTTGGAGAAAGGGTGTGAAAATGCATAGGCTTGGATATTCCTGCATTTTATTGAAGCACATGGGCATCTTCACAGGGGGCAAGGGGGGCAAATGATGACACCTGCATAATGATACAATTATGGAACTGCCTGTGACTTACATACTTGCATGATTACCTCATCCCATAGATTTTGGAATCACCACTGTTTGCTGGGTATGTTGGTAAGTTGCTATTTGCATCACCTTTTCACTGAGGAAATTTCCTGGAAAACACTTGCATTACTAGGCTATTTATAGCCAATGGCAAATGTCCAGTGAAATCAAACTCTTTTCTCCAGACAGAAATTCAGTCAGGGCTGAAATAGATTATGGTGGGATTTCTTTTCAGATTGGCATTTGGTCAGAGACCTATAAATTAGTTCGTGTACTTGCAACTCTTCAGCTTTATGTGTTTCAGAAATAATCTGCCTGTCAAAGCTTTCACCCTTTGTAGTAGACTAAAAGCTTAACGAAGAGGAAAAGCTTTATTTTCTATCAACAAGTTTTGTATAGATTGCCAGTCTTCTAGTCTGCACTTTACAAAATGAATAGCAAGCTCACACAAAGTCAAGGTCTCTGTTGTATACATCAAACAAAGCATGTAAACCCACGAGACCTGCATGAAGAACCACTTCCTGACTTCTGAAGAAAATTCACATTTGCTTGTCTGTAGGGTAAAACCACTAGCTGGGTTTTTACATCTAGCACTTTAACCTCAGGAAATGAAGCTGGGGGTTGGCATCATCAAGCACCTACAGCTCACTGCTGGAACCCTGAGTTCTTCTGCTCTGCTTCTCCTCCTTGTTGCCAATGCTTGTTTGCCTACATTTTCTGAGTGAAGAAGCAAACAAGCAGTCAGGACTAGAAACATAAGAGGAGAAGCTTCTGTCTCCATTCCTCTTTCCTTTTGTAGGAAGTAAGGAAGATGACCTTGATGGAGATATGCAAGATCCATTGCTGGGGGGGGGGAGGATTTTTAACTCCAGAATGAAATGGGATAACATTCGGAAACAGCTTAGGCAGATGCCTTCCTAATTCACTGAACTCTAAGAAGGAAGAGGAGGTACTGAACAATCGAACTTGCAAGATTCTATTATTATAGCCAATCTCAATAAAAATAGTTTTAGCCTTCCTATGAAGTTGATTTCCTGGTCTGGTCTACCTAGTGGTGCTGACATTATTAGAGAAGGCTGATTTAAACCAATTTCATCCATGAGCTTTAAGGCAATAATTGTATTGAGTCCTTTGAGTATCTTGTAAAATAGATGGACTTGATTATTGCCATATTACAAATGAGTGGAGTAAGAATGAGAAGTTGTGGTTTGACTAAGCATTTTCATGAAAGATGAGATTCAAACTTGGGATTTCCAGATTAGTAACACTGATTTACTAATTGCTGAACATTTTTAGTCTTCTTTGAAATTATCATGTATTGAAGATTCCCTAGTTTCCACCTCTTCTCCTGAAGTACTTTTCCATTAGGTTTTCCAATTCTATTGTCTTTTGCCTCCAAACCTATCTATAGCTGATACTTTAACCAAACTAAACTTTAATTCTTCAAAGGGCATCTGCAGTATTATCCCAATTAAGTCATTCTTTTCCACTTCCTCAGTTGATGCATGTCCTGTAGAAGTAGGGGGTGAGATTTCCAATTATGAAAGCATGGAAGGGAGAGTAGTGAGAGAAGTGGCAGTATGCCAGTGCCGTACAATGTTTAAAGTGTTGGATTTCAAACAAGATAACCCAGGTTCAAGGTCAATTCAGCTGCAGAACTCCCTGGGTGCTCCCTGGGTCAGTCATTACTTCACAGAGCTGATGCTGTGGAAAGAAAATAAACAGGGACACCCCCATTTATCCTATCTTGAGCTCTCAGGTGAAATCTGGAGTAAAAATGCAATATAAAATACGCCATAAGTTTTCTACAACTTTTTGGTGTACATTAACACCTGAATATTCAATAATCTATCAGCCATTATTCTGATGGTATAATATAGACAGCTACTAGTGTCAAATAGGTATTTTGTTGAAAGCTCTGCAGCTGAAAAGCATGGAATTCAGGCATTTGATTGTTAAATAAATGAATAGATTTGTTTGGCATGGTAGAAATTGTAAACTATAATTTTAAACATATATTTTTGTATGTTTCTTCTTTCATCTTTTTTTGTTCTTCATTTTACAGATGTAAAATAGTTGTTATTTTGGAATGGAAGCTCATGCGGTATTTGCAAAAATTCAGATGAATGTGTGTACCCAAGCAGAATGTTTACTAAAGATGAGAAAATGAATGGAGAAATGTTAAGATGGGTAAAGGCTGTGGCCTGTTGCAAGCAGCAAACATTTGTTGAAGTAAACATGGCTATGTAAAAGACCATGCTTCTTCCCACTTTGTTATATAGATGTGAGAGTTGAATTATGTTAGGAAAAACATAAAAGTATGTTGAATGCAGTGGGAATGGGTTGCTTAAGAAGTATGTAGCATAAAACCAAAAGAAGATCAAAAACAAATGGGGATTGAATGAATGATGACTGAATACAAAAGTGAACGATCAGTACAAAAGAATTACATAGAGGTGGTCTGGACATATAGAGAAAATGAATGAGGATCACATTGCAAAACAAACCTATGAAGGTAGAATGAAGGTATCAAGAGGAAAGGAAAGGCTATGAACATCATGGCTGGATAGTTCCTGAAAAAGAGAGAGCTGAGAAGTTTAAAGTACAAAAGGCAGTGGATGAATCTGTGGATGGATACAGTGGGAGCAAGAATGGTTTGTAAGGACAGAAAGGTATAGCAGATGTGCTGATGTAAAGACTTGCTTTTTGTTTTGGTTTCTTTTATCTTCTGCCTTTAAGTTCTTATATTGATTTTTTTTACTTCTTTGTGCTTTGCAAAATATTGTTTACCTTGAAAGGGAATAGTTTGATGTATATGTATGCATGTCTGAATGTGAAGTTTGCGGTACTGAGAATGATTCAGTCTGTTTTGTTTTTATCCATGTCTCTCCTCCCCCTTGACCTAGGTCTGCCTTATGGATGGGAAAAGGCCTATACAGCAGATGGAATCAAATATTTCATCAAGTAAGTACATCACTGTCAGAAGGCAGTTATAAAAATAGATAAATAAAATAAGGGTTTTATAATCTTAGATGCGTATGACCACTAATGAATATAATCACTATGCTAGTAAAAGCTGACACATACTTTGAAACATCATGGTTATGAATATCTATAGAAATTTTGGGTGTGGAAATAAAATAGAGTTATTTTTTAAAAAAATAAGGGAAGCTTCTACTGATGGCACTTCTTTTATTGTATTGTCTTAAGATTGTGTAAATCTTTCGCCTTTCACTAGGGATTTCCAGGGAGAGGAGCTTGGTGAGATGGGTAGCCATATAAATCTAATAAAATAAATAAATAAATTTTAGTTTCTTCCTTTCAAGCTTTAACCAAAAGCCTATCAAATAATCATATATAGACTCTTACCATGTTAGTTCCACCCAGACCTCCTCATTCTGATTTCCACATTTGAGTGTAGCTGTTAGTAACAGTATCTTAATGATTTGGGTACCTTCCCAGAACTCGGTATCCTGGTTACCCAAAACCTCTAGACATCAACGAATACTCACATACTCTTTGCTGTGAGCTGTAATCAAGATATGGAAGTATGTCACAGCAGAGCTAAAAACACAGATCTCATAATCTTCTACAGGGTGACACTCACACCCATGCACAATTAACACATGAACTGGGTTAATTTTTTGGTTCTGGGATTAAGGTGTTCTTGATTAAAGGATATGTCACTATTATCTAAAATAGTATTTTCTTGGCTTCATTCATGCACTCCTAAAATCTGTACAGTATGTACTGGTGTGGCTTAGAGATAGCAATCAGACTACAAACTATTAATGGGGGGAAAGATAAGTGCAGTAACTAATTTGTCTCAGCAACAGCCAGGATTCAAAACTTTAGCCTTCATTCTCACAACAGTCTTTTAACTCCCACCCAAATGGTTCCCAGGTAGGAAGAGATCAGAAGAGAAGAGATTCGTCTTGTTCAGTGTTAGCCCAGGTCATCTTGCTACCTCAAGTGATACAGATTTGATGCTGATGCATACAAGTTAGGATTCCCATAGAAAAAGACGTAAAAATATAACCTTGTTCAGTAATGGTTTCAACCCCTTTAAAAATTGTTATGTTGTAGCTGCTGTATCTATTAATCATTAATTTCACTCTGCATTTAGCACCTACCCTTACAGCACACAACATGCACCCAAGCAGATCACTTCACTTTGCTGCATGGCAGAAACAGCCTGGTAAAAAGGAAGAGTGTGCAAACACAGCCTTGACTCAAAAAGCAATACGCTTTTTTCAGTGAATTAAAAACCCTTCTCAGAATGCAGCTTGGAGGCTAGTCAATAAAATAAAACGCTTCTTAACATTCTGTTTGTTTCTATAAAAATACTGGAACTATTTCTTCTTTCTGTCCTATACCTCCTTCATAGTGTAGTTGGGGGGGGGGGGCTGAGTTTGGTACCAGATTAGTTTTGTGCTTGTTCTTTGTGTTAATCAATGCCAAGTCATCACTCAAAATGTGTCATACACTTAACAACAGCAAACTTTTATCACCAAAGCAAAATGAATGTGTGAAATTTCATCTCACTCAATTCAAACAAATGACTTCTAAAGATTTCCCCTGAAACTTCAGGTAGAGGTGATACTGAGAAGTATATTTTTTACAAAATCTTAAAATAGATTACTAATCCTCAGGAAAGATGGTGATCTCTCCTCAACTGTCTCCCTAAGATTGAAAGAATTAATATCAGCTCCATTTCCCTGTTTGTTATTTAAACCTCTGGTAATTAACAGATTTTCTTAAGAAGCTTCCTTTGGAACCGACCAATCCTCAAGTAATTTCACAGACAGAAGCACCCTTGAAACAAATATAATGGACTGAAATGAGATTCAGGACTGCCAAAAGATCTCTAAAGTTTAAAAAAATTAAAGAAGTTTTTAAAAAATACATCATAAATATATACTAGCACCTTAAAAACAGACACAACATTCCACTTTATACTTCACACTTTTTATGAGTAAGCATCAAAGTTTCAGTCAGCTAATTCTCCTGAAGAGAATGTGGCAAATTTTCTTTAGCTTTGAGCATACATTGCACCTTTATGTTATAGAGGAGCCAGAAAATTGAGGCCATATGGCACATACAGCTTGGAACTGCTCCTAATATTGCCTTTTTAAGTGTTATTTACTTTACCTACAGCTTGTATATATTTGGCTGTTCCTGGGGTTTGGGTAGAAGTAGTTTGTTCCTCTTTTATCAGAACTGTCCTACCACTAAATAAAAGAGGCTTTAAATCTCCTAGTACTAAACAATATCAAAATAAACAATAAATAACCAGAACTTCAGATTAGATGACCAGAAAAAAGGGAGTTGGCACTTCACTGGATGTCATCAGTTAGATAGTTTCAGGATTGTTTTGCATGGTCATATATATCCACATACACATTTTTTTATTGTAGGTTTATTTACGTACAGTAAGTGTGATAGATGGCTGGCTGGCTGGCTGGGAGGGGTGGTCCTCAGCAGGCCAATTGGAGCTCAGCAGATTTCCAGTCTTCAGAGGCTCCTCCTCCACATACTGTATATTAGAATATCCTCATGGGAGGACTTCTGCCAAATAGCAAGGAAAACACTATTTTTAAGCCAGAACACCTTAGACTGGCTTCTGCCTGCCTCAGCAAAGAGGTAATGAAAAGATGAAAGTTCCATTGTGAGGACATGTCCTGAACAAACTGTTAGTTGGTGTCTTTGCACTGTGGCAAACAGGATATATGGATGAGCCCATAGACAGACACGAGTCAGCAGTCATCCCTCAGTGCTGGTCAGTTACCATCCAGACCACAACAGAAAATTGTTGTCAAGTTACAAAAAGGTGTCCTTTCTCTAGAAAAGAAGGTTCTCAAAAGTATTTGTAATCAGGTGGTCCCATTCGGGCTTTAGCATATGTATATTATATAAACAGAAATTAATGGAAGAAGTAAATTTCAGTCTGTTCTTTCACTCTGGTATTTGAAGTAGCTGCAGTTATGAGGGTCTTAAAATTATTTCCTACTGTTCTGTTTCCAGTGAACAAAATTAGGAACATGTCTTGGTTGTCATGGCAATTATAATTCCCCAAATCATTGTAACTTTTAATCTACTGTGCCTGAATCCTTCAGTTTTGAGCTCAGGACTATGCTCTCAATTGCATTTCAACTGGAGGTGACAGGGGTTCATTAGAAGCACACAAACAATTTTTCATTGTTGTAGGGGAAGACACTAGTAAATGCAAGGTGTATTACTAACTAACCAGGTCGTTTGAATCCATAAGTTTGGATAACAATGAATGCAATAAATGCTTTAGAAAAATGGCGACTATTTGTAAACCTGAAATAGTAAAGTCAACTCTCCTTCAAGTTGAACTTGACCCCTGCTGATCACATAGGGACATCTATGTTATTTTCTTGGCAGTATTCTCGAGATAGTTTGCCTTCACCTTCTGGGATGTTCTTTCAGTTTCCCAAACAAACTTACAGTTCTGGAATTTGCTGGTGATCTCCTATTACAGGCTGGCTTATGTTTCTGTTGCAAAAGAACACATTTCTGTGAATTAATATAGAAATATGTTCTAAAACAAAGTATTAAAATTATACAGCATAATTTATTTGGTGCTTTATGCAATACAGTCTCATAAGAATTAATTACTTGATCTGAGATGACAAAGGACAGGCACTTCTACATTCACACATCATGTAAGCTGTGGTTTGTGTTGCTTTAATATACAAGGCAGATGGAGGCCGGAGTCAGTCTTGCAAGTAAGGAAAGGAAAGGTGGCTTGCTCTGTAATGGGATGTCACAAACGCATCATATAAGCTTGCCAAACCCCTTCCTGGGATCTCTACCCTCATGGACCTCAAACGTACAAAATATATGAATTCCCATGTACATATCAAGTTAAGTAACTGAAATCACAACTTACAGTTTGATCTCCTGTCCTAAAACAGAACTTTTTTTTTCATTGATCCACTTTGCAAATCATTCTAAGCCAAAAACAAATAAACCACTGAATAATTTTATGTGATCTGTGAACCCGTGTGTTTAAATCGTCAAACTTTTAAGTTGCCTTCACATAGCTGTGGCCTGGAATATATAAGCTGCTCAAAAAAATAAAGGGAACACTGAAATAAGACATCCTAGATCTGAATGAATGAAATATTCGTATTAATTACTTTGTTCATTACATAGTTGAATGTGCTGACAACAAAATCACACAAAAAGCAATGGAAATCAAATGTAAGCAACCCCTGGAGGTCTGGATGTGGAGTTACACTCAAAAATTAAAGTGGAAAAGAACACTACAGGCTGATCCAACATTGATGTAATGTCCTTAAAACAAGTCAAAATGAGGCTCAGTAGTGTGTGTGGCCTCCACGTGCCTGTATGACCTCCCTACAACGCCTGGGCATGCTCCTGATGAGGTGGCGGATGGTCTCCTGAGGGATCTCCTCCCACACCTGGACTAAAGCATCCCCCAACTCCTGGACAGTCTGTGGTGCAACGTGGCGTTGGTGGATGGAGCGAGACATGTCCCAGATGTGCTCAATTGGATTCAGGTCTGGGGAACGGGCAGGCCAGTCCATAGCATCAATGCCTTCGTCTTGCAGGAACTGCTGGCACACTCCAGCCACATGAGGTCTAGCATTGTCTTGCATTAGGAGGAACCCAGGGCCAACCGCACCAGCATATGGTCTCACAAGGGGTCTGAGGATCTCATCTCGGTACCTAATGGCAGTCAGGCTACCTCTGGCGAGCACATGGAGGGCTGTGCGGCCCCCTAAAGAAATGCCACCCCACACCATTACTGACCCACTGCCAAACCGGTCATGCTGGAGGATGTTGCAGGCAGCAGAACGTTCTCCACGGCATCTCCAGATCCTGTCACATCTGTCACATGTGCTCAGTGTGAACCTGCTTTCATCTGTGAAGAGCACAGGGCGCCAGTGGCGAAGTTGCCAATCTTGTGTTCTCTGGCAAATGCCAAACGTCCTGCACGGTGTTGGGCTGTAAGCACAACCCCCACCTGTGGACGTCGGGCCCTCATACCACCCTCATGGAGTCTGTTTCTGACCGTTTGAGCAGCCACACACACATTTGTGGCCCACTGGAGGTCATTTTGCAGGGCTCTGGCAGTGCTCCTCCTGTCCCTCCTTGCACAAAGGCAGAGGTAGCGGTCCTGCTGCTGGGTTGTTGCCCTCCAACGGCCTCCTCCACGTCTCCTGATGTACTGACCTGTCTCCTGGTAGCGCCTCCATGCTCTGGACACTACGCTGACAGACACAGCAAACCTTCTTGCCACAGCTCGCATTGATGTGCCTTCCTGGATGAGCTGCACTACCTGAGCCACTTGTGTGGGTTGTAGACTCCGTCTCATGCTACCACTAGAGTGGAAGCACCGCCAGCATTCAAAAGTGACCAAACCATCAGCCAGAAAGCATAGGAACTGAGAAGTGGTCTGTGGTCACCACCTGCAGATCCACTCCTTTATTGGGGATGTCTTGCTAACTGCCTATGCTTTCCGCCTGTTGTCTATTCCATGTGCACAACAGCATGTGAAATTGATTGTCAATCAGTGTTGCTACCTAAGTGGACAGTTTGATTTCACAGAAGTGTGATTGACTTGGACTTACATTGTGTTGTTTCAGTGTTCCCTTTATTTTTTTGAGCAGTGTATATTGTTAATAGCATAGATAATCAATTACATTATATTATACTGTAAGTGACATAGGAACACACCTGCGTAATGCTTATTTAAAGGACTGGATGCAGATTGTCTGACCTCTCCTTTAATGCTCTTCTAGAACTTTAGTCTGCACTGTTTCCCTAAGACTGGCATAGAAAAAACAATACGTACGATCCTATAGTCATGCTTGAGCTAGAGGAGGCTGCCACACAACTCACTGTGAGTTTTCCTGCACTGGATCTCTTGGAATGAGTGGAGGCTACAAAGCAAAGAATGATTTGCACAGATTTTATTCAGTAAAGATAAACATTTGAAAAAGATCAGCATGGGCTAACATAATGAAGCTACAACTAAGTACTTGACTAATTTTCCTACTGCAGTCATTGAATCAGTCATTGAATCTTTTGGTGCATGACAATTCCATATTCCAATTCCATTCTGCCCATTCTCCACAATGCTACAATTTAAAAAGGGAAAACTCATAAAACATCACATATTTTTCAATCCAATTTTCCCTCACGTGGCATGTTGCCTGTACCTTTTCCTAATTTGTGCAGTTTTGTGTATAATTGTTGAACCAAGAACAGCATATGCATAATTAAGAGAAGTACACATACTGAATGATAACTGGTTTCTTATGTTCGTATTAGTCTGAAAAGTGGAAGAATTAGGTCAGTTCTATAAATGTAGATCAAGTACTTTCTTTCCTATGCCTCTACTTCATTCCCAAGGACATCCAAGCTAAGGACTGCATCACTTAGATTGTATGTAGACTAAGATAAGGGGGAATGACACTTGTACCTCTCTGTTTTGAAATCATGGTAAATGGGTTCAAAGTTGATTGCTTATGCCTGATATGGTACAGCTGAAGCTTAAATGAAAATTTATGCGTTCTGTAATGATTATGCTCAATTGATATCCTACATTTTGCAGCTCTTTTTGATTACTATTAAAGCACGTTTCTGCAAAGATAAGAGTTCCAAGTGTAAAGCCAAAGAGAAATAGGGTAAGGCATCTAATAATCATAGAGTGAAGCTTAGCTTTGCCAAAGTTTGGACTCATTCCCATTATTGGTAGAACATATTACACAAAAGGAGGAAAGATGCAAAATTATGTGCCCAGTTGATGTAGAATAGAGAATCTGGCTTTTCCTTGGTGAAGAACTTTGAATTACTGTAGTAGAATTTTAAAGCACCAAGTGTACATAATATTGAATGGCTTTCCCAGATAATCTCACAAACCATGCCGTGAAGAAAATAGTAGCTGTATGTATCACAGGAGATTTTTTTTTGTCCTCCTTCCTCAATCAGCAATTCCTACAAAGTAGGAAAGTTCCTGCTATTCTCTCATATCTACCTATTGCTCACATCTATATACATTTTCCAAAAATATATATGCTTTTTTTCAACAAAGGAAGCTCCATCTCTTTCATTTACATTGCCTACCACTGTTGGCAGTCAGGGAATGATATTTTGGAAGAAACAAGCATTCCTGGAAGCCACAGTTCAAATTGAAGTTCTTATAACCTGGAAATACTGTAGTTGAGGCCTTTCTTTGAAGAAAAATGGCTGTTGTGCCTCTTTATCTAATCCCTGCTATGCTTGGAGACCCTGCTCTTCTTCCTGCATACTGAAGCCAGGGTGTACAGATGCAGCTAAAAGTATTGGCACCCCTCCACTTTTTCCCAAAGGATCCCAATTTGTCGTGAAATAGGTTGAAACTGACACCAAGTAAATGGCATCCACCATTCTTTAATCCAACGGTCCCTAACCTTTTTGGCACCAGGGACCAGTCGTGGAAGACATTTTTTCCACGGACTGGGGGGACAGGGTTTGCAGGCAGGAGCCAATCGCGCACACCGGGGTGGGTGGGTTTGCAGGCGGGAGCCCAGCGGCCCACTAGTGCGCCATGGCCCACAGGTTGAGGACCCCTGCTTTAATCCATAGTCATAGAGCAGACACTTTGCTTTTGATGTATGACTTAACTTGTTCTTGTAAATAATAAAATAAATGAACATAAGGGATTGGATTTCAGAGATATGTGATCTAGCAAAATCTTTTTGAGAAAATTGTATATTCAGTCAATCAGAAAATGTCACATTCTTTCTCCCTTTGGGAATTTTTTTTTGAACAGGCTTGGTTAGTATTAAAAGCTTAGTTTGAGTTTTTCTTTTTAAAGATTTACAAAATCAGGTGAACTTGGGATATAGTTGTAATTATAGTTTTTGTATGTTCTTTTAATGTATTTTCTACTTCAAGTTTTTCTTTGTTATGTATGCTAAATTATTTTTATTTTGTATTATTTTATGTATGTCTGTTTGAAAATGGATCAATAAAAGTATTTGGGTTTGGAGGAAAAGAAGTAGATAGACTTGGAGAAGTACTGACATAGTCCAATACTTCTCCAAGTCTATCTACTTTTTTAACCCCAAACCCAAATACTTTTATTGACATAGACCAAAGGTTGAAGCCCTCTGGAATCCCTGCAGTGTCCGTCTTGACTTGGCCTACCTCGAAGAGTATAACAACAGTATCTTGAAAGCCTGTAATTTTCCTTCTGTCCCCTCTTATATTAACAAAATCAAGGAGGGATTATTCTGAGTTTCTTTCTCACGCTTGCTTCAATTTCTAGACTATGCAATTGCTTCTCCAAATCCATTATTAACAGTTCTTTTGCACCAAGGTAATCTCTGAATTCCTTTACAAATACATAGTGATGGGGCAGAGGTGGAAAGGGTAAGAAGAGGACACTGTAGTAATGCAGACAAAGGTTACATGGGAGACAATTTACAAGCATGATGGCGTATATCACATTAGAGGAAGAGCATGTGAAGGTGACTCTAATCTTGTATGTGAAGTTGTTGGATCCCATAATAGTCCTGTTGTAGAAGTGGGGGCAAAGTAGACATCTGGGCTTGTTCCCATCATCTGCCAGCAATGCACCTCTGGATTCTGTGTCAAACAGTCTAGAATTTGTACAGAAGAATTAATGGCCACAAGTCTGACATCAGGATTCAACAAGGACAAAGTAATAATGGAGCATTTTAACCCCACAGGACATTCTAATACAGATCTCAGAGTAGCAATTTTGGAACAAAGAAACTTTGCCAGCACAATTGAACATGAGACAGCTGAATGCATATACATTAAGAGGTTTCAGGCTATTTCAGATCTGAACAAACACAATGGGTTTAACACATTTAATATTTATTTATTAAATTTCTATGACCGCCCATCTCCCCCTCAAGGAGGGACTCTGGGCGGTTACATTACAATTTTCAATTGGTAAGATACTTGTACAGTAACCTGTCTCTCATGGAACCTTCATCTGCATTACGACCCTGTCTTCCCCTTCTCCCCCCCTCCCTCTGCCTCGTTGCTATGTATTTAGATCCCACATCAGTCAAGCCACTCTGTTCATCTCATGAAGTGAGCTGCAGCTCAAGAAAGCTTATGCCCTTTAGATAAAAACTGGTAAGTCTTAAAAGTGCTTCCAGACTTTTTCTGATTTTTGATTATGAGAAAAGCATGCTGGATCTGAATTAAGAGATATAAGTTCTGAATTGGCCTTGTGCTACTCAATAAATCAGCTGTTTTACCATTCCTGAGGTACAATAACAATTTAGTTCCCTGCTGTCTGTAGCTTGAATCATGTCAACTGGATTTCTATTTTCTCAGTGGAATCGTTTCGCTCCTTATCCAAGGAGCTTCTTCAGTCTGAGCAGTTGGTAAGGGAATCCAACTTTGCTCAGACTGAAGAAGCTCCTTGGATAAGGAGCGAAACGTTTCCACTGAGAAAATAGAAATCCAGTTGACATGATTCAAGCTACAGACAATTCCACCTGGATGACTGAGAACCTTCATAGACATAGTTCCCTGCTGTGTTTTTCAAATCTCTGGGAAGCTTCAGCTAAGTTCACATCTGCCTTGAGGAGCCTGACAGGCAGGCTGAGTATTCTTGCTAATGAACAAATGGGCATAACAACATAAAAATGGACTACAGCAATTCAATTCAAAAGAAAAATTAGTACAATACTGGCTTTTCTGCAATTTCCTATACAGTGGAACACAGTCAGAAATAAATTGACTCAGCTTCCAGACAGATGATGATGTCATGAAAACAGTAAGGTCTGAAGCTGGTATAAAACAGTGGTGTGGAATTTCCAGGAATTCAGGACACTTCTCAGCAATCCTTGGGTTTTTTTTCCCATCCATCTAGTTCAGCCACCGGCAACCTAAGCAGAACTCCAAAATGCCAATTTACACCAACTAGATCCTGAAATTTCTGAACTTCCTCAACCATCTAGTCTAGTCCCATTCAGAATATATTCCTGCCACTTGTTACCAGTGCTTCATCAAATTGCTTCCTGCATCCTTACCTTCCTTACCATCTGTTCTTGGAATTTTGGCCACATGTCCTGGACATTATTTGGTCCTGCTTGTCCCCTGCTAAAACGTTCTGTCTCTCCTTCATCCCTTGCTCTTCTGTAACAGGCCAGATACTGAGGCGAAAATGGGTAGGATCAGGGCAAGGCAAGTCCTGCTGATATTTTTTCATATCCAATAATTCTTTAAGAATCAAGAAAAACTACTATTCTTCTGTAACCCCAGGCCAGTTGGCTGCCAAATAAACAAAAGATACTAAAAGAAACGTTGGCTTTAAGGTCAAACCATCTGGTTTTGATTGTAAAAATAAGTAACTTCTCAAATAGTTGGCATGTTCTGGGTCCCTTCAAACTGTCTCTCCAGTTGCTCCAGAAGGAGATTTACTGTACTTGTTTCAGTTTTTGTTCTGCTTTCTTTGGACTGGATATCCCCAGCAAAGCTGAAAGTTAAAAGCATGATGGCTAAAACAACTAAGATTTAATCTTATGGACAACATCAGCATTTGTTCTGTTTAAAGACAGTAACATGTTTGTTTATTACTCTTAGAGAACATCCTTCCCCAAGAAGCTTAGAGGGTTATTTTATACTCACTGCACACAACAGCCATCCTGTAAGATAGATTTGACCAGTATTACTTAGTTACTTCCATAGACAAGCAGGAGATTTAAGCTTAAAATATCTTCACCAAAGTTAGTCTATATGCAATAATTGTTGGCTATAATAATTCCTTCCTTCCTATTCTATTGTCTTCTTCCACTTCCGCACATTGCTTGTTTAAAAACAATTCCTTATCTCTTCTGGCTAACCTCTGGAATTTTGCATTTAATTGGGCATATCTCCACCTATCACTGTTGCCTTTTGCTTTCCTTCTTTCTTGGGCTACTTCCACTGTCTCATCAGACAGCCATCTTGCCTTCTTGGTTTTCTTTTTCTTTGGGACGTTTTTTGTTGCCACCTCCTGAACAATGTTGCGAACTTCTGTCCATAGTTCTTCTGGGACCCTATCTACTAAATCTAGTCCCTTAAATATATTCTTCACCTCCACTGCATATTCCTTAGGAATATTAGTGAGATATCTAACTGATCTGTGGGTCTTCCCTATTCTCTTTAGTCTGATTCTAAATTTTGCAATAAGAAGTTGGTGATCTGAACTACAGTCAGCTCCAGGTCTTGTTTTTACCGACTGTATAGATGTCCGCCACCTTTGGCTGCAAAGGATGTAGTCAATCTGATTTCGGTGTCGACCATCTGGTGAAGTCCATGTATAAAGTCGTCTTTTAGGTTGCTGGAAGAGAGTGTTTGTTATGCACAGTCAATTGTCTTGGCAAAATTCTATCAGCCTATGTCCTGCTTCATTTTGTTCTCCCAGACCATGCTTGCCTGTAATTCCAGGTGTCGTTTGACTACCCACCTTAGCATTCGAGTCTCCTGTAATGAAAATAATCTCTCTTTTTGGTGTATTATCCAGTAGGTGCTGCAGATCCTCATAGAACTGATCTACTTCTGCTTCTTCAGCATCTGTGGTTGGGGCATTTATTTGGATCACTGTGATGTTAAATGGCTTACCCTGAATTCGAATTGAGATCATTCTATCGTTTTTTGGATTGTATCCAAGCACTGCTTTAGCCACTTTATTATTAATTATGAAGGCTACTCCATTTCTTCTGTGGTCCTCTTGTCCACAGTAGTAGATCTGGTGGTCATCTGATGTGAAGTGACCCATTCCAGTCCATTTCAGTTCACTGACAGCTAAAATGTCTATATTTAATCTTGACATCTCACCAATAACCGCATCCAATTTGCCCTGGCTCATAGATCTTACATTCCAGGTTCCTATGGTGTGTTGATCTTTAGAACATCGGATTCGTCGTTCACCACCAGCACCGTGGGCCGCTAGCCGTCCTTTCGGCTTTGAGCTAGCTGCGTCATCACATCTGGGGCTAGTTGAACTTATCCTCTGTTCCTCCCCAGTAGCATTTTGACCATCTTCCAACCTGGGAGTCCCATCTTCTGATGGTATACCGACATATCTCTGGTTGTACTGATCCATTTAGTTTTCACGGCAAGAATACTGGGGTGGGTTGCCATTACCTTCCCCAGGGATCATATTTAGTCTGACCTCTCTGCCACGACCTTCCCGTCTTGGGTGTCCCTTCACGGTTTAGCTCATGGTTTCATTGAGGTGCTCAAGCTCCAGCACCACGACAAGGTAACGATCTCCTTTGCTGGAGATGAATTATATGCAGATGATACCACTTTGATGGCTGAAGGCGAGGAGGAGCTGAGGAGCCTTATGATGAAGGTGAAAGAAGAAAGTGCAAAAGCTGGGTTGCAGTTAAACCTCAAAAAAACCAAGATTATGGCAACCAGCTTGATTGATAACTGGCAAATAGATGGAGAAAAAGTGGAGGCAGTGACAGACTTTGTATTTCTAGGCGCAAAGATTACTGCAGACGCTGACTGCAGCCAGGAAATCAGAAGACGTCTACTTCTTGGGAGGAGAGCAATGGCAAATCTTGATAAAATAGTTAAGAGCAGAGACATCACACTGACAACAAAGGTCCGCATAGTTAAAGCAATGGTATTCCCCGTAGTAACCTATGGCTGCGAGAGCTGGACCATAAGGAAGGCTGAGCGAAGGAAGATAGATGCTTTTGAACTGTGGTGTTGGAGGAAAATTCTGAGAGTGCCTTGGACTGCTAGAAGATCAAACCAGTCCATACTCCAGGAAATAAAGCCAGACTGCTCACTTGAGGGAATGATATTAAAGGCAAAACTGAAGTACTTTGGCCACATAATGCGCAGACAGGATACCCTGGAGAAGAAACTGATGCTAGGGAAAGTGGAAGGCCAAAGGAAGAGGGGCCGACCAAGGGCAAGATGGATGGATGATATTCTGGAGGTGACGGACTCAACCATGGGGGAGCTGGGGATGGTGACGGCCGACAGGAAGCTCTGGCGTGGGCTGGTCCATGAAGTCACGAAGAGTCGGAAGCGACTGAACGAATAAACAACATAATAATTCATACAAGTATGATCAGCTGGGCACTTTGCTATTTCTTTCACATCAAAATCAGTAAAACTTAAAAGCTCCAGATATGTGCTGGAACTTTTGTTTCATTTTGTTGCATGTTTGCTTCCTCAGTTTTCAAAGCTCTTCACAACTTCACATATTCAATAATTTTAACTATTCTGTAAGAAAAAAAGGATGTCATCATCATCATCATAATCAATTATCCACATTATTTGAAAGGGGGGCTGCACTAGCAAATAAGTTTAAGGTCTGCAATGAATTTATGGCTGAGTAGACATGTCAACTTGGATGTTTGTGTTCATGATCATTCTGTTGCTTAAACCTACACAGAATTATAGTTTGCTTGTTTGTTTGTTAAGGTAACACATAACATCAGGTCTCTAAATCTTAAAGCAAAACTGAAGAATGTGTAGAAATCCTCATTATAGGGTTAGAATAAATAAGTATTAACAGATTAGTTATCCATTCATTTTCAAATATTAAATTCATGTTAAAGGCTCTGATATTAGAATTAAAGGTGCTGTTTTTAATTGTGGGTTGCAACTGAATTTTTCTATTTGGGTGACACATTGAGGATGTCACTGGCTAATATATACAGGTAGTCCTTGCTTAACAATCACAATTGGGACTGGAATTTCAGTTGCTAAGTGAAGTGATTATTAAGCGAAACCGACCTGATTTTACGACTTTTGTGGTGGTCGTTAAGTGAATCACCATGGGTGTTAAGCAAACCATGTGGTCATTAAGTGAATCATGTGGTTCCCCATTGATTTTGCTTGCCAGAAGCTGGCCAGGAAGGTAAAAAATGTGATCCCATGACCAAGGGACACTGCAACGGTCATAAATGTGAACCAGTTGCCAAGCGCCCAAATCGTGATCATGTGACTGCAGGGACTCTGTGATGGTCATAAGTGTAAGAACCAGTCATAAGCCGTTTTTTTCAAGACCATTGTAAGTCCAAACCATCACTAAATGAATGGTTGTTAAGTGAAGATTACCTGTTTTGCTAACTAAAAGAATGGAGGCTAGGAGAGAATGAAGGGAACAATTCAGAATAGTAATTTTGGATTCCTTAACGGAAAAGAAGCCCATTGTTTTAAGAAGGTGAGTGTTTGGGGTGGGAGAAGTCAAATAGATGAATGCGTAGATTAGCTGGGAGTTCTAAAGCCAAGGACTGTGGTGACTGGCGAGCATATTGGGGAGCAGGTAATTTGCACAGAAAATGAAAGATGCCTGGATTTTACAGAATAGCCTGGCAACAGATTTAAAGAAAAATGTAGCAAAGGGATACTACACTATACTTGAGTTTAGCCCAAAGGCTAAGAAGGGATGTAGTGAAGGGGAGGGGTTGAGGACAACTTGTGGAGAAAGGATTAAGGTAAAATTCAGAAAAAGGATTCACTCCCAGATGAGCAGATGCTGGGTTTAGGGTAGAATATTTGGACAAAAAGAAGATAAAGGAAACAAACAGTGTTCAGTAACTTAAGAAGCAACCACTTTTATTCTTTCAGAGCTTTTGTGGATTGCATCCACTTTGACAAATGCCTAGAGTAAGAATCCTGTGAGACAGCTTTTATAAGTGTATTCAGTAATGGAGGGGTGGAAAGGGCAAGGATGTTGAGAATAAGTAATATTGTATTAAAGGAGGAGAAGCAGAGAGGCAGCATTGCTTAAATAACAGCCATAAAGAAAGCAACCATAGTGTGCTTGGCGGTTCTGTGAAATAAAAGCAAAGGCCAGCAACATCCTATTTATAGCAGTGAGAAAGGAGAATGTTTATATGCACCATTGGAGGAAGGGAAAGGAGAGAAAACGGAAGGCTTGCTTGACAGAAGACCAATTCAAAAGAAGAAAGAAGTTTTTATCTTATTTTATTTTTATGTCCACCCATCTTACAAATGCAACTCTGGGTGTCTAACATAATTTAAAAACTATACAAAATAAACAGTAGCCAAAAGCAAGGACAAACTGAACTATCCTCCTGTCCTCCAGGCCTGGGAAAATACCCAGGTCTTAAGAGCTTTCCCAAAGGCCAATCTAACCCTGGGAGGGGTGGGCTTCCAAAGGGCAGGCGCCATGAGAGAAAAGGCACTAAGTAGAAGTATCTCTCTCTCCTCTGTCTTACAGCTTTCATACAATGGAAACTAACCTCTGATAAAAGGATAATACAGGAAACTCAGTACATATGGCAAATAGTTTTTTCTTTCCTTCTCTCTTAAAATCAGCATATAATATTGCTTGGGGACTTTGTCAATAGGTTTTACTACAGGCTCTGCCTAGAATTTGACAAATTTTAAATGAGGAAAAGATAATCCATAGGCCTCACTTGAGGTGTTTTCTGAAAGCTCAGGTATGCTGTTCGGCTTTTTTGGCATCAGTTTTGCCACGTTTCCACAATGGAAAAGTTTCTCCTTAACCTTCTTTGACCCTGCAATACTAGCCCCCACCCCAGTGCAGGCTACCTTTCCCCTCAAAATAGCAAAATCAAAATAAGTACCCCAATAACAGTAATGGTCACTGAAGCTTAAATCAAGCGCCTCAACACTTAAATGTAACTGCAATTCAGTGTTACTAGCAAAGCCACTGTTGAATGTACAAAATGTTAATAATTAAGCAAGTGATTATTGCTGACTAAAGTAGCAGAATATTTGAGGATATGTACCCTCAAGAAACAAAATAGCTCTAAATATTCTGAACTAAAATTATCTGAATTAAATTCTGCTTTCCCAAAAACAAGACTAAATAGATGTTGCAGAAAACACAGAATTTTCTTTGGCCTCATTCTGTAGTTACTTTGCAGTTTTGAAGTCACTGTAGTGTAATTATTCTCTTTGTTGAATATTGCTGACTTTTAATTTGTTTTTCTTGCCAGATTTGTCTCCACTTATCCCATCACTAAATCCTTTGTCACCCAAGATTACTTTTTTCTCTTTCAAATGTGGCATGCTTTATGGATTGAGTGATAGATGGTAAATGGACTTAGATCTGGTTATATTTAGAACAAATATTTCTTGACAAAAATAATGTGTAAAACGTAATGCAGTGCTTTCCAAACTGCCACCGTTGACGACACACCAATGGCGACAGTGGCGGGGGCGCGTGCAGTGGCGCGCGCATGCACGGCAGGGGGGGGGGCACGCAGCAGCGGCGGCGTCGTGCACTGTTTTACGCTAAAATGCGGAAGCACTGATAGCACAACGCTGCCGTCGTCGCTGCCACCGCCACCATGCACACCGCCCCCATGCACGCCCCTGCGCTGCCGCCGTGCACGTCCACTTCCGGGTTGTGTCGCGGCACACTAAACTGTGTGTTGCGACACACTTAAAGTGTCGCGACACACAGTTTGGAAAGCTATGACGTAATGCATTACAATGTTTGTAAAATTAAAATATTTAGAGCAAATGACAGCAGAGTTTGTGAGTAAAATACTTAGGTACGAGTATTGATTCATTTTCTCCAGTATGGGTAGAGCTACCTGATATTACTTTTCGCTATCACAAATAGCTAATGCTATCGGGAGTGGTGCTACAGGTTATGGTAAAAAAAAAAGTCAAGATGGCGGCCATGACAGTACAATCAATGTTCCACCTGCTTATGTGCAGAGTCACCGGTCTCAACTGTGTGGAAGTAGGAATTGATAGATTGATTATAGTTGCATGATACTCTACTGCAGGGCTTTCCAAAGTACCGCCGCTGGCGACACACCCGGCGGCGGCGACACGCGCGCGCACGGCAACGGCGCGCAGGGGCGTGCAGCGGCGGCGCGCGCACGGCGGCGGCACGGGGGGCGTGCAGCGGCGTGCGCGCGCATGGTGGCGGCGCGGGAGGGGCGTGCGGCGGTGCACGCGTGCATGGTGGCCGCCGTGCACGCGCGCGCCGCCGCTTCCGGGTGGTGTGGCGACACACCACGCTGTGTGTGGCGACACACTTTTGTGTCGCGACACACAGTTTGGAAAGCTCTGCTCTAGTGAATGGTGATAATCGAAAAAAACAAAAGGGAAAATTGGATAACATTTTGAATGAATAAGATGCAGGGAATAATATTACGTTGCTAAGGGAAGGGATATATGATGAAAGCAAGAACTGTGTGAAAATAAAAGGAACTCTTAGCAAGGGGTTCAACACTGAGCAAGGAATAAGATAAGCTTTCCTTGTACAACAGAGATATCAAAATTCTTACGATAAATAGATCTGTGTTGTGGACATGAATATATGCATAATGCTGTATGTAGACAATGCTGTGTTGATATCTGACAATGCTAATGATTTGCAGCAAATGTTACATAGATTATGTGATGCAACAAGAAGTATAGATCTGAAAATTAATGTATCAAAGACCAAGATAGATTGGTCTTGATTGTTTGATTGATTGAAAGGAAAAATGGAGTGAACCATTGCAATTTATAAGCAGCAAGTAGATTAACTTCTGTACCCTTTCCTGGGGAAATGGAGAAATTTTAAGATGTGCAAATGTTGGTAATATGCTAGGAATGAAAGGTTAAACAAGTGAAACTAATTGTATAAAAACATGCTTCTGCTATTGTTCTATTGATGTGAGAGCTGGACATGTGAGGAGAAATATGAAAGTTGCATACAGTGGAAATGGAGTACCTAATGAAGTACTTTGTGTGGTTAAAAACAAGAAGAGTTAGGTTCAGGAATGAATCAGTGCTGAATAAAAGTGAATATAAAAATAAGTGACCAATAGATTCAGGTTTGATCATATAGAGAATTTATGAAGACCGAGTTGCATAAGAAGAGGAGGAGTGAATAAGTTAAGAGGAAGGGGAAGTCTGAGAAAGTCATAGTTGGATGGAGCTGATGAGATGTTCCAAAAGAGAGAGATGATAAGTTTAAAGAAGTGGCCATCCAGTGTTTAGATGAGATGAAAGAAAGGACGGTTTGAAAAGATACAAAGATGTGGGAAAGAGCTATAGTCAATGGTGTTAGTGTAAACTAGATCTAGTTTCCTTTTCCTTTCTCATTTTCTGCCTTTCTTTTCCTTACTACTTCTTACACTTTTCTATATTTTCATAATCTTTCTTCCTTAATATTGAGTTCCTATATACAGTATTTATAGTATCTGTTGAGAAGCATACCAATGAATTGTCTTTTTAGCACTTATATATAGCCCTTATACATAAAGGGTACAACTTTCAACCTGGTGCTCTCCAGATGTTTTGAAGTCCATCCCTCTTCAGCCACAGAGAAGGGAGAACACCTGGAGGGAATTAGTTATACAAGGAAAGTTTTATGGTCCCTATTGTTACCTAAGTTGGTTTGATTAAGTTGGGCAGGATTTCATCCTGTATTTATTTGGGAATAACTTCTTTTTCAGGTCAGTTAATTAACATGCATAAAATTCTATTAATGAAATAGTATTTCAATTGAGATGTACTCTGATCTTCTGCCTAAATTTGATCAAGTGGATTAGGAGGAGGGTATACATTTATTGTAGGTTGATACATGTGGGACTTGCTGAAAGAGATTACAGGATGGCATACTCTTTTTTAGAATGCCAACCAGACAACTGTGACGTTTGTGCATATGTGTGTTGTGTGATTGGTGCCAGTTTGGCTACATAAGGATCCACACTCAAAGAATGAATTCACTATTAGTTGTTCAATATTCTTCTTATCCTAGCTGGGAATAGGAGCTTTTTGTCCTTAATTAAGCATAGAGCTTATAACTGGATTAAGATGTGCTTTCTGAGCTGGGAACAGCGAAGAGGGTTTACGAAAATGGATTAGTTTCACTGTCTCTGCAACAGGTAGATTGTGGTCTAAATCTAGCTTAGAGTCATGGGCTAGGAGGAATGTCTTATGCAAAACACTGGGAGAGAGGATATCACACTATTTTATTTCTTTGAGGAGCAAAGTAAGTTTTATTTCTATTTATTGGAGTAAAATATAAAAATTAAACCATTATTAAAATAATCATTCATGAAGATGAACTAACATTTATGAATAAAGCTGTAGATCTGGTTTGCATGATGGCTGTGGAAATGTAATAGGCACATGTCTGATAATACTTGGATCAAATTCTAAGATTATACTTACAATGTGTGAAGTTCTGAAATGTTAACTTTGATGGGAAAGATAATTCTATGGCAGTTGGTCCTTTTCCAACTGAACTATTAACATCTTTTTGTCTAATTAATATCTGCATGGCTATTCATCCTCCAGAAATGAATTTGCTTTTTAAAGTTGAGTTTATATTGAGTTGTATATTTCTCAATATTGAAATGCATGCCCCTCTTCACCTTTTAATTGGCAGAGCAATTGAATCACTGTTCAGTAGATCTGTCTCACTGTTATCAAGGAACTTCACTGTTAGTTTTTCACAACTTCAGGCTAGCTTTTTTCAAAAATATCTAGTATACTTTATTGGTGGGTACGATCTGAAGTTGATCTATCAGAATAATTGTTGTTGGTTTGTTTTCTAGCCATGTGACACAAACAACATCCTGGATCCATCCTGTCACTAATGTCCTTGCCTTGTCATGCTTGGAAGGGAACGAGGATGATGGTTTCAGAGAGCTTCCGGATCCTCAAACCGGAGATCATAGATGAAAGACAACCACTTCCAACAGACAACCACTTCCAACAGTTTATTCATCAACTGAAATAAATAAAAGCTTAGTTATTGTTTCTGTGTAACAGGTTTTAAGGGTAAACAAGTGCCCTCAGAGTATCAGTATTATACAGAAGAACCAATTTCACATTCCAAGAGTTGAATTTTAATATTCTTTATGTCCCCATCATTTCAAATTTATATTCTTTTTCAAAACAACCATGGAAACCTTCTTGAATTCCTAATAATTATTGCTGATAGCAGATGTGAGGGACTAAATCTGGCCCAAGAGCTGGATTGTTCCTTACACATATCCTACTGTATTCTCTTCAACAGTGCTGAGTCTCTTAAGCTAGTCCTACCATGAGGTAAATTTAAGGGAGTAGATTCAGAAAGTTTTGGGGTGTTATAGAAAGGTAACAGAAATAGTTGTTGGGTTTGGGGGGGGGTATTTTTGTTTTTGCTTTTTTATTACTTCAAGTCAGTGTTGACTCCTGGTTTCTGCCTGGACAAGCCCCTGAAGTTTTCTTGGCAAGATTTTGGAAGTGGTTTGCCATTGCCTTCTTTCTAGGGCTGAGAGAGGGGGACTGGCCCAAGGTCACCCAGCTGGCTTTGTGCCTAAGGCGGGACTAGAACTCACCATCTCCTGGTTTCTAAGCTGTTGCCTTAACCACTACACCAAACTGGCTCTCTGGTTATTTACTTGGCTAATGCATTTTTAGTGGAAAGGATGGCAGGGAGACACTTGAAAATATTCTTCCTGTAGACCAGGATTAATTCCACTGGAGTAATTTCCACTGGAGTTGGGTAACCAGTCAGCACTATTTGTTCTTCTAGATCTAGAAATATCAGTCTAGCCACTCTATACAACTGATAGAGTGAGCTGCTGCTCACAAGCTTATGGCTTTTGATAAAATTTGTTAGTTAGAAAAGATGCTACTAGACTCCTTCTGATTCTTTGCCACCAGACTAGTATGGCTGTCTTCTTACAACATCCGATAGGGAGGGGATAGGCGGGGTATAAATATGATAGATAGATAGATAGATAGATAGATAGATAGATAGATAGATAGATAAATCTCTACCAAAAGAATGAGGTATCTGTCCAACTCTTTAGTTTCATAGCCTTTCCAATCAGTTATCAATACATAAACTCAAGTAATTAGCTGAGCAGTTTTATATTATACTCATCCATAGTAACATTTCAGCAACCTGGAGATGTTTGGGGTTTTTTTACCTATTAATTAATGGCTCTTCAGAAGTAGGTCACTATGTCCAGTGTATTTCTTTATCTTAGCATCATATTGTTGGTCAGATAAGTTGCCATTGCCTCACCTTTTTTACTGACATATCATGAAAGCAGATTATGTTCTGTTTAAAAGCAAAATGTTTTCCTGCCCTGACTTATTTTCCTTTCTGCTTTAAGTTATAATATGTATTTCATTATGCAGACAGCTGCAAATAGGATATGTAGTCTGAAAATATAGTGCCTTAGCAATTTGTAAGTATTAGTAATGTTCTTAATGGTTTTTATAGCAAAATTAGCCTAATGTTTAACTTTCTTTTTTTTATTTCCCAGATTATGAGCCTCCCCAATTTCTCACTTTTTCTCTTTGCACATGATATAACAGGCTAGTGAGAAACAATGTACTGTCATTGCATTCAGTCTTAATAGATGAATAAATGAGATTTGTTTCAAGGTTTTGAAGTTTGGAGTATTTAGTCTTCTCAAAGCTGTGACTGGCAATCACAAGGGCTAGAAATTTTACTATAGCACAGAGCTTTCCAAACTTTTCAGGTTGGTGACACACTTTTTAGACATGCATCATTTCACAACACACTCTTACAGCAGGGCACAAGGCAGGCACTAGGACCTGTGCAGAATCACAGCAGGTTTGGAGGCAGCAGGGCACAAGGCAGGCACTAGGACCTGCACGGAATCCTGGCAGGGCAGGTTTGGAGGCAGCCAGGCACAAGGCAGGCACTAGGACCTGCATGGAATCCTGGCAGGGCAGGTTTGGAGGCAGCAAGGCACAAGGTAGGCACTAGGACCTGTGTGGAATCCTGGCAGGGCTCAGAGGCAGCAGCAGCCGTGACACACCCAGACACTGCAGCCGACACACTAATGTGTCGCGACATACAGTTTGGAAAGCTCTGCTATAGCAGATTATAGTAGCTTGTTAACTGTGGACTAAAGATATATTCCAAAACATGTGCCAAAAAATTAACAAGACAAAATCAACCAAAAGTTATATATGGAAAGCAATTTATCTGTCCCCAGAGTGTACAGTACTTGCATTTCCTTTGTCCTATATATCTATCAGTTGCTTCATGAAGTACTTGACTTACGGGAGCAGTAAATTACTATTCACATAATGAATGCCTGCTGGCAATCAAAGCATTTTGGGAATAACTTTGCAAACTAAAATTATTTTAGGTGGCAGTCCAAAATATAACTTAGGGAAGATCCTTACTAGTGACTTAGTATCTTTCTGTAGTCATCATACCATAGAAAGCCACCCCCATAGAAAAGTACTGACATGAGAATGGTTTGGGATACAAGCAAAGCCTTTATTAGGGGTTATCTGATACAATATAACTCTGAATTTAAGAAGAAGAGGCAAGAGAAAATACAAAATATTTTGGATGAGATTAAAAGAAAAGAAGAATTAAGGAACTCCCCAGGGAATATAAATATCTCCCAACAAATTAAGATTTTACAGCAACAGTTATCTATGTTAACAATAAGAGAAATGGAAATAAAATTGAACTATGCAAAGCAAAGAAATTTTGAATTTGTGAATAAACCAGGGAAATGGTTGGCTTACAAATTGCAAAGAAAAAGAAGAGAGAATGATATTGAAACTACAAGAGGGAGATACTGTATTAACAGATAACTTGGCCATACAAAAGCATTTTATCAGTGCTACTCTAATTTGTATAAAGGACATGATATTCTGCTGGAGAAAATAGATGACTATATGAGAAAACAAAATTTACTGAGGATTACAGAAGAACAAAGACAAATTATGAATGGACCTATAACAATAAGAGAAGTTTCAAAAGCAATTAAAGAGAGTAAACCAGGAAAGGTACCTGGGCCAGATGGACTATTGAATTTGTATTATAAGTGCTTTGAGGATGAACTTTTACAACCTTTACAAAATACGATGAATTCTATTTTACAGGGTGAAAAAATGCCAGAGACCTGGAAGGAGGCTAATATAACATTAATACCTAAAGAAGGACAAGATTTGACTTTAGCAAGGAATTACAGACCAATATCATTGTTGAATAATTACTATGTTTACAATTATTTTAGCTGAAAGACTGAAAATAATTTTGTGAAAATATATTCATGAGGATCAATGTGGGTTTTTACCTAAAAGACAGTTGAAAGACAATGTTAGACTGTTGAATATTTTGGAATATTTGGAACAACATAACGAAAAACAAGCTGCATTGATCTTTTTAGATGCAGAGAAGGCTTTTGACAATTTGAACTGGACTTTCTCGTTTAAGGCTTTGGAAGATATGAATTTTGGAGAGAATTTTACAAACAGGTGAAATTGATTTATACTTCACAGATGGCACAAATAATTGTTAATGGAGATTTAACTAAACCATATGAGATACAAAAAGGAACAAGACAAGGTTGCCCACTGTGTCCTCTTTTGTTTATTTTAGTTCTTGAAATATTGAATAGATATTTTGATATTGAATAGAAAATATTGAATAGAAATATTGAATATAAGACAAGATGAGAGGATCATGGGCATAAAGATTAAAAAAGAGTCATACAAGTTAAGAGCTTTTGTAGATGACATGATATTGGTTTTGGCAGAACCCTTAAAGTGAATTGAACATTTCATGAGTAAATTAAAAGAATTTGGGGCCTTAGCAGGTTTTAAGATTTATAAACAGAAGACAAAGATGTTAACAAAAAAGATGAAGATACAAGATCAAACAGAATTGATGAATAAAATGGGTTTTAAGATTGAGAAGAAGATAAAATACTTGGGTATAACTATGACAAATATGAATGGTATGTTATTTCAAAATAACTATGTTAAGACATGGAATGAAGTTTTAAAAAGATAAGATGGGACAAACTACAATTGTCACTGTTGGGTAGAAAGTTTTACCTAGAATGTTATTTTTGTTTCAGACAATACCTGTTTTGACAACCAATGTATCATTTAAACAATGGCAGAAGGATATACTGTATCTAAATTTGTATGGCAGGGGGAAAAACCACAAGTCAAATATAAGGTACTACAAGATGGGGCGTGGTGGCTCAGCGGGTAAGACGCCAGGCTTGTTGATCGGAAGATTGCAAGTTCGGAGGTTCGAATCCCTAGCCCTGCGTGCAGAGTGAGCTCCTGCACTAGCTCCAGCTCTTGCCAACCTAGCAATTCGAAAGCATGCAAATGCAAGTAGATTAATAGGTACCACTTCGGTGGGTAGGTAACAGCGTTCCGCGCGTGTCATGCGGCCACATGACCGTGGAAGCGTCTTCGGACAACGCTGGCTCTTTGGCTAACAAACGGAGATGAGCACCGGCCCCTAGAGTCGGACACGACTGCACAAATGTGCGGGGGGTACCTTTACCTTTTTTACAAGATGCAAAGGAAAAAGGAGGATTGGGTCTACCAGATTTGAAATTATACTTCGCTGCCTGTTGTTTAGTTTGTATGAAAGAGTGGGTGTTGTTAAGAAATAGAAGGCTATTGGAGTTAGGACATGATTTAAGATTTGGATGGCATGGATATCTATCGTATGACAAAGCTAAGGTCAAAAATCATTATGTCAAGCAGGCCATCCTTAGAGTATGGAATAAATATAAATTTAGGTTCTGCCCGAAAACCCCTTTGTGGCTTTCAGCGCATGAAGCATTTTATAGACGAGAAATGATAAGTAAACATAAATGGTTAACTTACCGTGATGTACTAGAATTCTTTCAAGGAGATTGTAAAATGAAATCAGGAGAAGATTTGACAACAGAAGACTGAGTTTGAAATAGAATTATGTACCAGTCAATCCTAAAGGAAATCAACCCTGACTGCTCATTGGAAGGACAGATGCTGAAGCTGAAGCTCAAATACTTTGGCCACCTAATGCGAAGAGAGGACTCACTGGAAAAGATCCTGATGCTGGGAAAGACTGAAGGCAAAAGGAGAAGGGGACGGCAGAGGATGAGATGGTTAGATAGCATCACCGATGTAATGAACATGAATTTGAGTAAACTCCGAGAGACAGTGGAGGACAGGAAGGCCTGGCGTGCTATGGTCCATGAGGTCACGAAGAGTCGGACACGACTAAACGACTGAACAACAACAAACTAATGATGAACAGGTTATTGCTAAAATGTATAAACTTTTGCTGAAATATGAGACAGAGGAAGAGCAAGTGAAAGAATGTATGATAAAATGGGATAAACTTTTGGCTATAATATACAAATGGATCAATGGGAAAATATGTGATTGAAAGGACTGAAATTTACATTATGCTCTAGCCTTGAAGAGAATTTTTATAGAATGATGTATCATTGGTATTTGTCACCAGAGAAATTGTCTAGAATGTATAAAGGTATTTCAAAACTTTGCTGGAAATGTGAACAATATGAAGGGACATTTTATGATGTTTGGTGGACATGTAAAAAAGCCCCTCCAAATTAGATACAAATACATACATTAATTCAGAAGATTTTAAAGGTTAAGGTACAACTGAAACCAGACTTTTCTTTTGGGACTAATGGACAGGCAACTAGAAAAAAAGTCATGGAACTTTGTTTTTATATGACAACTGCAGCAAGACTATTTTATGCTCAAAAATGGAAAAGTTTAGCACTACCCACAATAGAGGAATGGTTGGTGAAGATGATGGAACTTGCAGAGATGGCTAAATTAATGTCCTTGATTAGAGAAAAGACAATTGCTACATTTATGGCTGACTGGAAACCCCTTACAGACTTTTTGCATGAAACAGGGGAAAAAATGCACTTATGACTTGTGGTTTTATTAGAAAAAAAATGGATAATAGAAAAAAGTGAGCTTTTTTGTAATCACACAGTAACAAATAGTTTTGTAATCATATTTGCTGCAGAGAAAATCGGAAGCTTCTTTTTATTTCTTTTTATTCTTTCTCACTGCGTTTTTTTCTTCCTCTCTTTCTCTGTTATCTCCATTTTGTATTAGTTGGTGTTACTTTTTATGTTCTCTTTAAATCTTTTAATAAAATTTATTTAAAAAAAGAAAGCCATCCCCTCAAAGTACAAGCTGTGAATGATGTCTCCCTCTGATCATTCTAGTGCTCCCCTTTGGAACAGCTGGGTTCTCTTCCTTGGCATCTGCCCTTGATTCTGGTTATTACTAGGAAACTCTGGGTTGCCAGAGATTGTTAGACTCTAAATCCTATCAGCCCCAGTCAGCCTGGTTTGTGGTCAAGATGATGGGAGTTGTAGTACAACGCAGATCTAGGAGGCTACAATTTCCCTCAGTTGCTCTTCATGTTGCTCTTCATGTTGGGGGTGAGGCAATGCTGGTAATGTTTATTTCTATTATTATCATAATCATCATCGTCATCTTAGATATTACATACACATTTCAGTCCAGAACTTTATAAAACAGCCATTTCTTTTCTTTCCTTCTGTCAACTATCTGGAGATGTTTTTTGTGCTGTGGCACTTGGGTAATTGATATGACATTTCAGTAATTACTGGGGGGGGGGGGAGGCACTAAATTTGTAACAAATCTGTAATAAGAAGGATGATGAAATTGACATGTAAATGATTAAGAAGGAACTGCGAGAAGCTCCTAAACTCAGCATTTCTTCTGATTTTTGACTAGTAACGTTAAGCCATTCTGGCTCTGAAATCAGAAAACAAACTCCCATGAAACTGTCAGTGAACTTAACCTCTTTATTTTCATTTAAAGAAGTCTCTTCAACATGATTCATGATGAATCCCCACTTCAGTTTCTCTAGTATTCATCCTAATTTATGATTGCCCTTGACAGCTGAAGGCAGATTTTAAAACACTCAAAACGCTGACAGAACCATTGTAGATCCATAGAGTAGGGTAGAGCCTGAAAGCTCACCCCTCCCTAGACAATCAGTTCCACTACCCTGTCGCTCTTATGTTGGGAAGCTTTTCCTAATATTCAACTGAAATCTTCCTTCCTTTATTCCATGCCCCACACTCTGTGATAAATGTAACTTTTCTCCATGTGACTGACAGCTCTTCAGACTGACAGCACACTTAACCCAGGAAGCCTCCTCACCCATTCAAATCTCTTCAGCAGTGGTTCTGGCAGCACACAATCACATTGAGTCAAGGCTGTATGTTGGGAATAAAGTCCTCAGCCACAACCATGCCATCCCATGAGACCTTGAAGCAGGTGAGCACTGCCAAACTTCAAATATCCCATGAGCCCTTGCGGCAAGAGAGGCCTGTCAAGGCAAACTAGGCATGGTTTGGGCATTGTAGCCAGTCTGTGTTTGGAATGTGTATTTGTGTTACCAGGCATCAGTAGTGAAGTGTATAACAAAGAGGCTTGTTTATTTAGCCATTCCTTCTCTTCAACTCTTTTTCTTAGAGTAGGCAAAACAGGACAACTGTGTTTTGGTGTTTCCCATGATAAGCGGGACTTGTATGGTTTATCCCTATGCAAGACAGGCTCTATTGAGGAATAGGCTGATCCCCTTCAGGTTAGTTGAATGGGTCAACTGACTCCCTTGTTGGTATTCCATAATATACTACATCTCCTCCCCCAATTTAGTTAAGAATGTTATGGGATCAGGGCCATCACTGGTATCAGTTTTCCCACAGCATTCTCTTCTGAAAGCTATACATACTCAATTTTTTCCATCCCGCATAGCATTTGGTTTCCAATACCACCATTATCTTTACCTCGGCTTCTTTTCACCAGGGGAAAAGCTTCAGTTGTTGGCGTGCAGCAGGAGGAAATTCTATAGATGTGTTTCCCCCTCCAAAGTAAAAACTCCAGCTTCAGAAGCAGAAATCTGAAATATCCTATGGCCCTGCTGTCAACTGAGAAATCTCAACAGCAAATACATTAACTAAGTTGGGTTTCCAGATTTGTAGTAAGTGATATTGGGAGACAAGAAAACAATTATATAATTCATGGAAAGTAATGCTTCTTTCTCATATTCAATTCTTGAAAAAACAGTGTTTTTTGCCTTCAGATTATAGGAATTCTGGGATGGTAGTACCAGAACTCCACGCAGCTTCTTATTAGTATGTAGCAGAGTAGAAACATTCCCATAAACTTGCACAAGGCTTAATCAGTTCAAAACACAAAATAAACACATTTCACATGTTAATGTAAAGTAACATAAAAAAAGAGTTTACAATTTTATTGCAACTCACAGTTCCTTAGTAGAAACGGTCCATGCGTGCGAGCAATTGGTTCTGATGTGAACCACATGCTTCCTTAATGTGGCCCACCTGGATGGAAGTATGAGCAACTTGGGAGCCGTAGCTGACCCATCCTCCTTGGTAGGAGATTCGAGCAGAAAGAGAAAAGAGAAGGGAACAGGAAACAGGGATTCAGCCCCTCCCACACAAAGCAAGTAAGATTAGGTTACAGCAGAGGCTGCCTCCTCCTTCAAGCTTCTGTGAGACGTGCTTGGTTGAAACCCGGTATCTCTAACACAGATTTCATTATTGATTACGTGCCATCAAGTCGGTGTCAACTCTTATTGCCCATATGGCTAAATTGTCTCCAGGATGATCTGTCCCCAGCCTAACTCTTCAGGTCTTCCAATGGTGCATCTATCACCACTGGAATCAAGTCCATCCACCTTATTGTTGGTTGTCCTGTTCTCTTTCTTTCCACCTTTCCCAGCATTGT
The DNA here is from genome assembly GCA_023362775.1 of Charina bottae. Taxonomy (NCBI): domain Eukaryota; kingdom Metazoa; phylum Chordata; class Lepidosauria; order Squamata; family Charinaidae; genus Charina; species Charina bottae. Next base: position 147,585,544 of record JALMGJ010000002.1, on the reverse strand, counting down.
AGACTTTTCAAGAGAGCTAAGTCTTCACATAATGTGTTCAAAATATAATTGGAGCCTAGTCCTTTGTGCTTTGAGTGAGAACTCTAGATTGATTTGCTCTATGACATATTTCTTTCTTTCCTTGGCTATCCATGGTATTCTTATAAGTCTTCTCCAGCACCATTCAAAAAGTGTAAATACTCTCTCCTGCTTCTTTAAAGTCCAACTTTCGCTATCATAGTGTGTCACAGGGAAAACCATTGCCTGCACAATTCTGATCTTTGTAAGAAAGACACATCATGGCATCTTAATATTTTCCCAAGGCCTTAGTTGCTGCTTACTAAGTGCTAGTTGATGGTATATTTGCTGAGCGTTGGGTTCTTTAATGGTTGATAGTTGATCCTAAAAGGTAGAAGCCACCTACCACTTCAGTATCTTCATTGTCATTTATAAGGCAGGTTCTGTACCTGTTGTCATTAGTTTGGTTGGTTTAACTTAGTCCATTTTTTTCAATGTGCTTCTTAACTTTCATTACTAGAGCTTCCAGATCCTCTGCATCTTCAACTATCACAGGGGTGTCATTAGCAAAGCACAGGCTGTAGATATTTTTCCTCCAATTTTAAAACCATGTTCATCTTCTTTCAATTCAGCTTCCCTCAATACATATTCAGCATATACGTTCTGTTTTGGCATTCATGTTTTCCTTCTTATATTATTTCTTCTTTTAAATTTGTAAGCTGCCAAAAATCTTTCTGGATTCAGGTGGCCTTGAAATCAAACAAACAAACAAACAAACAAACAAACAAACAAACAAGGTGAGAGTTTAGAGTCTTGTTTCACTCCTTTGCTGATCTGGAGTCAGTCTGTTTTACCATGATCTGTCTGGACTGTGGTTTCCTGTCCCTATGTAGGTTTTGCAATGAGGACACTGAGATGTTCTGAGATTCCCATTTTTCTGAGTACATTCCACAGCTTAATATGGTCAACACAATCAAACACCTTTCTCTAATCAATGATGCACATATTCACTTCTTTTGAGTAGTCTTTGATTTTCTTGATTATGTATCATGCATTAGCAATAATGTATCTTGTTCCTCAGCCGTTACTAAAACCAGCTTGAACATCTGGCATCTCCCGTTCCATGTAAGGCTGTAATCTATGTTGGATGATCCTAAGCATTAATTTGTTAGCATGTGAAATTAAGGACATTGTGCAATAGTTTGCACACTCTGTTAAGTATTCTTTCTTTGGTATTAGTACGTAGAATGACTTCTTCCAATCTTTTGGCTATGTGTCATTCTCCAGATTTGCCGACATAATTTGGTTAGGACCTTTACTAATTCTTTTTCTGTTGTTTGCCATATTTCTGTAGATATTGCATCCAAGTTGATAATGACCACACAGCTGATTTGATTTAATCTTGTAGTACTAGAGGTTCTTGTAAATAGGGAATATCTTCTAAGGTATCTTGGATGTCAACATTTTACTGTATAGAATTTCAATATACACCTTCCATCTTTGTTTGATCTTCTTTGAATAAGTTATTATCTGTCCATTCAAGGATGGTACCTCCTTCTCAGTTCAGAGATTTTTGGAAGTTTTTCCTTGTTTTTCTATATCTGTTTCCATCTTTAGTGTCTTTCCAGGTATCACAATACTGCTTCTTCTCTCTTCTCACAGCTCTGTGAAACTCTTTGTTAAGCTATTTCCTGAGAACAAAGTCTTTCTTTGGCTTCTCTTCTTGGCAATTTCCATAGTTTATTCTGACATCACGTTGCTTTCTTCTGTTTCTTAGTCTTTGGTATTCTCTTTGCTCATTTATCCTTAACTTCTTTGATTTCATTCCACAGTTCCTCTGGTTCTCTGTCAATGACATTCAGGACTTCAAAGCAATTCCTGATTTTCTCCTTGAAAATGGTGGGTCAAGATCACATTATGGATCAAGCAAGAATGGTTTCCATATATACAATATATTACACAGCATGGCAAATATAAACACTTACAGTATGGCTTCTAAGGGGGCCTAGATACAGTACTTATAAATACCACAAATTGGTGGAGGCACAAAAAAGGGGAACTTAGAAACCAAATAACTGTTTGTTTGTTTTGTCTTTTTTCTTTAATATGCACAAACAATAATAAGTAACAATACAGTGGAGACCTTAGTATTAAGTATTAAGCTTAGGACAGCAGTCTTTATTGTTTAACTAATAGTTTGATGTATTTGGCAGTTGTTTATTAATGCCAGATTTAGCTTTGGATGTAAAATTTAAATAACTTTATGCTTATCAACATTGACATTTTAGAAATCATGTTTAATATTAATATAAACTTCTTTTTCTTTACCTTTAAAGGTTTAAGTTGTCTAAAGATTAGAGTGCTAATAATCTCTAGCCAATATTGTATAAATGCAACTGCACCCAAATAATATACAATGTATTATTTATGTTTTATAACAATACAATAAAACAAAGAAGAGGGGGGGAAAATCATATTATAGAAACTGGTTAGCATTGTTCATCTGCTTTAGCCTGACTTGGAGTTTGCACATGAGCACTTCATGAGCACTTCCACAATCAGCCCCTGGCTCCGTCTTTTCTGTTACAACTGAGCTGTTTGTACCAATACAGTAACATATTTAATTTGATTGCTGTGTAAAATGTCCATCATTTTAGTTGTTTGAACACTCTGTTAGCAATGAAGAAATCATGGGTTTGGCAGAAACTGATAAGTTGTTTTGCTTCATTTCTGTTTCCTAGACCATTTGGTCCAATTACATTTTTCTCCTTGATATTCTCAACTTTGGTTTTCCAGTCTCCAACGACACGCAGCACATCTTGGTCCCTGCATTCTTCACTCAACCCTCCCAAGAACACACGCACATACACTGCCATGAGATTGCATTATAGTTCAGCACTAAGTCTTAAAGGATCCAGCTCTGTTTTTTATTGGAGACAGACTATGTTACAGGCATCACCATCATTGATTATTTCAATTCCCCTTCCCCTTCCCTAAGGATGGAAAGAACAGCTAATTAAACAGAGGTCAACTGCCATCCATTGGCAGAATGTAGACAGTGCCTCAGTTGGTTTAGCTGCTAGGCATGAACCAGATCTGAGTTGATGGTGAGGAGGATCTCTACAGATGATGCTACAGAGCCACTGGGTCTCCTTTCAGTGAAGGGGAAGAAATTCAATTTTGTTATGCAATCTCCATAAGGAATTGGGGATGGGAATATAGGATGTAGTCTCTTCTCCAAGTTCAAAAGTGGCAGTTTTCCCAAATTACAGTCTTTTAACTTCCTCTCCTTCATCTTAGTGTATCCTGCCTGTGCCCACTTCAGAAGAAGGAGAATCTGCTAGTGAGTACTCACAGAGTACCTCCTCCTCCATCTTTTGGTATTTTCTTCCTTAGCTGTCTTTTATTGGCACTCACACTAGGTAGAAGAAGGCAGAAGAATTCCAAAACCTGACAGCTTTTGTTTCCCTCCACCTCGGATGTCACCAACCATGCAAAGGTCCAGTGTCAATCATACAGGAAAAGCAAACTCTGCTTGATTTTTTTATCTATCAGGATAAACATCATGAATGCTTAGAAAATCCCAGCCAGCACACAATGGCAACTGCTATGAAAAGGATGAGCTGTCTGCACTAGCAACTTATAGGAACATCCAGCCACCTCTACGGGATGTCGCTAAGGAAAACAAACTTTGTATCGCCACAGTGATGTTTGGGTGTCATTAGAAATTAATAATGCTGAAATTCACAATAAAAAGTGCAACACTCGGGGTAACAAGGATTAGACACTCCACTCCCTTAAGACTGTTGAGCATGTGGGATGGCTCAGAATTGGTTTAAAATTCCCAGTGAATTCAAAATGGTGACTACATCAAGTTCAGAAAACTACCTGTATCAGCCTTCCCCAAGTCTATTGGGACTAAAAAGTAAAGTCTCCTTCAGTCAAACCTGACTCCTGGTGACATCATGAACACATCCATTGTTTTCCTAGTAACAATACAGAAATTGCAAGTCATTGCCTTTTTCTGTTTTTCCCCCCAACTTACCAGTCTAATTCATAGTACAGCTTCTAGAAGTCTCACCCCCATGGCCATCCCCACCTCCGGAAAAGACAATCTGGAGAAGAAAATATCCTATTCTGAGGGTAGGCAACCTTCACTCCAAGGAACACAGGCACTGCCCATTACTTCAGAAGCCCTATGCTACCAATTAGTTCAGATCTCTGGCAAGACAAATCTTGTCCTGTTCCAGTGACTTGCTGGGTGGGAAGAAGCTGGAGAAAAGGATGGCAATAGCAGGGAGAGATAACAGACCCTACCTATCTTTTGACTCCAGCATTGTTTATTGCCAATGCAGCCTCAAACCTATTTCTACCAATGTCATACAGTCCATTATAGACATAAATGTCAGAGTACACAACTCTGGGGCTGCCAATGTTCCTTCTAGACCTCAGAGTAATACGTTCTATTGAGTAAACAGACACTCACAAGAGATTAGATAAAATAGTCTATTTACTCTATATACATACACAGTCCAGTAACGTCCAATAGATACAGATGATAATGAAGACAGTAACGACAAGAAAAGGAACACTTAAACTACATCAGCTGCAGTATGAGTCACTTCTTTCAAGTTTCAACTTGGATGCCTCAACCTTCTGTGCCACAAATGTTCACATGAATTATGGTATGGTTTGTTGATGAATGCTGCACAGGCTACTTCATCTGTCTTGGGTTCCAATTCGTATAAATTGTTCTGTAATACACCCTTTCCACAGACATGATTATTCTTCATAATAATACATTCACCCCCAACAAACCTTACTTCATATCCTTTCTTATCCAATTGAGAAACACTAAGGATATTATATTCCAGGTCTGGTACACATAACATATTTAAATCAACATTTAAACAAGGTACAAATACAGACCCCTGTCCAGTTATGGATGCACAGTTGCCATTAGCCAAGCTAACATGATCCCGTTCAGCTTGCTTGAAACCTGTAAACATCTTCTGGTCGTTGGCAACATGTTCGCTGGCTCCGCTGTCTAAAAGCCACGTCTGTTTTAAATTCCTTCCAGCCAACTTGATAACAGACAGCTGTACTCTGCTCCGTTGCTGAGTTGCCTTCGGCTTGACCTTTGCCTTACTTTTCTTATCACAGTCCCGTTGAAGGTGCAGCTTCGACCCACAGCGAAAACATTTCTTCACAGCCAACACTTTATCTGTACAGGAAAAATCCTCCCTCATAGATTCCTTTTTCCTTGGCATAGCTACTTTGCTTTTAGATTCCTTTCTCCTTTGCTCCTCCTCAAGAAGCCAACCGGTTAAATAATTAACAGTCTAATCCCTTTCAGATATTGACCCAAAACTGGTCGCTAAGTTATCCCACGTCTCATTTAGGGAACTAAGAATAACAAACACTTTGTGTGCTTCTGTATAATGCATATTACGCTGTTCCAATTCTAAGAAGAGCCCCGTCATGTTCTGTAAATGTGCTGAGACGCTGTCTCCTTCACTCAAACGTGCACGATACAGCTTTCTGGTTAACATGAGTTTACAAAGAGGTGTGCTTCTGAGATACACATCTTCTAAGGAATCCCAGCACTCTTTGGCTAACTCTTTGCCACGCAGATAATTTATCTGACTGTCTTCCACACACAAAACTATGCTGGACAATGCTTTCTCGTCTCTTAATATATCTTCCTCCTCATCTAAGACATCAGGTGGACTACTCACGGCTCCCCAAAGTCCTTCACGATGCAAAAACATCTCCATCTTATACGCCCACGAAAGATAATTGGATTAATTCAGCCGTGTTAGAGGGAAACCACCTCCGATAGTAGACTGCATCTTTGCTGTGCTCACCGCTCACGGCCCCTCCTGGGCAAGATAACGATGAATAAACGGCACAGACTTCTCAGAACATCCCACAGCTCCAAGTCTGTCTTAGGAAACACACAGCCAGGCACAGAACTGGTAAAAGCTCCAAATCCGCCCCAGATAGCCACACGACTCCTGGATAGGCTTCAACGTCCACACAGCCATGCCAGTGACCTGTTAGAGTCCCAACTGGACACGTTCCACTGCTGGGCCCCTAACCTGTCAGAGTACACAACGCTGGGGCTGCCAATGTTCCTTCCAGACCTCAGAGTAATACGTTCTATTGAGTAAGCAGACACTCACAAGAGTTTAGATAAAATAGTCTATTTACTCTATATACATACGCAGTCAATACACAGTCCAGTAACGTCCAATAGATACAGATGATAATGAAGATAGTAACGAGAAGAAAAGGAACACCAGAGCTCCTCTGCTTATATACTTAAATTGACCAATCACATTATAGGTCAAATCCATTATCTACCACACCCAGCTTAAACTACATCAGCTGCAGTATGAGTCACTTCTTTCATCATTCTTTAACAATGGCTGCTAATAGAATGACTTGCAGAACTTAATGCCTCTCACCTGTCTAATTAATCTACTTGTAAATTCTAGGTATTATTCAAACCCCAACATCTTATAAGGTATTTTTGCCCATCTTATATTTTAAGATGCCACTGTTCTTTATCCTGAGAAGACTGGTAGCCCAGAGAGGAAAGTCAACTGTAGCCAAATCTTCCAGAGGCTGTCACACCCCCATTCTCATTCATTTTCTTTAAGCCATCCCCAGGAGCGGTATCTACAATTGAGGGTTGGGAAGCTAGAAGTTCATATCCAGTTTGTAGTTCCTCCCACTACTTCATCTGTGCAACCAAATGCAATCTGTCCTTACCACTGTGTAGACACAGGTTTTGTAGAATTAAGAGTCTCAGCAAGGGAGCTAGTTCAGATATTCTACAAAAGTACCCAAGCACTGGAACATACCATGTATAAATGAAGGATGATATGAAACAGCTCTTGGGATACTGGGATTTCCATTGTTCATTGCAAAGATTACCTTTTTAAAAGGTATTTTTTCTAGGTCATACTACATTTGCACAAAGTTATTTTTAACGGGATTTGTGCCTGTGTAGCTTATTCTTCTTTAGGGTAAATTTCTTGGATTAAATATTTGGTTTTTCTTGTGAAAGCCATTGTAAAAACTGGCCATTTTAATTTATTGCAAAAATATGCTTTTAAAAACACCACCCTATTGCAAAGATACAGCTGTTTTTTTTGTGTTTTTTTTTTTTGGCAGCTTAGAATTCAGCCCTGGCATTTGCTGAAGAAAGAGGGAAGAAATCCATTAGAATATCTTCTCTCAAATTCACCCTGAGGGCTCTTAACTACTTTAGGTGTCATAATGCAGTGTTTGGCTTACCTCCAAAGGATCATAAGGTTTCAGTGAAACCAAAAGATAAAGTAGCCACATTCAGTTATTATTCTGGAAAAAAACCAAGTAACTGTTCAGGTGAATATTCTCACACTTGTGGAATAGTGGGAGCTGCATCAGTGTAATGGCTCCATCCTGCCTGACACTAACAACCCCCTCAAACTCTCACTGACATGCCTTTAGTACCATCAGCAGCTGTCAGAATCAGACCTTTAAAACCTCCATCAAACAAACATTATAATTGTTAACACAAAACTGTTTCCACAAATCTCAAAAGGCACTTTCCATTGCATAGTGAACCTTTGTAGACAAAAAAAAAGGTCATGGAACTGAGTTGGGTTGCAGCCGGAAAAGCACTTGAGGACTTGAAGGCAACCAAGATACTTCACTATTTCATTAGGTAAGAAAGATTTAAATTAAACTCCAACAGAGCTGTTTACAAATGCATCCTTGGCAGCCTCAGAATGCAATCTGAAACTGTCGCACCAGAAGGTTCTTATCGGTAGGAGAATTCAAAAACCACAAGAGTGTAATGAATATTCTTTATATATATATCACTTTTGCATGAAGCATATTAGCTACACTCAATTAATTATGCCACTCTGAATTCAATTTGCAATTCTAATAGAGTTGCACACATCACACACACAAACATGCATAAACAGCTACCTTCTTTCTCTCTCTCTTTAGATAACTTTCAGAGAGAGATAAAATTGTCACCAACCAGAGAGGAGGAAACCTAGCAATTCATAACTTTCATGGTTTGGTCATCCACTGATCAATGATATTGACAAAGAGATATTTTGCACAAGGACCAAGCACATGTGCCACATTGGTTTAAAGACTTATCATCCAAGGCTGCTGTCACGGGTGTGCCAACACAGCTAAAGCAAGATACAGAGAAACATTCTCCATCAAACATGAAACAATTATTTATTTGCTGTTTCATTCAGGAGTTCAAAGTGGCTGACACATTGCTCCCTCCTATTTTTCCCCATAACCAACCACCCTGTGAATTTGGTTGGACTGTGAAACTTCTTTAGTGAGCTTCTGTGGCTCAGGGTGGACTAGATGCTGGGACTCCCTGGTGGCAATCCAACACCTTAACCACTACACCACACTGGCTCTACATCACATTGTATGACTACAGGGACATTAGGAACAGCTAGTTGGTTAAGGAAGTGTCCAGAGGCTTAAAACATATACCAATTAAAATAAAAGCAGCAGAAATGAAGTAGGCAAGCCAAAAATCCACTGCTGGGCACTTCTAGAGTTAGATGGAAGAGGCCAGAAGTCTAGGTATCATAGTCTGTGGTCAGGATAGAGCATCGATTGCCATATAGCCACGATCGCATCATCCAAGTGGGCTGGTTGGGCTGTGGGCTTAACCACACTGGTAGCCTGTACTGGCTCCTGCTCTTCATTAATCATTCTATAATCAAAGAGCTGATTTAGTCAATCAACTAAGGGCAACCTCCTTTGGGGGGATTTCTTTATTCCCATCAAGTTAGGCTGACCATATTTCCTTGAGGCAAAAACATTGCCAGACAAAGTGGGCGTGTGGGCGGGCACGCGGGTGGGCATGTGGGGTGTGTGAGTGTGTGGCGTGCACACATGCGTGCGGGGACTGTGCATGGGCGTGCACGCGCTTTGCTGGGAAACTTTCAAAAACGGAACAAAATTGAGATTTTTACTATAACGACGGGACGCTCCAGAAATGGTGAAATAACGGGACAGTCCCGTTCAAAACGGGACATATGGTCAGCCTACATCAAGTTCAACTCACCGAAACAACACATAAGACTTAACAAAATTATTGTAGTCTGCTTAACCAGCTTTTGTATTACTACTGCATACAAAAACCACCACAGCTCTCTACAAAAGAATGCAATAAAAATACTTTTTGTATGGGGAAAATTACATGGTGGGCCAGAGCATTAAACATGTCCTCCGTGGATTCTTCTATAATTTATTCCCTTAGAGCAGGGGTTGGCAAACTTTTTTATGCCAGGAGCCATTTTGACATTTATAACATTTATAACATCACTCGAGGGCCAGGGGGTGGGGTTTGTGGGTGGGAGCCAATCGTGTGGAAGGGGGCAGGGTTTGTGGGTGGGATCCAATTGCGTGGAAGGGGCAGGGTTTGGGGGCAGGAGCCAATGGCGTCCTAGGTCATCAGCCTCCGCAGTTTCCATCCACTTTTTTGGAGAATTGTAAACCAGGTTCAGCACCGGATGGAACGAAGGTATCTGCACAAAACAACGGTCCCTGCCCAGAATCGCGACTTTGAGAACAGACTTTCGACCCAGCCAAAGCGTGAAATCTTCGGCCCAAGGTGGTGCATATTCTTTCTCTCTCTCACACACACACTCCCCCAAATACACATGTCCGCAAGAGGACAGGGGTCGCCATTCTTAAAGCCCCTTGAATTAAAAGGAATTCATTGGATTTACGTCCTGGGAAACCAGCGATTGCGATTCTGGGTTTAGGTAGTATTGCTTTCTGCCCTATAACACTTGGAGAGCCACCGGATTGAAAGGCGAAGTGCAGCTTGTCAAAATCAGCAAACAAAAAAGACCCGCTCCCATCCCGTGGAAATGAAAGTTTAACTGGGCGGGACGAGGGGGAGGGGCCGCCTGGGCTGGGTCAGGGCCAAAGGGACGCCGCGCAAGCCTTCAGCTCAGGGGCAGGAAGGTTGGCGCTCTCCAAACCCCTGGCCTCCTTCCTCTCCAGTCCCCGCCAGGATGGTGAGAGCTGCAGCCCAGCCTCTTTGAAGGCACCCGGTTGCCCGGCCCTGCCGCCCTTAGCGGAGACCTCAGGTCGTCGAGCCGCCTTTACTGGGAATTCCACCCGGCTGAAAAACCGCGGCAATTTCCTCCAGCGGGAGAAGAGGGCTTGGAAAAGCGGCCGTGACTGGTTTTCCTGGGGGAAAAGGCAACCAAGAGAGCCGGAGCTGCTGCCGGAGCTCCGATTCTTGGAGCTCCGTGGGACATCTCCCTGTGGAACTGTATGCCCCCCCCCCCAACACAGACACACCCGGCACCAAAAGATGGGGGCCTGGCACCGGAATGCCCCCTCCAAGAGGCGGGCGGGACTCCCTTTTTCTAGGGCAGCTGCTCCCGAGACTTGCGACCGGAAGGCAGTCGGCGGAAACCGTTTGGGGAAGAGGGAGCAGACCTTCAGTAAGGCACGTGGCCTCAGTACGCAGCAGGGATTCAGGCGGGCGTGCGGTAGCAAGGCGTCTGTACCTCCGGAAAGCACACGGCAGTGGATGGCGGCTGGGGAGCAAACGGGAGCGCGGTAGCAAGGCAGAACGGAGCAGCAAGGTCCGGAGCGATGATCGTCAGGCAGGGCTCGGCAGCAGGGATACTGGTGGTGAGAGTCTCTGGCTTGGAGGTAGAATCCACGGCGGTGGCAGCACTAGGCTCCGGTGCGGGATTGCACGTGGCAGCGGAATCACGATCCATGGAGCACGTGGGTGCCAAGATAGAACGGTTGTCTCCAGCAACCTGTGCTGGGTGTGCTGCCCCTTTTATTCTTTGATTTTCACACCGTTTACGGCCAGGAGCCAATCGGGCCTCGCGCTGTTCGGCCCACCTTTCCCACCTCCTTTGCTGCGCACTGATGGGCGGAGGTGTTTCTTCCACCGGCCCATCTCCAATCAGCTTAGTTGCTTTCAACTTTGCTAACGGGTCTTGGAATCGTCTCTTCAAACCCCGAAGGAACTCTTCTAAGTCTTGTCTGTAGCTTGAATCATGTCAACTGGATTTCTATTCAAGCTACAGACAATTCCACCTGGATGACTGAGAACCTTCATAGACATCTTCTAAGTCTTGCAACTCTGGAGCTGCTGCGTCATGCAGCTGCACCAGCCAATCAGCTGCAGGCCCCTTTAACCTAGACCCCACTAAGTTCACTTTCGAAACTTCAGAAGAAAAAACTCCTCCAAACTCTGCCATGTATAACTTCACATTGGTTATGAAATAGGACAGCTGTTGCGGGTCCCCATTAAACTTAACATGGAGCTCCCTTAATCCCCCTTTCGGCTGGGTAGGGCTTATGGTACTCACGGGAGGCTGCACTCAAGAATCTGACGGACGCGGGGCTTTCTTGCGACCTGCTGCAGGAGGGTGTGGAGATGGGGTCATTAACTCCGGCTCAGGTGTCGACTTCCTAGAGGAGGCTTGTGACAAACCCGGTTCGAATGGCCCTTCCATTAGTTGAGTTAGTGTGAGCAACATGTTCTGCAATATCATTCCCATTGACATCATGCGTGATTCCATGGCCCTCATCCTTTGCGGGGTGGCTTCGCTGTCTTCTTCACTGTCTCTCGTCTCTTTGGGCCTCGCTCCTCAGGATCATTGGGGCCTCACCCCCCCTTCTGGTCTCCACGACTCGATGGCTCTGGCGCTGCCCGGTCTGCCCCCACTGGGCCTCTTAGACCCCAGCCCCCAGTCTTCTTCCACCATGGTCTCCCACGATTCTGCATCTGCCTTTCTTGACATTTGCACGTAATCCAGAGTGATCAAACTTTCATCCACCGGCAACGCAGTCCCGGCCTCTTTCAGTGAGGACCCTCCGACTGCCCCTCTTGGCTCCGGCTCCTCTTCTTCCTCTTCTTCACTCAGGACAGCCTTCTGCTCCGCTTTCCCCTTGAGAGCAGTCCCGCTCTCTAGTGGCCCCGGCTGTGCTTCATCGGCAGACATTCTTCCAATCTCCTCTCTCTCTCTCTGGAGTGATTCCACCCAGGTAGAGAATAATGCTTGTAGAATGGAGATGCAGCTTAATGTAATGACTGCAGAACCCTTGCAGCAACAAACGAGTCTCACAAGGAGTTTCTTGGAAAACTAATTTACTGCTAAGTTTACTGCATACAAGAGAAAGTTGCATCTGAAGAAAGTGTGGGCTTTCCCTTTTGATAATATTCCCAACGTCCCCCTCCCCTTTATCAGGTCATCCGCAGATCTTCTCCAGTTTCATTTCTTCACACACTCCTGTGACCTTGCTCCACCAGGCTAGCAGACACTTTGTCCAGGAATGCAGGTCTGGCCTCACTCCCCGTTAACTCTTTCATGCATGCATACTGTTACAATGCTATGTAACATTGGAACAGGGATCATGACAGCGGCTCCGGCTCGGATTCAACTTTTGCGCCATCACAGCTACTTCCTGTTATCAGCTCGTCCTCCTCTGACTCAGAATCCAGCATGGCGGCAGGGCTAGGCTCAGTCCTGAAAAGTGTGCTATGGATCCACAACCCTCCTTAACACCCCTGTAGCTTAAATGGAAACCCTGGAGGGTCCATTGGGAACCAATGGTCCTGCAGATACTGCTAAACTGTAACACCCAGCTTCCTTCCCCACTGGCCATACTGGCGGGGCTATCGGAAGTTGGTCCTTGGCAACATCTGAAGAGTCACAGATTGCCCTAGACCCAGCCAGGTGGAAGGGCAGCTCCATCAACCACCTGCTCAAAATCTTAGGGATATTTTGGCAAAGTCTAGTCAACTGAAGAAGAAAGAGTAAAAGGTTAGCTGGCACAGCAACCAACACAAGCTGCCTTTTGCCACTGCATCAAAAGCGAAGTTGGAGAATACTTTTGGGAATGGCTTTGTATTGAATGACTGTTTGCAGGAGATGCTGAGTGTACCAAAGCATTCAGTCAACAGCAGAGTGTGTTGAGAAGCCACATCAGCTCCTGGAGTGTTCATGGGGCTTAGCTGCATTAAGCAAGGACATTCATGCCGTCATTGCTATAAATAACCTCCTGCATTGAGGATATATGGGAATAGAGTTCAGTGTTCAACCACAGGCAAAAATATTCACTCCTAGGTTCTCTCAATGGCTTCTTTTCAGATATCTGTTTTTAAAAACCGCAGATCATGTGGAGCACTTCCCAGACAATTTCTTTATATCCCAGAAAATAGCCACATTTCACTTTTTAAAAAAAAAAAAAAAAATCAGGTTTGTCCTGCATTCAATAGGAAATATAATTAATAGGGTAAATTACAGCCCATTTTGTTAATACTATAAATGTTGTTAATTTTAACAACTGACATTTGAGCAACACTTTGCAACCCAGGCCAACCAAAACTCTGGATTGAATACACCTCATGACTGGATCTGTCCATGCAGTAGGAGAGCAAATTATGGGTCCTTTGCAAGTTGCACTCCCTTGTGCAAAGTGCTCATCCACACAGCTCACTTGCCCCGGCTCCAAGACAGCCAGCTTACTACTGTACATCCTCACAATGGAGCCTCCCGCTCTGTGCCAGCCTTCTGAAGCCAGATCAAGGCGATCCAGCACAACAGTGGCGTTTCCATGGGAAAGCAGAAGAGGCTCTCTTTTGTTGCGAGGAGGAGAAGCCTCCAGAGATCAGTGACCTGCTGGGTTCCCACTGGTCTGCTGCAGCACCATCCCTCCCATCAGGCCACAGGCTCTGTACCTCTCTGGCCACTTCTGCTTGGGCAGCCAGAGAGAACAGAACAGAACCTCTCCTGACAATTCTATGTGGCAAATTTCTGTTCGTTCTCCCTATTCACTCGCTCAGTAAGTTAAGTACTAAATTAGGTGAACAGTCAAAAGGGACAAAGCATGTCCTATTTATGTCTCCCCAACTGGCCCCAGCCTCCACTTCTCTCTGCCTATGTCATGTCTCTCTTGATAATCACCGAAATAGCTACCTTGCCAACACTTTACAGACGATGCAGATAAGTTGCCCATCCTTTCTAAGCTTCAGATTGTTTTAATCACAGTTTTCTTTTAATGTATACTAAATGGTGGAGTTCACAGAGTGGGAAATGCATGACTTCCGGGCTATGCGTCCTTAGGTATTCTTATGGCCCCATGTCCCAAAGACTGCACCATCACACTTCACTGGTGAAACATTTTTTTAGAGTGTTTTATTTATTTGCTTAATTGATTTGTATGGTTGCCCAACTCACAGTTGCAGCTATCGTATTAAAAACAAGTAAACAAAAGGTGACAAGAATAAAAAAAGAAACACATTGAAGGCCAACCATAATCACACTCTTAACCCTTACAGAATGGGCTCAATCTAATGCCTCGGCATAATGCCTAAAAGAAGAGCCTGGTTTTCAACCCCTTACTAAAGGCCAGCAAGGTCCAGGCCATCCAAATCTCAGGGGGAATGTTGTCCCACAGGGAAGGCACATCGACAGAGAAGACGTGCTTCCTGGGTCCCATGAAATGGCCTTGTTTCAGAGAAGAGACTCAGAGCATGCTTGCTGGATCTTGTGGGATGGGCAGAAGTGATTGGAGACAGGTAGACCTTGTGCCATGAAGGGCCGTATAGGTCATAACCAGAACCTTGAATTGCACCCAGAAGCTTCCTGGGAGCCAGTACAGCTCACAAACTAGTGGTGTTACATGGGAGTAGCCCTAGGGAACTCGTAAATACCCACACCACTACATTCTGGACCAGCTATAGCTTCTGTTTTCTGTGGCTACGGCTGTTAAAACAGCACCGAAAATAGCTGCATGAAACTCTGTTGGGCTTAACACATCTATCGGACAGTGAACATTTCAGAACTAGAAAAGAAAAGCTCAAAAACTCAGTCAAAAAAGTCAGCCCTGTCCACTCGGATACCTCTGCATCACTGTCTCCCTGCGTCGTACCTACAGCAGCCCTCAGAGCCAAAAATGAAATGAGACAGAAAGAACTACCACACAACACACCTGCCTCTGTACTAAGATATTAACCACAGATTACAGACTACAATGGCTGGGTTCATACATCACACTAAGCCCAAGATTATGGCTCTGTGTGAAGTAAAACACAATGAGTGGCCAATACTTGCCCAGTGAGATTGTTGGAGATCCACATCTGATTCTAACCAGTCCTTGTTGAAGAGATGCAGGAACTAGATTTGGGGAAATTCTTTGAGGTGTAGCAGCATTAAGAAGGAAACTTGAGTGGTTATATTCCTCATCAGTCAGGCTATATGAGTACAGTTCTGATTCAGTAACTTGTAGGGTCATACAGAGAAAAACTCCAACCTACTTTGAGGGAGGTAAATAGACCTGGACGGCAACTGCAAGCCGACCATCCCTGGTATTGAAACGGCTGCCCCTATTTGTCTCTTCACTTAATGATAGGTGCCAGCACTTAAAGTCCTAAATGGCTGGGGGTCAGGTTGTCAAAAAGGAAACCACAATTCACTTTTAAAAAGTTTGTGTTCATCAAGTCATCGTTACTCAAACTTTGGGGCACATATGGAATTCTGAATGCATGTTGTTAGTTCCCTCACAATGTGGCTGCCGTGGAGGGAGGACTTGCTTGTGGCCAGTCACAAAACATCCATTTACCAGGAGACAAATGGTTGAAGCTTCTCCCCATCACTTGCCCAGGGCATTCTCTGCCACCTCAAGCTTACCTTTATCCATTTCTTTGGATCCCCTGAAACATTCTTGGAAATAAAGATGATGCCAGAGGCTGGTGTTTTGTGCTGTACATCCCAACTTCTCATTTGTTTTAGTTAGAAACATCTTTTTTTTTAAATTGAAGTCTGGTGTGGAATATGCCAAGGGAGGTGTAAGCAAGCATTCCGTGGTCCTCCTCATGATCCAAGGCCTTTGCCACATCTCCAGCAGAAGTGAGATTAGTAGTAAAAATGGTAGACAGATTACTCCTTCCATGGCAGCAGAAGATCAAGAGCCAAAGGAACTGATATTGAGAGAGTTTTTTTTGGCTTGCTTGACCAGAAAATGCATGCTGGAAACAAGGCAGAAGTATCTATGTTTGTAGCAGACGTGTGAACATCGATTTAATTTGAATTAGGAATGGTTCTATGTAGCCTATGAACATCAGAACAAATCTAGGATTGCTGTAGCTACAACAAAGCATTTAAGGGAGAATAAATGGAAATTGGCGGCAGGCTGACATTTTCCTGTTGTACTATAAAACAACAAGACTAATTAGAAAGCAGAGGAAGAAATAGCAGCTAATTAGAGAGAACTTCATCTCCTACTTTAGAGTTACCATGGGTCTATAGCTATGAAGCGTCCTAGCTCATCAGTCACGGGAGGCTAAACTGGCTCCCAACATTGGTCAGAGAATGAGCAGCTGCAGGGAATTTCCTTTTCCAACATCTTCAGATGGTGTTGAAACTAATATAACCACCAGCCAGAAAAGGAACTGTTGCCCCAATGCTCACTTTGTTTTCCTCTATCCAATCTCTTAATTCCAAGCTCTTGTGGACAAGGGAACTACCCTATCTTTCATCATATGCATGGGCTGTAGGCACTTTATAAATGAATTATAGTAGCAAGGGGAACAATAATAAAAAAAATGTCCAACTTTGTTCTACAGGCAGTCTAGCTTTTGATTTTTGCATGAACATCTGGAATGAATTCTCTAAATTCCATTCCCTCCCTTTGAGAAAGAAGGGGAAAACTCAGACATCTCTAATGCAAATCAGCTAAAAAACCCTGTATAAGGAAGGCAAAATTATCATGGCTTGTTTGTTTCCTTTTACAAGAGCTGCAGATAAAGTTATTTACACATTGGAAGAAATTGATATATTGGAAGTTGGACATTTAAATAGAAGCCTGCCACTGGTGCTCTTGGGCAGTTGCCAGTATCCATTGGCACTTTAAAGTGGATGGAAGCTGCCATTTCAAAGGTCCCTTAATGCGCTGGAAGAATGCTCTGACAGGCACTCTGGAACATCACGGGAAATTCCCATGCCCAGCCAACACTTCAAAGGGTCCCAGCAAAGGGGGGGAAGGGGGGGAAGGGGGGGGGAAGAGCATCAGGTTACATTTTGTCAAGGGCATCTTCAGCACTGAAGCCAATCCAAGTTCTGTTTTAATTCCACTGATGCGTCTGATACAAACAGGTGCTCTGAATATGGTCATGTGTGCTAGAAGCTGCTGTAGGTTGGTAACACATCAGGTGGCCTATAATAAATAAGTAAGTAAATAAGTAAGTAAGTAAATTTTATAGGCCGCCTGACATGTTATATATAAAATGTTTATATATAAAATGGTTGCTGATTAGAACTGTATACAATTTTATAAGAAAATTTATGGGGTCTAATACATTAAAGAAAAACAGTACAATACAATACCGTGGAGCAAATAAAGTAAGGAACATGGTGCAATCCAGACAAGCTGAAGCCTTGCTGACATTCCTGTATTTCTGTGAGAAACTTAGACTCTAACACTCAACTATCTTCCACTGAAAATATTTGACCAGGCTTTCAATGAACACTATAGCACTATAGCATCAGTGGCACTACACAGAAAATGTAATAGAGCAGTTAGTGGATTTTATAGTAAAACATTAATGCAATTTTCATCCTCACCACTTTTTTTTTTTTTTTACCTTTTGAGGCCATTAAAATACATGAACAAACACCATCTGTAAGGAAAAGAGCTGGAGTTCATGCATCGCCAAGGATTAATCTGCACAATTTCCAAGGGTGGCTGGAAAAATGCCTGCTGAAGATTTTGCCTGTCACTGTCAAAACTAGGGATTTAAAAGTCCAAGGGCCTGACTTCAAATAAGATGGTATTCCTAGAAAAGCCTGGTGGGATCCCACATTTCCTACAGGGTGGTTTTCATTACAGAAGGCCATGACCAGTGGCCAGTTTGCCAATCTAAATCACACCGGTCCCAGCAAGCTTTATCTTTCTCACCAGGTACGAAATGTTCCCACACCTTTCCTCAGAGCTTTGTTGCCAGGGTGGGAAAAAAACTGATCAAGCAGATAAATCGTTGCTTAAAATAATCCAAACACTTTCCCATCAACCAGCAGGGTTAACATTGTGTTACCTCAGCCTACTCAAACTTGCATTGAGTGGTTCCATTACAATATTAGCAGCCTGTCTATTTTTCAGGAACCTGAAACTTAAAAAAAAAAAAAAAAACAGTCCTGGGTGGGTGGAGGGCACTCTCCCACTTGTATAACCATGAAGTTTCCAGGTTTCTGCTAACCAGGGCTGTCTGGGTTTACAAATCCCATTTAGCCATCATGTGGTCTGCTTGGTTTTGATTTACTACTGTATAGTGTCTATGAAGGTTCTCAGTCATCCAGGTGGAATTGTCTGTAGCTTGAATCATGTCAACTGGATTTCTATTTTCTCAGTGGAAACGTTTCGCTCCTTATCCAAGGGGCTTCTTCAGTCTGAGCAAAGTTGGTAAGGGAATCCTAAATATGTTCCTAGGTAGCTGTGTGATGTATGTAGCTGTGTATGTATGTGTGATGTATGTAGCTGTATGTAGCTGTGTGTGTAGCCCCAGGTGTAAGGTCACACAGCTACCTAGGAACATATTTAGGATTCCCTTACCAACTTTGCTCAGACTGAAGAAGCCCCTTGGATAAGGAGCGAAACGTTTCCACTGAGAAAATAGAAATCCAGTTGACATGATTCAAGCTACAGACTACTGTATAGTGTGCAAACACAGCCTTTCGGAGCTCCTAAACCTTCTGTACACCTAGTCCTATGGGTCAACCAGGCCACAAGGGCTAGATTAAAACAAACTATGGCACAGGGCAATGTGTAAAGCAAATCAATCTAGTTTATGTAAGTGATAAACATATTGTGTCTTTCCCAAATGAAGCAGGACACTGAACACTAAGCTATGCCGACACACCAATGCCGCTAAAGCCTCTCTTCTTTCTGCTTAATTTGGCCTTTTGCCCTGGGCCTGGGCCTGGGCAGGAGCTCTGCTTTTAAAACCCAAGCCACACCACCTGGGTCGGGGTCAACACCGAGCATTCTGTTATTATTAGGAAGGCGTACTGTAGCATCTGAGAGCCAGTTTGGTGTAGTGGTTAAAAGCACTGGGCTAGAAACCGGGAGACCATGAGTTCTAGTTCTGCCTTGGGCACAAAGCCAGCTGGGTGACCTTTGGCCAGTCACTCTCTCTCTCAGCCCTAGGAAGCAGGCAAGGGCAAACCACTTACAAAATCTTGCCAAGAAAACTGCAGGGACCTCTCCAGGCAGTCGCCAGGAGTCAAGATTGATTCAAAGGCACACATGCACATACTGTAGCACCTGACTAAAGAAATCCATCAAGAGGTACCATCCATGAATCACTCTGACAAAGAGTTCATGGATCACTGTTGCCAGATTAGAAAAAGAATCACTACTGATTTTTCCACTGTACATTGTGAGACATTGATTTATTTCCAGTTCTAAACATTCAAAGGAAAAGGGTTCAGTATTATGAGATCAAGTCTACTAACTACCACAGCAACACCAATCAATCTGACGGTGGGACTCCACCACCAGGCCCAACAAGAATTGTGAGCATATACCTTGCAGTGGACATAAGATGATCTCTGCTAACCCAACATCAAGATCTACTGAGTCCAACATTCTATTGCCACAATCTACAATCAGATGCCCTCAGGAAGCCCACCAGCACATTTTGAAAGTTAGAGTAGCTGTGTTTCAAATATAATCAGACCATGTCATTGCGCTTCCTTTCATGCTCTGCTGTTAGAGACTGCATCTTCCTTGCAATTTCTCACTTGCCAGAGTGACTCATTCAGAAAACACAAATGAGTGAATTGAAGATGAGAGCTAATGTTTATATTCACATTAAAAAAATACTATTTTTCAGGTGCAAGAGTGAAGGATGGCCCTGCTTTTACTGTAAAGAGAAAAAAACAAATAAATGTGCAATCAAACATTTGAGAAATATTGACGTGCAGTACTTTTTCTTATGTAGAGACCACTGTATCATTTCAAAACAAGAATGGATGCATATTGCAAAGCCCATTTGCTTGTTCATTACAGCACATCAAACAAGATATCTATGTAAATTAAAAATTAGTGCATCAAGCTGCTGTTTGACATTTCCTCTAGAAAAGTTATATGATGTGTGTTCTATATAATTAGAAGAAAGTATAGTAATTTTTAATGGCACAGTATATTTGCTTTGTACACAGTTCGCTGGGCATAAATTAGATCTCAGCATTTTTAAAAAACCCAATTAAAATCCTGATTACTAAGACTGGCAAGCAGCCACCTATAAAGCCTTCTTCTTACGCATCTGATACAGTTTGGGAGCAGCAATCATAGTAGCAGGGGAGAGGAAGAGAAAACACAGCTTGATTTTCTACACCTACCAAAAGAAGGTGTAGAAAATTCTGCTGGTCAGTGCTGCCTGAGGTGGGTTGTAGTGTTATGTTTAATGCTGATGTAGGTCTCTGAATGTGATTCTTGATTCACAGGTACGATAGGGGCATGGTGGCTCAGTGGGTAAGACACCAGGCTTGTTGATCGGAAGATCTCAAGTTCGGAGGTTTGAATCCTTAGCCCCGCGTGACGGAGTGAGCTCCCGCACTCGCCCCAGCTCTTGCCAACCTAGCAATTCGAAAGCATGCAAATGTGAGTAGATAAATAGGTACCACTTCAGTGGGAAGGTAACAGCGTTCCGCGTGCGTCATGCCGGCCACATGACAGCGGAAGTGTCTTCGGACAACGCTGGCTCTTCGGCTAACAAACGGAGATGAGCACGGCCCCTAGAGTCGGACACGACTGCACAAATGTGCGGGGGGAACCTTTACCTTTAGGTCTCTGAATGTGATTCTTGATTCACAGGTACGATAGGCAGCCTCCTCTCTAAGAGAAGAGCATCCCATTTACATCTTGGTATCAGGAATGTCTAAATGATTCAGTTGCACCTGATAGACAGGTGTACCAAAATAGCTCACCACTACTGAATGCTCAAGAGCAGTGACTCAGCCAGAGATCCCTTAGCAGCCTCTCTTAAAGGCCAGTCCAGGAATGTAACAGAACTGTCAGACTACAGTAGAATGATCACACTGAACCTCACGCAGAGTGGAAGAGGCCTTACTTCAGTGATGACAGGGCACATGCTTTCTATGAAGAAGGTCCCAGATCCACTACCTTCCATTGCCAACCCCCCTCACCAAAGTTTGCTTTCATGCACTAAAAAATATACAGAGTGGAAAATGGAACTGCACCCAGTAGCTTGCCCACCTGCCAACTCCACCTCCAGATCTTCATGAGACAGATGGAAGACCTGACAGAATCTGGAATTACCAGCTTGCAAACAGGAAAGGGGAAATATTCAACTTATGCTTTGTGGCTTACCTTTTCCTGGCTCAGCTTATGCTTTCTGGCTTACTTGAATTTTTCTTTACTCTTTTGAAAAGCTCCTCAACAGCACCAGAGACCCATGGTTCTCCAGACTGCTGAACTACAAATTTCAGGAACCCAGCCACTATGGCCAAAGTTGAGGGGTGCTGGGGATTGCCATGCACCAACATCTTGCCTATCCCTGCTCTAGGCTCTCATAGCTTTTGACAGCAGCCCACTTTTCCACATTATTGGTAGTGCTTTCAGATGAAAAAATATGGTTTGGATGCAATGGCTCCAACCAGCTTTAATCATACTTTTGCTGTGATTGGTCTCAGCAGGTAGCATTGTCTGTTCTTTGAAGCTACACAGAGTCAGGCCTAGCTAGGAATTGGATGAGAGATTCCAAGGATTTCCAGAGCTCCAGATTAGTCTGGAAAGTTGAAAAACATCTGGAAAGAAGACAATGCCAAACCTTTCCATACCGTGCTAAGAAAATGGCATGGATGTATACCATGTTGTTACCTGGAGTTGAGCTCAACTTAAAGACATCTTTATCGTTTCAGTTCTAACTATGATCTTCAAATGAGACTGAACCTCCCCACATGCATCAGAGGTATCCATCACAGTCAATCTGCAGCAGAACACCACTGAAATCCTTCTTTCTCATTCAGGGAAACAGCCCTTGAACCTGAGATCCCTGTCTCAGGATGGTTAGGACTGCACTCACACATAATAGTAAGGCAATATTTTTTAAAACCATACCGTAGTTATTGAAAAAGTCATATTGGCCTTATTCACATATAACTAGAAGTCAGAAACAAACCAGCCTCGGAAACCACTGGTGGACTATTTGCGAAATGCAGGAGGGGCGAAGCTTACATGGGGATTTGAAGATTAGGCTATAAATATAGTAGGGTATATTAGACAAAGAATTATTCTTATCTATTGTATGAAAAACTAGCACTTAGGATGGATTTTCTTGTTCTCATGACCAGGGATAGATTGGAAGTTACCTATGTTTCATACTTTTGATGGCTGTTGTTTCATACTTTTCTTTTCTTTTACTTTACTACACTTTTTCTTTTCTTTTTCTTTTTCTTTTGTATTTCTATTTCTTTTTCTATTTCTAACTTTTATCAAATTTATCAAAAAAAAGAAAGAAAGAAAAGAAACAAACGAGCCTCATGATGTATGATTTACCAACTATAGAGATCCAGTCCAGAGGCTTTCACACAAGTTCTCCTACTGAATCTTGTTCTCAGGGTTAATAAGTCTCCTATCTCCATTCCTACTCCTCTCACATAGCAGGGATTGGCACACAGCATTGGGCACCTTGCCTATTTTGGACTAAATCCAAAGGACTGATCCATGGGATGACTCCTGCCAGTTCAAATCAGGTCAGTCACCCTTAGAAGTACATGTACTTATTCTGCTGTTGTCTCAAACCTGAGACTGTAAACTTTGGCAAGCAGGAAAGTGGGGGGAGTGGGGTTCGTGTGTACATATCAATTTTTCAACTCACAAGCCCTTAAGTGATTACTAACAAGATCTATTCTTCTGAGAACTGGAAAGCAGTTTGGACCTGCCCAAGTTATCGGAGAGCTCCCACTCAGAAGCTGTTCCAAACCTGTCTCTCCCCCCTAACAAATTAATCTCCAGCACAGATGGGGCCCACGACGGGGAGGGGGAGAGGCCAAACACATTTCACTCAACCATCCCCACTTCCTCCTCATGTGAGACATCAGGTTTCTTTTGCCAGGAAGAAAACCCACCATGATGGATCAAAAACAACTGGAGGCCACTGGTAACTAAGTCATGGCTATTATTGCTCTGATGTGGGCTTATCAGAGAGGAGGGCTGCCAAATCCCAGATCTTTGGTAGCAAAATAGTTTGAAAGAGAGTTCAGGCAGAACCTTGAATATAAACCTAAAGCTTTTATAAACCTGAACTTAAAACAAAGCAACAAATATCGCATATATTAGATTTAACGAGTGAACCGTGTTTCAAACTTCTCCATAGAGCAGAAATTACATTGGGTGCGGGGAAGGGGAGAAAAAATCCTATCCCACAGGTCCTTCAGAAACAAAACTGTTAGCCCTTAAGGTAGTCTAGACAAGAAGCACAACTATGAGTACTAACTCTATCTTTATTGTAAGGTTACACTAACAAAATCTTGCAAGCATGAAACTATTTCTCCCCTCCTTTACTTTTGCTCCCTCCTTTAGGGAGGGTCCCTTCTGAAACTCTTCCCACACCCCTCTGTTTATGTGGGCTAAGATGACAATTGTCTATTCTGTGGCTCTTCTTCCTGTCTCCCAAGGTCATTCCCACATACCATTACAAAAACGGACCCCCGTCTCTGCCCCTAAAAAATTCTGAAATAGTGGCCTTCCATTGCATCCCTCTTCCTCCAGTAGGACTCCCAAAACCCAACGCAGCACTCGGAGAATGCATTAGACCTTGGCAAGGCTATAAAGCATCTTTACCACCACCTAAAATCTGAAGATTTTGTAAGGGGCGTGGTGGCTCAGCGGGTAAGACGCCAGGCTTGTTGATCAGAAGATCGCAAGTTTGGCGGTTCGAATCCCTAGCCCTGCGTGACGGAGTGAGCTCCTGCACTTGCCCCAGCTCTTGCCAACCTAGCAATTCGAAAGCATGCAAATGCAAGTAGATGAATAGGTACCACTTCGGTGGGTAGGTAACAGCGTTCCGCGTGTGTCATGCCGGCCACATGACCGCGGAAGCGTCTTCGGACAACGCTGGCTCTTCGGCTAACAAACGGAGATGAGCACCGGCCCCTAGAGTCGGACACGACTGCACAAATGTGCGGGGGGAACCTTTACATTTTAAAATCTGAAGGTAAATGAGCAGGTTGGTTCTAACTACTCTACCAGTGAAGCAGTTATAAATATTTGTTTAATAATGTAAATATTTTGAACTGGAAGAATGGATCCAAGCAACTGAAAGGAAGCCAAATGTTGAAGGTTATTAAAAAATGCCATTTTAATGTTATATTTGTGCTAGTGCTTAAAAAAAGAACAAATAAAGTATTGGTAGTCAAACATAGATTGCTACACATAAAACTATCTAAACTGAAACTCGATGTCAAGAAATTTTACAATACATACAATTCATTAATTTTTTTAAAAAGTGTGCACCTCCCTTTAAAACCAGGTTTTCCCAGGAAGGCTTACAAAAGACTGAAATTACATCACATTGCAAAATAAATAAAATCTACAATGTAAGAGCTAAACTATGTAAATTAAACCCTAAAATAATAAAAGCAGTTGCCTGAACAAAGTTTCCAAACAGCAACCATATTTAACATCAAGATAAAGGTAAAGGTTCCCCCACACAGTCGTGTCCGACTCTAGGGGCCGGTGCTCATCTCCGTTTCTTAGCCAAAGAGCCAGCGCTGTCCGAAGACGCTTCCACGGTCATGTGGCGGCATGACACGCGCGGAACACTGTTACCTACCCACCAAAGTGGTACCTATTCATCTACTTGCATTTGCATGCTTTCGAATTGCTAGGTTGGCAAGAGCTGGAGCGAGTGTGGTAGCTCACTCCGTGACGCAGGGCTAGGGATTCGAACCACCAAACTTGCGATCTTCCAATCAACAAGCCTGACATCTTACCCGCTGAGCCACCACGCCCCCAACATCAAGATATTGATTATACTACTAAAACAGTTAAAAACCTCTCTATCTGGCACTGAGGTCAGTATCAGCTTCCCCAGGGGCCCACCACTGATAAGGCCTGTTCTTGTTTGCATGGGAGGGTCCCCACAGCAGGCTTCCAAAGATGATATGGATAGGAACAGAACAGAGAAGGCTTCCTTCAGATTCTGTGGACCCAAGCCATGAAGAGCTTTATGGGTTAATACAAGCACCTTGCCTTGGGATCAGGAACAACCTGGGAGCTAGGGAAGATTGCATAAGAACGGCCCAACGTCTTCACTAATGGTAACTGAAGCAGTGTGCAATGAAAGGGGTAACCCAAGATACAGCAGAATAAACACATTAATGGATACTGTACATACAATCCCCAAACACAGCAAAGGAAACCTCTTTAAAAGCTACCTGGAATAAAACTGATATAAATTGTTCTTCTGTAAATTTAAAAAGTTGTGTGGTGCTTTTTATATTTTATCCATCTGCTTGTTTACCTAGGAGTAAATCTCACCGAACTCAAGAAGACTTATTTCTAAATACACATGCCTAGGAACGCACTGCAAAAGAACAATGAAATCTCCTAGAGGCACTTCTCAAAAGGGAGACTGCTCCATCAAGCGAGTAACAATACTGAGCAAGTCCAGGCATGTACCCTCTCCAACTTTGTCCAAAGATAATCTGAAGCCTCTCTTGCTGATCTATGGCACAAGAACCACCTATAATATCTGTAGCAAAATCCAGCTGGTCCATATTGTTCTTTTTTATACTATTTGCAGCAGTGGAATCCACAGGTGTTAAAATCGGCAAGGCGGCAGACACTTCATCCACCTTCTAGCCAATTTTAACACACACACCATTGTGGATGTCCTGACTGGCAGTATAGAGTAAAAGAATGAATCGGATAAAAGCAGACCTTAGAACAACGTGGGGACATTTATTGTCTCTTCTCCTATTTTATTTTAAAAGTACAGCGATGACACTTATCAACAACAATCAACTTATCCATCAACAAGTTCCCCCATCTCTCAGATCATGATTGGGTAAATAAGGTTCAAATTACCATGAGGTTCACCAGGTAAACATCAACCAGACATTGTTCCTTTGCTCATGCTAACCCATAAATGGCTTGTTTCTGACTCAGCATGCTGCATATGACCATCCATTCTGGTCTATAAACCACAATTAATGGCTTAATGGGCTTGAAGCAATCATGGCTTTTTCAACAAACCATGGTTAAGCTATCCCTAGCATAGCAAGATGTGAGAACCCATATTCTATCTCACTGAGGAGAAAGAATATAAGTCACTTTGAATTATTTGAAGGAAAAGAGGATTATAAATATACTAACACATACTTTTTAAACACCTATGAAGCCAAGCTTAATATTTGCCAATATTGCACACTTCCTTCTGTCCCTGGCTGAATAAATTTCACATTAAGATATAGAAACATCCCACCAACTGTCCCAAATTATAGAAGAGCTGCCAGCTTCACAGTAGGTGATGTTTACAGAAAAACTTTCAAAAGCAGCTGTCTCAATGTCTGCTTTCTTCTACGTCCCTTTCTTGAGGTTTAAACATTTGTTTTCCATCTCAAATCTTCTACACAACTTGGCTTCCTTCCTTCCTTCCTTCCTTCCTTCCTTCCTTCCTTCCTTCCTTCCTTCCTCCCTCCCTCCCTCCCTCAATGGTTGCTGGGAGATCAGAATGGTTTTTCATTCATCCGTCTCTCTTCAGACCCCTTTGTTTGATCCAAATTCTATTAAATTCTATTAAACATCATGAGAGCCAGTTTGCTGGAGTGGTTAAAGGCTCTGGGCTAGAAACTGATGAGACTGTAAGTTCTAGTCTCGCCTTAGGCAAGAAGGCAGGTGAGTGACTTTGGGCCTCTCAGTCCTAGGAAGAAGGTACTGGCAAAGCACTTCCAAAAATGTTGCTAAGAAAATCACATGGGCTTGTCCAGGCAGTCACCAGAAGTCAAGACTGATTTAAAGGCTCCATCCATCCATCCATCCATACATACATACATACATACCATGGCCTTTCCCTGTATCTAGAAAGGTCTTTTGTTCTGCCTTTCTCACTTTGCAGAAACATCTCCAATACTTTTGGTCTTCTTTCTTTTCCTTCTCTTTAATTTCTTTAAAAGTCTTACTTAGAGAAAGCTGGGTACAGTACAAAGGAAATAGTTTGTGTATGTAAAATCAAGTAGGGAAGGGGTACATTGCTGTCACCATGTTAGGGGGGAGAGCTGGAAGCTGAATTTCAACATCAGCTGAAAAGTCACAAGGAGTTTCCTATCCCTTGTCCTACCAGTTTCAGGGGAATTGATGAGTTAGGAGTTAACCAGAGTTCTCTTTCTGTGGCCAGTTCACACAGACAAAGGCTATTAAATTCCTGTGGCAAGTTCATCGCAGAGCAAGCCAGAGGCATGGAGATGAGAAAGGTTTTCTTCATTCCTCTGCTACCTCTGTTTTGGAGGTTGCCAATGTAATAAAGAACCCCATTCCCCCAACCAAGTCACTTCTGCTCCATCCCAAAAAGATTCCTCATATGCAGAGTCCTTGTTGTTACCCACCCAAGTTTCTCAACGTTTTTTCTGAGCACCAACCTTCCCCCCCTTTCAAATCTTTATTCAGCTCATCAAGCTGGTGTAGTAGCTCACCCCACAGCTGGATGGCAGGACTGTGCCACGCACAAAGGATCCCACCAGACTCCTGTGCGCCATATTCCGACATTCCTCTTCTTGCTCAGCTTCCATTTGCCAGGAGTGCAACACAGGGACAGTGCACTAATATACTTGTGGATCTAATCTCTGGGTCAGAGCTTTCCAAACTTTTCATGTTGGTGACACACTTTTTAGACATGCATCATTTCGCGACACACTCTTACAGCAGGGCATCATTTCGTGACACACTCTTACAGCAGGGCATCATTTCGCGACACACTCTTACAGCAGAGCATCATTTCGTGACACACTCTTACAGCAGGGCACAAGGCAGGCACTAGGACCTGCGCGGAATCACAGCAAGTTTGGAGGCAGCAAGGCACAAGGCAGGCACTAGGACCTGCATGGAATCCTGGCAGGGCAGGTTTGGAGGCAGCCAGGCACAAGGCAGGCACTGGGACCTGCGTGGAATCCTGGCAGGGCAGGTTTGGAGGCAGCAAGGCACAAGGCAGGCACTGGGACCTGCGTGGAATCCGGGCAGGGCAGGTTTGAAGGCAGCAAGGCACAAGGCAGGCACTGGGACCTGCGTGGAATCCGGGCAGGGCAGGTTTGAAGGCAGCAAGGCACAAGGCAGGCACTGGGACCTGCGTGGAATCCTGGCAGGGCAGGTTTGGAGGCAGCAAGGCACAAGGCAGGCACTGGGACCTGTGTGGAATCCTGGCAGGGCAGGTTTGGAGGCAGCCAGGCACAAGGCAGGCACTGGGACCTGCGTGGAATCCTGGCAGGGCAGGTTTGGAGGCAGCAAGGCACAAGGCAGGCACTGGGACCTGCGTGGAATCCTGGCAGGGCAGGTTTGGAGGCAGCAAGGCACAAGGCAGGCACTCAGACCTGCGCGGAATCCTGGCAGGGCTCTGAGGCAGCAGCAGCTGCGACACACCCAGACACTGCAACCGACACACTAACGTGTCCGACACACAGTTTGGAAAGCTCTGCTCTGGGTTCTCATGTTGGGTGTTTTTTTTTCCATGGCGGTTTGTAAGCCACTGGCTCTAAATATCCATTCCAGGGGTGTCCACAGGGTGTGATCAAAACTCACGATGGAGCGATTGAACCTCCGCCTAATTTTCAATCGCAACGTTGCCATCTTGACTTTTTTGACCATACCCCTCTCCATTTCGGTCCCCAGATTTCAGATACTAAAGTCTCCCCCCCCCCACCCCCAGGTCTTACAATCCCTCCCAAATCTTCAGGATTCCCTTCAAAAATACCATACTTGCTTTTTTCCAGCAAAGGTTACTACAGCGGTTGCCACTCCGATCTAAAACAAACGAATGGTGCCGCCTGCTTTGGAAGGGCGTGTCTTTGGCAGGCCAGTCACAGCTCCCTTCTCTTTTGTATACAAACATACTGCACACCATTCGGGTACCATTTCGAAACGGCTGTAGTGCTAACAGCTGACTAAGGGATGGAGTGCTTTGTAAAAAAATGTACCAGAAGCTTCTGAAAATAACATGGGGCGATATCAGGAACATAAGGAACTGTTCGTTTTGCACTTTCTTTCTCCGACGGTATCACCCTTCGGCCGCTTGCCAGCCCAAACCCACCGGCGTTCCAATCCTGTGCCCGAGCGCGTGGAAATGAGCCCTAGTTAAATCGACGCGGCTTGACTACAAGTAACTACGGCTAGGACCCAAATGTCAGCTTTGCCTCCTTCCCAAACCGGTTTCACTCTCGGAAATGCCCCCGTCCCCTAGTGCCCCTTTTCCTCCTATTCCACCCCTGCCGCCTCGCCCCCTCCTCCCCTCTGTTTCCCCAGCTCACTCCGTGGACCCACCCACTCCGCCTCTCCTCCAATCCCTTCCTCGTGTTCCTGATGGAAACCCCGCCCACACCCCTCAAAGCTCTCTCGACCCCGCCCAATGTTCTGAACTCACGGACTCACCCGGGGAGGCCCGGCGGCTGGGGGGAGGACTCGTGCAGATAGTCTCTTTGCGGGACGGCTCGCGATTGGCTCAAAGTAGGTCAACCCCCCCCCCGCTTTCTCACGTGACTCCGGCTGTCAGCGCCTCCGCTTGAGTAAGCATGGGGGGGGCGCTTCAACGTGGGAGCACAGCTGAGCGGGCGGGGATAACCAAGACGGAGCGCAATTCTCAGGTTTACTATGTGATAAGCTGCTAAAGTTTGATGCGGACGGGCAGGCATGCGTTCGTCTTTACAGTATTGGCCGAGAATGAGATGCATCTTTCTCCATCAACTGCTGCACATAGAGCTATTGATAGAATACTTCATACATAGAAGTATTGGAGTTATGGTGACCTTGATGACCCTGTGCCACCTCTTTAATTTCTTTTTTTCAAGTTCTGTTATGAAGCAGTTTCGTGTTTTCCCCGCACAAAGTCTGCCAAAGACTGGCAACTTTGTCGGCGAAGTACAGCTTCCACCTGGAGCAGCAGGAGGCCTCTCCGGATCAGATATTACAGGTGGAAACTAGTGCAAGAAGGAATAGGTGGCTAAATTTGTCTTGTCTGGAGCCACTGGTTAGCCATGGCTAGATTGTAAAGAGTAAAAGAGCTTTCTTCCGAATTTCATGTCAAATATTTGGGGGGGGGGGATGCTCCACGTTAATTTTCAAAGAAATTTAATAAAAATAGTGGCCTACCGATCCAACTGAATTTTCTGTTACTGCTGAAAAGAAATGCTGAAAAAGACTGCTACTTGGCTGGTGGGTTGTCAGAAGAGAGCATGGCTAACAGGGTTTCAAGGGGTCTTTTCACAGGTTGCAAAGAATTTCAGTAAACTCCCTCCTCCCCTGGAGAAACTTGGCACATGCCAATCATATTCAAGATATGTTTCACATAGTGACAAATGAAAATGCATTTATTTATATATGTGTTTAGGATAGGCAGCTCCATTCAGACCATATCAAGGGGTGATTTTTGTTTAGATACGTACTGAAAATGTATTTAGCACCATTCTCTGAACTAGCTCTTTTAAGTACATATAAATCACCAGTTACTGGGTATGGGAAAAGCCAACTACAGGTACTTTTCCTCCCTGGCTTCTCTAGTTTTATGCAAAACAAAACAGAAAAGAACTTTCAGTGCCTGAAATTTTCTGCATCCTGTTACCCCCCCAGCTAAAGACAAAAGAAACACTGCAAAAAAAGATGGCGATGATGAAAAAGTTTTGAAAAAAAATCTAGTGATTACGTGATCAGTCAACTGTGACTACAAAAATCAATATTACAATTTTTTTAAATCCAACAGTTTTAAATAGCTGAATTAGATGCACGTTAACTTTTGGATAGTATTTTTTAATTGTTTGCTTTATTGGTCATGCTGGAGGATTTCCGTTATTTGCATGCTCCTCGGGGGCAACATTTTCCCATCTTCTAAGCAGCTTTAAGAGAAGCGGGTAGTTATGGCAGTGGGGAGGGCATCTTTTGCTTCCCTACATGAAATGGCCTGTGTGGAGCAAGTTATCCCTGTTGCATAGCAACTGCATTCAGATGACCATGTAGAAGGATTGACTGCCGTTCTGTGGAGAAGCAGTCCAATGTTCCTACCTGATCGGCTTCCGCTGCAACACATTCAGTCACATCTGGCTCTGCAATCAGAGCTATGCGGTCCCAACGTGAAGGGTGGCAGCTTTCAAAGTCTGATTATAAATCCTTCATCAAGTCATTTTCTACAGCCGGTGACAAATGGATTCTCAAAGGCAAACTGAAAAGACAGAATTAACACATATTAGCAAAACTGAAGGAAGATAGATGCTTTTGAACTGTGGTGTTGGAGGAAAATTCTGAGAGTGCCTTGGACTGCAAGAAGATCAAACCAGTCCATCCTCCAGGAAATAAAGCCAGACTGCTCACTTGAGGGAATGATATTAAAAGCAAAACTGAAGTACTTTGGCCACACCATGAGAAGACAGGATACCCTGGAGAAGAAGCTGATGCTAGGGAAAGTGGAAGGCAAAAGGAAGAGGGGCCGACCAAGGGCAAGATGGATGGATGGATGATATTCTGGAGGTGACAGACTTAACCATGGGGGAGCTGGGGATGGTGATGGCCGACAGTAAGCTCTGGCGTGGGCTGGTCCATGAAGTCACGAAGAGTCAGAAGCGACTGAACGAATAAACAACAACAAGCAAAACTGACAGCAAATTGTATTTATCTCTGCACTCACAATAAATTTTGCAGAGCTCCTCAGAAGCAGTTCAAGCTCTTGCGCACCTGTTTTCAGGTGTTATTCAGAATTGCTCTGTGGAGTAGGCAGCTGCTGCTATTCTCCTCATATTCAAAATGTCCAGAATTGGGTAGGGAGAGAGAAGGCCCCAGAGAAGCATAGGTTGTCAAACACCCAGTCTTGCTGTGAAGTTGTGCTTCAGATGAGAACGTTTCAATTGGATGTAATTGCTATCACACTGGAGACCAACCCTCCCCAGCACTGCATCTTGAGGAAGTGTGGATTGCAATTTCCATTGTCCCCAATTAGCAACTTCTCTGGCTGGCTGAGGATGATGGGTTCTGCAATCCACACATTGGAAGGATGGCAAATTCAGAAAGGCGTATGTATCATAATGGTGTTTTTAAAATGAGTGGGTTAAATAGTGAGATTAGAGATTGCCAAATACTAGGGTTGGAGGTGGGACTTAAGCAGAAAAAACATCCCAGAGAAAGGCAACGGGCACCATTTCCATGCCATGCCAAGAAAGCTGCACGGGTGCAGGAGTCAAACTGAATTTGACAACTCTTCACCACTGATGACCTCTGAACGTCTGGACCCTGTTGCAGTAATAGTTTTAAATATAGTGTCATTTTTAATCTTTCCGCTCAGAGATTTGTTTTTGATCACAGCATTACGATTAACTGAAAGCCTGGCACACCCATAGAAACGGGTGCGGCATTCCAGTGTGCCTGATTTCCATGCTTCTGTGCCCTCTGTATCTGCTGCTGGGCATCCCTGGCTTTTTCACAGCTTATCTATAATCAGGGCTGCTGCCTTCATTTGTTCAGTACTGTTACTTAGCTGTATTGGCCAAAGCTAGCAATGAAGAACACGTTTTATCGATCTTTATCATATGAAAGGCATATTATACTTGTCATGCTAGAGAGATAATGCGCTGAAATTGTGTAATAACTGGACCACACCAAGTTTGGCTAAACTTTACAGGATGGGGCTCAAAACTCTGTGCATCGCAATCAGGGTTGAAGCTTGTATCAACCCTCCAACTATAATTTTGCAGTAACACAGGAATCCCACAATTCTGCAGCCATGAAAGCCATCTATTTTCTGTTCTAAAGCAAAGACTGAAATGCCTTTGATTCTGCCCTGAATTCTCTGATTCAGGCTTTGAGAAGCTTCCTCAAAATAGCAAGTTTGCAGATCAAACAGGGGTGGTTGCTGCAGTCTTGTGACTTAGCTGTGAAGCTCAGCTTTCCAAGAGAAGCAAGTTGCAATTTCCATGTCCTGATTGTGAGCAACTGCCCTGAAAGCAAAAAGCAGTCGAGGGCTCCGCTGCCCTTCTTGGTTGGTGGCTGCTCGAGGCACTTTATCCACAGCCTCAATTCTCACAGACTCTCAGCGGTTTATAGGGGTTAAAATAGCAAGATGAAGAAATTGCAACTGCAGGAACAAAAGTATAAAAGTAATATACAATAATGAGTAAAATATAAAGTAAAGGTAAAGGTACCCCCCGCACATTTGTGCAGTCGTGTCCGACTCTAGGGGCCGGTGCTCATCTCCGTTTGTTAGCCGAAGAGCCAGCGTTGTCCGAAGACACTTCCACGGTCATGTGGCCGCATGACGCCGCGGAACGCTGTTACCTTCCCACCGAAGTGGTACCTATTGATCTACTTGCATTTACATGCTTTCGAATTGCTAGGTTGGCAAGAGCTGGAGCTAGTGCAGGAGCTCACTCTGCACGCAGGGCTAGGGATTATTTATATATATATATAGGGATATTATATAGTAAAATATACACATAAATAAATAAATAAATAAAGATAGATAGATAGATAGATAGATAGATAGATAGATAGATAGAAAGATAGATATGCCTGTGGCTCTACAGTTAGTCTCCAAAGGCTTTTTGGTAAAACCAAGTTTTTATTACCCACCAAAAGGCCGGTGGGGGGGGGGGGGAAAACCCCTATCTCAGGAAGAAGCTGTCCCAGCGACTTGTTTGCATGACTTCCATTGTTCAGTATCTACTGGGGGGAATCACAGGCTAATGGATGCATCCCTCTGTCTTCCCCTGGCTCACTGTTAAGCTCTATGCTGCTCATCATAATGGGACCATTTGGTAATTGCTCTTATGACACAAGTCCCTGGTTTGCTTCCATAGCAGGCCTTCCACCTTATCTCCCCTCTTTTCCTCTTCCAGCACTGAGAAATAAGTTTAATCTTAGATATCAGCTGTATGTATGTACTGTATGTATGTATGTATGTATGGGTGCATCGGGTCCTCTTGTTCAGGAGCATTCTGGTATAATCCTAGGTAAACATGCACAGAAGTCAGCCCCACTGATCTCAGGGTGACTTTTCAATTCACCTTTACTAGTCCTCCATCCTTCTGTATGGCTTATGGGGTCAGCTGCTGCACTACTGGCTTCAGGGCATCTGGGCCATACATGGAGATCTGTTTGAAAGTTCTTCACTGTGATTTTCCTGTGAGGACCATTCTTTTGTTGGGCTTGAACAGAAGTGCAGGAAGCGAACACCTGCCTCTTCCAACCTGGGGCCTTCCTACAGGTCCTGTTTTCGACTACAGCTCCTGTGGATCCAGCCAGCAACACCAGTTCTCGGCAATGATGGAAGCAGTCATCCAGAACATTTGAAGAACACCGAGTTGGTGGGAGGCTGTTCTAAATCAGTGCAAAGCTATTTTGGAAGCGAGCTCTAGAGTTCTCCATCAATTTCATCCCCATTTTCCTTCTGGCGTTCTAATCCTGGGCGAGGGATATAGCAGTGCCAAGAGATGCATCTAGTTCAGCCTGTTCTGTGCCTCCTCAGTCCCTCCATTTAGGCTGAACATCTTAGCTCTTCTAGAGACAGTGTGTTCCTTGAATTTAGGGGTTGCTCCAGGCTGATTTCAGTGCCCTAACCAATATACAGTAGCACATCTCAAGTGGGGTTTAGGCTTCCAAGTATAGGACAAACATTCTGCAAAAATGCTACTCCAGTCTCTGGCAGCACTGATGGAGCTGGCAAAATGGCCTAGAGTGCTTATAGACAATGCATGGCACCATTTAAAAGAAAATTCTGACTTTTTCTAGAAACCACAAGGAAATGAGTTAATAAGGTGCTCTAGATTCCAGAACTGCAAAAATAATACGTGGAACTGATGGATTCCCCTCCCTATCCCTAGTTTAGCCTTTCCCCAGACCACCTTGAGTTTGTGAGCTTTTCTTCCTCTGTGGTTAGGGTGGCTTCTCTTTGCTATCCTTTAGGAAAGAGGTGAAGACCTTCTGGTGGGCCTTTGGAGGACAGTTGATGTAATGATGGCTGCTTTATAGTGTCAATGGTGGTTGTGTTTTATATGGTAATCTGTAGGTTTGTTGTGAAGTTTCTTTTTTTATAGCTCCAAGTTTCACTACGTTCTATGGCATTTTATTGTTATGAGCTGCCCAAAGCCCATGACCGTGGGATGGCATACAAATACTGCAGATAAATAAACAAGTAAATGGGCTCGCTGGGGATACTGTTTTTGCTTTCCCTCCTGTAAGTGCAACATGTCATCAAACCCACACAAGTTACATTTTACATTTCAAAAAACATGTTTTACTGGTCCAGCAGGAGCTCTGGCAAAGGAGGGACAGAGAGAAACATTGTCTAGGCTGATCACATAGGAAGACGGAAGTGCTCTATTCCTCTTCTGGTTGCCTGTTTTCTTGCCTGCACAGGTTGCCTGGTCACCTCTGGCTTCAACCAGCCTTTCTCATCCTCACACCCTCTAAATGTGTTGTGACTGCAGCTCCCAGGATTTCCAGCCAATAGACATGCTGGCTGGAAGTCCGAAACTTGGAAGGCTTGACACACGGAGGGCATCAATTTCAGGAAAGCTGGCCTGAATACAAGATTCAACAGTATTGCTTGTGTAGAGAAAATTTCATTTGGGAATATTATTAAAACAAGATCCTGCTGCCCTTTCAGAAGGCCTCAAAGAGCTGGTTTTGTTACCGAGCCCAGGGCCCTGGGAGTGTGGTAGAGTCTGTGTCATGGTTATGTTGACTGTTAAGCTGCTGGTGGTTGTTTTTTAATCTCAGTTGCCATATATGTTATTTCGTGATTTGTTATAATGTTTTTATTCTGTTTTTAATCCTTGTTAGCCACCCAGACTCATGTATTGAGATGGGCAGCCTACAAATTGAATGAATGAATGACTAAATAAACAAATTAATAAATGTGTGTAGAATTGGCCCTTTACCCTGACTACTGGGTAAAGGTAAAGGTAAAGGTTCCCCCCGCACATTTGTACATTCGTGTCCGACTCTAGGGGCCGGTGCTCATCTCCGTTTGTTAGCCAAAGAGCCAGCGTTGTCCGAAGACACTTCCGCTGTCATGTGGCCGGCATGACACACGCGGAACGCTGTTACCTACCCACCGAAGTGGTACCTATTCATCTACTTGCATTTGCATGCTTTCGAATTGCTAGGTTGGCAAGAGCTGGAGCTAGTGCGGGAGCTCACTCCTCACGCAGGGCTAGGGATTCGAACCTCCGAACTT
Source organism: Charina bottae (assembly GCA_023362775.1). Classification (NCBI taxonomy): domain Eukaryota; kingdom Metazoa; phylum Chordata; class Lepidosauria; order Squamata; family Charinaidae; genus Charina; species Charina bottae. Next base: position 147,549,081 of record JALMGJ010000002.1, on the reverse strand, counting down.
GCGATCTTCCGATCGACAAGCCTGGCGTCTTACCCGCTGAGCCACCACGCCCCTCTTGACTACTGGGTAGCTCAGCCTTATTGACCTGGATTGTCATGGGGTCTGCAGGCATCCTGTTTGAAGAGAATCTCCATAAAACCCTCACAATAAATAGACTTTCCCTTCACCTGCATATTATCTGCCACAATAATATTTCTATGTCTAATAATAAAACATATTTATTTGATTTCTATAACCACTCATCTCAGCAAGTGACATATGATAGTTTGCTTGAACTCTTCACACAGACTGACTTTCTTTGAAGAAAGCAGCATAATCAAAGGAACACCAACACTTGCTGAGTTAATATTGACTTAAGATACTAAGTCAGTACTTTCTTTTCTATATAACTTTTCAGTGAAAAGACTCCTTTTTGCATGTTACTAGCTCATAAATGTATACATGGATCCCTGCCCCAATAAAAGTTTGTTGGATGCCGAACAGCCATGTCTCCTTAATATATTTAATGATGCAAATGGCTTCTCCTGTAAGTTAATGTTAAATGCTCTATTAGAGTGTAGACACTACTAGTTGGGGTAGGAATACTGAAATATTTCTTCCAGCCAATTAGGTCATTTGTTTTCCTGGTGCTGTTTTTTTTTGTTGTTGTTCAGTCGTTTAGTCGTGTCCGACTCTTCGTGACCCCATGGACCATAGCACGCCAGGCCTTCCTGTCCTCCGCTGTCTCCCGGAGTTTACTCAAATTCATGTTCATTACATCGGTGATGCTATCTAACCATCTCATCCTCTGCCGTCCCCTTCTCCTTTTGCCTTCAGTCTTTCCCAGCATCAGGGTCTTTTCCAGGGAGTCCTCTCTTCGCATTAGGTGGCCAAAGTATTTAAGCTTCAGCTTCAGTATCTGTCCTTCCAATGAGCAGTCAGGGTTAATTTCCTTTAGGATTGAGTGATTTGACTTCCTTGCAGTCCAAGGGACTCTTAAGAGTCTTCTCCAGCACCACAGCTCGAAAGCATCAATTCTTCGGCGCTCAGCCTTCCTTATGGTCCAACTCTCACAGCCATACATTACTACTGGAAAAACCATAGCTTTAACTATACGGACCTTTGTCGGCAAGGTGATGTCTCTGCTTTTTAATATGCTGTCTAGGTTTGCCATAGCTTTCCTCCCCAGGAGCAAGCGTCTTTTAATTTCATGGCTGCAGTCACCGTCTGCGGTGATCTTGGAGCCCAAGAAAATAAAATCTGTCACTGCTTCCATTTCTTCCCCTTCTATTTGCCAGGAAGTGATGGGACCAGATGCCATGATCTGAGTTTTTTTAATGTTGAGTTTCAAGCCAGCTTTTGCACTCTCCTCTTTCACCCTCATCAAGAGGCTCTTTAGTTCCTCTTCACTTTCTGCCATTAGGGTGCATATCTGAGGTTGTTGATATTTCTCCCGGCAATCTTAACTCCAGCTTGTGATTCATCCAGCCCAGCATTTCTCATGATGTACTCTGCATATAAGTTAAATAAGCAGGGTGACAATATACAGCCTTGTCATACTCCTTTCCCAATTTTGAAGCAATCGGTTGTTCCATGTCCGGTTCTAACTGTTGCTTCTTGACATGCATACAGGTTTCTCAGGAGACAGGTAAGGTGGTCTGGTACTCCCATCTCTTTAAGAATTTGCCACAGTTTGTTGTGATCCACACAATCAAAGGCACTGTGACCATAATACCTTTTCTTGCTGTCCTCCTGGGCCAATATAGACTTTGCCAAATCTTTCTAAATGAAACGATGTTTTGTCTGTTTGTGTACTTGTAAATAATTATTCCTATTAGGCAGAGTGTGCATATCTTCTATGTGCATCCTGGACATGTAGTATTACAAGAGATATTACACAGAACATTAGAAAATTAAGTGATATCTTTAACCTAGGGTGGACAGACTTGTTGTGTTACTGCCTTTTTACTGAACACATAAAACATCAAGACAGGCACTAAAATAAAAAGAATGAAAAAGGTAAATAAACCAAGAAGAAAAATAGGGTGGGCAGAAATGTAATTAAAACACAGGCCATGGAAACCTAACTGACCCAAAAGCCAGCCAGAGATAGCAGCCAGAAGGGTGTGCCGTCTTCAGTCCAGAGCTGATGTCAACAGTACATGCGAGAATCTTGTACTGACGGTGGTATTTGGCAAGGAGTCCATGGGGCCTTTTCATGACCGCCTCTCCATGGATTCGGAGGAAAAGTGAATAGGGGTCATGTGATGACAGAATGGGTACTAAGCGTTTGCTCTCCTTCAAGGCCAACAGGCTCCTCCTCTGTCTCACCACATTGCTGCCTGAGTGTCTGTGAAAGGAAACAGAAAAGCTGTCACTTGGTCTTGTCAACCTGAAGGAAGTTGTCTCAGATTCCTGATTACAGATGCAGACTTTACAACAGGAGTGAGACACTGGGGCACTACAGATAATGCTGAACTACAACTCCCAAAACCTCTCAATTGGACTCGCTGGCTTGGGCTGTTAGGAAGTGCGGTTCAGCAACATTCTAAAGGCCACACTTGTCCTATCTCTGCCCTGTAATGTCACATTACTCTGGTGTATTTTTCAGAGATTCTGCTATCAAGTGAGCCCACACCATCTGTAACTATAGTACATTTCATAATTGTCCTTTGATTGATTATGTGCCATCGAATCGGTGCTGCCTCTTAGTAACCCCACTCATAGACCTTCTCCAGGATGATCTGGCCCCAACCTGGTCCTTCAGGTCTTCCAAAAGTACCCCAATTGCCTCTGTAATCAAGTCTATTCTCCTTGCTGCTGGTCGTCGTCGTCTTCTCTTTCCTTCCACCTTTCCTAGCATTATGGACTTCTCAAGGGAGCTGGGTCTTTGCATAATGTGTCCAAATTAATAATAATTTGATCCCACACCATCTGAAACCGAGGTACGTTTCATAGTTGTCCTTAGAGGTATTAAAAAAAGGATTTCAGTTCATCCAGTGACTAAGCTATGGGTATCTATGGGGTGAGGCAAGAGGGAGAAGGTCATGATGCATGCATGATAATATCATTGTGCAACTGACATTTTTATGATGATGTCATGCAAGTGTCATTTTGATGTCATCACAGCTTGTTACAGATGTTGCTGTACTAAATGTGGTTTATAGCTTAGCAGGTTGTGTGAACTTAGACAATGTAGTTTATAAACCATCGTTTATGATTACATTTGTGAACCTAAGCAGTTGTGATTTATTTCATAAACCACAGTTAAGCAAACCATGACTTATATGAAAACAGCCACTGTGTGGGTGTGTACATTACATAATATTTTAGTAGTATCAGCATTCAACATAATGCCATGGTAGATGGGCTCATTAGTTGACTCCAAATAAATAGAGCCCTCGGCATAAAAATGATATAATAAAGAAATACAAGGATCTTTAGCCATGTCATTAGATCAGTTCTTGGCACCAAAGCACGGTCTTCCCTTTTTAGGCAGCAACATACTGTACCTGCATACCATTTTTCAAGAAATTGAGTCTCATGTTTTGCAACCAATGTGCAGCTGGAAAAAAGCCTCTGAAACCCTGCTATGGTACCTACAGTATATCAACCAACCCATATTGGTTGATATACTGTACACCAGAGCTTTCCAAACTTTTCATGTTGGTGACACACTTTTTAGACATGCATCATTTCACGACACACTCTTACAGCAGGGCATCATTTCGCGACACGCTCTTACAGCAGGGCACAAGGCAGGCACTAGGACCTGCGCAGAATCACAGCAGGTTTGGAGGCAGCAAGGCCCAAGGCAGGCACTAGGACCTGCGCGGAATCCTGGCAGGGCAGGTTTGGAGGCAGCAGCAGCTGTGACACACCCAGACACTGCAGCCGACACACTAACGTGTCCCGACACACAGTTTGGAAAGCTCTGCTGTATACAGTATATCAGTATACACAGTATACACAGTATACACAGTACACAGCCCGGAAGACCCACAACAACCAATCAACCCATATTGATTTCTAAAGACAACTTGTCTGAGATCATAAATTGATGGCAAGTTAGGATTAAGAGGGTGCTACTCAAAGCTTCCAAACTAAATACAAATTGCTCTCTTGTGTCCCCATGGAAGGTTATTAAAAGAGCTGCAAGTATTAAGGATGCTTATCTTTCACATATTGTGCAAAGGTGTTAGAAAAATGCTCAGGCTATTACATTCAGTAATGTGCACCAGTTTTTGTACTTCTGTTTTTGAATTTTAAAAAACAGTACTTTTAACTTCCCAAAGTTCTAGGAAACGGTGCAATGTTTTATGAGGCTAAGTTAGGTATATTAGTTTGAATGCTTTTCCTTGAATATATTTGCACTACATTATCTGTTCCTAAAGTTACAACTGTATGTTTGCTACAATTTTTGGTTGTTTATTCGTTCAGTTGCTTCCGACTCTTCGTGACTTCATGGACTTCATGGACCAGCCCACGCCAGAGCTTCCTGTCAGCCATCGCCACCCCCAGCTCCCTCAAAGTCGAGTCCGTCACCTCCAGAATATCATCCATCCATCTTGCCCTTGGTCGGCCTCTCTTCCTTTTGCCTTCCACTTTCCCTAGCATCAGCATCTTCTCCAGGGTATCCTGTCTTCTCATTATGTGGCCAGTTTTGCCTTTAACATCATTCCCTCAAGTGTGCAGCCTGGCTTTATTTCCTGGAATATTTAACCAAGTATATTCACTTGTTTCATATCTAATGGCATTACTCTCAGCAAGAAACATGATTTCAGTCAGTTGTGCGTGCGTCCATTTCTGCTCCTGGGTAGCTGTTAGGAGAAAGACCATAATAGATGACAATGAAAGACCAAGTGGTTCATCAAGTGTGTTTCATTTGCTGATCCTCTACTTCACTACTGAAATCTTACAATGCAGTGAAATCCTCTGCATGTTTACTGAGAAACACATTAAGTGGGTTTTATTCCTGGACAACCCTTGATGGGATTGCAGCGATAGTTACAGTAGCTTTGGCACACACCAGCCAACATGTAATTTTTAAATTATGTCTGAAATTGACAGGTAAGAACATAACATGTAGGAGCCTTTGAAAACTTACATTACAAATGCATTTATCCTGGCCCATTTTGATGCTGGAATATCTGGTATTTAGACTTGCCTTGTCCATCACAACCAAGAGTTGGTTTCACAGTCAATCAAGGACAAACGTCTGCCTACTTTTCCTGTTTAGCAAAATATCATATTCCACATATTAATATTCTGCTGTTTTGCTTTGCGCTGGAAAGCATACTCAAGAAAGTACAATTGTCCTGCCCTTCCTTCCTTCTCAAGGTTTCCTTTTTCTAATCCTAATCACAGATTAATATTGTTTATCAGTATTTCTCAGATTCTCTATTCATCCCAGAGATTATATTTCTGTTTATTTTCTTTCGCTCTTAGCCTTAATTCTCATTAAGATTTCTGCCCATATTTACTTAAGCGCACATCAAACAGAAATGCATTATGCATCACCTGATCCCCAGGCAACCCATGCCAGATATTACCCTTACTCCCATCAGTGACCTCCCTGGGTTTATGTAACCCGGTGTCCAATAACTAGCAATTTGGTTTGGTTTCTTCTTATGCCATGGTTGTGTACAAGTGGTTATTCCTTCCTCCCCATGTGCAAGTATTTATTCTCATGGTTATTCCTTCCTCTTCATGTGCAAGTATTTATTCTTATGGTTATTCCTTCCTCCCCATGTGCAAGTATTTATTCTCATGGTTATTCCTTGGGCAGGTGATTTGGAACTCACTATGCCCTTGTTATGTTCCACTTTTCCAATTAATCTATCATGTACTTCTGCTCCAGGCTCATCAAGAGATATTATTTTGCATAGAATCTATTAGGACATTAGTTTTCTATGTGGTAGATTATTTTTCTCTGTATATCTTAGTTCTTACAAAAACACTAAACCGGTGATCTTCCAAGAACTCAAACATACAGAGAAATCTAATTTACTTATTTTCTTGAAGAGGGACAAAATGTTAGTGATTTCATGCATTTTAATATGAATGACAAAAGGTGGAGCAAATGCTTTGGCTTCATCCATTTTAAAAACGTCTGTAAACTTTTTACCATGAGATTTTTAAAGATCTGAAAAGCACACACATAAAGATAATGTAGATGAGTAGTTGTGTCAGGCTGCAGTGGAAGAAGGGAAAGGATAAGTGCTGTCAGCATCTTTAGAGATGGGCAAGTTGAACCTATGATCCCACTGCATAGGTAGATAAGCCAGATTTAACATTAGGATAATGCAAATGTGATTCTCTGCATGCCCAGTATCTCAGTAGAAGCTACAGAGCTCTGTTGTAGCTACAGAGCTAACGTAGCAACAGTGCAAACATTCCCCCAGCACCCTTGGAAACTCTCCTGCTATCTGTCAGCCACAGTATTGCACACTTTTCCTGTACTGTCCATGAAATGAAAGCACCAAGCAAAACGATGCAGTGGCTGAGACATCAGGTGGCCTGTCCTAGAACAGCTTCTGCCACGCTAACATTGGCTGGGATTACACATTACTGTACACTAAAGTCAGAGGTTTTTTTTCCCCAAACATGATCTGTTGAGTAACATGTAGAGCAGAGCTTTCCAAACTTTTCATGTTGGTGACACACTCTTACAGCAGGGCACAAGGCAGGCACTAGGACCTGCGTGGAATCCTGGCAGGGCTCGGAGGCCGCGACACACCCAGACACTGCAGCCGACACACTAACGTGTCCCGACACACAGTTTGGAAAGCTCTGATGTAGAGACTGATACACACCTGAGGATGATGGGTGCCCTAAAGCAATTGCAAACAAATGACACTGTGGTTAACCCTAAGCTGTAGAGGTGTGGACCCAATACTGTGTATGGTGTCTCTGGAGCCCTGTGAGGGGCCATAGCACTTAGTAAGCACACAAGGGGTTGTCAGGGTGATCCATAGCTATGATCAAAATGAAGGAGGGAGGTACTAGCCAATCCGAGAGTACTTCATGGTCTGCTAGCTGTACTCAGGTAATGCTTGCATTGTCCTAGGATTAGCTGTCCTATGGGGGGCTATAGGCTTGGGCATGGACCTTTATGAACAGGGGAGGGGGAAAGGCTCTGAAGGTATGGGAGCAGGCTATAACATCCCAGTAGTGACAGGTATAGGGAGATAAGACGGGGGGCGGACCGCTCTCAGGGCATATTGTTCCTGTGGCATTGGTCCAGCCCCTTGAGCTCATTCCCGGGCCCCAGATGGCAGACCTTCAAGGCCCTGGGATGTCAGCTGCTGCTGCTGCTGCTGCTGAAGGCCAGATCAGTTTGCAATAAGGCTACCCTCGTTCATGACTTGATTGTTGATGAGAAGGCTGACCTGGTGTGTAATACCGAGACCTGGCTGGGACAGGGAGGAGGGGTTCACCTTTCTGAGATGTGCCCAGCTGGGTTCTGGGTGTGGCACCAGCCAAGACCCCAGGGTAGGGGCGGTGGGGTGGCGGTGGTCATCCAAGATACTTGGGAGGCATCCAGCAGCACTGCTCCTCAGACTGCCAGGTGCAAGACCCTATTTGTTAAGTTTGGCTATAAGAGGGATCAGTTGGGACTGTTGCTATTGTACCAGCCTCCCTGCTGTGTAGCAACCTCCCTGCCTGAGCTTCTTGACTCTGTGGCCGGGTTGGCGGTAGAGTTCCCCAGGTTTATGGTCTTGGGGGACTTCAACTTCCCTTCCCTGGGGACAGGGTCTGAGGTAGCTTGGTAGTTCATGACCACCATGACAGCCATGGGCCTGTCCCAAGTCATCCAGGGCCCAACACATAATAGTGGTCATATGCCTGACCTGGTTTTATTGTTGGAGCAGTGGCAGGGTGTCCTGAATTTGGGGGAGATTTGTGTCAAGGTTTTTCCACCTTTGGTCCTGGATGGGGTGGCACTGCCCCAGCTGGACCCAATGCACAATCTGGGGGTCTTCTTGGACTCACGTCTCCTGCTGGAAGAGCAAGTGGTAGCCGTGGTTAAGAGGGCCTTTGCACACCTTCGGGTTATGCGCCTGTTGCGCCCATTCCTGAACCGGGAGGCTCTTCTCACTGTCACTCATGCCCTTGTGACCTTCCGTCTGGATTACTGCAATGCACTCTACATGGGGTTGCCCTTGAAGAGCATTCGGAAGCTTCAACTGGTACAGAATGCAGCTGCATGGGTAGTAAATGGTGCCGGGTACTCGGCACATGTAACACCACTGCTTCGTGAGTTGCATTGGCTGCCAGTGTGTTTCTGGGTGAAATTCAAGGTGCTGGTTGTCACCTTTAAAGCCCTTCATGTCTTGGGACTGGCTTACCTGAGGGACCGTCTTCTCCCAGTTGTTTCTACCCATCCAATCTGTTCTGGCACGATGGGCATGCTCCGGGTTCCATCAGCCAAGGAATGTCGGCTGGTGGGAACCAGGAGACGTGCCTTTTCTGCTGTAGCCCCTGCCCTCTGGAACATCCTCCCCCTTGAGATTAGGACGGCCCCTACTCTGTTGGCCTTTCGTACAGCCTTGAAGACCTGGTTGTGTGCCTGGGCCTAGGGTCCCGAGTGTGTTAAGGGCCCCGTTTCCTTTTATGTTAACATCTATGGATTATAACTTTCTTACACTGTGGATGGAGTATGGTGAAAGCTAAATGTTTACTAGCTTTCTGGGTATTTTCTGACCAGATAGTGTGCCACTGAACGGTTCAACCCATACAGTGGCTTCTTGAATTCTGCTCCCCTTAGCTTTTTGTGAGTTTAGGAAATACAAGACCAGTGAATGGACAGGCAAGAGCTTTGGCAGGGAAGTCAGGTGGAACCCACTTGTGATGGAAGGTTAGGCGGGAGAGAGACTAAGCAGGTTGCTCTCAGGCTGGAGGGTGGGGTCAGCAGAACAAAACGCCAAGCCCTCCTCTTGCTCTTAGTTTATTTAACCAAGTATTTGATACCAGCCCTGAAGCACAAATACCATGTGAGCAGGCGTAAAAACTAACGTCTGACAAGTCTCCCTGAGAGTTGGAAAAAAAGTTCCAGGAACTCTGCGCTGCCTCCAAAAGCATCCAGCCCCAGAGGAAGCTCTGCTGCCCTGCTCCTCTTAACTGCAAGGTGCTTTTTTTTTAAGTTGCCTCATTAAAACTCCCAGGTTAGCATGCTGCAATAAGAACACCTATGTAAAATCACAGTTCCTCACGATGAAGAGCAGATGTTGCTGCTTCTTGCATGCAAAGTAAGCTAGGCCTTGTCCTTTTCTGAGGTTTTGGAAGCCTCAGGTAATAAATGATGACCATGGCGTCACTCACGTGGCATCAATTTAAAAAAGTCTTAAACTCCAATTCAGAGGGCTGGTTCTGTCCTTTCAGGTCCAAAATATCTCAGAAGGAAATAACTGAAGCATAGTTTTCCAAACTGTGTATCGTGACACTTTAGTGTGTCGCAACACACAGTTTGGTGTGTCACAACACAACCCGGAAGCAGCGACGAGGGCGTGCACGGCGGCGGTGCAGTGGCGCGCGCAGTGGTGGTGGTGTGTATGGCGGCGGCGACAATGGCATTTTGCCACAATGGCCACATGCCGCCGCCGTGCACGCCCCTGCCCCCGCCCCCCCCCGCATGCCACCGCCGCTGCCGCCGTTGGTGTGTCGCCAACGGCGGCACTTTGGAAAGCAGTGAACTAAAGGAAAGCCTTCTGGCACCTGCTCAATGTTTAGGCTCTCTTAAGTGTTTTCACTGGCTGAGTTGGCAGAGGACATTAACCCATGGTTAACAGAATCATAGCTTACACAGTTAACTCTGGGGTTGCATCCCTCATGGAACTGCAACCCATCACACTGGTTGGGTTGTACAAGATAAAATCAAGCCTCTGAGCTGAGGTCAACCCTTGCTGACTTCACGGATGCATCTATATCGTTTCTTTAGCAGGATATGGAAGTAGTTTGCAGTTGCCTTCTTCCAGGATGTTTTTTCTCCAATTTCCCAGTCTACCCAAAAGCTTTGGGATTTCCTAATGGCCTCCCATCCAAGTAGGGGTTGCAGACAGGTGCTATGGGTGCAATTCCCTGCTCTCCAAAGCACCTTTAGAGATCAAAACTAAAGACCTGCACAGCCGTACTAACCAGGCCAGGGATCCTTCTTAGCTCTTCCAGAGCAGCCAAGCGCTGTAACCTAGAGAGATCTTGCATGATCCCAGAGAAATACGCAAATGAACCACATTTTCATTTACAGAGTGCAGCCTCTGTATTAGGAACAGAACAGAGTGTCCTCCCCAGAGAATTCCCTGGCCCTGCTAATCCCTTGGGTGGTCAGCAAATTCATGCTTAAACATTTACCCTGGCTTTTAAGTAGAAAGGGTTCTTTGAATGGATCAAATTTGGCTTTCTAAGATTTTGGCTGCAGCCTTTAATTTTGTTGTGTTTCCATAAATGGGTTCCACCCTGAAATCTGAGTGGTAGCAAAACATTTTAAACTAACAAAAAAAAGTTGGTTTTAAAGCCATCACAGACTTTATTTTCATTTTATTTTTGTTCATAAGATTAAAACAAGATTTTTAAATTCTTTTTTTCCACACAGAATCTCCACACTGCGAAACACGAAGGCCCCTCCTGAACGCAGACCCTTCTCCTCCTCCTCCTCCTCAGCACGGAGCCGCCTTTAGATCTCCTCCCAACATCTTTCTCCAGAACCGGGGAGAGCGAGTGGAGGCAATGGAATGAAAAGCAGCCGCGGCGGCAACGGAAACCCAAGGTTTAATTATGAGGGCCCAGAGCTCGCGAGCTCCTCCCTTGCCCGCCTACCGGGGAGCTGCGCTAGCTTTGACGTCATTCTGATCCGTGTCCGCACATGGGTGTGCAAATGTTCTGAGAGCGGCGCAGGTGGCCCCAGCCAGCTCTTAGGTCTGGGAGGAGCGAGGGAGCTAGAAAGCGCTGCTTGGCTGTGTGGCCGGTAGGGTTGCCTCTTTTTTTTTCTTTCTTTCTTCCTTTTTTTTTTTTTTTTTTGAAAAAACCTCCTCGGTCTAGTAGCCCTGCTATTATTAATGCAAAAAGAGATCCAGGGACGCCCTAATTCGCTTGGAGCGAGGTCGTCTGGAGCCAGCTATCCCTTCACCCCAGGAAGAGAGCGCTCTTTTCCAAACGGAAGATTGATTGGGATTTTTCTCTCCATCCTCCCTCCTCCTTCTTCTTTGCTAGTTTAACAAAATTGGCAGAGTGAAGGGGCGAAAGAGGTATGGCTCGACCTCTTCCTTTGAACCCAACTTTCCTACCTCCAACTTATGGGGTGCTGAAATCACTGCTGGAAAACCCGCTCAAGCTGCCGCTGCATCACGAAGATGGTGAGAGAGATGGAGGGGGGCAGGGGAGCGAGGAGTGTGGCAGTGGGCTTCCCTATCCCCCCACCCCCACCCCTCCGTCCCGATTTATGGCTTCTGCGGTCTGTTTAGCCACGCGCAGGTTTTATTCAAAGCAGCGACCGAGCTGTGCGAACAGACGCGCGTGTCTAGCCTAGCACTGTTTTGGAGTAGGTTTGCGCGCCGAGGCGGGGCGCGGGGAAGTCGCGCGATCTTCAGCGCGCATTTAGTCTCGCTTTGCGGAGGCTGCGGTGCAATCTTAGATACTTGGGAATCGGTTCTACTGAATCAAGTGGGATTGACTTCCATGTAAACGCTCGTAGGATTACCCGAGAGGTAACAACGGTTCCTTCTAATCCTGCCGCTTTTGCCTCTCTGTGTTAGTCGGAGGTAAGTCCTACTCACTACTCTGGGCTTACCCCTCAAGTAAGTATATCTAAAATAGCTGCATAGCTTGCTACTCTTTACTCCAAAATTAGTGTGCATAATTTGTTTATAGTGTCTAGTTGAAGTAACTATACTTTTAACTGTACAGTTTGTTTTGGTTGGCCGGGTCTGTGGTAAATCGGATCTGCTGTTTTGGGTAAGGTACCTTTTGATGTGATTTGCCAAGAAGACATAAAACGGGGAGTCCTAGTCAGAGTGCTGTATGATGCAGTCCTGTTAAGGTTTACTTAGAAGTAAATCCCCCTTTTTAGTGGGGTTTACTCTCAGGTAAATTGGCATGGGATTGCAGCAGTTGGTTTTAAATATCTTTCAACTCTTGCCCTTGTTTTGTTTAAAAGCCTTGTGGCATTTGATTTCTGTGGAGATTATTTTGAAGAAAGTGTGTGCCTGGAATTGTAGGCCCTGTACTTATTTTCTCTGCATTACATGGGGCATAGATTTATCCATAAATGTGTACACACAGCTGCCCCCCAATACACACAGACTACCTGAAGCCTGTACTAGATTTAAAAAAATATCTGGAGAGACTTGTTTCAGCTGTACTTCCAGATATGCACATAAGTAAATCCGAAATTTTACCGCATTCCTGAAATCAGAATTTGCAACATGTTTTTTTTTCTATAGGTAGTAGTACAACCTAATTCAATCTCTGGTTGAAGTTTTAAGAAGGGTAAAACCTAAACCTTGAATTATTTTTAACGAAATCCTCAAACCATTAAAATCCAATGCAGTTAAGGCCAGTAATAGCTAAGCATTATACAGCACTCAAAAATTCTCTTATGATTTTCTAGGTAATATTCTCTATCACCTGTACCTTAATACTGTACAGTGTAGTTCAGACTGATCTAACTCTTGTTTACTATGAACCAAATCACACTTTTTCCCATAGAAAACCATATACAAGAATAGGATATCAAGATTAATTATGTTCCTTGATGTAATGTGTTATTCTGAAAAGAAAGTTTTGGGGGTAAAAGCCCTTTAGATCATGATAGCAACTCCAAAACATTTCCAGTGCTGAAAGATTTGTGGATGGTAAATGTATAAATGAAATATATTTGAAGAGGATGACCAGTTGTTAAGAAATGCATTAAAGGTTACTTAGAAATTTAGGAAGTGGCTGCCAGTTGCTATTTGCCAGCATAATGAGTCTAAACCCAATGGATAGGAAGGAACAACCTACAAGTTGCACAAAGATCCATAATTACCATTTTATTGCTAACTTTGCTGTAGAAAAATCCACCAAGGGGGGAGGGGGGATTACAATTAATTTTGTAATTTCCTACACAGCGGACAAAAAGTTCTTATTCTTGGCTTCAAACAAGTGTGCATTTCAAAAAAAAACCCAGGCATAGGAATAGAAGAAAGGGAAGATATGGATCTGGAAATTGATGCAGGCAGGAGCAGAAAAGGGGTTTAATACTTCCAGCCTCTCTATTGCTGCTGCAAATTTATTTTCAACCAATCGTGAGAAATGCAGTTGTGGCTCTTCTGTGTAATGTTTAGCTTGTTTTATAGCTCCTCATTATGAATTTGGGTTCAGTTTCTAAGCAGAAAATTATGAAGATTGGACTAAATTAGACTACTTTCTAAGATAGCACTTCTAGAATTCCTAACTAGCATGAATGTTGGCCTAGGTAATTGGGTTTTTTGAATACTTTTAAATAAAAAGATCAGTTGTAGTTTTCTTCAGGTTATTTATTTATATTTAAAATGTGGTATGTTGCCCTTCAAAATTGATCTGAAGCCGCTTACAATGCATTAAAAACACAATGTGTGATCTGTTCTTAAGCCTAGTTGAAACTAACTGTTTACATACATTGCACAAAGCCATAGTCTTGTTTTTATGATTTGGGTTCAGTGTAATGTATACAAACGCAGCCACTATAGTTTGTAAACTCTGATTGATGGCTGACTGTGTTGTGCAAACCCAGTTAGTGATGGCTTAAATCAAACCATGTTTAACAAACCATGGCTTAGCACAGATATGTAAACCCTGCCATTATCATTTGATCAAGCAAACCTCACATTCCACTGTGCTCATTTGAGCAATTTCTCCAGTTTTCCATTCTGGTGATATGAATGCTCTGATGAAATCTTGGAGTGTTGTTTGAAGCTTGCAATTGCTTGAAGCCAAGAATGCAGATGAATTGCAAATTAAAAACCGAGGTGGAAAACATACATGGGCTTAATGAGCTGAAAAATGCACCCAGAGACTTTTTAATTCTGTTCCAAACATAGAGCCCCAAACGGAGAATAACTACAAAAGAATTATCTTTCTTTCTTTCTTTCTTTTCTTCCTAGCAAGAAACTAGCTGAACAATGTCTCCATAAAAATCCTCACATGTCCTTGCCTTCCCCTTCCCTTTCTAGCATTTTATAAAGAAAAAGACAAAAACAAAAAACTGGATGACGACAGTACTAGTGCCACTGTCCCACAGTCTGCTTTTCTGGGGCCTACGTTATGGGACAAGACACTTCCCTATGATGGTGACACTTTCCAGTTGGAATACATGGACCTGGAAGAATTTCTCTCAGAGAATGGCATTCCGCCCAGTCCAGCCCAGCAGGACCACAGCCCTCATCCACCAGCTCTTCAGCAGCCTACCTCAGCAACACCGTCTGTCATGGACCTCAGCAACAGAGCATCCACATCGGTCCACCCAACTATGGTTTCCCAAAACTGCATGCAAAGTACAGTCAGGCCAGGTAAACCCTTAAGTAGAAATAAGAGGTCCTTTGACTTTTTGGCACCCTTGGTGATGAGTTGCATACATAGGCCACGTAGAGCCTTTTCCATTCAGGTTGTGAATATGTGTTAAGCACTGGAGAGAAACTTGATTCTGTGCAGGGAATGGGAGGCCGAACACCCTCCTTGCTCCTCCATGTTCTTGCCCTTACTTCATTCAAGAATGAGATCTGAAGGGAGTTTTGACTCATGTTCACCAGGAGGACTGGTAAAGCTGGGTCCCAATCTCATAGGGCAGGAGTTATCAAATGGGGGGTTGGTACCCCCTGAGGGGGCTCACAAGCAATTCAGGAGGAAGGTCACAATTTTTTATAAGCCTGAGCATACTTGCACAAACAGAGTTGGCGCTTTGGACTTTCTCTCCCCTTGCTTGTGCAAGCTGGTGGCAAGTTGACCAGGCAAAACAGGAACAAGTTTTGCAGTGTTCCTGTTCTGCCTGCACCAGCAAAACAGGAGTGTTGTCAAAAATCACTCTCAGCATTGCTCCTTGTTTTGCCTGCCCATGCCTGCAGTGGGCAGCTGCAGTGCCACAACGTTTGAAAACAGCTTGTGATATGTAGATTAAAATGTAATTACTAAAATTAAGCAATATACTTCTTTCTTGCCCAGCCATAACCTGAATGAAATCATTTGTTTTATACATGGAGAGGGCCACACATATTCATGTATTATTTGGGGAGGGGTTGCAATACACAGAGTTTGCTAACCCCTGCCCTGGGGGATTCTCATTCAGACAAATATAAATAGATACCCATTTTGGAACTTCTGACTCAATATAGCAAGGTTGGTAAGATGAAGAGTGGGGAATATTGGAACAGAGCCAGCACAGGTTCTCTGCACAGGTTCAGGTTTTCTGTTCTGGCGCAATATCTGAACATGTTTTATGTGAAAATAAATACCATTGGTTAGCGTGAAGCATTATACCAGGGTCATTCCGTAATGTTATTTGGAGTAAGGAGGGAACTCCTCAACCTGAGGCAACTCCCTGTGTTATTTGGGGAATGTTCTTCCCAAGAACCACATAAGCAGAGCCAGTTATTACCAGCCGTAGCACTCTATGTGCAGGGAGGAGCCATGATTTGGCTACACCCATGAAATTCCTTGACTAAATGCTGCCATATTGGTGTGGGGAAATGGCTTTCCATATCTATGTAAATTACATGAGAGCTGCCACCACACATTTAGAAATAATGTGGTGTCTGAATCGGTGTTTACAAAGGGTCTTGAGACTTGCTGGAATCACCTAAATTCCACGTTCTACATCTGTTTTCAACAGATTAGGAAACTCTGGATCTCCAGATATTGCTGAACTACAATTCTTAGTTTCCCTCACTATCGGCCAGGGTGTGGTAGTTCATTGATACCTGGAGGTAAGGTCCCCAGCCAGAGGGAGACGTACAAAGTGCTAATAACAGGTACTAGCATGTGCTTGGAGGGTTAATGGAGAAATACTAGAATTCACAGTGAATTTGAATAATTCGTTCTTCATTGAAGGAGGTTTTCTATAAAAATAACTACAATCAATTTTTAAAAACATTTTTTTAAAAAAAAAAAATCCTTCCATGTAAGGATTTTGCAAGTGGTGAAGTTATTCTTGGCTACGTTAGAATTCAGATTTACTTTGTTGAGGTTTTGTTACAATGATATTGGCGGTCTCAGTCCTAATTACAACAGTTCTGCATGGTATCTGAGAATAAGATCTCATCTGACAGATACCTGTTTATGAGCATACATCCTGGAAATGTCATAGTCCCCTTGTTGGAGTGCCCAGAAGACTACTTGAGAAATCTTGTAGGGAATTTGGAAAATTCTCTTGAAAATGGCCCCAACATTATGATGATATTCTGAAATAATCATAACATTACTTTAAACACTCTTTTGAAATAGAAAGGCAATCTGGAAATGTTTTAAAACTAAGCCTCCAGTCCTAATTACATTTATTAGGGAGTAATCCCTATTGAATATTGTGGGATATCCAGGACAGTTCTGTGCATATTTACAAATGGGCCCATCAAACAAGCATGTAGGAAAAGGTGAAATATATGGTGGGGTGGGTGAGATGGCCATTTTATTCATAGTGCTTTGAAGTAATTCTACATAGAATTAGGGAAGTCTGCATGAACTGCAATTCAGCCCTACATTTAATTGTCGCTTGGGTTTATTTATTGCTTATCTGACTTCTGCTGGAACGGGAGCTCGTTATCAACAGCAGGAAACCATGTTACTTGCTCTCTGGTCCTGGGATGTTCAGCCATGCTGGAAACAGGAGGCTGTTGTCAAAGGCATCAGATAAGTCAAAATAAATCAAGTGGCTAGCATTGGGAGTGGAAGAGAATTGCTATGGAAAATCAAAGCCATGGACTGTCTTGATTATCACAAACTGGGAGGAAACTGATGATCTAGCTGCATTTCTCTGAAATTCAAGGCCAGCATTATCCATGCACATGTGCTTCAGTTGATGATTTTGAGAATGAATGTTTATTTCATCTGGAATTGAAACAAATGGAAGAATTTCAGATGGAGGCAGTTCACATTTCTCTGAAAAGCTATAAAATGCTGAATAGTGATAGGAACATGGCTGTGAATTGGTTCCAACCAACTAGTTTCTTTGCACAAAAGTGAGTATGGCCTCCCAAGTGCAGTTCCACACGTGCAGAAAGTGCCAAGTTGAAAATGTGTGCTTGGTGTGCAGCACGCATGACAGGGATACCGCAGCCGGCTTGGGCTTCCTGGCACGTGCACGCTCAGAATCAGGTGTGTGATTGGAAACTTATCTGGTTTGCTTTTAAGGTTTGATAATAAGTTCCCATGTGCAGCTTTTAAAGAAATGTAACTTGTAGAGCAGTATTGAAAAGAAACATGATAGAGAGGGAGTTTTTTTTAAGGGGAGAACTACAGGTTTTGGAACCAGAATTGGCTGCAGGAGAAGTGTGGGTACATTGAGGGGAGAAGGGATATGCAAGGCCAGAGGGCCTAAGAAGGCAAGTAGGCCCTCTGAGCTTGGTTAGCTCCTTCCTGTGAATTTCCCGTCAGGTCCTCCATGAAGGTGCATTGGAAAGGATCGCTCCCTTTCTCACTTGTGGATTCTCCCTAGTGAATGCTTTCCCTCGCACCACAAGCCTAGCCCTCGATGCTCTCTGTGCTTGCAAGGTCAGGGTTTTTTCCCCAACTAAAAGAAAGCCGCATGGGGATCGGCTTTATGGAAGCTCTTTGAGATGCCCCATGGTGATATCACATGGCATCCTCACACATGAAACTCTTGCAAGTAAGCAAAGGTGCTTGAGAGAAGACGAAGACAAGGCAAGTCTCACCTTTGGTGGATAAATCTTCCACCTGCAGGGAGGATTTGATGTAGGGATGCTTTCAAGACAACCATTTCTGGCGCATGTGTTCACAGATGGTACACCGTCCTTTGGATTATGCCAGGCTCCCTCTGTATCTTTGAATTGATTCTGTTGTATGCCTCACATGGTCAAACACATGATGGAGGGAAGAGCAAATTATTAGAACGATAATCCTTGCCTTCACTGTACCCTTTTGGGAGAGCAGGAAAAGCAGCCAATCTTTTAATGGCCACCTGTCAAGGTTTTTGCAAACTTCTTTACAGGTCAGTCCTTGCTAAGATTTGTGCTCTTGGTTGATTTTAGAAACTCCCCCCCCCCCCCGCCCCTGTGGTTTGCAGCACTTTGAGGAATTTCAAAGCACACTTCTAAACTTTCCTACTACCAGAAGTTATTTTGATTGCATGTTCTGTTGTTAGCATTCACAAATGACTTTCGTATTTAAAAATCATGCCCAGAGTTTCCTTAGAATCTCTAGGCCTGTGTAGGCCAAGAACTTATTTTCAGTCTAGATCTGCAACATGAACGATACAATAAAACAATGGAGGCTTTGCCATATGCAGAGTTTCTTTTTCTCACCCCGAGTGACCCAGCTAACACATATACATTTGGAGCTACAGGGACCAGGATTGGGATAGGACTGGTTGCCTGCTTGGATGTCCCGTCATCTTTCACATTAGAAATGACTTAAGTAATAAAGCCCATGCTTTCCATTCAGAAGAAGAGAACTTCTTTCCCCACAGTTACAGTTTAAAAGATCATGTAATGTACTAGTGTCACAGTTTGGGGGGCACCGTGTGTGAAACATGCCCCCTAGACTTTCCCCAACAAGCTAACCATGGGGCGCGGTAGCTCAGCGGGTTAAACCGCTGAGCTGTTAGTCTGCTGACCATAAGGTCGGCAGTTCGAATCCGCGTGGCGAGGTGAGCTCTCGTCACTAGCCCCAGCTTATGCCAACCCAGCATTTTCGAAAGCTATAAGCAAGTAGATAAATGGGTACCACTCACGTGGGGCAATATGCTGGCGTCCTGTCAATGAGTCGCCCTCGGAGTCGAAGACAAAAGATCTGGAGAAGCTCATGATGGTGGCTGAGGACGGAGGCTGAGGACGACGGATCCAATTACAACTTCCGGGACGTCAGCAGCCGGCTCGGAAAGCAAAGCATTCTGGGTCTTGTAGTTCCGATGCCTGAAAAAGAAGAGTCGGTTCCCTTACCCCCTCCCTAATTGCGCGCGGTGCACTGCAATGTATATATATGAATGTATAATTAAATATGTATGAGATTGTAAGCCGCCTAGAGTCCTCCATTAGGGAGGGGATAGGCGGGGTATAAATAAGATAAATAAAATAAATAACTAAGAAGTGGATGATGGGCAGTAGCTCTGCAAGTATTAGCAGGGGTTGGTGCATTTGCGCATCCTGGCACTGACAATAAGAACAGTGGGCAAAGTAACTAATTTAAATTTCTCAGAATGCTCCTGTCCCTCTGGGGAAACCAAAACGGTGACTTCTGTAGCTCTGCCAAATGGTGGTTGCAGTGGCTTTTTGTGTTGGTGTGCCAAACTCTGAAATGAGTTATAAGAAAGTCTCCCCAACTTTTAGAAAGGAAGGATGCAGGTAGACACACATTCACGTATCTGTGCTAACTTCCTTCCTCACAAGGCAGTTTGGCCATAAAAATAGCCTCTGTTGGAACCAATGGAAGCTATGTTAAATCCTGATTGCAGTACTGAAAAAAAACCCACGATTCTTGAGATAGCAGATAATGGGAGAGACAAGTATATCCCTGCTTGAGGGGTGTGTGGATTTAGGCCTGGAGAAGAGACTGACAGACCAGATGAGACAGACGAGTGATTCCCTGTGCACGGTATATCCATTTGCTGCTTGAATCTGGCTACTGAAAGAAAACTTAAGGTGTCAAAATACAAGATTCCAACCTAGGCAGTCTCTTTATGGGGAGAAAGGGTGTATATACAGTATCTCTCTGGTGGATAGAAATGAACAACAATGCAAAAAAGTTTAGGGTTTATTTTAATTTTCTTATTGCAAATATTTGTATACTGCTTTCCGTTAGAAAACAGGAAGCTGTTTACATTAAAGTAAAACAAAATTAAATTTTATGGCCTGATTCCTAGCATTTTTGTATTTTTACTGTTCTGTGGAACTCAGAAGGTATTGTAAGATTGGGGAACATGCAATTCCCTATCCTGTTTCCTTGGTTACATTCTGATGATGCTCTGATAATTGCACTGTACCTCTTGTGTTATGTAATGATTATGTATTGTCTAGTGTCATTTGAGGGGATCCCATGGTTGTGTCATCTCTTGGACAATAATGTGGAGATCAGCTTTCCCCAACCCGGCACTTCTTGAGAAGTGTTGGGACTGCAACTCGCAGAATTCCCCAGTCAGTATCATTTCAGAGTTTTGGCGTTGCTGGTAGTGTTCTGGAGACTTTACCCTAAAACATCTGGTGCAGAAATGTGACAGCCAGGGAAAAACAAAACAAAAGTTTGGGGGGGGGGGGGAAATAGAAACATTCATGGAAAAATGTGAACAAGTCAAGAACAGTGATGGAATGGAAACGTTCAGAAGAAAAGGTGAAAAAATCAAAAGGGGATCCCTCCCCCCCCTTTGGGAGGATATGGGGGCCTTCATATCTCTGGAAGAGAAACAGCAGGGTGGGAAAGACTAATATACACAATGAAATCCTACCTCTGTCCCTCTTCAGTGATTATGTTCAAAACCTAGTAAAATTTGGGGTATGAGGCAAACTTATAGTTGACAGAGTGAACAGCAGCCATGGCTTATTTTCCTGAAGCTCAGCCTTGATATATCTCTATAACGCTGGGCCTCCACACTGGAAGACATAGAATAAAAATAAATAGAAGTTTCCTGGAGCAGGCACGTGCCTAGATGCCAAAATTCTTCCTAGAAAACCTGGCAAATAATATGAAACACAGGTAGCATGAACATTGGAGAGAACTGAAAATAAAAGTGCTAAATGCTGTCCTCAAGGGCTAGAAAACAAAGGGCCATTGGTGGTTCTTGTAGCTTTGTGTTAGAACGGAGGGAGTTTCTGCTAACTTTTTTTAAAAAATTCCAATCCTGATGGGGAGATGTTATGCTGGCATCTGAAAACTGACAAGCTCAGCGTAAAGAAGCACTTATCTTTTTTCTCAAATTGCTGGTCACTATGTAATCATTTATTACCTTTACTTTTATTAACAGTGAAGATGTATGGAATTGTCCACTTTTTAAAGGTTTGCAGTGGTGTGTCTGATTTTATGACCACTTTGTGATAGCAATTTCATAGTACTTACTCGTTACAGTCAATCTGCAATCCAGTAGGGAAGGGGAGAAGGGTGAATTGGCCCAGGAAACAGAAGAGCCTTAAACAGTGGGATTCTTCTGCTCATCTGAAGCTTTGACGCTCCATTTTGACATCTTGTTCTATCACATGCAAAGGCCTAGACCAGAGCTTTCCAAACTGTGTGTCGGGACACATTAGTGTGTCGGCTGCAGTGTCTGGGTGTGTCGCAGCTGCTACTGCCTCCAAGCCCTGCCAGGATTCCGCGCAGGTCCTAGTGCCTGCCTTGTGCCTTGCTGCCTCCAAACCTGCTGTGATTCCGTGGAGGTCCTAGTGCCTGCCTTGTGCCCTGCTGTAAGGGTGTGTCGCAAAATGATGCATGTCTAAAAAGTGTGTCACCAACATGAAAAGTTTGGAAATCTCTGGCCTAGACTAAGGTGATTGGATTCTGGACTGCACTATTTCATGGTGCAAGTGTAGTTTCCTATTTCTTTAATAAAGCTCCCCCTGCATATAATCAATTCTTTGCCTGTATTCCATTGGGGATATGGCTGTGTTCAGTCTTTCTGTGTGATGTGTGTTATGAGAACATTTAAAAACCATTTTTCCTCCCACTACTCCTAGTCTGAAATACTGCAGTCCTGACTTTTACTATTTCTTTCTGTCTAATGTGTAGATTAAGAGATTTTTGAGAAGCTGAATCACAATGTTTGACATTTGGGAGCTTAAGATTCTTGAGCATAAATGCTTCAGCACAGCCATTAGCTTTATTTTAGCATCTACTGGTGTCCTTGAAAATGTTATAAATATAATGTTAATTATGATAGTTGCACCAATGAAGGGGTGGTCTTTTATTGAGAAAGAATTGCCAACTTTGTTTAAGAGGATGGCTATTTTCAAAAAGGTTCAACAATAACTGTCTGTTACTGTGACGTAAAAAATTCAGCTCTTGGGTTTGATAGTTGAATACGCTGAAGGGTGTGTATGGATGCATTTAGGTTTCTGCTGAGAAGTGTCTAAACTTTGGTTTTTGCCAAGCTGTCCTTTGTAATTGTGGTGGTGAAGACTGATAATGGCACACAAGCTGGGCAAAGTGCCACGATTTCTGCAAATCTATTGGAAAACCACTTGGTCACTGTGGAACCATCAGCAACAAAGTAATGCACAGTGTAGTTATGATAAAAATATTCAGTTTGTTCTTGGGTACACGCCCATTGAGGTCCAGTTCGGGCCTGGCTGGCACGCATGCATGCATACTACACTCCGTGTCTGTGCACTTGGTTTCTGGCAGACATTTAGGGATTCCTTGTGAAAGAGATCAGTAAAGAAAGTTTTCCTTGGAGATAGGAAGTATGAAATATGTGCATAGTTTCCTGGAACATAAAAGAAGTATCACATGGCATATCACAGACATATATTAGGTGTAGATCAAGTGTAGAAGATCCCAAGTTTAGATCTTGGGATTTCTGATGTAAAGCATTAGGTGAGAGAAAAACTCTGAGTCTGAGAATCCTGAGAATTGGTGTCAGAAAATGAGCATAACTGGTCTAGATGGACTAACTCCTAATATTTTCTTAGCCTTCTCAACAGATACTATGCCTTCTGTATGTGTTGGACTATAGAATCCACCATCTTAAGCCAGCATGTTCCTGGCCAGGATTGGCAAGAGATGATGTGATGAGTCTAGCCAACTTATCACCAGGTTAGTCAAGGTGATGCTATGCAAATGGAATAGCATTCCTTTCTCTAGTTCATAACGTGTGTAGTAACACAACAGAAGCCAACCATTTCTTGCATAGTTCCTACCAAATTGTAATCAATATGACAGTGCTCATGGCAAATTATGCTTCAATAGACTTTATTCAAGAGGATGCACTTTACTGTGGTATTTTATTCTAGTATTCTCATGTTTCATTCACATTTTCCCATGCTGGCTACTGTAACACTCCGTGAAATCATGTGAGGTTATCCCCAAATTCTCAGAAGAATGGAAGCAGCAGACTAGAAATGGCTCAACTTAGTCACTTAACTATGCATTCAAGTTTTTGTGCACTCTTTCTCTCTTTTTTAGAGGAAAAATCTTTCTTTATTGCAGTTTCTTCCTTATTTAATAGCGGAGGGGGCCTGTTAGGCCCAATCTTATTCTGAAGTTCCTCATTGTTTCTTTAACTCTCTGAACAAACTTTTAACTTTTGTTACCATTTCAGATATGTTCATCTAGCAGATTCCATCTTGTGATGAATTTTTCAGGCAAAATGGTGGCCATTTATAGAAAAGGGTTTTGATTGTCACCCCAAAGTGTGTCTGTTTTCAGTGACTCCTCTCTCTCTCTCTCTCTTTCTCTCCCTCCCTCCCCCCCTTTGCTCTGCAACAGGCCAACATCCCATTTTTTAAAAAAAATTAAAATAATTGTTTTTTTTAACAAAATAAAGTTAGATGAGCAGGAAATTTGACCAGCATCAAGGGAGGAATCGGCAGGCACATTCGTTTCCTGTTTCTGAGGTAAAAGTACAACAGAGCTACGTACAGCAGGCTCATCCCACTGCCTCTACTGAACTGCTTACTCCTCATAGGGGTCATAGGTGGTGGTCAAGGGGGCAGCCAGGAATATTGCCCATATTTTCCAACTTCCCTGGTTTGGGTAAGATATTGTCCAAAAGATCTGGGAAATTCTGAGATTTTTTCCAGCAGTAGAAAACAAAGCTTAGTCATAGACAGAGAATGACAATTTGCATATTAGATAAATGAAAACACTGAATTATTTCAGAAAGATATATTTGAGGCCAAAGGCCAGCCCTTAGTTTAATTTGTAGAAATAAAACAATAGAAAATAATGTTTAATCAATAGCCTCTAATTATGGATTGTTGAGAGTTTGAGTGGACTGGTCAGTGATAAGTTCTGCTTCAGCCTCAGTTCTCATTCATTATCGTGGTTTGGGCTTGGGGCAACATTCCCACAGTGACAAACATGGCTTCAGTTCCAGTTATTAATGTCTTGTTTTGTGATTCTCTCCCTTTAAGGTTTAAGAGACAAAAATGTCTTCTGGGAGAGGGGTGGAAACAGATAAAGAAAAAATAATTTCATATTGCACCATGCAGAAAACCATGTCCCTCTTCCTTATCGTGCTATGTCAGGGAGGGGGGTGGCTATAAGCTGCCTCTAATCTGAAAATGCCTTGAATGTGAACATATTTCTTCTGAATTGTTGTAGCTGGGAAAACCTGCAGTGGTCTGAACAGCCCCATTTATAGTGCAGTTCACCCAACTCTCAATCCTGGCTTGTTTTGATCTTTACTGCCTGCCTTTGTGCCTCCTCCTCTGGGCATCATTTTCTGTGACCCAGCTTGGTATTGGTTGTCTCTGAAGCACTGACATTGCATGATGATTGTAAATAACCTATACAGGGTGCTGCTGTTTTGAAGTTTGCTGGTTCCCTGGTCCTTGGACTCTCTACTATACCTGGGTTGCATCAAAGCAGAGGGGGCTAACCCATCAGTCAGGTCTTTTCCAGATATATCCCTTTATTGGTTCCTATCATGACCAGATCTAGAGTGAACCTTAAAGCGAAATGGAAAAGTTTGGCAGTACTAGATGTTCTGTGCAGTGACGATAGAGAGTGGGGAGAAAAAGTCGTATTCCCTGCTCCTCCCTTCCTTTCTCTCTAGTTTGCCAGAGACTGCAGTTTAGATCAAAAAGAGATGTAGAATACATGTAGGCAAATTTAAAAATAGATCCTCCTGGGTGTGAGGGAAGAAAATTGCTGAATGCACAAGCTGGAGGAAAGAGCCTGTGTCCTTTTCTGATCAAGAGAAGTGAATTGTAACTTTCCCAATGAAATTGTAATTAATCACTTTACCCTTACCTGTTTGCAAAGCATGGAAATGGCAAGGAATATTTTTGGGGTGTGTGTGTGTGTGTGATTAAATTGGAAAATCAGTAGCTTGCTTTTCCAGGAGATTTGAGAGAGGCAACCTTTTAATACAATTGACTGGAAATTTGCTTGCACAATTCTACTGCATTGTGCAGGAGATGCACGGAATAGTTCTGTCTCCTGTTCACTGCCAAAGGGCTAACCCAGGCAGACTTTACTATGATGTCGTGGTGAAAGGCTTGAGCAAAGCTGGGGAAGATACAAGTGCACAATCCCAGTCAGCCACAAAGTTCACTGAGAAACTAGGTAGAACAAGTCAGAGGCTAATTTCATGGGTCTCACTAAGGCAGCGCTTCCCAAACCTTTTCCTTCACTACCCAAAACCGCTTTTCAGAAAGTCCTTTTTACCCAATGTAGGTAAAACACTTTAAGTCAATTTAATGGGTTTGTGTGTCATTACCCCAAACCCCCCCCCCCACTTTTACTCAATTTTAGGTTTGGGAAGCACGGCACTAAGGTATAAACCAGAGCTGTACAACTTAAGGCTGTAGGGCAGGGTTCTCCAAAGTGGTCAGTGTT
This sequence comes from Charina bottae, assembly GCA_023362775.1. Classification (NCBI taxonomy): domain Eukaryota; kingdom Metazoa; phylum Chordata; class Lepidosauria; order Squamata; family Charinaidae; genus Charina; species Charina bottae. The sequence goes on along the minus strand of JALMGJ010000002.1, from coordinate 147,523,440 downwards.
GACCCCCATGGGTCGATGGGACTATCCAAGGGGTCAATATTATTATTATTAGTAGGAGTAGTTAAAATAGTATTTATTAAATTATTTTCATATAATAAATGTTTGGGGGTCGATGAACAGTCTGAAACTTTATGAAGGGGCCAACGAGCTGAAGAGTTTGGAGACCCCTGCTCTAGGGCCATGTGTGCCCTTGCCCTCTATCTCCCCACCTGAGCACCTCCAAAAGTCTACACCAAATTTTAATTTGGCAGAAGAAGAAAATTATTGAATATGTTGGTTATAATTATGTCCCCTATATTTGATTATTTTAATGTTAACTATATTTGAATGTAAATTCAATTCAGTCCAAATTATTTTTCCTGGCCTCGTCTAATTTTAGAAAGATAGCCTCTGATGTAGCATTCAAAGACCTAGTGTGGCCCTCAGCCTAAACAGTGTTGCACACCCCTAGTGCAAATCACACACTTTACAAACCACAATAGTCGGGTTCATATACCATACCACGATCAAACAACAGCATTATTATTGCAACTAAGCTATTTTTTTTCTCAGCTTAGTCTAATTCATGTGATTGTTCAAATTAAACATTGGAGAGAAGGAGGAAGAAATCATGTGCACTTCCCTGATATGAAAAAGGGTAGAATAAAAATACAAAGAGGGAGACAAGTTGATATCATGCTCTTTGGTGTCAGTAGATTTACTCCAGTTTAGTGTTGAAATTAAATGAACAAACCTGATAAATCCGTGGTCAGATAATCCTGAGCCCTTGTTTTTCCATCTAGACTGCTACTTTTCATTAGGCACAGACCTTAGAATTATTCATGCAGCTATTTGTCAGTGCAGAAAGTGAGCAAGATCTGTTATGGGAGTCACTCTGTAGACAGAATTGTGAAGTAAGGCTGGGGGAGGGGGAAAACAGCTTGGTATTTTTTGTGACTTAACAGCAGGAATATGCAAAAATCTGTAAGTGAAGCTTTTCACAGCAGAGAGAGAAGAGTGTTCAGATCAGGATGCTACTAAAGGCACAGCTACAGTCCATCTCCCAACATTTCACAAATTTTGTTTATTTAATTCCATTTTGAGGCCGCTTGGCTCCTTAAGGATTCTGGTGGCTTACAATTAAAAAGAAGATAGATAGATAGATAGATAGATAGATAGATAGATAGATAGATAGATGCCAGCCTGCCAGCCAGCCAGCGAACAAGATGATTAACCCAGCCAAGAACATCCAAGTTTTTAATAGTCTTCTGAAAGTCATTAGGGTGGAAGCAATATAGATCTCAATATAGATCTCAAGAAGGAAGTCACTTCAGAGGGCAGAAGCTACAGTACAGAAAAGGCACTACTCCTGGGTCTCATAAGCTGACATTGTTTGATCAACAAGGCCAGAAATGTGCCCGCTCTGCCTGATGACTCCTGGATGTGTGGACCTAGCTTGAAGATGCTAGGATATCATCTGATGGATATTGGTGCATTAGTGATTTTGGGTCTGGCAGTAAAGAGTCTGTGTAAAGACTTACGTAGAAGATAAGAGGTGAGAGTCTGGATGTCCCACTTTGACAAAGAGTTCTTCTACACAAGGCTGAGCAATTGCCTTACCTCGTGCACAGAATTTTGTGTATGTCTTTGGGGGGGGGGGTTGTCCAATCAGTCTTCCCCAACCAGTTTCCCCTGAGATGTGTTATAATTCTCAGCCAGCATGTATTACAGTTCCAACGATCTAGAGCAGGGGTGGGGAACCTTTTTTTCTGCCAAGGGCCATTTGGATATTTATAACGGGGGACCGGGTGGGGGACGGGGTTTCTGGGATTTCTGCAGACGGGGGGCCGGAGTTTGCAGGTGGGAGCCAATCACAAGCACTGGGGGGCAGGGTTTACGGGCAGGAGCCAATCGCGTGGAAGGGGCAGGGTTTGTGGGCGGCAGCCCCGCGGGCCTTAGGCGGGAGCCCCGCGGGCCTTATATGGCCTGCGGGCCTGATGTTGCCCACCCCTGATCTAGAGGCATCAGGATAGGGAAGGGGAATCCAGACGACAAAGCCCTCTCGTATTCCCCTTCCACTTCAATCATCTTTTTTTCTTTCTAAAATGTCAGTCAAGATGCAGTCTTTTCTGCATTCAGTGATCTTAAACAGATCTTCTCCCACATTGCAACATGTGTCCTAGATTACCACAAGTAGCAGAATTGTGAGGAATGAGACTACACCGAAGATTGTAAAATATATTTTGTAGGGGCAGCTGTGAACATTTTGGAAATAAGTCAAGATTTTCATGACAGGCAATTTCTAATTAACGCTTTGCTTATCACAACATTTAGAATGTAGCGTGTGTGTGTGTGTGTTTATTTAACTGAAGCATATTTTGCTTTTCTTTGGCTGAGAAGGACTCCCAAAAATCAATAATATGAAGCCCCTACAGGCATACAATCTATTAGCTGCAACATCAAAGGGGATTTGGGAGAAGCAAGTACAAACACTGGTTGTTTGTTGGGAAGCTCTTATTGCCACCGGTTGGTATAGAAACAGTCAAGGAGAGGAAAGTTGCCAAAAGTTGCCTGTCTAATAGAATCATTCTACTTCTCTTTTCCCCCTTTCCTCAGAGTTTATCTGTTGCCTAGTGCTGTGGGAAAACAATATTTATAATTAAAATCTAAAAGTGCCTCAGTTGGAGAGAAATCCATACTCTTAGGCATCACCACTGGAATCTCTGCCATGTGAAGTTGTGAAACGAGTATAGCCTGTAGTCCTCCAGATGTTACTAAGCCACAACTTCCAGAAGTCTTCAGCTGTCTGGCCAAAGATAAAGGATGCTGGCAATTGTAGCTCAACACCTGCAGGACCAAAAGTTTCTCTTACCATTGTTGTATATTTACAATTCATGTAAATATTGTTACTGGCTGGAACAGAGTGAAGTATTGTTGTTCAGGCACTTCTGAGTCTGTGAGTCAATGAACATCATTTCAGCAGGATTGTCAGTAGTTGCTTCTTGTAAGGCTTTTTCGGCTGGTGCTTATGTCAACAGTGATTGTATCTACCGCCTTGCTTTCTGCTGGCCTCCTCTTTGATTGCCTTTGATTTTTCCAAACATCAGGATCTTTTCCAATGATTCCTGCCTTTGCATTATATGTCCAAAATATTTAAGCTTTAGCTTTGCGGTTAGTGTTGTTGGGAGATTAGCAAGAGTCTGACCATGGTGTGCCAAGTTCTGGAATTTTTCATCTTATAAACTTTTCCATTAGAGTAGAACAAGACCAACCTTTTTAATAGTTAAAACAAGCCGTCTGTGTCACCTTAAAGACAATATCTCAGAAGAGACTGAGTGGTTTTCACTACTATAAAATAGGGTTATTCCTCTGGCACCCTTTGCTTAGATTTTTATTTTGTTTTATTACTGCCCAGGGCCCCTTCTTTGAACTTTCTGGAACCAGCTCAGCCCCCTTCTGTTTCTTTTCTCCCTTTGATCTGCTTGCCCGACGCTGAATGTGGTAATTCTGAACTTCTCCAAGTTCAAATTAAGGAACCTCAGTGACATTTTTCATTTTGGGAATGCGTCCTTTCATTTTCCCCTCCTGCCCTAGACTTCAGGAAAAGTGTGCAGTGGCTGTATTGATTGTTTTGATGAATGGGATTACCTTGGCTGTGAGTTTTATCTATTTTATGATGGTTTTTTTAATATGCTTTTATATTGTTTTTTCTTGTTTTTAAATTGTTGTATTGGGTTTTTGTTGTTGTTTTTATATTTGTTTTAATTATTTGTAAGCCACCCAGAGCCACCTCATATACATGAGATGGGTGGCTATATAAATTTGAAAGATAGATAGATAGATAGATAGATAGATAGATAGATAGATAGATAGGAGAGAGGGAGAGGGAGAGGGAGAGGGAGGGAGGGAGGGAGGGAGAATGGAAGGATTCTGATGTACCCCCATGCATGCTCATCACCATGGTTTATCAGCTATCACTGACTTGTTGATGTTCTCTGCCTGGGTTAAATTCAGCTTGCTCCTGTTGGCCAGGGGAGGGGAGAATAATAAATAATTCACACAAGCCCAGAAGGACCTTGGATAACCCTGTTAGATCTGCAGGGCTTGGTAGCTGGCAGGATAGCAAGCTAATAATTAGGGAAGGAAAACTTGCCAGGTGCCTCCAAATCAATGTGTTCTTTCGATTAGCTTGCGCACTTGTCACTGGCAGATGTCAGAAGCAAGCTACAGCGATAAATGAGTTGTGACAAAATGTCCTCCTCTGATGTGTAGCCACATAAATAGAAGGCTGCATGCATGGTTTTTGGCAGAAGATCTCTCATTGACGATGCTGAAAGGGCTGTAGCAAACTTTTTACCCAGTTATCCTTCAGGAGCCTGGCCAGCAATGCATTCTCCTCTCTGGAACATGATTGGGGACAATAGGTCAGAGATTAAGCACTTGGTGGTTTTTTGATTTGTTTTTTATAAAAAAGAAAAATAAGAAAAAAGCAGCAGCTTGGTGCTGCTTAATTTAAGGGCTTCACAGCTGAATACAGCTTGCAACCCATAACAGCAAATAAAATAAAATAAAATGCCTTGCTATGCATGGCAAGGATGCCCGAGCAATTTTTCCCCCAACCTATGGCCTACCAATGTGTTCAGCTAGGTAGTTGGTGAAATCCACATATCTGGATTTTAAAAAGTCTATCTTAGAGGCTTTATTCAGGTAGTTCAGTAATCCTGGGATAGAAAAAAAGTACTATAAACATATTGTTGAGTACCAAGAGCCACACTTGACCTTTGAGGGACATGTCAGGGGTTGCACTTTCAACAGTAGGTGGAACCAGGACAAAAAAGTGGGCTGGGGCAAGTTCAGGTAATCTGACTGAATTAAATAGCCTTCATAGTTGCTTTTACATGGTTCTCTGTGTAATTCATAATTTCTCTTTTTCTTTATTTAGAATTGCAATTCAAGTGACAGCTTGGCAATGGGTGGTGGGAGACCATGGGTTTTGTATCAAGTAGTGCAAAGCTCTTTTGAGTAATAATAAAGAAACTTAAACATTTATTTACAGGAGACAGTATGATTTAACCAAAGTGCATTCAGTGAGCTAAAGCTTTAGCTCTGCATAACAATTGCCAATGTCAAAGAAAATGATTTAGGGTAATTAAAAGAGTCCCCCTTTTCTGGGGGAGATGGGTGGTGGCAAAAATTGTAAAATAAATAAAATAAATTAATTTCAGGACAATTTTAAAAAATGCCTTGTATTCTCTTAGTGCTGTAGTATCTTGTATATAACCACTAAAGTGAGGATTGGGTGAGGAATGAAAAGAAAGGAGGCTTAAATCTGTCTATTGTTCTCATTCTGGTTGTTCTGTAGTATAATGGTGCTAACTTGCTGTGAGATAATATAGGATTTGGGCAGATCTTAATATCATGTTTAGTAGCCTGGTCCAGTGAGGTCAAGAAGAAATCTGATCACTACTTTCATTTGTGAAAACCATTGTCTTGGCTTGTGCCCTCTTCTGTGTGATGAAGACCCTGCACTCAGCATTCCTCCTGTGATGGTTGCTTACTTTGCTCAGTGTAATACTGTGTGTGTGTGTGTGTGTGTGTGTGTGTGTGTGTGTGAGAGAGAGAGAGAGAGAGAGAGAGAGAGAGAGAGAGAGAGAGAGCGAGCGCATGTACACAGTCTTAGGAACTGGGTGACTGACAGAAGTGATGGGTCCGTTTGTGTGCTAGAGAAAGCACTGCCTATCAATCACTGTCTTTCCACTGCTTGAGAGACATAAAAGCCTATCCAGTGGCAATTTAAAATCACACTGTTCTGTGATTCTTTGGCTCTCTGTCCTTCCTCTCAAAAAGAGATGCGTGATTTTTAAGCATCAGGCAGTAACGGAACAATATGGTCCATGGCTGCGCATGTGAATATGGGCTCCGGTGACATCTTCTCCACCTGCTTTTTATACTAAATTTATGCCAAACAGGGTGCTGTTAAGAGCAAATAGTGGCTTCTTTCTGGCCTGATCTTTAGAATTTACTACTGGTAGCCGCCAGGAAGGGATTATTATCAACGCCTCCCGTCCAGAGTGGTTGTGGAATATATACTCCCAAGTCTCTTATATTACGTAAGTATCATTTTTGTTGTTGTTATTCAGAAAGACATTGATGTGTATTTTATTTATTTATCTGAAAGATTTATATGACCTCCCATCTAATTCGACTTAACTCTGGATGGCTCACAACAACACACAAAAATTAAAATCATTCCACACAACTCAGGTGCCATAACATTCCTATCCCAAATATGCAGGCTCAACTCCCATCCTGGCCCAATGTGTTATGGAGTAGTAGGCTTTCATTTCAGCTAAACTCATTGTTTGTAGCAGATAATGGCCTTAGGTAAGCTGGTGGCAACCCAACAGTGTGCTCTGTTGAGTATTTAGAGAAGAAAGCATCAGGTACCTACAATGGCAGGAGATGCATGCAGCTTTTTCTGCAAAGCAAACATTGGTTCCCTGTTTGACACAATTAGTTCCGTTACGGATTCAGCCCTGTCTCACAGAAAAACCAATTTTCTTTTATTTGGGGGAGCAACAAGCTGTTTCAGGAGTAGGAGGCAGTGGGTAGTACTGTTGCAAGGAATTCTGGAATTAGGAATAATATAATAAACTCTTTATTATCAGCAACTCCAGCATTAAAAATATAACAAGTAAAATTGGACATGGGCTAAAGGAGGAAAACATGCACATTCCTTGCAATTAGAGATGCTTGAAAGAGGCACATGCATGGCTAAATGAGACGTTGTCCTAATTAATAAATAAAAAGTTAGGGGTGTCCTTCCTAATTGTGCTTCCTGGAAACAATGATTCAGTGAGCTTTTCGGAGTTTAAATTTGGATCTTTCATCTTACTAAAGCTGTTCCTGCATATCATGAGTGAGGAATATGTCCAAACGACCTCAGGCATCCTTCATGCTTACTGGCATTCCCTAGGCTGTATACTTCTTTTCTAATAATCCATTTGGGAAATAGAGAAGGAATTAAGAACAACTATTGCTTGTTGTTATTATTTTGGAAGTGAGATGCAAGCACTCAGCAGGGGGAAAAATGAGGCCACTGTGCTGGGTGGGAAGGGAACTGAGTGAAAAGTTGGAAGGAGGGGGAAAGGAAGGGTTTGGTTTCCCTCCAGTTGTATAGAAGTTGTGCAATTTAAGAATCGGATTAACCTGGTATGACTTGGTTTTTCTGCCAGAGTAGATAGGTTAAGTTTCTTGGCACTGGGCACGGTACAGTACATTGTGTGCTGTAAATATGGGTGTGTCAGCCTTGGGTTTTAATGCCACAGAAGTCTTAGAGGCTAATATTCTGCAGCTGTGCGCTACAGAACAGACTTCTTTTAGCTTTTGCCAGGAGAGTTAACTGCATTGTTTGGGTGCGCTGTGGTTCCTTCTTTCCCGCAGCAATCAAATCCACCCAAGAAGCTTGCAAACAGAGCAGTCTGACATGAAAACCACGGGGCTATTTGCATATAAACTTTTCCCATTTATGATTTATGGGCTAACAATTTTTTTTCTCTCCTACTCCATCAAACTAAGTGTGGCTGCAGCATGCTTGTAATCTTGGAGATTGTTCCAGAATGGTGGAGGGATGTGGACAGCTTACAACCAGGACTACAATGTCATTCTTTCATAGTTCAGTGGCCCTTTACTGAGCCTTCTTGCAAGAGCAGCTAGTTATTATGATTATTGTGCAGTAGATCTGTTATAGTTGTACATGGAGAAGCATGGCAAGTGGGATCCATTAGCAGCCAGTAGCAAAATTAAATGATCCACTCTGGAGGTTATTTGCCTTAGGCCATCCGCACAGCCTCTTTCAGCAAAGCAATAAACAATAACTCTACAGAGTGGCAATGGGCAGGCAGACAAGAAGAAGCAATGTGGAAGTGGCTGGAGATTGGTTTCTCTTGGTCACATGACTTCTTGTCTGGAAAGATTCTGCCTAGATTTGAAGGACCTGCAGTTCCCATCCACCTGTGCTATTGGCGGTCTTGAGATGATGAGTGAAGAGCTGATGCCTGTTTCCCGGTGGAAACTCCACAGTTCTCGATACCTGCTCTAAAATATCCCAGGAAACAATACCAGGTTAGCCCAGGTGACCAGTTCATAGGGCCTTAAAACTGGATGCATTTGTAGAACCAGCCACAATAATAGAATGGTCTCTGGCTAGCTCCTGAATTTTTCTGTGATTATATTTCCATGCATAGGCGACTCTTAGACTAGAGCAGTGTTTCTCAACCTTGGCAGCTTTAAGATGTGTGGATTTCCAACTCCCAAAATGCCCCAGCCAGCCCCATGCTGGCTGGGGCATTCTGGGAGTTGATGTCCACACATCTTAAAGCTGCCAAGGTTGAGAAATATTGGACTAGAGCATCTCCAGTAATGAAGGGAGATGCTGTTAGAGTGACAAGAGCTAACCTGAGCCCCAGCATCTTGGAAGTAACATATGCACAGTGCACATGCAATTTCTTGAAAATGAAGAAATATAAGCAGCACTTGCAGATAGAACATCTCATTCAAGCCCTGTTTTTGCTATGGCTTTTTTTTTAAAAAATAATTGTTATATGTGAACATCTTGGGAAAATTAATATTTGTTGGTGACCATTTTGAAATGTTTTGTGTGATTATGGTCCTAATGGTGTTGAAGTCCAGGAGACTTTGTGCTGTTGTTATGGTTGTTACCTTGGCAATTCTCCAGCTTGGCTCAAATTCCAGGTAAATTGCAGTAAAACGTTGCACTTCCTTTCCCCCTTCCCTGTATAAATATGTAGCCTGGGATAGAGTGCAAACATTGCCATCATAGCAATACTCTTAGTTATAAGCCAGGTGTTTTGTGAAAAAGACTGATGCTGTGACTTTTGTCTGATTGTTTTTCCTCTTCTTTGGATATATGCTCAGGAAAGATATAGAGTGTCATTCAGCCCCATCCATTCTCATTCTCTTCCTTTTTGCCCAGTTGCATTGCACATGATTCAGCTGACATCCCATGACCCTCACGCTATTTCTACTTCAGTGCTTATGTGTTGATCACTATTACTATTTATTGATCAGTAGTGATACAGGATTTACTAACTCTGTGGTATGGTATTGCAAACCTCTTCCACAGTTGCAGTGCCTTGCTTATAGTATCTGCTTTTGCAATAAGTATAAAAAATAGTGTACCCAACATCTTCCAAACTTTCCCACTTCTCTCACAACTGTAATATTAGTTGCTGGTATATGACACATGATCACATAACTTCAGAGGATGCTGCCTTATATTTACTGATGTGTGTTTATAGAAGGCAAAGTACAACATAGTAGGCAATGTGCCAGAGAAAGGTAAAAGGCATTTGGTTTTGACTGTAACCCAGTGAATTGTATTGTGTTTCCACAGTGTTTCTGTATATAAGCTGCTCTGCTGATATTATTGTACTTGGTCTCTTGATACTCGTAGAAGGTGGATATGAGAAATACTGACTTGGATGAGGCCATTTAAGCAGTAGTTTCACTAAACAGTCTCCCATACCTGTATGCCATTTCCTGCAGCATCCATCAGCGTTTAGAAAGACTGCATCAACAAGATTGCCCTTGCTTTCCTCCTTTTTCCTAATGTATTGGTATATGTCTGCTTGTCCAAACAGATCTGCTTTTTCACAGCACAATTATATACTTCAGTTAATGAAAAAACAGCATATGCATTAGGTTGGCAGTGGATCCATTGCTATTAATGTTGCTTTGATGCAGGTCTTCAAGGAAAGAAGCAACTGTAAGGCTGCAAAGATATCTCACCTTGGAGGCGTCATTCACACAATCGGTCTGCTGTCCGTATGAGTGTTGTTGAGTATTCCCAGGTACAGAAGCAACAAGAGAGTAGGTGATAATAGATCCTGGGAACAATTCTACAATTACAGCCTGGTAGGTTTAAGCAGATGAGCATTAAGGTAGGATGGCAGCAATGATTTAGTTCAGTTTCACATTGTATTTGTGCACATTGTGTGTATGTGTGGCAGAAGGGGTAATATCTGACTGATATCCGTAGGACATCAAATTGATTAAAAGTTATCCAGAAATTTCAGAACTTACAGACAAGATGTAATCTGTCTGTAATTCCAAAAGGTTTTGCCCCATACATTTTGATGATAGCCTACTTGCATTAGCTGACCCATTGTTTATGTTGTGTTTCATTCTTCCTTTGGTTACAGCATAATTCTGAACTCTTGATATATAGGAATTGCCTTTTACTTTGTTTTGTTTTGTTTTGTTCTGCACTGAGGCTACTATTTATAGAGACTATGACTTAAATTGTAATGAAGTTGAGTTGTATTATACCTGATCTGCAGATAGGTGCTTATTGTGGAAGAGTTACAATCACCCCAGCCAAGTAGCTCTTTATTACCACATTGGACAGATACTATTGTTTTCCCAAGCATCACTCCGCCTCTCACTGCCATCAGTGGCAAAGAAACATTTGAGTTCAGGTGATCAGGAAGTGCCATCTCATCAGGTTGTAGGCTTGAGAGTGAAGTTCAACCAGAGTAAGACGGTTAGCATTGTCCATGAGGGAGGGCAAGTAGGGGGGTCAGAATGATGCAAGCAGCATTGTGGCATTGTGATGCAAGCCCTGTTCCTTTACCATATGCGTTGCTATCTTGCACATATTACCTCCATAGGACAACATTTGCAGCACCACACTGCTGAAGAAGATAAACACTTTGTAATGTTTTGGTGTCAAAGGAGAAATGTGGAAGTTGCCACAAAAATCTCATTTCTGTTACAATGGTTATAAGCAAGTTTAGGATCTTCTCTGCTATTGTTTGCATTAGCCATATCATAGAGTGCAAGGGGACAATAGTTTTATGGTATATGTGAATAGTGAGTTTTTGTTTGTTCTTGTTTTTTGTTGTGCCTTTGAGTCAGTGTTGACCCCTGGCGACTGCCTGGACTAGTCCCTGCAGTTTTCTTGGCAAGATTTTGGAAGTTGTTTGCCATTGCCTCCTTCCTAGGGCTGAGAGAGAGTGACGGGCCCAAGGTCACACAGCTGGCTTCGTGCCTAAAGCGGGACTAGAACTCACGGTCTCCTGGTTTCTACCCTGATGCCTGAACTACTACACCAAACTGGCTCTCAAATGTTGTTGTTGTTGTTGTTCAGTCGTTTAGTCGTGTCCGACTCTTCGTGACCTCATGGACCATAGTACGCCAGGCCTTCCTGTCCTCCACTGTCTCTCGGAGTTTACTCAAATTCATGTTCATTACATCGGTGATGCTATCTAACCATCTCATCCTCTGCCGTCCCCTTCTCCTTTTGCCCTCAGTCTTTCCCAGCATCAGGGTCTTTTCCAGTGAGTCCTCTCTTCGCATTAGGTGGCCAAAGTATTTGAGCTTCAGCTTCAGCATCTGTCCTTCCAATGAGCAGTCAGGGTTGATTTCCTTTAGGATTGACTGGTTTGACCTCCTTGCAGTCCAAGGGACTCTCAAGAGTCTTCTCCAGCACCACAGTTCGAAAGCATCAATTCTTCGGCGCTCAGCCTTCCTTATGGTCCAACTCTCACAGCCATACATTGCTACTGGAAAAACCATAGCTTTAACTATACGGACCTTTGTCGGCATGGTGATGTCTCTGCTTTTTAATATGCTGTCTAGGTTTGCCATAGCTTTCCTTCCAAGGAGCAAGCGTCTTTTAATTTCATGGCTGCAGTCACCGTCTGCGGTGATCTTGGAGCCCAAGAAAATAAAATCTGTCACTGCTTCCATTTCTTCCCCTTCTATTTGCCAGGAAGTGATGGGACCAGATGCCATGATCTGGGTTTTTTTAATGTTGAGTTTCAAGCCAGCTTTTGCACTCTCCTCTTTCACCCTCATCAAGAGGCTCTTTAGTTCCTCTTCACTTTCTGCCATTAGGGTGGTATCGTCTGCATATCTGAGGTTGTTGATATTTTTCCCGGCAATCTTAACTCCGGCTTGTGATTCATCCAGCCCGGCATTTCTCATGATGTACTCTGCATATAAGTTAAATAAGCACGGTGATAATATACAGCCTTGTCGTACTCCTTTCCCAATTTTGAACCAGTCGGTTGTTCCATGTCCGGTTCTAACTGTTGCTTCTTGACCCACATACAGGTTTCTCAGGAGACAGGTAAGGTGGTCTGGTACTCCCATCTCTTTAAGAATTTGCCACAGTTTGTTGTGATCCACACAATCAAAGGCTTTAGCGTAGTCAATGAAGCAGAAGTAGATGTTTTTCTGGAACTCTCTTGCTTTTTCCATGATCCAGCGAATGTTGGCAATCTGATCTCTAGTTCCTCTGCCTCTTCGAAACCCAGCTTGCACTTCTGGTAGTTCTCGGTTCACATGCTGCTGAAGCCTAGCTTGTAGGATTTTGAGCATAACCTTGCTGGCATGTGAAATGAGCGCAATTGTACGGTAGTTTGAACATTCTTTGGCATTGCCTTTCTTTGGAATTGGAACGTAAACTGACCTTTTCCAATCCTGTGGCCACTGTTGAGTTTTCCAAATTTGTTGGCATATTGAGTGCAGCACTTTAACAGCATCATCTTTTAGGATTTTAAATAGCTCAGCTGGGATACTGTCTTCTCCGCTAGCTTTGTTGTTAGTAATGCTTCCTAAGGCCCACTTGACTTCACTCTCTAGGATGTCCGGCTCAAGCTCAGTGACCACACCATCGTATTTATCAGGGATATTAAGATCTTTCTTGTATAGTTCTTCTGTGTATTCTTGCCACCTCTTCTTAATCTCTTCTGCTTCTGTTAGGTCCCTGCCTTTTTTGTCCTTTATCATGCCCATCTTTGCACAAAACGTTCCCTTGATATCTCCGATTTTCTTGAAGAGATCTCTAGTCTTCCCCATTCTATTGTTTTCCTCGATTTCTTTGCATTGTTCATTTAAGAAGGCCTTCTTATCTCTCCTTGCTATTCTCTGGAATTCTGCATTCAGTTGTTTATATCTTTCCCTTTCTCCCTTGCCTTTTGCTTCCCTTCTTTCCTCAGCTATTTGTAAAGCCTCATCAGTCAGCCACTTTGCTTTCTTGCATTTCTTTTTCTTTGGGATGGTTTTAGTTGCTGCCTCCTGTACAATGTTACGAACCTCCATCCATAGTTCTTCAGGCACTCTGTCTACCAGATCTAATCCTTTAAATCTATTCCTCACCTCCACTGTATATTCATAAGGGATATGATTTAGGTCATACCTGAGTGGTCTAGTGGTTTTCTCTACGTTCTTCAATTTAAGCCTAAATTTTGCGATAAGAAGCTCATGATCTGAGCCACAGTCAGCTCCAGGTCTTGTTTTTGCTGATTGTATAGAGCTTCTCCATCTTTGGCTGCAAAGTATATAATCAATCTGATTTCGGTATTGACCATCTGGTGATGTCCATGTGTAGAGTCGTCTCTTGTGTTGTTGGAAAAGAGTGTTTGCTATGACCAGCGTGTTCTCTTGACAAAACTCTATTAGCCTTTGCCCTGCTTCATTTTGTACTCCGAGGCCGAACTTGCCCGTTATTCCGGTTATTTTTTGACTTCCTACCTTAGCATTCCAGTCCCCTATGATGAAAAGGACATCTTTTTTTGGTGTTAGTTCTAGAAGGTGTTGTAGATCTTCATAGAACCGGTCAACTTCAGCTTCTTTGGCATCAGTGGTTGGGGCATAGACTTGGATCACTGTGATGTTGAATGGTTTGCCTTGGATTCGAACTGAAAGCATTCTGTCGTTTTTGAGGTTGTACCCCAATACTGCCTTTCCCACTCTTTTATTGACTATGAGAGCTACTCCATTTCTTCTAAGGGATTCTTGCCCACAGTAGTATATATAATGGTCTCCTGAATTAAATTCACCCATTCCTGTCCATTTTAGTTCGCTGATTCCCAAGATGTCGATGTTCAATCTTGTCATCTCATGTTTGACCACATCCAGCTTACCTTGATTCATAGATCTTACATTCCAGGTTCCTATGCAATATTGTTCTTTACAGCATCGGACTTTCCTTCCACTTCCAGACACATCCACAACTGAGCGTCCTTTCGGCTTTGGCCCAGCCGTTTCACACTTTCTGGAGCTACTCGGAATTGCCCTCCGCTCTTCCCCAGTAGCATTTTGGACACCTTCCGACCTGAGGGGCTCATCTTCCGGCGTCATATCTTTTAGCCTTTTGATACTGTCCATGGGTTTTCTTGGCAAGGATACTGGAGTGGTTTGCCATTCCCTCCTCCAGTGGACCACGTTTTGTCAGAACTCTCCATCATGACCTGTTCTTCTTGACCTGACTTCATTGAGTTACGCAAGCCCCTTCACCACGACAAGGCAGTGATCCATGAAGGGCTCTCAAATAGTGGTATACATTACAGAAAAAGTGGTGTTTATAATTTTCTAACAGTATGATGCCTTTTTGCTCAGATAATAGTAAAATTTGTTTCCCATCATGGTGTAGTAATCATGTAGAGATCTGAGACTAGCTGATATGTAATTACCATTTTGAGTTACAATTTATGTTGTGGTCAGAGCTAAAACAATAAACAAAACTGTTAATGCTTCTTTGCAGAAACCATAGTTTGGGAAAATGATGAGCATTTGACAGTTGAGTCATACCTCATTTTTTTAACATGCTCATCATGCTTTCATAGACAGACACATAACCAATTTCATTCTGTAGAGATTATGTCTTTGTTCATTGTTGTTATCTTTGGTTATCATTGAACAAAAGATGAGTAGTCCCAGGAGATAAATTAATAAGTGAATATGGGTGGAGACAATTCATAATGCCTATAATTTCTTGCATAGATACATTGGTTATTCTTGGCCTAAAAAGGTATGTGAAATTGCTTTCAAGTCAGGTGATCAAATACCTGACTGGTAAAAGCCAAAAGTTCTCAGCCCAAGCAAGAATAAAAAATGCAGCATCACCTCCTCCAACAGAAGTACTAGCACTGGAACCCTTTGCACATTCCCTTAAACAAAACAAAGATTCCAACTCAATCAACAACTTCATGCCTCTGTCACTTCATTTCAAAACATTTGAGCCACTGTTGCCCCGCTTCTTCCAGAATTATCTTTTCCGGGATATGCTGAGGGCTCTACTGAACATTGATCAAGAGGTGATTGAAAGAGCGCATTGCCAGATTCCCTTGTAAGGACAAGAATACATGTGCAATTTTACATTATTATTTTTCTTTTGCTCTCCTGTACTCTGCAAAGGCAGACAGCCAATTCCAAACATGTCTTCAGGAGGTCTTGGAAGAAACATTTGTTCCCTAAGAATCTAAGAAGACCTCTGCAAATAAGGTCATAGGCCTCTTTGGTGCAGCATTCTGTGGCCAGAACGGCCAACCAGTTTGCTTTGGGAAGATCCCAAAGAGGACGTAGCACCCAGCAATTGGTATTGAGAGGCATTTTGCTACATATCAGAGGTGGCTCAGCGGGTAAGACGCCAGGCTTGTCGATCGGAAGATTGCAAGTTCGGAGGTTCGAATCCCTAGCCCCGCGTGACGGAGTGAGCTCCCGCACTCGCCCCAGCTCTTGCCACCCTAGCAATTCAAAAGCATGCAAATGCAAGTAGATAAATAGGTACCACTTCGGTGGGCAGGTAACAGCGTTCCGCATGCGTCATGCCAGCCACATGACCGTGGAAGCATCTTTGGACAACGCTGGCTCTTCGGCTAACAAACGGAGATGCACCGGCCCCTAGAGTCGGACACGACTGCACAAATGTGCGGGGGGAACCTTTACCTTTTTAGTCCTTGGTAGCCCTTTTCACCATAGATTTATCTTTTTAAAGCCATGTTTTGGCAACAAATCCAACTTATGTCCATTTATCTGTTTTCATTCTCCATCATTTTATTCCTTTTCATGGCTAAGGTTCAAGTATTCTGAGAAAGAGAAAAGCATGTCTTCTGGTTCACTTTTTCCATACCTTGTAGAATGTATACTTTATCATTCCCTTCCCTACCTGGCATGACTTCTTTTGCCCCTAAATCAAACAGCCCCAAATTTTTTGACCTTGGAGGGGCTTTATTCCAGCCCCTTCATTATTTTAGTTGCTTTTTTCCTGCATGTAGCTTGAATCATGTCAACTGGATTTCTATTTTCTCAGTGGATACGTTTCGCTCCTTATTTTTATTTATTTTATTTTTATCCACCGAGAAAATAGAAATCCAGTT
Source organism: Charina bottae (assembly GCA_023362775.1). Lineage (NCBI taxonomy): Eukaryota > Metazoa > Chordata > Lepidosauria > Squamata > Charinaidae > Charina > Charina bottae. The sequence goes on along the minus strand of JALMGJ010000002.1, from coordinate 147,507,274 downwards.
GACATGATTCAAGCTACAGACAATTCCACCTGGATGACTGAGAACCTTCATAGACATATTTTTTCCTGCATCTGTTCCAGTTGTTTATTTTCTGCTGGGATGACCAGAAGTAAACATAGTATTTCAGCTATGGTCACAGTGTACATTTGTATGAACTTGAGACATTCTATTTGTGACAGTTCTATGTTTTATTCCTTTCCTAACCCAGCATGGATTTTCTTTTCACAACAATCACACCCTGTCAGTGTTTTCCTTGTTCCAAAATCCCTTTCCTTATTGTGCTTTTTCATGGATCAGTGCCTTGCTATTATCCCGGCTCACGTGACCATAACAATATGTAGATCTTAATGGTAGGTGTTGCCATTTTTGTTCTGATTCTAAGTGTTCTCAAGTTATTCTAGCCCCTCAATTAGCCTCTAGACTAGAGGCTAGCCCAGTGTTTCTCACCTTGGCAACTTTATGATGTGTGGACTTCAACTCCCAGAATTCCCCATGGGGCTGGCTGGGGAATTCTGGGAGTTGAAGTCCACACATCATAAAGTTGCCAAGGTTGAGAAACACTGGGCTAGACTGTTCACTTTTGCTTTGTATCACTCTGCTGTTTCTCAGAAAATTGCTTTTGCTCTGGGCCCCTTTTCCCTCTTTCTCACATTTCTCTGGAGCTGCTGATGTATGCGTACAGCGTGAATATGACACTTTGCCACCACAAGGAAAGCAGCTTGGGGTGAATGACCCTTCCCTCATGTGGATCAAAGTGTGTTCTCTCTGTTCTGCCAGATTGGGGCTGCCGGAGCAAAATACAGTGAAACCTACGCAGCCCGCCAAGCTTTCATTCCAGCTTGAAGCACACAGTCACACATTTGCTATTTGGCAGGATGTCCACACTAGGATTTGTTTGGATAGTAATCTGGTACAGTTGTGTCCGTCCGTCCATCCATCCATCCATCCATCCATCCATCCATCCAATCTTTCCTTCCTCTTTTAAAAACCAAACAAACATGGGTAATTTGCATCTAGAAGATCCAGTGGGTTACCGTGTCTTAATCTGTCATACTTCACAGGTCTCTTGTGACGGATAGTGCCTTGAGGCTAGGCCTATATGAATTTCCATGCGTAAAAGTCAACGAAGTATTTCCTGCAGAGAGAAAGTTAATATTTGTAAACCGCCCAGAGTCCCTCCGGTGGAGGGAGATGGGCGGTGATAGAAGTTTGATCGATCTATCTATCTATCTATCTATCTATCTATCTATCTATCTATCTATCTATCTATCTCAGGAAGAAAGACTCCAGACAACACTTTGCTCCTCTGTTGATTTTCTATTTGCAGGGAGATTAAATAGAGGGAAAGCATTCAGAACCATGTTCCTCCACCTGCAGTTTTCCATTCTAAGAGAATATTTGTAGCTCAGGGGTGAACTGTGGAGTCCTTGGTGCTCTCTGAGCCTTGTTGTTTTCTTGCAGACGTTTCATTGCCAGGCTAGGCAATATCTTCAGTGCAAAAAGGGAGTGGGACTTGCTCTCTGTTTATATACCATGGCTTGTATGCATGACAAGCCATGGTATATAAACAGAGAGCAAGTCACACTCCCTTTTCGCACTGAAGATGTTGCCTGGCAATGAAATGTCTGCAAGAAAACAAGGCTCAGAGAGCACCAAGGACTCCACAGTTTTCCATTCTACCACCTCATTCTGCTTCATGTATACACCAGGCATAAACTCCTAAAAGAAGAGTATGGGAGAATGTAATGGATAGACAGATGATGAAGGAGGGAGGAGCACCCCTTATAACTAGGCCCCATATCATGTAGGGCTTTGACAACCACCTTGAATGGCACCTGAAAGCCAAGTGGCAACCAGTGCAGTTCATAAAGCATAGGTGTTATATGGAAATATGGGCCTGCCCATCACTGCTTATGCCATTGTATTCTGGACCAGCTATAGCTTGTGAATGTTTTCAAGACAGCTCTATGTAGAGCACATTGCAATAGTCCATCTGTGAGGTGACCAAAGTCTGAGTGACCATAAGAAACACCTCCCAGTCCAGGAAAGGGCACACTAGTGTACAAGATGAATCTGTGCAAAGGCCCTCCTAGCCACAGTTACCACCAGAAATTCAAGGAGGAGTTGTAAATCCAGAAGAACCCCCAGATTGCACACCAGACCCAAATGGGGTAGTGCAGACCCATTCAGGGCCAAAGATGGAATAGCCCCAGCAACAGGGGCCCCAAACACCTACAGCCACTCAGTCTTACTAGAATTGAGCCTGATCCTGAGCCTCCATCCAAACCCTCACAACCTCCAGAAACTGGGACATGACATCATTACTTGTCTGGCCCGGCACAATATATACAACTGAAAATCATCAGCATACTGATGATACTTTACCCTGAACCAATGGATAACCTGACCCAGCAGCCTCATGTAGACATTAAATAGGGGTGAAAGCATCAAACCCTGAGGCATCCCACAGATTAGGGGTTAGGGGGCTGGACTTCTCTCCTCATAGCAGTGCTGACTGGAACCAGACATGGAGAAAGGAAGAGAAGCACTATAACACCTGCCTTGGGCTCATTCCTCTCCAGCAAGGAATGATTCACCTGAAAACGGACTGGGTGAGGGTGGCCTTATTGTAGACCAACCTGGCATTTAGGATCAACAGCTGGAGCCCAGGACCAGTCAGGATCCAGTGACCTAGCATTGGGGGTGAACGCTGTGGGCTGGCCACCAGGCCAAAACTAAGCCATTAGACCCGTTGGCTCCCCCTTCCCATCACTACCCTAATAATAGCATCTGCCATCCTCCCACCGCTCAACTCCTCTTCCCTCAGCATCCTACCTCCAACCTCCCATTTGCATTTTAGTAAGTAAAATGACAGATGAATCCCAAAGTAAAAATCTTTCTTGGGCTGCATTTTGCTTTTTTCATTAACTCATATCAGATTTGATTTGTGGGCTAAATTACAGCATTGAAGCTGCATTGGAAAATTACTTTATTTATGTATTTACTTACTGACTACATTTACAGCCTGCCTTTCTATCATGGTGACCACTTAAGGCAGCTATCAAGACTAATTGTTTATCTTATAGAATATAAACAATTAAAAATGCAGGTTGAAACTAACAATAAAATATTAAATAATCTAATGAGGGAAGGAGAGAGTAGAGGCATTTCCTGAGGGAGGGCTTTCCCAGAGTCGGGAAGCAGTGCAGGGGAAGGCCCTCCCCCACATGCCAGAAAAATAGGCCTCGATGGTGGAGGGACATCTTTATAGGGCCTCTCCTGCAGACCTTAAGAATCAGACAGGTTTGCAATGGGAGAGGTTAGCCTAAGCTGCTTAGGACTTCGGAGAGCAACACCAATACATTACCTTAAATTGTATCAGTAGGCAATTAACAAGCACTGCAGTTTTTCCAATATAGGCATCATACTGTATAGTGCAGCGGTCCCCAACCTTTTTGGCACCAGGGACCGGTTTCATGGAAGAAATTTTTCCACGGACCGGGGAGGGGGGATGGTTTTGGGATGAAACCATCGGAAGTGGTAAATAAAATAATGGGCGGGCCACGCGCAGACTAAAATAAGTGTCAGATTCTGACTTCTCATAAGGAGCGCGCAACCTAGATCCCTCGCCTGCGCAGTTTACAGTAGGGTTCGCGCTCCTATGAGAATCTACTGCCGCCGCTGATCTGACAGGAGGCGGAGCTCAGGCGGTAATGCGAGCGATGGGGAGCGGCTGTAAATACAGATGAAGCTTCGCTCGCTCGCCCACTGCTCACCTCCTGCTATACTGTATATCGGGGTTGGGGACCCCTGATATAGTCCTTGTACCTTATACCTGTTAGCAACTTTGTTGCTGCATTTTGCATCAACTGCAGCTTCTGGATGCTTGTCAAAGATGCCCTTTCCAAGAAATTTAGACTAAAAGCCATAAACTGTGGGGACGCTTAAGCAATTTGGCCTTCATTCCTTCCCTTAATTCTTGTTATATTTTAGATCAAAACCCAACATCAAACTTACATACAAAAGATTTTGCTTTAGCACCCAAAATAGGCACTCAAGACCATCTTTCTTTGCTGCTGAGTGTGGGGTTGCTGTCTTTTTAAAGTACTTGTTTGTTTTTGCTCTGAGAATAAGTAGTACTAGATTGCTTGTAGAAATACTAGCCAGCGTCTACAGAAAACAAACATTTGCTGTCAGAACAAGGATTTATTATTGGAAAATTCTTTTTAATTCTACTCTATTTAGTTTACTCCCAGAGTTGTTTGTATCCAACCCAGTTCATGTAAACATATCAGAGGATCTGATTTTAGAACTGTAGAAAATTTTGATCTTGGGGCAGGAGATAGAAGATTTATTTATTTAACGATGCAGACGTTTGCTCTGATGTTAAAATGCAGTGAAATGCAGTTCAGATGTCACCACCAGTATGTTGTTCATTCTGTCACCCACAGAGTTTTCTTTTCCTTCTAATCCCAATTGTCAGTCAGTATTCTGGTATTTTCAGTCCACATTGGTCTATTTGGGAGAGGTTTTTAAAAATCATTTTTATACATTTGCATCTGCTCTTTCCCCAAAATTGCTAATACCTCCAATTTACAATCGGAGAGATGGAAAGAGCCGCTGAGGCAATTGAGTGCAATCCCCTGCTTGTTTGAGAATTTAGATTAAGGCATCTCAGAAGGAGGCTAGATAACCCTGACACTCCCTCTTAAATATCAAAAAATAGAGAGAATGATAATAAGGAACCTTATTTCCCTTTAAAATATTATTTAATTTAATGTTCCTTCAAAACCTTGGGCATGATCAATTCAAAGCTTGATTGTTTTCAGAGAAAAAGTTATGCTCAGATCTCTCCATCTTATATCAATAATTTATTCATATTGTATAGAATAATCATGAATATCCCAACAGTTTGGGGAACAAGCTGTCAGAATGTTTGCAGTTCTTGCTCACCTCTTCGAGAGAAAGTGAAATTATCACTTTAGTTTAAATTTAAAACCTGGTAAGGTCTATGCTATGTCATGATGTTTACAAAAATAAGGGATTTGAAGCCCAGTAGAAGAAGGGTGCAGACTTAGTAAGAGGAATCTGATAGAAGACTAGATGAAGAAGAGGAAGTTTGAATAGAAGGGCCAAGGGAGACAGGAAACTGAGGCAAACAGCTACTAAGGATGAAAGAGCTCCAAAGAAATATAATACTTGGGAAGGAAGATAAAATGCGAGAGAGGTTAGCCAAGAAATTGCAAGGTCAAAGAGATGAGTTCACAACTGAGTCTGAAGAAAACCAGGTGGTAGGGGGAAATGGTAAAGAGCTGGCAACGAATTGAAGCTACAGTATATTGCAAGTAAATTGGAGGAACAGAGATGTCTGCATATTACTTCTAAACAATAAGCAAAATAAACAAAAAAGACAGCCAAGGGTGATTTAGAGGGGTAGGGACAGTAAGCCAATAAATTTGGGAGGTTGCAAGTAATACAGGCCCAAGTGGGTTAAAGCAAGAGATATATCTTAGAGGGAATAATCTCTTGTTAGCGATAGAAAAATGTTCCACGTTTGTTGTATTACTTGATATAACTTTCTATGGTGGTGGGAACAACATTTCATGTGGGGGAGGCAAGGTTTTCAACAAGGTTTAATTACGGAAGAAAAAAGCTGTGAATTTTAAGACACTGTTGAGGATATTTATAAATGATATATTTTAAACATTATGCTTGGACAGGCAACATTTTTGTGGTCAAGGGTCGCTCTTAACATTTTTGGGGGAGCACTAAGTACAAAGTGGGGTGTGGGTGGAACAGGATTTTGGGAGGAGTTTGATGAAATTCTTTGTTTGAGAAGACTATTTTAAGCCTTACACTTCACCTTTTTTGTGTTTTGTATTTCAAAATGGCAAGCAAGCATACAGTCATGTTTTCGGTGAGCCAGAGTTGCCTACCCTTGTTTTGTTGTTTATTCATTCAGTCGCTTCCAACTCTTCGTGACTTCATGGACCAGCCCACGCCAGAGTTTCCTGTCAGCCATCGCCACTCCCAGCTCCTCCAAGGTCGAGTCTGTCACCTCCAGAATATCCATCCATCCATCTTGTCCTTGGTCGGCCCCTCTTCCTTTTGCCTTCCACTTTCCCTAGCATCAGCATCTTCTCCAGGGTATCCTGTCTTCTCATTATGTGGCCAAAGTACTTCAGTTTTGCCTTTAATATCATTCCCTCAAGTGAGCAGTCTGGCTTTATTTCCTGGAGTATGGACTGGTTTGATCTTCTTGTTTATACTATTGTATTTTGTCCAAAATAGTATTAGTACCAATACTAAAGTTTAGGGTTATCATTCTTGAAATGACTAAAAAGGGAACACTCTAGAGAGGAAGTTGCACATTGCTCAAAAGTTATTTCTGTATTTCTATTTCAGCATAACAATGCATTAGGAATTGAAGCCATAGGGGTGTTTGCCCCTGAGGGAAAATGCATCCAAATAATGAGTAAAAACTAATTGGTGCCAAATTCTTTACTTCCTTCCTTCCTTACAAATGAGTTCCTACACCCAAATCAAGAAATACCTCCAAATCATGTCGCAGACTTGGTCTCTCTGGGGTGAAGCCCTTATGTCTCAGATGGCAAACTTATTCTCTTGGCCTTAAGTACTCTTGGCCTTAAGCTTGACTCGTGAGAGTTGCTGCTCTGCTAAAGGCAGCAAAATGTCTTGGTATCTATTTGGAAGCTTATGAAAGACTTCATAAACCTTCCCTTTTCTTTTAAAAAAGTGTCTGTTTGCAACAACAGCAAGAAGGGACAGTGTTGAGAGGGAGGGCTCCAGGGGAGTCTAGCTGGTTGACTTTCAGTGATTGTTCTCCAATCATAGAAGTTTCAGACATGTTATATGTTATGTCATGTCATGTCATGTCATGTCATGTCATGTCATGTCATGTCATCTCCTGAATGGAGGGAGCTTTCAGAGTCTTCAAAGAAATCCAGGCATATGGAGGTTCTACAAAACAGAACTGTTGCTTTTTAATCTAATACGTAATACATAATAATAAAGGGGGTGCGATGGCTCAGCGGTTAAGATGCCAGGCTTGTCGATCGGAAGGTCACAAGTTTGGAGGTTCGAGAACCTAGCCTCGCGTGACGGAGTGAGCTCCCGCACTCACCCCAGCTCTTGCCAACCTAGCAATTCGAAAGCATGCAAATGCAAGTAGATGAATAGGTACCACTTCGGTGGGTAGGTAACAGCGTTCCGCACGCGTCATGCCGGCCACATGACCGCGGAAGCGTCTTCGGACAACGCTGGCTCTTCGGCTAACAAACGGAGATGAGCACCAGACCCTAGAGTCGGACACAACTTTGCAGGGGAACCTTTACGTTTACCTTTTACGTAATACCACCCATTGCTGACGATCATAGTCTGCAACCTGAATGGGTCAGAAATGTGGGTGTTTCTAATGAACAATCACATACAATCTGCTCTCCACAAGTTTTATTTTATAGCTGTTTAAGTTGCCTTTGAAAATCTTATAACAAATGCTAGTCCGATTTATATCCCATGATTTTTAAAAAAAAGCAAACCTCTACTTTGAATTCTTCAACAGAGAAGGCATTTCGTAATCAACCACTCCATACTTTCTCCGTAAGTGTCCTCAGATGATCTGTTCTAGCTGCTAAAACTCATCAGACAAGTTTCTATTAGCTTAATTTCTAGCTAAGCAGAAAGTGAAATGGTGCTTCTCGCAGAGATTAATCCACTCTTTTTTTTTAAAAAAATAGAGATTAATTCCTTTCTTCTCTTTCTTTTCAGTTCCTTAATTGTCCCCCTGGTCATCAAATTCCAAATATTTAATTTCATTCAATGAAGGCTAAGGGAAATACAGAAAGGCTGATTAATAGAACAAAATAAATTGCCTACACATTGAACAGTTGTGTAAGAATTTCATATGAATAACACAGAATACAGATACTGCAACTGATTCAATTACATAAGATTGTATATATCCATTGCCATATGTCTCCTTCCTAAAAAGGGTGCAAAGGAATAATAAATCTGATTCTTTCATTTCTGTAAAACCAGACAATAATGACATGTGGTACAATTTCTCTGAATCTTTACTAGCAGACACCGTTTGCATATGGAATACCAATAAATCTTCCTTCCAAGATAATTGAGACAGAATATTAAAGCAAACAAATGTTTTGTTCTGTTTTGTTTTGTTTGAAAGACAAAAATAGAGTGGAGAATGCTACATAGACTAAGATAAAGGATTTAAAGTGAAATCTGTGAAGAACTTGTGTTTTACTCAGAGGAAAGAAGGTGAATGGGGGATACATTTAATTCAGGGAGAGATCTCGGAAACAAGGGGAAGGATTGTTTAGCCTTGCTCCCATGTGTGGAGTTATCCACGTAAGACATGGGAGTCCAACCTTTTGGCTTCCCTGGGCCACATTGAGTGAAGAGGAATTGTCTTGGGCCACACATAAAATATATAATATAGTTAATGTACAATATATAAGTAATAAAACTTCATTTTTTAAAAATATTTTTATTATAAAATTTAAAAAAAGAGGGCAACATAAAACTAGTGGGGGCTGCATTACTAGCTGCTCAGGGCCGCATGTGGCCCGTGGGTTGGACACGCCTGACATAGGACTTTGGTTTCCCATACAGAGGATAAGAAGTAGCACATGGTTAAGCAACTTTTTGGATCTAGTGGGTTCTCTAATAATATAGTTGCAATGAGTTGTTTTCAAAATGGCTGCCATCATGGACATAACTAAGGACAAAGTACCCCTTTAGCAAAAGTAAACTGATGCATGGGCACATATTATCTTCCCATAAGTTGATTTAGCTTATCTTTTAAAAGAAACATTAAGAGTGGTTTGCCATTGAAAAGATTGAGGAAGAATCAGTATTTAGGGCATGATAGCATCTCATGAGCTCCTGAATTAGAAGGGGAGATAGGAGGGCAGTAGTTGCATACTAGAATGCTCAGAAACAAAGAAGGGAGGTCAAAGAGACAGATACTTGTCGCAGCATAATATTTTCTTGGTCTCGCAGATATTTTCTTGGTCTGACTGACATAGATCATAGGAATGAAGTGAGGCCTAATCACATGCATTGATGTGAAATATGCCAGGTGTGCGTTTGGAGTTTTCAGCGCACAGTGGAATGCATCGGGTTTCTTTAAAGATCACATTTGTCCACACAGTTGCCTTGTTTTTCAAGGAGGTCAGATGACAACTGCTAGCAGTAGGTGGCTGTGAGTGTGTGGGTGTAGAAGTAAGGGGTAATCACACAAGATCTGCATCTACTTTGGAATAATTGTTTTATTAATCTAGGAATTAGCACATAAGGTACCTTCTCTGCATCTCCATGTTTACTGTTTGACCTTGGCTGCAGAAAGGGACAAACTCAGTACTTGTTTCTTGGCATACTCCAGGGCTGAGTCGTGGAAGAACCAGTGGAAAGAAGGGGGAAACATCAGTTCCATGCATTGTATTCCCTCTTCAGCGACTGCTATAGAGATCTGAAATGTTTAGACTTGCCAGCCTGGTTACCACAACCATTAGAACAAATGGGAAGTGAGCAGAGTTCTTATGCACATATCTAAAAGCACAGTGTCTCCTTTTAGATTGGGAGAGGTTGTAGCCAGCCCTTGCCAGAGGCTCGTTCATTTAAAAGTGGGATTTAAGAAGCTCAGATGTCAGGGTTCCCCCCTTTGGCTTGGATCTGGAAGTACTTCAGAGGAAAGAGATATAAATATACATGTGGCACAAGCCATCTACATGCCAAATTTCAAACTTGTAAACTTGAGCCTCGTCTGGTGATGCCTTGGCTGTGAGATCACCGTTGGCTAAAGCTGCTCCCCTCCTGCCAATCCTTGACACAGCCTTGGGTTTCTGGATATATTAATCATAGATTTTGGATGAGAATTAATCAGAAGGTGTGGTATTATACATATGTTAATAATCAAAACTGCTCTTTCCCTCCTCTCCCACCCTTCTATTGATATGATTGAATGAGTTAATAAATGATTCCGCTAATGTTTATTCAGAGCTGAGCTGAAGTGAGTTCACATGCAAGCATATTCAACATCCAGGAATGGCAGCGTCAAATGGCAATGTGCTTGCATAAAGCACAGCTTTCCTGTTTTCTCCCCGCTACCTTAAACAAAGAGCACCTCAGACTGGTCTTCTCAGAAAGCAGAATAAAGTGGTAGAACAGTAAGATGGTGTCATGGGTTTTACCAGGCCAGAAATAGATGCACCTTAAATGGTCGTCTGAATATATTTTCAGAGAGCTGGGCTGCAAAGAAACCTGCATTTCATCATCAAGAAATGACATGTTCACTGATGCAGATGGATGTGTGAATCAGTCCTGGTTTGCTGCAGTGTTAAATCGAATAGCAAAAATGAGTGTATGGGTGGGGCAAAGAAGTTGTGGGGCAGACTCGTTCCCTAACCCCTTCCTCCCCTAGTGTTGTAGTGTATAATTCAGCTTTTGAGTAGATCCATAAGGCACTTTTAGAATCGTCAGGTAGAAAAGTGATGCTGCATCCCAAGGAGACACTGTATGGAGAGAGCATCATTTCTAGACATAATGTAAAGAAGAGCGAGCTAAATATATTTAGCCTTGAGAAGATAAGATGGCAGGAAACGCGATAGCCTTCAGGTGCTTAAAGTATCAGACAGAAGAAGGCCATGACCCCTTGTCTAGCATTGCAGAGTGGAGGGCATGGAATAATATGTCAGTGTCTTCCACTCTGCAGGGGGCTAGCACTCAGTGGCCTGAATAGCCCCTTCTGGCTGTAAGATCCTGTGATAAGACACCCCTGTTCTAGAAAGTAAGCAAAGGCCTCCTTAATCATTGCAATTATGTTCCAGCTTGCTGAGATCTTCTAAAGGTAGCAGTCTTAGGCTAGGATACTAACTGGATCCTTCTTGATGGATCTGTCCTCTCCATTCCAGTATTGGTCATAGCTGGAAGAAGTGAAATTCCCACACAATCAAACCAGTCTTTTTGCAACCTCCTACTCTGTTTCCCTCACTCGCAGATCTTCCAGAGTTCAGTTAAAATAAGGGTGTCTTCCCTCTGTGTGTATAAAATAGGGAGTCTTAGTAAAAGGAGCAGTTTGCAGGGGGGACACTGAGGCAAGTCTCCAATACACTTTACCTCCCCTTCATCTGCAGTCAGGTACTGTATGGACAAAATGGTGGGAGGAGTCTTTGCCTATGGGGACAGAAAGCAAGGGAGGGAGAAATGTGTCAGCCCTCCCCTCCAACATCCTTTTTTTAAAAAAATAAGATCCACCACCCATCCCATCTGTCAATGTGAAGAAGACAGACACCCCTTTGATAGGAAGTTTGTGATGAGAAATTGGGTGCAGGGATTTGCTTCAGTAAAAACTGTGTGTGTGTGGAAGTACATTGTTGCAGCCATGTGCAATGAAACTAAATGTCTTATTTAGTGTAGGTGTGTGGATGGTTTGTGAGTAATGTGGACTGCATGGACACAAATATAGCAAGCACAAGGTCCTTCCTTCCTTCCTTCCTTCCTTCCTTCCTTCCTTCCTTCCTTCCTTCCTTCCTTCCTTCCTTCCTTCCTCCCTCCCCTCCCCTCCCCTCCCCTCCCCTCCCCTCCCCTCCCCTCCCCTCCCCTCCCCTTCCCTTCCCTTCCCTTCCCTTCCCTTCCCTTCCCACTTACCCACCCATGAATTGAACCAGTAATTTTTCTTCCTGTCTCCTGGCCTGCATGAATATATAAAATTGCATTTTCTTGGAAGAACAGGAACATACAATCCAGGCACAAACCATCTTCCTATAAATGCTGACTTTACAGTTTCCTAAGCAACACAGAAGTGGGAAAAACATACAGAGGAAGAGATGTGTGTGTGTGTGTGTGTAAACTTTTACATTAGATCAGCATTCCTAAACCTTGCTGTCTTTGAGATGTAATGGAACTACAACTTCCAGAGTTATTTATTTTTTATTTATTTAATTTTTATCCCGCCTTTATTATTTTTTTATAAATAACTCAAGACAGAGAACATACCTAATGCTCCTTCCTCCTCCTCTTTTCCCCACAACAACAGCCCTGTGAGGTGAGTTGGGCTGAGAGAAAGGGACTGGCCCAAGGTCACCCAGCCGGCTTTCATCCTAGCCAGTATGGCCTTTGTTCTATGGTATCAAGAAGACACTAATTTGGGGAAAACTACTCCTTAAATCGTTTTTTAAAATTCCTGGTATTTTTTAAATAGGTGATTTTTAAAAAAAAATTACCTGAGATTGGTCGGTCTCTCTCTGGGAAAGACAAGCAGAAGTGATATGACAGTTGCTATGGCAACACACCTACATCATGAAAATAGGACATAGATTGAGTTTCAAAACAGCAGATCTTGCAGATTTCCTGAGCCCATCAGATAGGTACATTGCCAGAAGAACTTCAAAATGGACACACAGACATGGACATGTGTGTAGAGACAAGCATCCCCCTTTCACGCCTTTAATTTGAACTGTAGTTAATCTGTTTTTTTTCTGACACATGTAAATACTGCAAAATTATCATAAACATTGCTATAGAGTAGAATATTCTGTTGGTCTCTGAGTGATCTCATGCCATCAAGTGAAATAGTTGGTCTTAGGTTTTCTACAACAAACATAATGCTCTTCATACAGTGCCATATATTTGTTTCTAAATCTGCACATTTATTTGAAAGGAAGGCCACAGAGTGCAGTATGACTTACTTCCAAGTTATTATACACCAGATCACAGTGTTCAACAGTGTTAGGGCCCATTTGCTATCAAGCATTCTTGTGACTCTGGGCCAGTCACACACACTCAGCCCTAGGAAAAAATCAGTGGCAAGCCATTTCTGAAAATGTTACGAAGAAAACAGGAGTCAAGACTGACTTGAAGGTACATACACACACACACACACACACACACATCTGTGTGTGATACATGTCAGAATTCCTAAAGCTAAGTACACTTTCTTGCATGCCTTAGAATGCTTCACTTGACTTTGTGGTGCTCCAGTATTTGATGTTAGAATTAGATATTACTGAAGTTGCTAACTGTTTCCAGAAGTAGGAACTGTACATTTCTTCTTGCCCTCTTCCTAAGTAACAGGTTCCAAAATATGAGAGAGAGGGGGAGGGAGGGGGAGAGAGATGGTGCTAAGGAGTCTTTGGTGCTCTCTGAGCCTTGTTGTTTTCATGCAGACATTTCATTGCCAGGCTAGGCAACATCTTCAGTGCGAAAAGGGAGTGGAACTTGCTGTCTGTTTATATACCTTGGCTTGTCCTGCCTGTGTTGGTGGGGGTCTTGTACTCTCCTTGGTAGTTCCTTGATTGGGCTGTTGTGTGCTGTTTGGGTGATTGACTGAGTTAATAGTTCCTTGATTAAGGTCTATTGTGTTGTTTGATTGCTCCTCTGCTGCTAATCTTGCTGTTAATCTATGCATATCTTGTTGTTGATTGCTAGCCCAGGGGTGTTCTGGTCTTCTGGCTATTCTATTGTCTCTTATGAATGGTATGTAAATGTTGTTAACCTCTATGTGTCTGTTGATGGCTGCTTTGTCTGAGTGCCAAGCTTCCAGGAATTCTCTAGCATTTTTGGATTTGGCCTGGTCTAATATGCTCATAGTTTCCCAGTTGAAAGTATGGTTAAGTCTGTCCATGTGTTGTGAGATTAAGGAGTTTTCATCATGTCTTCTGACTGCTAGTTGGTGTTCGTGGATGCGTTCTGCTAGTCTTCTGCCAGTCTGTCCTACATAGTGGCCAGTTCCACTCCCTTTTCGCACTGAAGATGTTGCCTAGCCTGGCAATGAAACGTCTGCATGAAAACAACAAGGCTCAGAGAGCACCAAAGACTCCCCAGTTCAACCCTGAGCTACAAATATTCTCTTAGATGGTGCTAAGTTTGTTTGCTCCTTAAGCAAAAGTCAAGGACTTAGTGACATCATATTGCATGGACTGCCAGTTGTGATGGCTATGTACCTCACATAGGAACTCTGCTAACCCCATCTAGTCCATGCATTCAGGAAGCTCATAAGTAGGACATGAGATCAATCAATCACTTCTGTTATTGCTCTCTAGCAATTGATATTAGAGCATGCTGCCATTTGATTTAATAAATTGTCTATAGCCAAGAAGACTAGCAATTATTGACAGCTTTCTTTTCCATGAATTTCCAGAATTGTCTGAGTTGGTACTTTTTTTTGGTACCTCAGGTAGTCTGAATTCCTTGGTTTAATTATCCACTGTATGACGAAATACTGTCTTTCATCAGTCTGAATCTCCATTCATTTAGCTTCATTGGATGATCTCAGGTTCCACAAATTGAGCTGCCTTTTACCTGCTGCCTTCACATGTAGGCATTATTGTATAAAGCGGTGTCATTTCCCTCCTTTTCTAAGCTAAAAAGTCCCAACTATTATTTCTCTGAGGAGAGTTGCCTCCTCTTTTGGGTCACCTTGGTTGCCCTTTTTCACACCTTTCCCAGCCCTATGATACCAGTTTTAGAGGTAGCGAACAGAAAACCTAATTCTGTTCAACATATTTCAGACTAGTAGAGCAAACAGTGGTTGAATTCACACTGCACTAACCCATAATGTGTGTTTGTTTTTGGTAGAGTTTGTTCGGAGAACCTAACCACTGGCTGGTGAGCCATGATTTATATTTTAGTGTGCTGTGTGAACCCAGCCACTTGTGGCCTAGTCAACAAATCATGCTTAATCTAACAAATGTTTAGCAAAGTCCGTCAAAGGATGCCATTACAGTATTTGCTCTTATAATGGATTCTTCAGATTTGGAAGGGAAGCTGGCAGGAAGAATAAGAGGCCTGTTGTCTCTCAGTTGCTTAGGGCAGTGCTGGTCAAAGGGAGGGCTGGAGGGCTGGGCATTCCAGTTGGTCAGGGTCTTGACTAAAGAAGCAGGTGAGTGCTCCTTCAGTACCCAGCGTATTGACATATTTTCAAGCACCAAAATCTGAAAGACACTTGAAAGCACCAAGGTTGGAGGAGAGGCCTCAGTAAAAACAAACAATGCAAAACAACAACAAAAAACCACACACTTGCTTTGGAGGAAGAATATGGCATGGAAAATGCTCCTCCTGCTGGAGAGAACTTCACATTGCTTTCTTGAGATTGCAGCTGTGTATACGTTTCTTCTGGACATTGGTGTATTTGCTGGGGAAAACAACACAGACTAAGGAACAGATAGTTGCAAATTTCCGTTCACATCTGCTCTTAATCACTTGCTCTGCCGTGACTCATCTGTGCAATAACAAAACTGAAGGGATTATGTTGGATTCTAGGGATCCCATTTGTGCTTCATTCTCCTTCCTAGGAGCCAAGAGCAGGGCATGTGTTAGTTCTACACCAGTCTTGTAAGGCATAGGATGCCAATAGAAACGGCCTTGCTTGCATTCAACCGATGGGTTTCATGGCTGAGCACTGATTTGAACTTGGCTCACAACCAACAACAACAACAAAAATCCATCCCACAACATACCATGATTGTTACGATCTGTTGGTTTTCATTTGAGACGTTCCTGTAATGAGCATGACAAGAACTTTTAGCTACGCGTAGAGCTTAGCTATTGTAGCCGCTTCCTTTTGTGTCCTAGGTAAGTAGGAAGAGTAGAAAGCAGACCTGGCATTCTTTTAAATTAGGGCACGGGTGTGTTACAAAAACACCAAAGAGATTTTTTCAAATACTATTCCATAGGGAACAGAAAAAGCACCCAAGCGATGACTCATCCCACATGCCCATTTTTTAAAACTTCCTAAATGTTTCTGCCCAAATCAGGGTAAAGTCTTAATAGGGGGCTGTGCCACAGAACAATGGAGCAGTAGGGTCTGTTTTTTTAACTGTGCCAGCTAACACCCAAAATGCTAGAAGCAAACCTTTCAGTTACCCAGAACTTTTTTTCAGCGTTAAGTATTCAACATTTTTAAAAAGCTTCCCTTCAAGTAGAGTGACTAGACCACCTGTCTTGTTATGTTTTCTGTCTAAATTAATCCAATGAATGAACCCAAAGTAGCTAAAGATAAAGAAACTTAATCCTGATTATTTTAGTTGGAAAATAAAGCATGTGGTTAGCTATCTCTTAGCACAAGAAATGGGACCAGCAGCACCATCGTATGGCTCAGTTTAGATGGCATAGAAAACCATGACTGCATATCTCCACCCTCCAGCTCATGCTCTCTCCTTTCCATCCTCTCCCGAAACGCTGCAATTCTTTCTCATTCACACAAACCATAATTTGCTGTTGGCATCTGAACACGGAAAAATATGGTTTATATAAAGTGCATTTGCAGAGTTTGGATGTAATGGCAGATTAATTTGTGTGAACAACAGGAAAACAATCTGGAAACCCGAGGGAGATTGTGAAAAAAGAGCACATAAACACAAGTCTGTAGTACAAATGGCTAAACCCAGGTTTGCCATTATAGGTGATTCTGCCCCATAAATGTTGAATCAGAAGCAAATCCCACTGAGCTGAATAGCATTACAGTCACTTTTGGATGAATTGTGGCCAATACTAGCAATACTAAAGATTACTTTCCAGTATTTTTTTTAAAACAATTTCTGCTTGGGTTGATGGATATTTTGTTAGATTGTTTTTCACTGTTTTATATGTATACAGTATGTGTGTATGTGGGTGGGTGGGTATATTTGTGTACATGTATGTGTGTGTGTGTGTTTCATGCAAACAAATCACGTTTGCAGAATTGCCACAAACAGGCTGATTGCTGTCGGCCCACCATAATTGAATGCTTGGGGATTGGCTGACTTCAGACTAGCAGAATTGACTTAATTGTTTTTCAAGAGTTCCCACTATCACCACAAAGGCCTGGCACAAAGGTCATATGCCTCGAATTGAAGAATACTGAATATCCTCCAGTGCAAAAATTCCACTCCTGGTTACCTTGGTCTTCAGTTATGCAGTATAATTTAAGGTGGGGAGGATGAGCATTTAGTCACTAAGGTAAAGGGTAAAGGTTTGCCCCGCACATTTGTGCAGTCATGTCCGACTCTAGGGGCCAGTGCTCATCTCCGTTTGTTAGCCGAAGAGCCAGCGTTGTCCGAAGACGCTTCCACAGTCATGTGGCCGCATGATGCGCGCGGAACGCTGTTACCTACCCACCGAAGTGGTACCTATTTATCTACTTGCATTTGCATGCTTTCGAATTGCTAGGTTGGCAAGAGCTGGGGCGAGTGCGGGAGCTCACTCTGTCATGCGGGACTAGGGATTTGAACCTCCGAACTTGCGATCTTCCGATCGACAAGCCTGGCGTCTTACCCGCTGAGCCACCACGCCCCCATTTAGTCACTACTATTGTTAAATATTTGTGAGTCAGAAATCCTTACTAATCTACTGTACTACAAATCACACAGAGATTGACCAATAAATCCTAAACTGTCTTCTTTTTGCCTTGCTGTAAAATCTTCCTGCCTTTTTTCTTTTAAAGGAGGCCAGATCTTGCAAGGTCAAGATGACTTGGTAGCCCTATAAAAGATGGGCCCAGGGCAATCAGTTTCCCTCCGTTCAAGAACGGCATGAATAACGATTGACGCAACAATTCATATGACAGTGACTGAAAAGATGGAAGGTTAGGCGAGTATTAAGGTTACATAGTACCCCTTATTGCATGGATGATAGTCCATAGGTTGCCTGTGACTTCATTTATAAGCATCCTGAGATCCCACTGAATAAAGTTGGTGACAAAATGGCCCATTTTGGATGGTGCGAGCTTGTTGTTGTTGTTGTTGTTGTTATTGCCATTATTATTATTATTGTAAACTTAAGGGTGGGCATGGAAGTCACAAATCCCATTCCCGCCCTTAACCCCTTCCCAAGAACTCCTCCCAAAATAACCAGATTTGTGCTGCAGAAATTTGGCCATATCATACTGAGAATCAGTGGCACAATTTTGTTTTCTTTTTACAGGGGGGGGTGAGTTTAAAGGTGAGACTGATGCAGTTTGTCTCCTACCTCTTTCTGTAGTCTTAAGCGTTTGGGGACCACCTCCCCAATTCATTCCTCTTCCTTCCAGTGATACAATTCTCCAGCTTGTTGGGAGGTAGAGTTGAAACCCCTGACTCCTTAAATGTCACTCATCCAGGCTTTGTTGGTTCTCCAGATGTGTCAGGTTACAATTTCTAGCCAGCATGTCACAGAATTTTATCCATGTGTATCTTAATTTCTCTTTGTCCCACCAGGTTCCCTTCAGTCTTTTGCATTGGGAGGTCTTCTCATGAGATAAAGCATTTGTTTCATCTAAACACTTATCCTTAGAAATACTTCTGCAACAATACAGTGTAAACTGATCTACTTCATATTGGAAGACATGACTGTTTGTTGAACAGGCATTTAGTGGCTAAATAAAGACTGTTTTACATCTGTATCTGTACATATACATTTGTAGTTTTGTATGTACAGTATACACATGCCCAATCACTAAGGATGAAGTCCAGAACATGAACACAGTTGGGTGTGCCTATGAAAAACTAGGAGTTCCTACCAGATCTGGGCAGATGATCATACAGTGACTTGAAATAATTGGATTCAGGATTGGCCAAAGTCAGTAGCTTATTGAAATAGTAGGCAGTTTCTTTCATTGTGCTAATCTTTTGATTTACCTAAAGTTTCAGTAAGTAATGAAGGAGGTTAGGAGTCAGTGGTTAACTTTATGTTAAATATAACAATAACAACTACCTTCATTTTAAATATAGGAGGCAGGAGGGAAGATGCAATGTATTTCAAGGTGGTATTTTGCTTAAATTTCACCATTGGACTTTCTGCTTTCAATAATATTTCCTGTAGTTCCCTTCCCTATAGACTTAAAACCAGCTTAGTACAGGAGAAGTAATGAAGTTGTGGCACACTCTCATCTGCTGAGCATCCAGTTGATTGTATATTCATTTTCAGTGGGTGGATCAGCCTTCTGTTCAGCTGAATTTATCTGCTTAATTAATGTAGAATTAGAATCAAAAGTGAGCATGAATAGCAGCTTCAGAGAGTTATAATGTGGAACCAAATATTTGCCTTAACTTTAGGAAGAAATCCTGCTGATCCTACCCTGCAGCCTTTCTGGTCTGCTGACCATCTCTTGAAGTGGGTGTTTTCACAGCTGCACAGTTTGCTGATGCAGAATTATTCTGCTGCTCTTTCTGCTAGACGTGATCTTTTCTACACTGTCCTCCTTTGACCCACCTTGGACTGAAGAGAATTTGAGCATCCCAAATTGAGACACAAGAATGGATCCCACAAAAAGTTCAGTAGACATGTTTGTATCATTGTGAACTGGATAGGGACATAATTTGTCCATGCATAGAAACCGTGTTAGTGGATTGAGCTGTAGCACTTAATAGACAGACTGCTGTTAAGCAACCTTACTGTCAAAGCTATGTTCCTGTCCCTGATAGAGAAATATCACAAAGAACCACAGTATTTAATATTAAATGTAAGAAAAAAGATCAGGAGAAATATCTCTCATTCACAGATGGAAGGAAGATCCTACTTGCCACTTATGCTCATGCACACACATACACCCACACACCCACACACCCGTATACACAGCTATGGAAGTGGGGAGTGGCATCTTTTTCAAGTCCTGTAGCAATGCACATGATGGAGTGTAGTTCAATGCAAGTTTACATGGGAATTCACAGGTTTGGTTTTGAGGGGAAATATGTGGAATGGTGCAATGCATCTTCTTGGAAACATCCCACATTCTTGGTTTTGGTATCAAAGCAGTACAAGCCAGAGCATGAGAACAGTACAGGTTATGAGTTTCCATGCCAAGTTCAGACATGATGTGTTCAAAGAGCATTGCAGATTATCGCAGCCAATATTGCATATATCACTCACATGAGATAGAAATGCCCCAGTTGCATGAAAACTTCCATATTTGTTGGTGGATGGTTACAATGTATAATGCATTTTGAACATAACTTTATGCAGAGTGCTCTGAATACAATAAAACGTGTCCAACTAGCCATTATTATAAAGGTATTCTTGAAGAACGTCTGAAGGAGAGGGTGGGTTGCTGTGTTTGAACCAAGAGTTCTTAGTTTACTGCTCAACCTCTGAGGAGGCTTCTTGGCATCTGCCACAAATTAGATGTGTAAACAAGGCTAAACCTATCATCAAATGCCACTTTTCGATTTTACCCTATTATCCTCTGTTCAGTTAGCAAAACTAAAACAGGATATGCTCACTTTTCAGCACCTTGGCACCAAGCATTCTGGCCCACAGTGTGAGAAGGAAACTTTCTATAATTGGTACAAGAGATGACAACTGGATTCCTTGACCTCCCCCTTTTGTTAAAAAAAATGGGGAGAAATGTGCCTTTGATCCACCTCTCTTCTCCCCAGTGCTTCCCAGCTCTTCCTGCCAGCAAATGCTATTGCAGCTACTTCATAGAAGGCATTAGACAAGGCACAACCTCCATTGAATCAATTGGTCTGTGCCCTACAAAGACAACTCTCCCTCTACCCCTAACTTTACCCCTTTCTCCTGTAATGTCCTGTTATTTTGGAAAGTGGTACATAATGTACCTGAACAAACAACCTGAGAGGCTCACCCTTGAGATTATTTTTCTGTTTTGAACACAAACCCCAGCTGACAAAGAACAAAGCACGTAAGGGTCAGAGATGTGTCACTTGTAATGCATATGGAGGCAAGATGAGGAAATGTGTGTATGGATGGAGAAAGATCCGCACAAATTCCCTTATGTAATCTGATTTTCAGGACTCTGCACCAACAGTCAATATGACCAATCAGCTGTTCAAGAGAGAGAACAGGTGCTGATCGGGCATTTCCATGTCCAACTTTCCTACTTCAAGCTTTATTTGAAGTGGCATATAGACTTTATAAACATTCATTTAATAAAATGGGAGAAATCTTGCTTTCTCTCCAGCCTTATCAACCACTCTGGATCTGCTGCATGCTACCTGGCAACCACTACTGTATGTGAGTGCTACTGGATCGAGGCAATATTTTACGCAGTGGGGTTGGCTGAATATGGGCAGTGGTTGCAAAATAAAGCAAAGAGGAGATCTATGTTACTTCCATTATCTGCTCCTGTTTTTTTAGTGATGAATTGTCACTGGATAATTTAGTAGGCCCCTGACTTCCAGTGATTGGTCTATATTGTGGGAAGTGCCAGCCAATATTCAGAGTTAGGACTTGAAATCATCCCAGGGCAGGTGCACATTCTGACTCAGGGATGGAACTAGGGTCTGTGTTACCTGGGGCAAACATGGATTCCGTGCCCCCCCATGGGTTATTTTGGCACCCCCCGGGCGTCATTTTGGCGCACCCCCTAGCACGGCGCCCTGGGCACATGCCCCGCTTGCCCCCCCCCCCCAGTTGTGGCCCTGTTCTGACTTGGTCGTCTCATATGCCTGGCCATTCTCAATCCTTATTCAACCTTTAGTAAAGCTTGTTTACTTCCTTATGTGAATCTGGATGGAGCCATGCTGAGTTGTCTCACCCCAAGCATCACACTCACAAGAGGAAACTGTTCTGGGTGTTGGTGCATCCAATAGATGGCTTGTGTGTGACATCCTCAGGACTACTGGATATGGGCTTACTTTCTCATATGTTAAGGTTCTAGCTTATTTTATTTGTGTTATATCCCATCTTCTTTCAGCAGCTTGAAGCAGTGTACAGTACATAGCGTTCCCTCTTATTTTTCACCACAATAATTACCCAGTGAGGTAGACTGGGCTGAGAGAGAAATCCCAGCCCAAACTCACCCAGGGATCTTCCCTGGCTAAGGATGGACCTGAACCTGCTCCCATTCCAATATCTCAACCGCTCATGAGGCTTAAGTGAGAACAGGAGAGGTAAACTGGAATCCCGTATGATTCAGTCCTTGAGGCCTTTCTTGGTTGGAGACTTGTATAAGCCTAAGCTTCTCGATCTAGGTTTTCTAAAAGGCTGTTCTAGGATATAAATACCAGGGTCTACCAAAGAATTGTAGTAATAGTAGGGTATTTATCAGTTGATATTAGTCTTGGTAGCTTTACACCTTGGCTCAAAGGCAGAATGTCTTAATGCTAATTGCTAGAGAACAGTAGTAGAAGAGGGCAGTTGCCCTCCTGCCAGTGTTCCTGAGCTTCCTGAATGGATCTGCTTGGCCACTCTGTGACAGAGTGCTGGCTCTTATGTTGTCAGATAGTCCAATGAGCCTGGCTTTGAGAGCATCCAGTTGAAAGTAGGGAGAAGGCAAAGTATATTGCAAACTGACCAGGGCTTGCTTCCCTGCATAGAGGGGGTGTAAGCACCAATTTACTTAGAAGACAAGAAAGTGGAAATGTGACTGATTATAGTCTGTAGGGCATAGCTTTCCAAAGTGTGTGTTGCGACACACTACTGTGTCACCTGCGGTGTCCTGGTGTGTCATGTGCAAACCCGGAAGCGCTGATGGGGGGAACCGGAAGGAGCAGCACCCCCGCCAATCAGCGTCACTGCCACTGATTGGCGGGGGTGCCGCTCCTTCCGGTTCCCCCCATCAGCGCTTCCGGGTTTGCGCGGGACACACCAGGACACCGCAGGCCCCACCGCCGCCGTTGGTGTGTGTCGCCAACATGAAAAGTTTGGAAAGCTCTGCTGTAGGGGTTAAGCTGCTTAGCTGAGCAATATTATTATTTCAAAGCATCATTTCTTTGATTTCTTCAGGTCAGATCTTGCCTGCAAACCGAAACACGCCAAGTCCTATTGATCCCGACACCATTCAGGTTCCAGTTGGGTATGAACCAGACCCTGCCGATCTTGCTCTTTCTAGCATTCCTGGCCAGGAAATGTTTGACCCTCGCAAGCGCAAGTTCTCTGAGGAGGAGCTCAAGCCCCAGCCGATGATTAAGAAAGCTCGCAAAGTCTTCATTCCAGATGATCTGAAGGTAATTTGGGACTGGTGTCCAGGGCTGTGCAGCGATCCAGATTTGAAGGGGTAAAGGGAAATTGGAGCATGCACAGGCAGATAGGTTGCACCCATTGACAACTTCTTAAAGAAACAGTGTCTTATCCTGGGATCTCACAGATGTCGTGGTAGAGGCAAGGAGGAGAGCACTTTGATTTGGCACAATTAGATTTGGCAGGAATAAAGGATGATGGTGTTTTGAGAGCAAGTGAAAGAGACATCTGCAACTGAATCTCCAAGAGTGGTTTCAGCTGGAGTTAACAATCCTAGATTCTAAACATAAGGAAACTGGAAATTGCATAGGATTGTTGCCTGTGTTCATTTTTATTTTTTGTACCCTTCACCCTTGCTAAAGGAGGTGGGATCATCTTAAATTCAGGGTTGACTTCCCTTCAGGGAAATACGGGGTGCTTCTTACCCGAAATCAAATCTTTTGTCCATTGAGGCTACTTCTAAAGGAACATACATTGAATTGAAATTCTTGACTATCATCTGAACTCAGAATGCTGGACATAAGCTGTACCGATTATAAATATGATAACCATGCAGAATTTCAGATGCAATCAATCTTGCCTCTAAATTCTGTGCTTCTAATATACACAGGACTGCAGAGATTGTTCAGAAAGATTTGTGACAGAGCTGAAAAAGAGACAATTCAAGTGGTACGGAGGTGAACCTTTCTTGGATTCAAAAAGGCCTCCCATCAGGCCAAAAGGGAAATAAGATGAGGGGGACAACAGAGGAATGCTGTGATTGATAAAAGGAGAAGATAGGAAAAAGGACAAGTTTATGTCTTCCCTGCTTTAAAATGACTGCTGGATCCCCCAAGAGCACAGCTACTTTTTTCAAGGGGGTGGGTGGGTTGAAGGTGGGGAGGAAGGCACTTGTTCCATGTCATTCCCTTGAGCAAGTTGAGTTGAGTTATTACAGCATGTATTATTTCAATTATTTTAAAAGAAAAGTCACCAGCATTCTTTTTTTTAAGCCAATCTTGTTTGGTATATAATTCTGTGGTCTTGAAAATGTTAAGAAACTCTCTGCATATCTATTTGCATTAGTTCCAGAAATATAAACCTGTGAACAGAATGGCAAAGTGGAGGAGGTTAAAAAAAAAAACTTTTCCAGCCACTAAATGCAGAGAAGCCCTTGAAATGAGTTGCTGATGATCTTCGTGGATTCACAGGCAGTGACTTCCTGGAGTTTGAGCTGCTTTGTCTGAGATACTCAGAGTCTCAGCAAAAAGCTTGATCGAAGCTTGTGTTTCCTTGTGTTGATTGGTTGCAGAATTTGGGTAGAGGGGCAAGCGCAAATTAGAACCATTGATAGTCTCTGGACCGTGTGTGATTCTCAGGTGTTTGCTCTCCTTTCAGGCTAGGATTAAAGGCTTTGGCTTTGTAGTTTTTTAATATAATAGATGGGTGTGGCCTTAGTAACACAGGAATGAATTGAATTTAAAATTGATTTTTTTTTTGTGGAGAGGAATGAGGTGGAAACTAGGCATTGCACAAATATATGAGGTGATTTCCCTTCCCTAGTCCTTCTTCTAGAAAGAGAGACGTTAATTAGGCAATCTTAAACTATTTAATTTTGGAGTCTGGCTATTGGGCCCAGCTATTGATTCTATTCGATCGGCGTGCCCCACGCAACTGATGGACCCTGTTTCAGGTAAGGAGGGGCCAGGGGAACCTCTGTGGGGTTGCTGTGAGAAATATTCTCAGCATCTGTCAAGCAAAGTCACTTGGCTTCGTTTGGAATTAGACTCTGGCTGGGAAGATCTTATGGAAGTGCCTGAGGCTTGTCTGAGCTCAGTTACCTAGGAAAAGTTTGAACTGACCGATGCAGAGGAAGTGGACAGGGTCCTTGGGGCTGTGAGTTTGGCACCTGCGTTCTGGACCCATGCCCCCCCTGGCCGGTTAAGGCCTCCTAGGTGGTGGCATGTGGTTGGTTCCTCATAGCGGGAGAGGTAGTGCCACCTGGCCTGAAACATGCGGTGGTGTGCCCTCTTCTCAAGAGACCCTCCTGGGATCCAACAATGTTAGACAACTTTTGTCTAGTCTAAGCGCTCATCTTAGTGGGCCCTGGATGAAGTGGATTATCTGTAACCTGTTACAGTACCAAGATGACATTGGCTGTGCTTATGGATGACATCTGGAGGGCTTGAGATGGGGTGGTGCAACCATCTGGCCCACCTGGATCTCTCAGCAGCTTTCAATACCGTTGACCATGATATCCTTCTGGACCAGCTTTGGGGGTTGAGCGGGGGCAGCTTGTTCCAGTTGGTGTTGGTTGGGAGGGGAAGAAGTCCAACCCTAGGCCTCTCTTGTGTGGAGTCCCTCTGGATTCAGGTCTCTCACTGCTTCACTTTAACATCTATGTGAAACTGCTGGGCAAGGTCATTTGGCAACAGGAGGTTATACACCTCCACCCCTGGCCAAGCAAGCAAGGCTGTGAAAGTCTGGATAGGGAGGAACCAGCTCAGACTCAATCCTGGCAAGACAGAGTGGCTTTGGGGTTTGGGTATCCTGGAGGCGTCATCTTTTATTCTTGATGGAGTAGCATTTCCCCAGACACAGCTGGTGCGCAATTTTGGATCCTGCTGGACTTGTGGCTCCTGCTCGAGGAGCAGGGAGCAGTGTGGCTAGAGGGCCCTTCGTGCAAGTACATCTCATGCTGCAATTGTGCCCATTCCTGCAGTGCACTTTACACGGGGCTGACCTTGAAGACCATCCGGAAATCACAACTGGTCCAAAATGCAGTAGCATGCACAGTTTGGGGTGCCTATTGGGTTGCCCGTATTACAACACTGCCGTGCAAGCTGCACTGGCTTCCAGTTTCTTTCAGGGTGCAATTCAAGGTGCTAGTTATCACTGTTAAAGCCCTGTGTGGCACGAGGTCAGGTTATCTGCATGACCACCTCTCCCTGAGGGCATCCTTCTGCCCCACCAGATCGGATAGGGTGGGCGTGTTCCAGGCCCCTTCTCTCAGATGTCGTCGTCTAGCAGGACCTAGGGAGCGTGCCTTCTCAGTAGCAGCCCCTGCCCTGTGGAACACCCTCCCCCTGAGATCTAGCAGGGCCCCCCACCCTTCCGGCCTCCCGGGAAGTTTTCAAAAGCTGGTTCTTCTCTCAGTGCTGGGGTGAGGTGAGGCTGGAGCCTAGCGATTATGGGTTTTTTATTCATTGGGGAGTGTTGGATTAGGGTGCTGAGGGTTGTTTATTTAGATGCTGGGTATTATTGTTTCTTTATGTTCTTATCGCTGGTGCTATAAGCCGCCCAGGCTTATGGAACATAAGATGAGCAGCCGTACAAGTCTCTTAAATAAATACATACACACGTACATTCTGATCATGCCGAAGTGACTTTTGGATGTCATTCCAATATTACTCCTGAGACGGCATTTGGAAAAAATGAGTATAAGAAATACAGAAGCTAGAAAGTCTTTCTCCTCATCACTGTCCCATTAGAGCAGCAGTGCAGGGAAAAGCTACGATGAAGTGCAGGGGTCATCATGCCGGCTCCTCTTGCATGCCTCCAGGAGAATTTCTAATCATTTCCCCCAATTTACACATTTATATCCCACTTTATTATTTTTTTCCTCCCCACAGGAGCTAATACTTTGCTTAAAACCTGATTTAAAAGATATCCAAAGCCAATATTTGATCCACTGCTAAAATCTGACAATTAGATTTATGGAGCAGAAATGTGATCCTTTGCATAAGTTGCCTGGAAGTACTGTAAGCTCCAGTGAATTTATTGATACTTACTTTTGAGTGTGCAGGTTGTAAAAATCACCATGCTTTAACAACAAAAACAAGAAAAGTCTTTAGCCAGTTAAATTGCAAGTCATCTAGCAAAGGAGGTTTACTATTTAAATAGTAAATTTAAATCCTTTTCCTAATTCTCTTGTCTTTCTTTACCTTTCCTTCCTAACCTGGCACCCTCCGGATGTTTTGGCTCCCATCACCCTGATTTGCTTGGGATGCTTGGAGTTACCGTTCTTCTGGACGCCAGGATCAGGAAGATACCTTTATGCTAATCTATGGCACACCGTTGTAAAATTTAAGTTTCCTTGGCACCTCTTTGCTTTGCTAGAGCATAAAGGCTCCACTAGTTATCATGGGATCCTACCACATGTCATCTACTCCTGCTTTAGAAGAAACCCCAGTATTGCAAGCCTTGTATTGCACCTCCTTTCCAACGTAACAATGTTTTAGTTGAATGCACAGAATACCTACAGCCCGGCTGATGCTTTATGGGCCTCCATTCATCTACTGAAATCTAACACCGACTTTCTTTTTCTCTGTGATTAATGAGCAGGATGACAAATACTGGGCAAGACGTAGAAAGAACAACATGGCTGCCAAGCGATCTAGAGATGCCCGGAGGCTGAAGGAGAACCAGATTGCTATCCGTGCCTCATTCCTCGAGAAGGAGAATACGGCTCTGCGCCAGGAGGTGGCTGATCTACGGAAAGAGTTGGGCAAATGCAAGAACGTCCTTGTCAAGTATGAAGCCCGGCATGGTCCTCTGTAAATGGTGTCCCCCCCCCACCCTTTTCTGTTTCTTTTCTTCCCACCTATTTTTTTTTTTAATTTTGTGGTTTGGCATTTAAATAGATGGACAGCGTGTTTCCTGTTTGATAGCACCTCACCCAAACCAACTTTTCAGTCATGGGCACTTTAACAGAAAGCAGAAACAGAACCAGTGTACAACCTGTGTGTATGTGTGCGTGGGTGTGCTTGCACACACGTGCGCAAGCACACCTGTGAATGAGTGTGCATGTCTGTCTTGGCTCTTGTTTTTTTATGAAACCCTATTTGCAGGGTTGGGTTGGCCGAGACTGGCCATAGTAAACTTTTTATTGAATACATACATGTAGATATGCATGTATATATTTTCCAGTGCTGCTTAAACTCTATTTTTGTCTTACCCGATCCCATTCTTTTGATATAACTTGGGGAAAAAAGAAAGAAAATGAAAGAAAAGCATCCTGGTAATGAGGAAGAACAAGAGAAAGAACAGAAAAGTAGAGCTGTTTTTGGTTTGTTGTTTCAATAAGGCACATCAGGCTTTGTAAATTTACTGATAGAATGCACAATTGATATTCATGCTATGATGCAGAGATGTTAATTTATAGATTTGCTTTTTTATTTTGTTTTGGTTTTCTTTTATGTTTTTACATTTTGGTAAATAAAATAGACCTTCAGATTCATAGTGTATTCTATAGCCTCCTTGTAGAATAATAAGGAACAGCTAACTTTCCTTTTATTGCTATAAAATAAAAAATAAATAGGTAGAAGTATTATAAATAGATCGGAGAGAGTCTATTTTTGCATCCCCTGGATCTAAGCAATAGTTCTCTTTAACAGGTTAATATTCCTGGTGGACATTGGATGACTTTGCTACCTTAATACCATAACTTTTTAGTGTTCTTTTTTCATAAAACGTTAAAGATTTCTTGATAGTCTACCTAAAAAAGATCTCTAACCAGACAAGCAAAAAAAAAAACAAAAAATCATCATATGCCTGCACGATGTCAGAGCATGCTATACAGATAAAGGCCAAAGCATATTCCTGCCTTAGGTGAATTAAATTTTTCCTCCTCCCCATTTTTTTTAATGATATGTGGGGCACAACACTGAATTATACAGGTATGCAAAACATTTTAAGGTTGAAATACTCCAACCTTGAAATACCCGTTTCAGTCTTATCAAGAACTGACCAGGATACCTTTGTCTTTCATCTGATTTCTCTTACACTTTGCAACCAGCAAGTGGAAATCCAGAAGCTTTCAGTTAAATTTCTTGGGAAGTAGGGGTGTCAATTCAGCCAGGGAACTGTCATGCTGCTTCTGCAGATCCTTCTCCAATCTGCTCAGTCTGCAGTGCTTTTTCAAAAGAGTTGAAGTTGGGCCAGCAGCCCTTGAACTTGGCCATTAGAAGAGCTTGTCTGCTTTTGCCTGGGTGGTCCAGCTGCTTTTGTGAACGTCTGCTGCTGTTTTGTGCAGATCCCCAGTCCTTGCCCTCAACCAGCCTGTGATTGGCATAACCAGAGGGGTCTGGATCAATCCCCGGTGGGGGACAGAGGTCAAGTGGTGCTTGTCGTCAGCCCACTACCCACTCTTCAAAGAGTTCAGTGCTGTTCTTGGGGTGCAGGAGTGACACTGATTGCCATGCTAGGTCAGGATGAAACTACACTTGAAAAACTCAAGATAATTCACTGATCAGAGAACTGGAAAAGCAAAATTAAAAAGGCCTACGTTACTACCACCTTTTGGCGTTTGGGCAGATTATATTTTTATTTCCACTGATGTTCAGTTTCTGAAATTCTCATTTTTTTTCTGAAAGACTTTGAATTCAGCTTTATAGTTAACGATGTGCAATATACTTTCTGTAGATTTCTCACCTGCTGGTTTTGTTTTATTTCTCCCAAATTGTTTTGATTTAGTTAGAAGTCACTTTTGTAATTTTTTGCCTTGACATGTTGCTGTGATTGTATCATGACCTGATGGTTTTCAGAGTTTCTCCTGTTATTTTTTTAGCTTTGATTTGTTTTTCTAAACTTATGTTATATTATAAAGTATTTTTGGAGGGTGGGGAGGAAATGAATGTAAGAGATGCAGATATATATTGAAAGGTGATGGTGTCATACTGTGGTTAATTCAGTTCTTTTAAATGTTTCCTGAAGACCAAAAGAAATTGATTATTATAAAATGTATAAAATTTATACAGAATCATTAGAGTGTGCTCTTTTTTTGTACAGTATTTTTCAAGGACAAATGCTGATTGTGTATTTTGGGAAAAAGATTAAGATATATATCATATGTTTAAGCAAAGAGGATTTAAAGAAAACTAGATTATTTCACTTTAAAGATGACAATATATCTCTTTATATATTCATGAATATTGAATACAGAAGAAATGCTTCTAGGGCTTTTTTAAAATGATGATATTGTATGCCCGCCACTGGCACATTAACGTAGTTTTGTGTTTTCAGTTAGGGAATAATCCATGTCTCTGGGCACAGCTGCTTGCCCCTGGAAGGATCACATCGGGTGCAATAGAAGGCTCTACCTCCCTCCTCTTCTTAGTCTGTCCCACTTTAGCAACTGACCATGTATGAGAAGAGCAGAGTTGTGCACCTCCCTCCCTTCCCCCTATGCTAAGAACCCCATAGTTCCTGCCAGCCCCACGTAACCCCTCCATGCAAAAGCGGCTGTGCTCCTATGGGGACAGATGGGGCTCTAAATGTTTTAAGCATGTAACATTGTTTGCTGTGGTCTTTCAAATTTCTCTTGAGTACATACAGCTTTCCCTTTTAAAAATGTAATCAATTGGTTGGAGAAAGCACAAGGTTGGTGACATCTGTCATAGAGCTTCATGGGTGCAGATACGTTGGGGACTGGGCAGTATGATCCAAATGCTCATAGAGCTTACGTTATCAATCCCCTTTGACATTTCCAGTCCATGCTGTGGTGAGGATTTGTATCTATGGTGAGAGTTTGAAAAAAAATTCCATTACAAAGATGGTTCTTGCAGATCGAAGCACGTTTCCCTCAAAAGACATCAGCTGAGGAGGCCAGAGGGTCTCCCAGACCTCTCCCAACAGGCAGCTTAACGGAGGGCCTATTTTTCAACTCAGTGCAGTGGAGGGCAGGTAAGCAGTCTGCTTCAGGGTATCTCCAAAATGCTGGACCTCTAGTTGTGTTGCACTGTAGCACCCAAAATTCCCAGCCAGCCAGGGCTCTCTCTGGGTGATGGGCAGTGTAGCTCTGTGTACTTCTCCAGGTTCAGAAAGGTTTGCTTAATCTTTGGGGGACAATTCAGAAGCAGTAAGAGTCGTTTCACATGTTAGAGATGAGCCCAGGTTGGTTCCTCAGTATTCACTCCCTGGTCTGGTAACCTGTTGGTCACATTTGTCCAAACTGAATTCCCTCTTATCCAAGTTTTTGGTGCCCAGGGTTTTCCATAAGGCAATAGTTTCTGCTTGTGGAACCATATCGCTTCTCATTGTTTACTGTTACCCACGTTGGGTAGTGCTGACGGACAAGTTCAACAACATCTGGAGAGCACAGATTCCCCAATCTGTCCTCATGCTTACTACTTTCCTTCTGGCATCTTCTAGAGGTCCATTGTTTCCGTTTTCTTGCCCAGTCTCATTCTATCACTGGTGGAGTACAAGAATGAGCAAAGCCATGTGACTTCCTTGATTGAGCCATACTTGGCTTTTATTATACTTGAACAGGTGTTTTCTTGAATTGGTGAATTACAGAAAAGATAGAAAACCCTATCTTTAGTACATTAAAAAAAAATGCACATCAGAAAATTATGATGCCACATGTTTTTCTAGATCATTTTTTCCATCAAAACAAGTGCATTTCTGTTACATAAAATCACCTTACATTATAGGTGATTTAAACAAAACGTTTGGACAATTGCAAAGATATGTTGCCATTATTATGAGGATTTTCCAGAAAGTTTGAAAATATATCCCAGTGTCCTAAATATTTTAATAGGCTTTTTTGGACCATTATTTCAGCTGATTAATAATCTTTAGGGTGTAAACTATCCTTTACTGGCCAGTAAATATATCTGTCTATATGTTCATATGTGTGTGAAAGTGCAAATAAATATTAAGCTGATAATAATTTCCACTGAGTGTAAAACAAGCCTAAAGGACATAATACTGGGAGAAGGTAGGACTGCTTTAAGAAGTTGCGAACACGTGCTCTGTTCATTTCCCCCGAATCCCAAGTATTTCATGGTCCTACTCATAACTTTGTCTGGAGGTGCCAGTGTGGAAACTCAAGTTAAAAAGATGTTTTGCAGGCTAGGAAGTTTTATCTACATGATTGACATGGAGACATTAAAGAAGTAATAATTTCACTAATCTGGAAATTCTTTTGAGATGTAAAGATCTTACAGTGGACAGTGTTCCTAGATACAGTGCTGTTAATATTAGAAACATCAGTTGCTTCATCATTATAGGTTCATTTAAGTTCTAGACAGGGCAACTATATCCAGTCATAGCAGGTAAACCAAATTATACAGTGACTTCTGTGAATAATCAGTAGTTACACAATACATCTTGAGCAACCAGATGTCCACACTTGCTCTGCCCTCAAAACACCTTTTTGTTTACTTCCGATTTTGATCTTCAACTTGGCCTGCTAGTTTATTTCGTTTTACACTATGAATCTGTATAGATGAGTAGTCAGCTTCTCTCAAAGGAACAAACTGAGAGAAACTAGTTAAGAAAGAACATAGATGGTGACAAGGGTAAATTAGTTATGACTAGAGCACATGACAAATAATGAGGATGGATTGTCCAGAGACGGACATAATATAAGCAAGGCCAACAACAATAGGCCACTGATCAGAGCTGAAACCTAAGTAGTCTGCACATTGTAAAGTGCATAGTTAGCATCTGGATCGGCTTGTGGATCAAGCTGAGGCTGATGACATTGGAATAAGAGAAGTCTTTTTCCAAATCCTGTCTACCAGCCTCTCCCAACTGGATGCATTCCAAATGTGATGGGAATATATTGCCCATACTTTGAACCAGCCAAAAGCCATGCCAGCTAGCAAGTCTGTAGCCCTAATATATCTGGAAGGCACCAGCTTAGGGCCTGACAATTATCTGCACCAGAAAGCCATTGGCTGGGAAAGAGTTTGCAAGAAACATATTCCTGGTCTCTCATGAAACAGCCATTAGAACCAGTTGTTTCATCAATTCTGAAACTGATGCAGATAACTGTGGCCCTCCTGATGTCCTGCAAATGTTGTACACCCATCAGCCCCAGCCAGTATGGCAAAGAGTTGGATATGATGGAGGTTGAAACTAAAAACAGGAAGGGCACAGCTTCTCCACCATCTGGTATCATTAGGAGAGTGCCTCATCTGTACACATGGTCTATTGTTTCACTGCTCCATTGATTTAAGACTGCACATTATTTGCTGGAGTGAGATGTATATTAGGCTACAATTGTATATGCTCTAGTATTTTTGCACACAGTGGGCTTACTTCTGAGTAAGATTTAGGTAAGTTATTAATGAATGAAACTTAGCCTTATCTTTTGAGTTAACTTGTCCCCTGGCCTTTATTCTTGCTTCAGAAATTGTGTGTGCGTGGTATGTGTGTATGTATGCACACTTGCATTCGCGTGTGTGTTGTTTGAGAAAAGCAAGAATAAGCTTTTGGTATTTTTCATTTATTTGGAAAAATGCTCCACTTTTTTCTCTCTCTCAAGTGATCAGCCGTTGTGTTTCTGGCAACCTCATATGAGAGCTCTGTTCACAAGAGTTTAACAAACAAGATCAAATTAAATGTACGTCATGACATGAATTGTGTTCCGTATGTTTTTCAGCCCAAATCTTTCTGTTATTCTTTAACGTTTAATAAAAACATTTAAATTTTTTCTTTGCCTGAGGTTGTGTTTGCCTTTCTTGCCTTAGGAGGTAAAAAGATGGTAGCTTCTTAAGGGGTCTTTGGACCCCAGAATTTAGGTGGGATTCCTAAGGTTAGCGTGACCACTGGCTGCTGTGGCTCTTTATAAAGTATCTGTGACTCTCCTTTAGGGTTGTTATTTTTTAAAATTATGAAAAGTAGATAACTGTATTTACTTACATTAGGTATCTATATTTTTAATCCCAACACCCAACTATGAAATTAATTTGGTGTTAGCATATACACTCTTTCCCAAGCTTCCTGGGAATGAAATGGGATTGCTCCATGCACAGCCCCTTGAGTAATCTGAAGTCCCAGAATGAATCGGGGGGGTGTTGTAGGTTTGAATACCAAAGAACTGCCTGTTCAATCCCTGGCATCTCCAGATAGGGTTGGAAAGCTCCTCCTAAGAATTGCTGCTGTACATCATAGACAACCCTGAATTGGATGGTTTAGGCATTGAAGAAGTTCATCTGAAAGGGAGAGAGACAGTACACACAGACACCATACTTTTCCATCATGGACACAGGCATGTAGAGCAGCACCCTCCCTCCTTCAGACCTTCACTCAATGCATGGATGGTGGAGATATTGGACCAGTGGCTGCCCCATATTGGAAGGGAAAGATTGAATTCCACTTGGCCTTGCCCCATGTGAAAGCAATGGCATAATTTGAAGCACCTAGACCAGTGTTTTGGGTCTCCTGATTTACACACTGGAGCAACCAGTGTGAGGCAATAGATCTTCAGCCCCTTCCTGGATACAGAGGATACAATTTATCCAACCTTTTGGTCTGTCTCATCTCCACTGCCCATTTTCTAGAGCTCTCCTGAGACTCCATGCCAGGAAAAGGGGAGGCCCAAGAGACCTGGAGGGTGGAAGGAATTGCAGCTGTGTCCTCCTCCTCTGAGAAAAAGTAAAATTCCATCTTTCCAGTATGATAGCAACAAATTTGCACAACATACTGTTGTCTGCAAATCGCGGTCTAGTCCTCCCGGCGCAATTTAGCCAATCACACGCAGAGCGGAAAAATCACCTTCGTTTATTCAAGGTACCTGGAATAAGCGGACTTCCCTCACAATACTAAGCAACAGCAACCCCCACCCCAACCCCTAAATCCTAAGGGTAAATAACTAAGCTTCATAGATTATGCAATCAACCAGTACATTTTTAACGTGCCTAGTTAAGCGTGTTGTGTGAATGCGGCCAGAGTGAGGTAATGTTTAAAAAAAAGGCTGAGCAAATCCAGATCTACAGGCATGGATCTTTGCAATAAAATCTGGCTCTTTGCAATAAAAATTTTATTTTATTTTATTGTAAACCGCCCAGAGTCCCTCCAGTGGAGGGAGATGGGCGGTGATATAAATTTTACAAATAAATAAATAAATAAAAATATGCTACTTTAGCTATCATAGTGCCTCCTCCCCTAAAAAACTTGGGAACTAAAGTTTGGAAGCGTGCTGAGAATTTTTCATTAGGTTTCCCTCCCCGATTCCATGTCCTTGCAACCTTCTTTCCCTACAAAGGAATAATGGGGGGGGGGGGGGAGTTTCAAAGGACTCCTTGTCCTCTGCCAGGCCCAGAGCTGGTAGCCAAAAAAAAAAAAAAAATCCAAACCAATCAATGTAGTAAAAACAATGCATCACAAGAGGGTGGCAGAAATCAGCAGGGGAAGGGAGCCTGTGAATCACAGAAACTCAATCATCCGGATAGAGTGAGGATCATAGTTAGTTGCCTGGCCTTGGGGGAGCTGGGGGTGGCGACAGCGGACAGGAAGCTCTGGCGTGGGCTGGTCCATGAAGTCCCGAAGAGTCGGAAGTGACTGAACGAATACACAACAACAACTGTTCTGGAGAGGCAGGAGCCGGCTGAGGAAACCCATCGTCAAAGTAGAGTTCACGCAGACCAGTCTTCTGCACCCCTTTAGAGGTGTTGGGACTGCTAGTCCCAGCTGCACAGCCGGAAGAATTCTGGAAGTTGTGATCCCAACCCAGTTTAAGGGCACTGGGCTGGGAAGGGCTGAGCTAGACCAGCCTGCCAAGGGTGGGGGGATTTCACTTCAAATACACTTGCTCACCTGTCAGCCCAGAACAATACAGGATTCTGTCCTCGTTACAATTACGTAATAACAGGTTGATCCTGAAACAAGAAAGCAACTCATCAGAGGTTACGCTTATTTATTTATATTTTAATCCAGGAACAAGAAATGACATAATCAGGGAAATCCAAGTCAGTCGTAATTTAGGGACTGGAAATGAGAGCTGTGCAATCATAATTAAACTGAAAGGACAGGAAGGTAGGAGCAATTGCAAGTTGTATATCATCCTCATCTCAGTTTCTTCTAACTCTATTAAGAAGGAGTTAGAGGAATTTGCAGAGGTGTCAGGACTATCAGTTAATTTTCACAAATTACATCTGATGTTTTTTCATACGCCCCAAAAATTCAAAAGGAAATTTCTACAGTTTTAGGGATTCCAATAGTATATAAATCTTTAAAATATTTAGGCAAAATGTTAATAAAATTTTTACTAATAATTATGTACCAGCATGGAAGAAATTAAATAGGGAAATGAAAAACTGGGCTTCAAAGCATTTTAATAGTTTAGGGTGAATTGCAGTGGTAAAAATGAAAATCCTTGCATGGCTCAACTTCAATGCCTCCCAGTGGAAATTCCAGGACAGGCTTTAGGACATTGGCAAAAACAATAATAATAATAGAAAGCTTCTGCTTTCATGCAAAAAAATTGAGAATAAATAAAAGGATTTTATATAGACCTCAGAAACAGGGAGGCTGGGACATGCCCTATTTGTTAATATATTATCAAGCAACACAATTAGGGCACATGACTCCATTTATTATGGAAGACTCTTCGAAACAGTGGATCCAAACAAACTATATTAGAGCCAAATAATTTTTATAAATCAATGGGTTTTTCACCCAAAATTATTTTCTAGAACAAAACAGATTGAAAATGTTTGCACTAAAACAATGCTTCAAATTTGGAAGAGTAAATACATATATAGCTTTGATAAAGGATACTTCTTTAACTCCTTTAATAACATATATAGAACAGGATAATCATTATGGTTTGGTTAAAATGAAACCAAACCAGGAATCACAATTTGAGAGAATACAATCTTTATAGACTAAAAGATTTTTATAGTAATAGGGAACCTCTCAATAAAGATCAGCTAGAGCAATGAATAGGTGATAAGTTACCATGGCTCTTTTGTATCAACTCAAATCTCTTTTGGGCAGTAGAAATATTAGAGCTTCAGTAACACAGCCTTATACCAATTTCAAGAATTTAACACTTCACTATTTAGAACAACCAAAAGGAACTATCTCAAAAATGTATGGGTTATTATTGCAATTAGAAATAGGAGATCCACCATATGGCTTAAAGGAAGCTTGGGATACTGATCTCGGTAATCCCATACAGGAGATAAATTGGCAGAAATTATGGAAACCAGGTGGATTCACCTCAGCTTTAATTAATTTATTTATTTATTAATCAAATTTATCACCGCCCATCTCTACCGCAGTAGACTCTGGGCGGTTTACAATAAATATTAAAATTAAAAAACCTATAAATCATTAAAATACAATATCATAATAAATAGAAATATAAAAAATCCAGAGGATGGTAAGATCTTAAAAGGAGGTTATTACTAAGCTAACCACCCCCAGGAGGAACTATCACTTCCTTTGTCCCAAGCTAGGCGGCAGAATCAGGTTTTTAAAGACTTCCGGAAAGCCAGGAGGGAGGGGGCCTGCCTCACCTCCGGGGGCAAGATATTCCACAGGGCGGGCGCTGTTGCAGAGAAGGCACACCTCCTGGAGCCCGCTAGATGGAATTCTTTTGTTGACGGGGTCCGTAGCATGCCCTCCCTGCATGACCGGTTGGGGCGGGTAGATGTAATCGGGATGAGACGGTCCCTCAGATACCCTGGTCCCATGCCATGAAGGGCTTTAAAGGTGATGACCAACACCCTGAATTGGACCCGGAAGCAAACTGGTACCCAATGCAGCTCGTGGAGCAGTGGTGTTACATGTGCTGATCTTATCGCACCCGTAACTGCTCAAGCGGCTGCATTTTGGACCAGCTGAAGCTTCCGGATACTCTTCAAGGGTAGCCCCATGTAGAGCGCGTTGCAATAATCTATATGAGAGATGACAAGGGCATGAGTGACTGTTCGGAGGGCCTCTCGATCCAGGAAGGGGCACAACTGGCACACAACCCGAAGCTGTTCAAAGGCCCTCCTGGTCACGACTGCCACCTGCTCTTCAAGCAGGAGTCGTGAGTCCAGGAGGACCCCAAGCTCCAGACTGAATCTGAACGGGGCAGTGCCACCCCATCCAAAGTTAAAGATGACAGCTTCCTGGAGGCCGAGAGGCCATCAATCCATAGCCACTCCGTCTTACCAGGGTTCAGTTGAAGCCTGTTGTTCCCCATCCAGGCCCCTACAGCCCCTAGGCACTGAGATAGGGTGTCAACTGCAACACTTACTTCACCTGGGATGGAGATATACAACTGAGTATCATCAGCTTATTGTTGATACCTCATCCCATGATGACGGATGATCTCGCCCAGCAGCTTCATGTAGATGTTAAATAGGAGAGGAGAGAGAACCGAACCCTGTGGCACCCCACACAGGAGGGGTCGAGGGTCAGATCTCTCCTCCCCTATTACCACCGATTGTGAGCGGCCCTGGAGGAAGGAGGTGAACCAGCGCAAAACTACACTGCCCACCCCTAACTCCCTGAGTTGCTCCAAAAGGATACCGTGGTCAACGGTATCGAAAGCCACTGAGAGGTCCAAGAGAGCAAGAATGGATGCGCTCCCTCCATCTTGCTCCCGCCAGAGATCATCCATAAGCGCGACCAATGCAGTCTCTGTCCCATATCCTGGCCTAAAACCTGACTGAAAGGGGTCTAGATAATCCGTTTCATCCAGAATCCTCTGGAGTTGCAACGCCACCACCTTCTCAACCACCTTTCCTAAAAAGGGAAGGTGGGAGACAGGACAAAAATTGTTCAAGACAGTGGGGTCCCCTGGACCCAACCACATGTGACCTCCCAAGCTGATTTCACCAGCCAGGAGGGACACAGGTCAAGATGGCACGTGGTGGCATTTACAATCTGGAGGATCCTGTCTACTTCATCAGGCCCAACAGGATCAAAACGTTCCCAGATAACAGGGCAAGTACGTACCTCTGGCATCTCCCCAAATTGTGCTTCACGCTTAGAGTTAAATTTGGAATGAATATGAGTGATTTTGTCCTGCAGATGCTCAGCAAACTCTTCTGACCGGCCCTGTAAATGGGTCACCGAATCTTCACGACCCAAGAGAGATCTAGTAATCTTAAACAGGGCCGTTGGGCAGCATTCTGTGGACGCAATAAGAGTGGAGAAATATTCACATTTCGCTGCTCTTATCGACACAAGGTAGGCCCTAATAGCGGCTCTAGATTGTGTCCGGTCAGATTCAGTCTTCGTCTTCCTCCAGCGGCATTCTAGATGTCTCTTAACCCTCTTCAAAACCCTCAACTCCTCCGTGAACCACGGGGAGTGACGGGTCGAATGAGGCAAGAGAGGTCACATAGGCGCGATCCTGTCCAGGGCCCTGGCCACCTCTTTATTCCAGGCTGCGGCCAGGACCTTCGCTGGTCTGTGCATCAGATCTTTGGGTATAACCCCCAGCTCCCTCTGAAACCTCATTGGGTCCATCAGTCGCCAGGGGCAGGCCAATCAAATAGGTCCCGCCTCCCTGCAGAGTGGAGCAGCACAAGAGAGCCTCAGGGTCACCAGGGCGTGGTCTGACCATGACAATGGGGATGGGTGAACTCTCCCCTCAGATCACGTTGCCACTGCTCAGACAAGAAAACTAGGTCTGGGGTGAGCCCACTGTCCTGAATCGGGTCCCGAATAATCTGTGACAGGCCCATGGTTGCCATGGTAGCCATGAACTCCCGAGCTGCTTCCGAGGTCCGTCCCAGGTTTGGCAGATTGAAATCCCCCAAAACCATGAGTCTGGGGAACTCCACTGCCAACCCCGAGATGGCCTTGAGCAGCTCGGGCAGGGAGGTTGCTACACAGCAGGGAGGCTGGTACAGTAGCAACAATCCCAGCTGTACTTGGGAACCCAACTTGAAAAACAGGATCTCACAACCGGCCACTTGTGGAGCAGTGCCCCTGGAGGCCACAAGAGACTCTCGGGTGACAACCGCCACCCCTCCTCCCCTGCCTCGTTGTCTCGGCTGATGCCACACTCGAAACCCGGCTGGGCACATTTCTGAAAGGGCAAACCCTCCTTCTGGGCCCAGCCAGGTCTCAGTGAAACATGCCAGGTCTTCCCCCTCCTCCGCAAGCAAGTCATGAATGAGGGGAGCCTTGTTATTCACAGACCTGGCATTAAGGAGCAACAGCCGGACATCAGGGCCCTCGAAGATCTGCTTACCAGGGTCTGGATTTGAGCTTGGAGGGCCAGAACGCACCACCGGTAATAAACACCGGGGGCGCCTTCCCCAACGATGGCCTGCCCTCCAGCTCGCATCATATCGTCCCTTACCCATCACCATCTCGATCAAATTCTCCGCCCCGCAGCCCCCAGAGAATCCTAGCCCAGACGCCTCCACTCCTGGACCCCCGGAAATCCTGGATTTGGGCAAGGGTCCCTTTCCACATACATTTATTTATTTATTTATTTATTTATTTATCATACTTATATCACTTATATCACCGCCCATCTCCCCCCACAGAGGGGACTCTACATACATCCTCTCACACTCAGTCTCTCCTGGGAAATGGCAGGGCTCCCAGCGCACCAGCTCACACTCTCGGTGCTGGTAAGCCCCAACCACCCCACACACCTCACACTCTTCACTGATCCCCCCTGTGGCCTCTCTCACTAAACACAGCAGGGTACCCAATCACTCCTACCTAACCTGTCTCTCACTCAGAAAATAGGTACTCTAACACAACTCATACAATCCTAGTCCCCCCTCGTCACTCTCACTCACCGAGGGGAGCACCACACTCACACTCACCCCACAACCCTCTGCCGCATTAATAAACTGGGGGTGGTCGATCCTCCACTTCATCCGCCAAGCCGTTAAGATTTTAAAATGTTGTAGAGTCCGCGATATCAAAGTCCAGTATGTTATTGCTGCAAGCCATTCCACTCTCCAAGTCTCTCGTGCAATCCAGCCGATCCCCCTTATACCCCCATACTCCATTCTCTCAACAGAATTGAGGTTGATGGGCATCACTCAGGTCTTCATATGGGGTGAACACCAATCCTCAGCTGGAGGACACAGAGGATTTCAAATGGAAATATAAATTTTCCATACATTTTGCCTAAGGCCTAAATTAAGTCAGAGAGGAACACTGTATGGATTCCTTTCCTCTAAGTGCACCTGCAAATCTGACCGTGACATCCATTTTTTGGCCTTAATTAAAGGAAGCCAAATCATAACCCTAACCTTAACCCTAGGTAGGATTTCAAATGGCAATATGAATTTCCCATGAATTTTCCTGAAGGCGAAAATTAAGTCAGAGAGGAACTGTGTCCAGCTTCCTTTCCCTTAAGAGCCCCTGCGAATCTGAGGGTAACACCGGATTTTGGCAATGACTTCAAGGAAGCCTAAGCCTGACCCTGACCCTAACCCTGACCCTAACCCTAACCCTAACCCTAACCCTGGATTTCAAATGCCAACACTAATTTTCTATGCAATTTCCTGAAGGCCAAAATTATGTCAGAGAGATATCCTGTCTGGCTTCCTTTCCTCTAAGAGTCCCTGCAAATCTGACGGAAACATCGGAGTTTGGCCCTGACTTCAAGAAAGCCTAACCCTAACCCTAACCGAAACTCTAGGTAGGATTTAAAATGCCAATACTAATTTACCATGCATTTTCCGGAATGCCAAAATTAAGTCAGAGAGGTATTCCTTCTGGTTTCCATTTACCTAAGAGCCCCTGCGAATCTGATGGTGACATCGATTTTTGGCCCTGATTTCAAGGAAGCCAAACCCTAAGCAGAAGTTTAGCTAGGATTTCAAATAGCAATACAAATTTTCCATGCATTTTGCTGAAGGCCAAATTAAAGTCAGAGAGGAACACTGTCTGGCTTCCTTTCAACAAAGAGCCCCTGCGAATCTGAGGGTAACATCGGATTTTGGCCCTGATTTCAAGAAAGCCAAACCCTAACCCTAACCCAAAATTTAGCTAGGATTTCAAATGCCAATATTAATTTACCATGCATTTTCTGGAATGCCAAAATTAAGTCAGAGAGATATTCTTTCTGGTTTCCTTTCACCTAAGAGCCCTGCGAATCTTACGGTAACCCCGGATTTTGAAACTGACTTTAAGGAAACCTGACCATGACCCTGACCCTGACCCTGACCCTGACCCTGACCCTGACCCTGACCCTGACCCTGACCCTGACCCTGACCTTGACCCTTCCCCGGTCCCAACCCGGGCCTGGACCTGGCCCCGGCCCCGACCCTTCCCCGACCCTGACCCTGACCCTGACCCCGACCCCGACCCCGACCCCGACCCCGACCCCGACCCTGACCCCGACCGTGAACCTGACCCCGACCCCAACCCCAACCCCAACCCCAACCCCAACCCCAACCCCAACCCCAACCCCAACCCCAACCCCATCCCCATCCCCATCCCCATCCCCATCCCCGACCCCGACCCCGACCCCGACACTAACACCAACTACAACCCAGTCTCCGACCCCGACTGCAACACAAACCGTAACCCAGACAACGACCACAATGCCAACGCCAACCCTAACCCTAACCCTAACCCTAACCCTAACCCTAACCCTAACCCTGAACCTAACTCTAACCCTGGATTTCAAATGCCAACACTAATTTTCTATGCAATTTCCTGAAGGCCAAAATTATGTCAGAGAGATATCCTGTCTGGCTTCCTTTCCTCTAAGAGTCCCTGCAAATCTGACGGAAACATCGGAGTTTGGCCCTGACTTCAAGAAAGCCTAACCCTAACCCTAACCGAAACTCTAGGTAGGATTTCAAATGCCAATACTAATTCATCATGCATTTTCCGGAATGCCAAAATTAAGTCAGAGAGGTATTCCTTCTGGTTTCCATTTACCTAAGAGCCCCTGCGAATCTGACGGTGACATTGATTTTTGGCACTCATTTCAAGGAAGCCGAACCCTAACCCTAACCCTAGCTAGGATTCCAAATGGCAATACGGATTTCCCATGCATTTTCCTGAAGACCAAAATTAAGTCAGAGAGGAACCCTGTCTGGCTTCCTTTCCTCTACGAGCCCCTGTGAATCTGACAATAACATCGGATTTTGGCACTGACTTCAAGGAAGCCTAACCCTAACCCTAACCCTAACCCAGATTTAAAATGCCAATCCTACATTACCATGCATTTTCCTGGAGGCCAAAATTAAGTCAGAGAGAAATACCCTGTCTGGCTTCCTTTCCTCTAAGAACCCCTGCGAATCTGAGGGTAACATCGGTTTTTGCCCATGACTTCAAGGAAGCCTAAACATAACCCTAGCTAGGATTTCAAAAGCCAATACTAATTTTCCATGTATTTTCCTGAAGGCCAAAATTAAGTCAGAGAGATACCCTGTCTGGCTTCCTTTCAGCAAAGAGCCCCTGCGAATCTGAGGGTAACATCGGATTTTGGCCCTGATTTCAAGAAAGCCAAAACCTAACCCTAACCCAAAATTTAGCTAGGATTTCAAATGCCAATATTAATTTACCATGCATTTTCTGGAATGCCAAAATTAAGTCAGAGAGATATTCTTTCTGGTTTCCTTTCACCTAAGACCCCTGCGAATCTTACGGTAACCCCGGATTTTGAAACTGACTTTAAGGAAACCTGACCCTGACCCTGACCCTGACCCTGACCCTGACCCTGACCCTGACCCTGACC